>CM057840.1:57488190-58088190 GCA_030068075.1 Paguma larvata
GCGGCCTCGGTGCCTCTGGCTGGTGCCGTCCTGTTCCTCCGTGCTGACCTGTTAAGGCTTGTAACGGTCTGCGCTGGGTGCCAGGACCAGCGTCCAGTCCTCCTGCCCGCCCCGAGCACCGTGCAGGGAGGACGGCCGCGGGCAGAGGACGGGCCCTCCTCCGCCAGCATCATCCCTTCCGCTCTCTGTCAGCCTCAGCCCTGGGCCCGCAGCGCCTCCAGGGCGAGGAGCCGGCGGGGCAGGGCCGCTTGGGGCTCCGCTCACAGCTGTTATGCTTCAGGGCCGAAAGGATGGTTCTAAACAAGCGAGTATCTGTTCAGTCGGTGGGCGAGGGCAGGAAAGGTGGCTCAGGACCCCCCGCCCCGCCCCCACCCCTATCTGGCTGCCCCTAGACGCCCCACTCTGCCCCCCCACCCCACCCCCCGCCCCGGATCTCTGCCCTGCCCCACCCCCACCCCTCTGCCTCTGGACCCTCCTCCCTCCCACTCCCGCCCCCCTGCCTCTGGACCCCCCACCCCGCCCCCCATTCCCGCCCCCCTGCCCCTGGACCCCTGCCCCCCACCCCCATCTTACTGCCCTGGACCCCCCACTCTGTCACCCCACCCCACCCCCTGCCCCGGATCTCCGCCCTGCCCCACCCCCACCTCCACCACGCTTCCCCTGGACCCCTGCCCCCCACCCCACCCCCCTGCCCCTCCTGCTTCTGGGCCCCCCCTCGCCCCCACCAATGACCTGTCCCACCACTGGTCCCACCCCCCACCCCCCTTCCCCACCCCCACCCCCCTGCCCCTGGACCCCTGCCCCACCCCCACCGTGAGCTCGTCTTCCCTCCGGGACGCTCAGACCTGTGATGGAGTAGTTCAGCTTGATTCTCCCTCCTTGGGAGTTTGGCATATTTCATTCATTCATTCATTCATTCATTCATTCATTCATCCATCAAGTGCTTGTCGAGTACCGACTTCCGCGTGCCAGGCCCTGTGTGAGGTAATGGGGGCAGAGAGATGAATGGGACCCAGACCCTGCACAGAAGAGTCTGGAGTCTGGGGTGACGGCCCACGGGAGCCCCGGGGCTGTGGGGTCTGGGAGCTCATTCAGACCAGGAACCTTGAGCTGACGATCGTCACCTCTGTTCTTGGGAAACAGGGGAGAGGGACACGGTGCAAGGGGGAGGCCATGCAGGAAAGGCGAGCACGATAGGCCGGGGAAGGGGCACATGGCAGGGAGGAGGCAGCGAGCGCCCCGAGAGGCGCCCCACTCAGTCCCCAGGCCCCGCTGTGGCTCAGAGCCACGGCCACCAAGAACCCACGGAAGGACAGGCCTGTGTGGTGGCTCAGCCCCGCCCCGGCAAGCTCGGCCGTAGGCTGCTCACTTCCTGCTTGCTGCCTCAGTTTCCCACCTGTGAAATGCGGCCCCGGGCTGGAGGAGGATCTTGGCCCAGCGCACGGCGTGGTAGATACGGGGCCGGGGCTCCTTGGGCAGACAGCGCCATGTCCCCGACCCCGTGGGAGCGACGCCCCAAGGGGGCTGTGGGAGGCGCGCCGTCTCCTCGCTCTTCGGCCCAGCTCCGCAAGCGGGGGTTCTGGTCCCCACGTTTGCCTGTCCTTCTGGTGTGGACGTGTCTGGTTTGCCTCTTCTTCCCATTGGTAAGAGACTCTCAGGGGGCCGTGACTGTGGCAGACGCGACTGGCCTCTTGGCGGGCTTGCCTGGAGCGCCCTCGGACACTGTTCCGTCCGCCTGGTGGTGGGGCTGACAGCCCACTGAAGCCCGAGGGCCACGCTCCCAAGGGCTCCCGTGCAGGCCACACTCACGGGTCTGTAAAGAAAATGTTTTTACAACACGACGCCAGGAGATTTGGGCCCCCTCCCTGTGTGACCTTGGGAAATTGTGCAAATATCCCAAGTCTCAGTTTTCCCACCTGTGAGATGGGATTGGCTGCAGTTTGGTGGCAGAGAGGGGGAGAGAGGTGCGGGAAGTCAGGCGGGCACTGCCTCTGTCCGTACTGTCCAGCACACGCGAACACTGGGGCTCACGCAGCCCCGCCAGGGTCCTGCCCGTCCGTGCAGCAGCCCCCCTCTGTGCAGCAGCCCCTGTCCGTGCAGCGGCCCCGTCCGTTCAGCGGCCCCCGTCCGTGCAGCGCCTCGTGCCGACTGGTTATTTTCCTAGACCATTTCCCTTTATTTGTAGTGAAGCTTTTGTGTTTTTAAGCAAAAACAAGATAGGGGACCTGGAGTAGGAGAGGTTACTTCCCGATTTGCCCCGAAACAGCTGCAGAAGGAACGCCTGCCCCCCACCCGGCACCGGGTGGAGCACCGCAGACAGGTGACGGTGAGTCACACTGGGTCCTGCCTCGATGGGCAGGCGGGACGGCACGTGGGGCAAACACCGGCCCGCCTCAGAAGTCTTAGGGCCAGACATTAGCCCTTTCTGCTAATGCTGTGTGGCCGTGGGCAGGACAGAGCCCCTCTCTGGGCCTCGCTCTCCTTGCCTGGACGGTGGGGGAGGCTGGCTGGCCTAGAAGGCCCCTTCCGGCTGCGTCGTGGACCCCCTGCCTTCGTGCCCCGGCGGGACGTGGCCGCGGAGGTGAGAGAGGTGATACCATCCTCAGTGTCGGGCTCCCTGTCGCCTGGGCACACGGGGGAGCACGGACAGGGCTGTTTGCGAGCCGGGAAGCTCCAGAGCGGCCTTCAGGGATGTCCGTGGAGTCCGCCAGGTGGTTGTTTTTTTCACCGTATGGGATTCCTGGGTGTCTTAGGGTTTTCATTGGGCCCAAACATTGCCAGGCTCAGGGCACAGTTTTGCCCCATGCAGGGATGGACACAGTTTGCCTCTGGGCACCAGGCTGGGAGTGGGGTTCCCCGATGGGGCTGGAAGGGGCCGTGAGCCCCTGGTGTAACAGAGGCAGGGCCGCAGGGCGGAGGAGGGACGAGAAAGGCAGGGAGGTGAGGCTGGGGCGAGGGGCGCCGGCGGGTCCGTAGGCCTCGCTTGGCATCTTTGAAGCCAACACACACTTCTGTGCCCGCCAGGCGCCGGGTCCCATCCACGGAGGGTGAACCGACCGGCTCGTTGCAACTGGCTGAGCGCGGCCCCTGCCGAGGGGCCGGGAGTCTGGCGTGAGGCCTGGGCCGGACGGGGGGGCGATAGGCACGGGCTGGGCCGCCCGATTCGAGGTGGGAACCCGGCGTGCGTGCACAGCTGTCTGCAGAGCAAAGTGGCTTCCTGCTGTTGTATTGGTTCGGGGGCCAGATAGGTTTTAATAAGAGCAAATCAGGGGCGCCCGGGGGGCTCAGTAGGTTGAGTGCCGATTTCGGCTCAGGTCACGATCTCGCGGTTTGTGAGTTCGAGCCCCGCGTCGGGCTCTGTGCTGACGGCTCGGAGCCTGGAGCCTGTTTCAGATTCTGTGTCTCCCTCTCTCTCTGCCTTTCCCCTGCTCGCACTCTGTCTCTCTGTCAAAAGTAAATAAACATTCAAAAAAAAAAAAAGAGCAAATCAAACGACTTCAAAGCCGGCCGGGCAGAACGCACAGGTATTTGTTTCACACATTCTGGAACGCCTAAGAAGGTAAGGGCTCCTGCCAGCCGGAAGAAATGTGGGGACCACGGTCTTGGCGAGGGAGCCGTGGCTGTTTTAAGGAGAAGTCCTCGCGGTGACGGGGACAGGAGATGGAGCAGGGCTCTGCCCCATGCCGGTGCATAGGAGTTTGGTGGCTCTGTGACTCGGGGCCCCGAGGCTGCCAGCACAGACCCAGTCACGTGTGCCCCTCCCGACAGGCGGGTGTGTCCAGGCCTTTCCAAGACGCCCCTGTTGATGGGTGAGCACCTCCTCTGCACGGGAGGAGGGCCGGGAGCACTCACCTTCCACGGGCGGCGGGAGGGAAAGGTGACGAGGGGCGTGTTCATGGGAGAAGGGGGCAGAGTGGCCGGTGAGGCAGCGGGGATGGTGTCCAGGACAGGGGCCTGGCTGGCGGAGAACAGAGCGGATCGGGGCTGGTTTGTTTTTGCAGACTGGGAGGACGGGGTGGGCGGGGAGCCCCAGCACCCAGGTTCTGAGCTCAGCACAGGCTGGTGTGTGTACGGGCCGAGCGTGGGGCTCTGTGCCCCCGCAAAGAGCGAAGCGTGCCGACTAGCAGATCTGCAAGGACGCCTCCCGGCATGGCGTGCTGTGATGTGAGTGTCTGTCTAGGGGAGGGTCTCCAGAGTGAGGACTTTTGGCACAGTCAGAGTGAGGCTTCTCAAGTACGGTGCCCGAGAAAGCTGAATCCAGGTCTTTGAAACAGTCAGGGCCTTCCGAAGCGGAGATGGGCAGCCTTGAAAGGAAGTGAGTTCCCCGTCCCTGGAGGTAGTCAAGCAGACTGACTGACCACGTGCCGGGACCCTTACAGAGAGTCCTGGGTTATTTAACTGGATGGCTTTTCAGTGTCCTTTTCACTCTTAGATTCTGGGCCTCCAGACATGTGCCATTGCCCGTTTGGCGGTGTCTCCTGCCGGCTGTGACAGTGGCCCAGCTTTCTGGAATATTCTTGTGCCCCTGGGGCAACAGTTCTCATGCACGTCAGAATCACTGAAGTATTCAGAATTTAACTTGTCAGTGCCCAGGCCACACCGGCGGACACTCTGATTTAATTGTTCCGGAGAGCAGCCAGGGCCCCTCGGGCTGAGAGCAGTGGGGACTGTGGGCCCTGGGGGTGGGCTCCCCCCGCCCCGCCGCCTGGCTGGGGTGGGAGACAGAACCCCTGGGTCTCACTGTGCCTTGCTGGAGGGCTCCGGTCTGAGGCCATCCGGGCCCCTGCACGCCCGCTCCCCCCGCAGACATCGGCAAGCGGAGGGCGGCCCTCGGGGTGGCTGGAGGACCCCGTCCTGTGCGTTCCTACCTGGTGCGTGGCAAGCACCTGATGAAACTTTGATCGAATTGCACGGAATCTTTGTCAGTGCCATAAGCGGGGCAGGGAGAGGGCGGGGAGAGCACGGCAAGCAAGCGGCAGGAGAGAGTCCCTGATACGCCGGGTCCCCGGTGCTCGGACCTCGCAGGGGGAACCATCTCCTTAATTGGAATCCTGTTTGTGGCCTTGGGGGTGACCCGTCTGACTCGATATTTTGGTCCCATGGTCTCCCGAGTGACCTTTCCCCCTTCCTCGGGGCGTCAGGCAGCGGGAGAGCCAGGGGCCCAGTGGGTCACTTCCTCCTAATTGGTGTCCTGGCCGTCACGCCGGCTTCCCCGGCGTCACAGGGCCCCCTCCGCTCTGACCCGAACGTCCTTGTTGTTAGCCACATGGTGTCCCCTACACATGAGGCTCCACCTCCTTCTGGGAACCACAAGGTGGAGGCCGCAGAGGAACGCCGCGGGCCAACCTGGCACGATGGCTTTTGTCCTGGGACCGCTGGCCTCCTCACTGGGCACGCTTCCCGTCTGCACTTGCTGGGCTGGCGCAGACCCCCTGCCTGACTGAGGCCGCTCGGGCTCTGCCGAGCCAGAAGGTGACCGGGGCCCCGAGGGGCAGGTGACACAGGGACTTGCCCCCCCCAACCCGGGGAAAGCTGGGCCTGGGAGGTGCCTTCTCCTCACGGCTGTCCTCGAGGCCTGACGCCCCCTGGGTGGAGAGAGCACAGACCTTTGGTTCCAGCTTCCGAAGGGAAGGGCTGGAATCCCGCCTCCTCCTCCCCCTCCTCGCTCAGGGCTGGTGGGTAGGCGTCCCTGGGCCCCACGGGGTCGCTCCGGGTCGCCCCGGCACCTGGCCGTGCGAGCGCACGGTCCGCGTTAGCGCTGCCCTCTCCCCGCGCCCGCGTCCTGTGTCCGGAGAATCAGGGCGAAGCGTCTGCCTGCTGGGCGCATCTCACGGTGTGCCACCTTCCCCCAAATACGCACCGTTCGGCCCACACCTGCCGACTTGCCGCGCGCCCCGCCACACTGTCCACACGTCCACACGGCGACATGGACGGGTCGGAAACTCCGGCCTGCCGGGCTTTCCACGGCGGTGGTCCCGCTAGCGCGCATCCGTGGGCAAAGCGGCCATCCCAGCGGAGACGCGGAGGGCCTGGCGACACGGGCGGGCCGGTGGGGTGCTCGGTGCAGAGATCACCCCGCCTGGCATCGGCCCGTGAGCGGAGCGGCACCCCAGGGCTGACTGTCTTCCCGCCCAGCTCCCGACCCTGCCAGCTGGCCCACCGCGTCCCTACCAGAGAGGAGGGTGGCCGGCGTGGCCTCGGCTCTGTGCTCACGGGGAACGTGCCTCACGCACCTGAGCCGGAACGGAGAAGCGGGGAAGGCAGCAGGTGCCGAGCCCCCCAACCCCCGTCCGGCCCCGGGGCCCGTAGAGACACGCCCTCGGCCGCCCCAGGGCTCCCGGCGTGGAGCGGGAGGCTGTCCTGCGACTGGCCCAGGGCCTGTGTCCTTGGCAAACCGAGTCTCCGGGGAGATCACGTCCGGGACGTAGGGTCAGGGTCACTCCCCCGGTCATGGCCCGGTCACCGCAGAGGTCGCTTGCAGGTCTTTCTCTCTCCACCTGGCTCCTTGCGGGTTTCTGACTGGCCCGGCCCGGCGTCTCCAGGCCCTGCTCAGCCACCCCTTCCTCGGCCGGGGCGGGGGGGGGGGGGGGGCGTGGGGAACTCGGGCTCGGGGGGGGGGCGGGGGGGGACTCGGGCTCAGCGGGCAGGGGCGGCGACGTGGGGGGTACTCAGTGCATGTGCGCGGTGCGACCGGAGGGCGGGAACGTTCGGCCCTTTCCGAAACGCCGGGGGAGCAGCTGTGAGTTGCCGGGACCTTGAGGTGCCGACACCAGAGCCACGTCCCGTGGCGCCCGTGAGACCAGCCTGCCGAGAAGGAGGCCGGAGAGGCTCGGTGACAGGCCCAGTGTCACACAGCCAGTGGGCAGCAGTGGACTTGAACTCCGGTCTTTGGAGCTCCATGTTGTGAGGTCCGAGGGCCCGAGAACCTTCTGCCTCAGCTGCCTGTTCTGTCGAGGAGAAGTCGGCGTGAGGCGTCGCTGCTGACTGCTGCTCGCCATTTCGTCACGAACAGAGACGTCACGAACAGGGAAAAGGGACGAAAGAAGACACGCCGGAGTGTCCCCGTGACCTGCGTGGTTGGGGCGTCGGCCGTCGGGCTCCGCGGAAGTCGGGGGTGTTGGGCCAGGAGCCGCCTCGCTGGGGGCCGAGGCCAAGAGGAGCAGCCCAACTTCCCGCAAGGAGGGGGGTGCCCCCTGGCTCTGGGAGCGCCCCCCTCCTCAGGCCTGGGGGAGGTCCCGGCGCCCTGGCGGCCCGCGGCCCGCTGCTCCCCTCCCGCTGTCACACAGATGTCCGCGGAGGCGCGGGGTCCGCGTGATTCCGCCCCGGATCGCGAGGGAGCCCCGCTGGGCCGTAGTTGCGCGGAGGACTCGGGGCGGGGGGCACGGCTGCGTGGACCAGGCAGGAAGGGCCGGAGCTGGGGAGGTGCTGGGGCGAAGTGGGGAGAGCGGCCGGAGGAGCCGTCCTGAGGCAGGGGGAGAGCAGAGGGGCGGCGGGGGGGTGGCCCTCACGTGTCTGAGCCTGAGCCACGGTCGAGTGTGGGGCCCCCCGCGAGACTGCAGGGGAAGCCGGCCTTCTGAGACGGAAAACATTTCTTACTCAGTTATTCCCCAAACTGAATCACAACACGCGGATCTTAATTCAGCAAACGTGGACCTTCGCCGCGGCCGCCGCCTCTCCCTCCCTGGGGGCTGTGGCCAGCGACACCGGCCACCGGCGGACCGCACACGCGCACATGCTCGCGCACACTCTGGGGCCCTCGGCTTGCTCGGGGAGGTGTCTGCACGCCCTTGTCTTGGTTAAGCTGATATTTGTCCCCCCAAGACTCCATTTCTCTTTTACTTTCAAATGTCCCACACAGCCGAACACATTTAGAACCTGAGCGTCTCCGGGAAGGTGTCTTGCAACCCTGACGATTCTGGACGGGTCTGTGAAAGTGACGAGGCCGGCCCGGGAGCCGGGAACCCGCCGCCCCTCGATCCACCCGACCTCGAGCAGGCGGGCAGTCCTGAGGGTCCTCACCGCAGGGCGACAGCGGGCAAGGGCAGGGGCAGGGCTCGGAGCCTAGAGGAATCCTGGCTTCTCGAACCCTGCCTCGCCTAGCTAGATGACTTCTCTGAGCCTCGGTTTCCCCCTCCAAAAAAGTGAGTGGACAACACTGCCGTGGGCACTGCTGGGCCGTGGGCAGATGGCGTGACGTGGGGCCGCAGGTCTGGGAGGGGCTGGCTCACCGTGGGGGGCTCACATTCCCGCTCTGCCGAGAGTCTCCTCCGTGGCCCCTGACGGCGGTGGCCAGCCTCTGCAGGGATGGCTGGAACTAACTCGTGCAGTGGGCGAAGAATAGAAACACCTGGTACTCTGGGGTGCCTGGGGGCTCAGGTCCTGATCTCACAGTTCATGGGTTCAAGCCCCGAGTCGGGCTCTGTGCTGACAGCTCAGAGCCTGGAGCCTGCTTCCGATTCTGTGTCTCCCTCTCTCTCTGCCCCTCCCCTGCTCATGCTCTCTCTCTCTCTGTCTCTCTCTGTGTCAAAAATAAATAAACATTAAAAAAGAAAGAATAATCTGGTACGTAGCTAAAATCTGGGTTAGTTGTGCATCCTTGGAAAAGTCACTTTGTCTCTCTGATTCTGGGTTTGTTTTTTTTTAATGTTTATTTATGTTTGAGAGACAGAGAAAGACAGAGCGCAAGCCAGCAAGGGGCAGAGAGAGAGGGAGACCCAGAATCGGAAGCAGGCTCCAGGGTCCGAGCCATCAGCACGGAGCCCGTCGAGGGGCTCGAACTCACAGACCGCGAGATCATGACCTGAGCTGAAGTCGGACATTTAACCGACTGAGTCCCCCAGGTGCCCCAGTTTTGTTTTTTTTTTAATCAGTAAATAGAGACATCGTGGCGTTGTCCGTAGAGTGAGGATGTGGGGTAGTTTGTCCAGAAGCCTAGCCTGGGACCTGGTACACAGTCGGTACTCAATAAATGTTAGGGAACAGTAAAGGGTCTGTCGTTAAGCAACTTCAAGCAGCACTATTAAGCACCCGTTGCAGTCAGAGGTCTGAGGCCACATGGTGTGGACCCGGGGTCCTCGCCCAGCTCGCGCCACCTCGTGCCGCAGGTCGCGTACTCTGAGGCTTTATGTAGCGTGGTCCTAGGTTTCCCGTCTCTTTTACATTAAAAAAGTAAACCGTCTGGGAATAGACATCGTACATGTGGCTTCGGGCTCTGAGGTTTTCGCCTGGTGGCGCGCCACAAGCCCTTCCTGCATGCCCTGCGGAAGTGCCAGGCTCGGCCTGCCCGGCCGCTCCGAGGGGGCTGGGCACTTAGCGCTAAGTGACTTTAAAAAGTGGCACGTCTGTTGGGATTCGGCCCCTACTCATTCCACGTATGAAGGGTCAGCACTGTGTGGTCGACCAGCTCTGAGTTGCAGGGGACAAGGGTCACCCAGCCGACAGACCCCTCCCCCCGGCCCTTCAGTCCCCTGGCCCCTCAGCGGGGAGGCGGAGCTGGCGCCCCCACGCGCCGTCCGCAGCTACCCGCCGGCTGCCATCGCCCGGAGAACTCTGTCAGGCTCAAGCTTCCCCGGAGTTCAGGCCGCAAAGACAAGAGGACAAGTCGACATTTTGAGAAGTAGGAGACACACGCAGTCCAGCCATTTCGACGTATTTCCCAGCGAGTACACGTGTCGGTGGTTTATTCTTCGTAGACGCACAGCAGAGAACACGAGGAAGTCTGCAAAGTCGCGGGGGGCCCCGTGCTCCGGAGCTGAGCAGAGACGCGCGGGGTGGAAGTCGCCCCTTATGTAAAGGGCCTGGGTTTGAGCACAAAAGGAGGCGGCTCACCGGAGAGCAGACAGCCTCTGGCCCCTTTCCCTCCGCCTCTTCCTCTCGAGGTGATGCAAGTAGACTTGGATCCGATTTTAGTGATTTCTGCCCAAAGAAATGAATTACAGGGTGAACTGTGTGGCCGACTGCACGCCCTTCCCAGCCAAGGCCCGATGCTTCCCAGATGGCTCTGGACACCGTGGACGGAGACGTCGGGGTCATTTCTGAGTCGAGAGCACTGTGCGCCGTTCCCGCCGGTTCCGCAGGGAGGCCTGCCTTCTCCTAAAGCGACCTGAGCTCAGTGCCCGCTCTCTTCAGGCCGCTGGGGGTCCCGCCTGTGGGCTCAGCTGGTGTCTCAGGCACCGGGTCCTGCTTTCAAAGGTAGGACCCTTCCTGAGGCCTGTCCCTGGGCCCCGTGCTCTCTGTGCCCATCCTGGAGCCGGGGACGTGTGTGTGGGCGCGTGGCCGCAGCTGGTATCTGTTTCACCGTGGACCGCGGCAGCTCGGTGAACCCTGGCTTCTGAGCGGACCGCTGGCCCCATGCACGGCGGGGACTTTGGAGCAGCGACGGACCTGCACAGCGTCCAGAGCCCGAGCTGGCACATAAGCCGCGTCGGAAGCCCCCGGCGGGCAGGGCGCTCTGGGCGCCCTGCAGCTCCGGCCCAGCGCCGCACCTGTAGCAGGCGCTCTGGAAATGAGCAGGGGCAGAGACTGTCCTGGAAGGTGTCCTTGCGTCTCTGGCGCTCCCGTGCGCCCGGTGCGAAGTGGGCCCCGATAGTTACATCAAACACACGAGCGGATTGACGGCCCCCAGGGAGAGCTTCCCGCGGTCTTGGCCGGCTGTGTGTGGGGCGGGGAGCGTGGACACGGGTAGGCATGCGTGCAAGCCCTCCGCCGACCCCGGGGCTTCCGCACGGACGACACCGCCTGAGCCCGCAGCCCTGAGCCCCCGTCTGCCCTTGAAAACTCTCCTTCCGCAGAGCCCGGCTCCGCTGCGGGCTTGGCTGCTCGTCATATCCTGCCTTCAGAATACTTCCATTCCTGTCGAGCCGTCGTTTGGACCTGCCTAAGTGGGTACCACCCTCCCTTCTGCTGTCTCTCGGCACAGGGACGGCCTGAGGGCTGCGAGCAGAGCTCTGGGCTCGAACCAGAGACCCTGAGTTTGAACTCCGGCACAAGCCACTCGGCCCCTGAGCCTCTACCTGGGACATCTGTAAAGTGGGGACAGAGGCCAAGGGCTGTGGTGAGGACGGCCGGGAGCAAACACGTGAGGCCGCCTCGTGACTGTAGCATGCTTGACGGAAACCAGCTTGTGGTGACGCGAGGCAGCTGGTGACACAGGGCGGGCGTTGGCGGCTCTCAGCCCTGAGCGCAGCCTGGTTCTCATCTGCCACCTCTGCTCAGGCTGTGTTCCCACCTTCCCTTGGGACGGGGTTGTCCCTACTTCCTGGCTCCCAAATGTCCCAGGAGGGCGGCGAGTCCCAGCCTGGGCACCCCGGAAGTGCAGGTACGGGACGTGAATGACGGCCGCCCAGCCGTCCTCGGCCAGCGCTGGCCTGGGACCGTTCACGCCAGCCTAACTCTTCCCAGTGTCCCTCTAGCCGGGTACTAGCGTCTTCCCCATCCGGCACAGGAGACCACTGGGGCAGAGGTGGGGCAGGCGGCCCGAGGCCACACAGTCAGTGGGTGGCCGTGTCCAGGGCACAAGCTGCTGGGGGCCCGCCCCGCCCTCCCCCGGGACCCTGCTCCGTGCTCAGCCCCCCTTGCCCTCCAGCGCCTCCCCTGCCTCCGTCCCTGCTCTGAGCCTAACGTTGGGGGTGCGACAGCCACCAGAACATTCTGATTTGTCCCTGAGAGAACTCCGCGTTGCCCGAGATGGAGGGAACCTCGGGGATTGTCTCGTTCAGGTTTTTTGTTCCGAGACAAGGGAGGCGCGAGCTGGCCCTGCACCGATACCCGAACTGCATAATAGCAGCACAAGAAGGAGTTCTGTTCACGCGACTTACGAGCGTGGACACAAAATTCTGAGTGACATGTCAGCAAACTGAGCCACGGATGGCAACCATGGTGCGTCCTGCAGGCTCCTCCCCGGGAGGGCAGACAGGATTTAACCTGGGAAACAGAGGCCGGGGATAGCTGCTTGGCCCCGGCGGCCCCCGGCCCAGCCCGCGGTCCGCCTTCGAGCCGCGGCCCGCCCCGCCCTCCTGGCCGCCCTAACTCTCTCCGTTTCTCCCGCAGGACTCCATGTTCTCGCTGGCCCTGAAATGCCTTATCAGTCTGTCCACCATCATCCTTCTGGGCTTGATCGTCGCCTACCACACGCGCGAAGTCCAGGTAGGTGCCGGCCGCTCCGGGAGTGGCGCCCGCCCCCAGCCCCGGGCAGCCGCCCGGGGGCCGCGCAGGTGGTGCTCGACCCTGGCTCTTCCCCTGCCGTCGGGACCCTCGGGAGCTAGGGAACCGGGGCTTGGACAGCTGCGACAGCGTCTTCTTTCGGGGGTCCCAGAGGCGGCATGGCTTCGTGATGGGGGAGCCTGGCCCCCTTCAGCACCAGGGCACCCCGAGAACCCCTTTCCATCTCTCGCTGGACCTTTCAGAGCTTCGGCCGCCGAAACCCCCGGGGAGGCAGACCTGTCTCCCGCCCCCTTGCACACGCACGCACGCACGTACACGCACACATGCACGCTCGCTCGACTTGTACCCAGTGCCACCGCGACTCTATCTCTGAGAGGTGTAGTCTTTAACCGGCCAAGGACGCTGGAGCCTGGGAGGCGTCATATTCTAGATGGAAGAAGAGCCAGATGTGGGGGAGGGGCCGCTGGGCCCAGAAGTGACTTCAGGGATGGGCGTCCGGCCGGAAGGGCAGACAGGAGCCAGTGGGGCGCCACGCCTTCCCAGGACACTGGGGCTCCTGCACTGCCGGCCCTGCAGGCCCCGCCAGGGACCCGGGTGGTTCTAGAACCTCCAGGTGGGTTTTCTCCCGCGCATGCGTGTCTGGAGCTGAGCCCGGTCCCCGGGCTGGAGGCACACTGCTAGATCTGCGTCTGGGCCGCAGGCGACAGGCCGACCAAGCCCAGAGCTCGCGGTCAGAGCCCGGGTCCGGTCTCGGCCGGGACCCCTTCCTACGGCGCATCTTTGTCCGGCCCCTCGACCGTCTCGGGCTGCTGTGAGGGCAGGACGCGCTCTGCGAGCCGGGAAGCACCGTGCCAACCTGTCCCCGTTTCGGGGCGTTCTGGCGGGGCGGACCCGTCTGCCTTTCTGGCGGCGTCATCAGGGGGGCCCCGACCACCCTGGCAGGGCTCTGGGCGCTGAGGGCCGGAGGACGCTGGTCTGGGCGCTGTGACTCTGGTCTCCAGGGGCCGCGGGCACTCAGACAGGCGTGTGCCCTCAGGGCGTCCAGAGATCCCCGGCCGGTCAACCCCAGGCAGGAGGTGGTGCAGGCTGGGGGGGACAGGGTCAGGGACCAAGACGGGACCGGGGGTCACCGTCCAGGCCCCGGACCAGCCGTGGGGCCCAGGGCTTCCTCGACCCCGCTGAACCCTCACGTCCTCATCTCGTCGGCCCCCTCTGGCCCTGCGTCACCCTGACCCGCAGCCCTCGTGCCCGCCTGCGGCCTCAGCGCCCAGACCTGACCCGGGCCGACTGCAGCTGCGGGCCCTCTGTCCTGCCCGGCTCGAGGCCTGTCTCCTCTTCATCCGGGTTATGGGCAGTAGGGGACACTGTCCCAGCCGCCTCCGGCCCGGCGCTCGGGAAGCACGGCCAGGGTCACTGAGTCCCGGCTCAGACGCGTCAGTCCACACGACCCAGGTCGGGAACAACTCTGGGCTCGGTGTCCCCAGTCACATCACCCGCTTCGGGTTGGGAACAGTGACATCCGTGGCGCGGGAGCCAGTGCTCTTCCTGGGGCCGCTCTGCCCCGCCCTTCCAGCTGGGGCTTGGCCGCGTGCCCGCTGTGCCCCCCAGGCGGGCCCCCTGCCGACCGCCGGCCCCGCAGGTGCCTGAACCTCCTCCCGCACCCCACCGGCCTCGCCCGGCCCTCGGCCGCCATACCTGGCCTCGTCACGTGGGGAGTCACCGGTGCCTGGCTCCGTCCGTGCCCCTTAACTTTCCGGTAAAGTTCTTTCTGCCCAGGCCTTCTCCTGCCTCGGGGAGGTGGGAATGGCTTGGGCCCAGACGGTGATGTCATCGGTCTCCACGTTTCCAGGGACCCGCAGTGTCTGACAAAGCAGGTATCTGCAGGGCACGTTTTGAGGAAAAGGGTGCTGGATTCCAGACACCCAGTTTTCAAAGCAATTTAGACCATCACTTCGTTCTGTGGTCTTGGGCCTCAGTTTCCTCATCTGTTACTTGGGGATCCTAAGCCTTTTAATTCTGTAACTGTCTGGTGTGGGTCTGGGCACAGCGGCAGCCGGGGACCTGCTCCCTGAGGGCGGAGGAATGCCACAGGGGGGGAAGCAGGCGGGGCCGGGGGAAGGTGTCCGGGGCTCTTGTGAAGGAGGTGCCCCCAGACTCCCTCCTCCCACCAGATGCGGTGGACTTGGCTCAGTTTTAGCAGGGACCAGGTGACCACGTGTGTGCCCCCTGCCCCCACTCACATCCGGGCCCCAGGCCCCGGAGCACAGGAGCCCGGCGTACTTTCTAGAATGGTATTCCTAGTGTCGGTTTGGATGATTTGTGTTTTTGAGGTGGAATTCTGAAACTGGGTAGCTTTAAACCAAACTTTGGCTTTCTGTTGTGGAGCCTCAGGCTTGGAAGTCTCCCAGAATGACCAGGTACCCCACCTGTGCAGGCACCCCGTCCCTCTGCAGTACTGCCTGTGACAGGGATGCTCTCCCGTGGGCGAGGGGGTGTCTCCCGTGGGTGAAGGGGGGGTCTCCCGTGGGCGAGGGGGTCTCCCGTGGGTGAGGGGGTGTCTCCCGTGGGCGAAGGGGGGTCTCCCGTGGGCGAGGGGGTCTCCCGTGGGCGAGGGGGGTCTCCCGTGGGCAAGGGGGTCTCCCGTGGGCAAGGGGGTCTCCCGTGGGCAAGGGGGTTCTTCCGTGGGCGAGGGGATATCTCCCGTGGGTGAGGGGGTGTCTCTCATGATGGGCAGCGTGGGTTTTTGGAAAGTCCGCCCTTCCACAGAGAGGAAGGGGCGTCGCGGAACTTCTGCTCAGCCCGACTGTGCTCCCGAGCAGGGAGGGAAGGTGCCCCGTGCCCCGGAAGGCGGCCTCTGCCCGTCTGTTCCTCGGGTTTTCTTCTTGGCTGCTTAGAGGGTGGAGCTTTCAAAGGCTCAGGCACCTGTTATCCTCAGGCCATCGTGACCTGGAAAGAAATGAAGACACAAAAAACAATGCCTTTTTGTTTATTCACCTAAACTTTGAAAACGCTGCCGTCCCTCGCACAGTGCACGAACCACGCGGTTCGGCGTCACCAAGCCCCTCGGCAGCGCCAGGCGCCTCTCCCCGGGGTGCAGACCCTCTCACTGTGTCGGAGGCCCCTGGCGCAGTCCCCGTCTTGCGCTCACCACACATGATGGGGTCCGATCCGTGCAGAGCCTGGCGCCGGGGTCCAGGGCTCCGTGCCGGAAACCCCGGGTCACGTTTGCTTCTCCGAGGGCTGACCACCCCGAGCGGAGCCTCGGCTCTGAGCAGCGCCGCTGGTGCCGTCCCAGAAGGCGGGGTGACAGAGAACACGGGCTTCGGAGTAGCGGGCTCGGGTTCAGATCTCGGTTGCTGTCACATTTTAGCGTCTCTGGTGGCCATCAGCTAGTTCCTTGATCCGTCCTCTCCGCAGAGGGGGCTGGGGACAACACCAACCGCGGAGGGTTGTCGTGTGTTAGGGACTCGATGCAGAGCACCTTAGCTTAACCGATGGCGCGTGCCTGGCAGACAGAGCAGGTGGGACATCTCAAAACAAACCAAGGCCCTGAGACGGGAAAGCACAGAGGGCATCGGGACGAGGCCGTGGGCAGCGTGGAGGCTGAGGCCTGGATCCGAGGAGCCCAGGCAACACCAGGAGGTCGTGTGCCCCGTAGGCCACGGTGGGACCCATGGAAGGAGTTCATGCTGGGGGAACGCCCTGAACCAGGACAAGAGCCAGGACAGGAGGGTTGTGCATAAGGGACACTGAGCAAGTGGAATTGACCAACCTTGGTCACCGTTAGGGTGGAGGAGCCGTCTGCAGACAGGGCAGGGTGACTCCGGGGCCGGGAGTGTCGCTCACAGTGAAGCCACAGAAGGAGGCAGAGCTGGGAGTGATAACCAGGTCCACGTGGGACGGACCGAGTTGGAGGTTTGGGGGGTGGAGTGGGGAGAAACCTGGTTTCCAGGACAGGGGCGCAGAGGCCAGGGCCAAGGAGCGGGGACAGTGAGAGGAGAGGGGACCGGCAGGGAGGCTGGAAATCACAGTCCGGAGGCCAAGGGGAGGGGTCGGGTAAGCCGTAGGAGGCCGAGGAGCTGGGGCCACTGGTCATTTGCATGAGGTGTGGCGGGGAGGGGGGGCAGGCAGGGGTGTGGGCCAGGCTTCTGAGATGTTGGCTGCAAAGGGGGGTCACCAGGGTGGCAGCTGGGGCAGACACGGCGCTGAGGGAGGGCGTGTGTCCGTCAGCTGCCAGAGGGGCCGGGCGGGAGGGAGAGGAAGTGTGGGGGGAGATGGAGGGCCCTGGCTCGGAGCCCGGGCCGAGGTGGGGGCAGGAGCGGACCCCGGGGAAGCTGTCGGGCACAGAGCAGGGGCGGGAAGGGCACGCCGTCCCACGTGCGCCGGGGAGCTCTGGAGGGAGCGGACGAGGGTGTGGTTACGGGTCGTGCGCACGGCCGAGGGCTAAGCCGCCCACCCTGTTTCGGGGCGCCAGTCCCCTCAAGATCGGGCACTGGCTTCCAGAAGCCTCCGATCTGCTGCAGACTCGATGGGATAGATAATGACAGTGACCACATCAGGGCCTCCGACCGCATGGACTGAAACGGGATGCCTGCCATTTATTAGGTGTGTGTTAAGTGGGTGTTTTTATTAAGTGCCAGTAAGTTCTCACTGACGGGGAAAGCACTTCAAATTATAGGATGTAAATTATACTTAACACACAGCTCACATGACAAACAGGCTCACCTCCACGGCACGACGGGCCCACAGGACGGAGCGCCCTCCCGGGTGCACGCGACACACCGCCTCGGGGACACGGGCATCGGGACGTGGGAGGCGGACTGGCCCAGGTGCTGCGGGGCCCCGTGCTAGCTGAGCTGGGAAGGGAGGACGCTTCAGGTCTTCATCGGGAGCAGAGACCTTGTATGTTTGGACGAAACGGGACAAAAGGGCCGTCGGTCCTCCGCGGGGCGCTGTCTGACCCTGGTGGGGCTGGGCCTGTCCTTGAACGCCTCTGGTGACGTCCCTGGTTGGCTGATGGATTTCACTTGCCTCCTCTGGCCAACGCAGTCTCTTCGGGATGACCAGATGGGGGACCCCTGAGACCCCAAGACCGCCAGGAACCTCCCCGGCCACTCCAGCCCGCGGGCTGGGCACTGGCTTGGGGCCGGCCCTCACCCCTGCATCGAGTGTCTATTTCCTGCCTGGCCCGATCCCCATCGTGTGTCCACGAGGTGGGGACGTGACTCACTGCTGTGTCCCAGAGCCGGAGCCCCGACAGAGCAGGCGTCCAGGGACAGCAACGTGGGGGCAGGCGGGCCGACTTCTCCCCTCGCCGAGCAGGAGAGGAAAGAGGCTCTGTGCAGACTGAGCCCGCGGCCACAGCCCTGCCCGCCGGCCGCGTCTGCCGGGTCTCCCCCCTGCGCAGCTGGCCACCGATTGCCATGGTTACCGGGCCAGCCCCGGCAGCCTCTGTGTGACATTTGGGGTTTATTTGCTAAGTATTTAAGCACTTGGGTTTAACCCTCTCAGCTGCGGAGGGCTTTCCTGCTGCCGCCCCACCCAGCAGGAAGGACCCTGCTGTCCCCTGCTGTCCCCCCAGAGCCCGGGGGGCCTGCGGGCGGCCTCTCAGCCACCCACATGGTCTTTCTGTTCTGTCACTTGGAAATGTCACCCTGTCTCATGCTGCTCGGCAAGTGTGGGCAGCGTCTGCTGGCAGGTGTGCAGGCCGTGGCCCCGGGCCTGTTAAGACTTGCCGGGCCGGGCCGGACGGTCCAGGCTGCAGACTCGGCCCCGGGCGCTCTGTGGACTTGCAGGCAAATGCCTCTTGCCAGGGCCTCCAGAAGCTTCCTCAGTGCCAGGAGTCTAAGAAGTTAGGGGCGCCCTCTGCCCTGGAACACCGGCAGCGGCAGCGGGACAGAGGGGAAGCTGGTCTCGGGAGGAGGCAGCATTTGTGAAGTGACGGTGGCTCCCCTTCTGGCCCAGGACCTGGTGGCACTGCCCCCTCCCCCTTCCCCTGCCCCCCCCAGCCCCACATTGCCTTGGAAACCGCAGTGTCAGTGAAGTGCTGTGAAGTGAGCGGCAGAGGCACACTTCCCGAGAAGCTCGCGCTGAAAATCCGTCCCGGCTCTGGCGGCCGAGTGAGTGGAGGGCTCTGAGGGGAGCCGGCCGGGGGCCTCCCCGAGGCGGGCCTCTGTCACCTCTCCGTGGTTCGAGGGGCCTGACCTCGGTGTGAGCTCGGGCCAGAGCAGGAGGGCCCTCTGTCAACCCCGTGCTGTCCCCTGCGGAGGGAGCAGACGGGGTCGCACAGCCTCGGGGGCCTGTGATTGTCTCAGGATTCCGGGTCCGAAGGGCGTGAGGGGAGGACGGCGGGAAGGAGCTGCAAGCGGGCCGGTAACCGGGTCCCAGGCCGGGGGCGCTCTGGAGGCCCTGCCCGTCCCCTCCGTAGAGCCTCTGGCCTGCAATAGGAGAAGCCACAAAGACAGCTCTGTGGCTCCAACGCCTTGGAGTTTAAAGGTGCCTCTGTTACAGCCCTGACACGGGTGAGCCGCTCAGACCTCTGAAAGCTTTTAGATAATTAAAGTCCGTGACCGACCGCCCTTCCTCCCCGTGCCAGGTCCCGGCCTCCTTCCACGGGGACAGACTGCCCCTCGCCGCGGCGGGTCACGTTCTGCGACCCACGAGGGCCCAGTGTGCCGTCCTGACCTGCCCAGAGTCCGTTTGTCCCACTTAGCACTGTCGTGGCCACTGTCCTTAGCTGGTGCTCTTTCCCGCCCACGTGGCCCTTCTCCGTCGGGGCGGGCTCCAGCCCCTGAGCTCTGCCTGGGCCCCCAGGGCCGGCGCCCACTGCCGCCTGCCCACTGCCGCCTGCCCACGTGGCAGTCCCTGCTGCGGGGTGCAGTAGGAAGGCAGTGAGTGCGAAGAGACTGCCCCCTGAGGACGCGGGGAGTGGACGGCAGCGTGAATTAACAGTGTTGTCGCCGCATCGGGCAGCCGACAGCGGTCTGAGGGTGGTCGTGTCCTTCGCAGCAGGAGTGACATTCTCCTGTTTTTAGGAGAAACGATGGCAAATCACCACTGGCCAAATTCTCCAAAACCCCGTAACTGGGCTGTGCGTGGTTAGCCTCTGAATTAGCGAATTGGGCATGATTCCCCTTCTTCCCAACACGTCACCCGTACAAACCGTCGGGCTGCGGGAAGGACCTGGGCCTGCGGCCAGTAGGCCTGGAGCCAAGCTGGGAGTTTGTTATTTAAAAGCACTTTTAAAAAAATGCGGTGAAGCATATGTAACCAAATTTACCGTCTTCGCCGTCTCTCAGTGTCCGGCTCAGCGGCCGCGAGTCCCTACATGTCGTTCAGCCTTCCGTCCCCGTCCGTCTCCAGGGCTGACGGTCACTTTGTATGTAACCTTATGCCCCGATGGCCCACGAGTGTGGACGTCCCCCGGCTGGCGGCCTTCTCCCGGCCCCTGGCTCCCGGGCCCAGCGTCACCGGCCCCGGGTCGTGACCCCAGGCGTAGGTCTGGAAAGTGGCTTGTGAACCCACAGATGACGGTCGCGGCCCCTCCACGTGCTGACCTGTGTTCTATGCTCGAGCCTTCACCCTACGACCTCGAGGAAGCCTCACGACGGACCCGGGACTGGATTCTGTTACTATCCCTGCTTTATAGGGAAGGCAGCTGAGGCCTAGAGGTGAGGGAAACGGCCAGTGTCATGCAGCAGGGAGACACGGGCTGGGCTTGAGCCGGGGGAGCTGTCCCCAGGCCCGTTAGGCTTCCTGCCTTGGGGACGCAGCTCCGTCCTCAACAGTGTCTCCTCCCCCTGGCCTCACAGGGCCCGGAAACAGCCCGGAAGTCGAGCTGAGCCACGGGGCTCCCCTCCAAAAAGGGGCAGGTGTTACCACGACAAGGCCCAGTGTGGGGCAGCAAGCAGACCCCCAGCCCCTCCAGGGGGGACCCCAGCCTCTGCTCTGGTCTGCGGTGGTTCCCCTGCCCCTTGGAAACCCCATCCTTCCCCTGGTTCCCTGCCGTCCTCCCCTCGGGCCCCAGGCCCGCCCCCAGATGGGGTCCAGGACGCTCAGGGCAGCTGTCCCAGCCGTCCGAACCATCCCTGCCTGGCTGGAGTCCCTGGAGCCTGGCTGGCTCCCGGCCCCGGCCCTCAGGACCGCCTCCGCCCCGAGCCGCGTGCCTGGGTTGCATCCGGTCTTCCCTTCAGACCCCGACCGTGGGCTGCGGAGTGGCCCGGGCGGGTCAGGCTTCGGCAGCTTCCTGTCTCCCCAGCCACACGCCCTCCTTGTCCCGGCTGTCTCGTGCTGAGGGGCCGGCGGCCTCACCCGCAGCCTCCCTGGCACTCCGCACACGAAGCATCCCCACCTGCCCCGATGGGTAGGGGCCCCGTCTCTGCCTCGCTCCTGCGGCTCTGCACTGGCCCACCTGGTCCGCGCCTGCCGCGAGCTGGGCAGGGGTGAGTACAGGGGGCCACGTGCCTGCTGTCCTCTCCTGTCGCCGCAGCGAACACAGCCAGTGTGCCGACCGGCCCCCAGCCGGTGACTTCACATTGCCTCCGATGTTTGCGCCAATGCACTGAGCCGCTAGGCCCCCGGCTCCCGCCCGGAACCCAGGCTCCCGCCCTTAATGCACGGTTGGCTTTTGGGGGGAAGGCCTCATCTTTAGATGGCCTGCTAGGCTCCCCGGCGTTTCTTGGTTGTCCCTCTGGCCCGCCCGGGGCCTGTCCCTGTGTCCCGGGGCCTCGTCCTTGTCCTCCCGTGTTCTGCGAGCCCGACAAGGCTGTGTCATCCAGACCGCTGATACAAACGCGGAACCAGAAATGGAATCCAGAGAGAGAATCTTCCTTTCGTTGGGTTAAAGACAGAAGGAACGGAGAAAAAGGAATTCAAATATTTGCAGATCTTTCTTGTTCCAAGTACTTTGTGGCCTCCCGTGGGCCATGGTTTAATGCTCCCCCCCAGCCCACCCTCCCCAAATAAGCCCTATTCTGCATTCACGTGGCCGGTGTTGGTCACGCGTGGAGCTGCGGGCCGCGGGGCGGACGCCGCCTCTGTGTGGCTGCCATCTGTGAACTTGGCCAACAGGCTGTGCCACAGCGGCTGGGCTTGGTCGTGACTGCTGACCCGTGGTTCCGCTGGCCGCAGCCACAGACCAGGAACCCGTGGCCAGCCACGGCGGAGCCGTCCGCCAGGTGCAGAGCGGCCCCAGCCCCTAGGCCGGTGCCTCGAGGCTGCTCCAACCAACCGGCACGGTTCTGCCCTCAGGTCCCTCACCTGTGCCGCCAGGCCGGGGACCGAAGGCTCCCAAGGTTCCTCCCAGCCCTCTCTGGCGCCTCTCGCTAGAATGTGCCAGAAACCTTACTGGTTTGAGAGCAAAGGGAAACGGCCGCCATTGTGTGTGGAAATGGGGGGAAGCAGTGGGCAGGATGGCACCTGTCTTCCTGCTGCTGTTAGAATCGGCTCTCCGCCTCTGTTGGGGCCGGGACGAAAGGTGATTATCGCACTTCACACAGAGCTACCGAGGTCTGTTCGGAGCCAGGCGCCGCGGGGATGGCCCGGTCCCCGCCCTGAACGCGCTCGTGACCAGCACTCAAATCTCACCCCTGCCTTGGTGCCGAGTGCCTGGGCACCTGCAGGGGAGGGGACGCTGGGCACAGCTCAACCTCCGGCTGCCGTCTGGCTGGTCCTTGAGGGCTGGGGCTTGGCTCGGGGGAGGGTGCCGCAGGGAAGGGAGGAGCCTGGGCAGGCGTGGTGCGAGGTGGGGGCGCAGGTGCCGCGAGGGGCGGAGGAGGCGGAGCGCAGGCGTGGACCGGGAGGTCGGTGGCTGCTCGTGCGGCGGTGGCCCTCATCCCTCAGAAGAGGCTCAGGGGCCGGGAAGCCAGGGAGCTCGTCCCAGCCGCGCCCGTGAAGCATCGTACATGAGACAGGGACCCCCCCCTCAGCGCCGGGTCCCTGGGGTGGGGGAGAGGGGGGAGGTGTCGGGGGACCCCTGCCCCTGGTCCCCTGCTGGCATCGGCGTGGCAAAAGGAAGCGTTGACCCTTCTGCCTCCTTGGGAGACCCTCAGGAATGAAGATGACAGCCGCCCGGAGGAGCGAGAGCAGCAGGAAAGACGCCTTCAGGCCTCGGAGTCCTCGCTGGCGGGACGTGACCTCCCAGGCAGCTGGGGCCTCGAGGGGCTTGCCCTGCCGGGTGTGTTCAGCTGTGGAGCAGGGACCGGGCTGGTGGCCCTACAGGAACCTTGGAGTTTGCATTTTGTGCCTTCCTTTATTGTCCCCAAACTCAGCCGCCACCTAAAAGTACACTGTTCCCGAGCAGCCTAGAGCCCCAGCTCCCCACGGCGGGGCTTGCTCCGGCCTCGGCATGCCACCCGCAGGCGTCGGGGTACACAGAGGCTGGGCCGCCCTCCCAGAGTGCCGCCAAACGGGGGTCCTGTCCCTGAGGCAGGGTCGGTGACGTCACCCGAGGCTGCCGTGGGGGCTTCTCAGTCTGCAGCGGGCTTGGAGGGAGCGAACGCAGGGGAGACGAAGGCGGAGACTATCGTGTGCGGCCTCTGCCGCTGGTGGCCTCCAGCGAGACAACCAGCCGCCCGAGTACCCCTGTGACCCTCTTCTGAGCGCTGTCCCCGCCTGCCTCGTTCTGCGGGTCCCGTGTCACTCGTGCCAGCCTTCCCATCTTTCACATGCGTGCTTTGTGCGCGTGGGTTGCCAGCGGGACCGACAGGGCTGAGCGCTACCGCGGGACACCGCCCGGCTCTGGACGCGGAGGGAGGGGTGCCAGGGGCAGGATTGTGCCGCAGAGAACATTCTGATCCGGGCGTCTCTTCAGGGTAAATTTAGTTCCCGGGGCTGGCACAGCGTTCCAGTGCGGTGGGAACCCTCGTCCGCCTCGGCGGGGAGGGGACGTGCCCTCCGCCACCTGCCCCGGCCACGCGGGGGCCCGGGAAGCCCCGGCGTCTGGCTGTCGTGCACACAGGGATTCCGGCCACGCGGAGCCTACACGGCGTTTATTTATTTGGCTCCGAATTTCCTTCAGGTCTGTTTCTCCTCTAGTTGTTTGTGGCTCTCGAAGCTTCCATGTTTTCATGGCTCACGCATCCCAAGGTGAAAATACAGATTGATAGACCGCGCTCTCGCGCTGCCAGGATTCAATCAATAACGGCTGAAATATTAACGGGTCGTTCGTGAAAAGAAAGTGTAACACGTGGAGCCTTCTGGCTTCAGACGCAAGAGTTTCCATCTGAGCTCTGCTGCTAACAGGCCCCCGGGTGGATCGCGGTGGCCACGCAGGAGCGCCGGGAGCACCAGCCCCGCCACGGGAGTGGGGGGAAGGTGCAGGAGAGCCTGGCCGTGACCGGGGCCTGATGAGGTGTGGCTTCCGACCCCGCGTGCCGGTGACGTCGTGCCTGCGAGCCCAAGCCCTCAGCCCTCTGGAGAAGGGACGCGCCCTGCCAGTGAGGGGCCTTCGGCACCGCCAGGGACGGGGCCAGCCATGCACACGTGGGAAGTTCGTGCTGTGAGGTTCGAGGGAGAGGAGAGGCCCGCTCGTCGGAGGGAGGGGCACTTTGGAGAGGAGCCCTCCGGTCCCCTCGGCCCCCACCGCTCCGAGTTGGGCCGAGCCGCCGGCAGCTGTGCCCGACTCACCAGCTGTGGGAACAGCTGTGCAGGTGCCGCTGGGCCGCCTTCCCCCGGCTCGCTCCCCACCCCGCCTTCCCCCGGCTCGCTCCCCACCCCGCTCGGGGGAGCACGCTTGAGAACAGGACTCAACGCTCCCGGGGTTCCAACTGTGAGACGCGGGTTCAGAGCAGGAAGCTCCCGCCTGCCGATGGGCCCGGAGGTTTTCTGGTTTCGAGGACGATCACTGAGTGATGGACGTGTTGATAAGGGCCGTGACATGATACCAGGTCGTTACCGAAATGACAGGTGTGGATTCTGACCCACCGCTCGGGGGGTTTTCCCGTCGGAAGCAGTTACAGCCACCTGCGTGGGGACAGCCTGACTTCTCAGCTGCAGCCGTCATGTGACTTGTGGCGCGCCTGCAGGACGCCCTGTGAATCCGCTCCTGCGCCTTGCAGGTGGGTCCCTTCTTCCCGGCCGGGTCCCGCGGAGCCTGCACCGGGAAGGAGAGCGCAGGTCACCGAGGGTGGGGCCCAGGCCTCGGCCAGAGGCTGAGGCAGGCAGAGAGTTCCGTTCCCAACGAGAGGCACTTGGTGGCCCGGGCGAGCCTGGGCCATCCCTGACTTGTCACAGGCAGCCCGGAAAGGGCACTCTCAGAGACGAGCAGGCTGTCCCCAACAAGCAGCCGGAACCGCCCGTGACAAGGTGGAGAGCGAGGTGTCTGGATGAGAAGGCGGCTCTGAGCGACAGCCAGAGATGGGCAGGGGCAGCTGGGAGGGCCGGGGCCTGGGAAGCTGGAGTCTGGGGCGGGGGGCACTCGGGCAAATTCAGGGGCTGGTAGCCTTCCCGAGACACGACCGTCCCACACCGTCACCTTCGGTGACTTCTAGTTTAGTAAAGCCACTTCCCTGAGCCGGCGGCCACCCTGTGGTCACTAGACAGAGACTGGCTCCTACCTGCCCCCTCCCGAGTTTATGCAAACTCCTCCATCCGAGCGGAGAGCGAGCCCCGGACGCACAGGTCTGGGTGACCACGCGGCCCGGCGGCCAGTGAGAGGGTCTCTGCCTCCCGTTAGCTCCAGGCCCCAGCCTCTCTGCCTCCGTTTCCCCCTCCGTAGAGGCCGGGACACTTCAGCACCTTCCTGAAGGGTCGTGATCCGTCCACAGAGTGATGTTCAGGAGACACTGGGCTCAGGCTCTGCGCCGGGCGTGACCTCTGGGCGTGACCTCGGGGCAGCTGCCTGCCCCCGCATCCCTCCCCCCTGCGCCCGCCCCCCCTCACCCTCCCCTGGGTCCTCCCCCCACCGCAGGGCCCTGGAGGCCAGTGGCTCGGCGTGCACACCCTCTGGGGGCTCCGCCCTTGGGCCCTTCTCAGGAGCCCTCCATCCCCGGGCCCCATTGCCGGGCTGACCCAACCCCCGTGTTTGCTCCGCGCTCCAAGGCAAGTGCGCTTAAAAATAAGTCCTGAAAGTGGCAGTCGTTTGAAGCTCGAGAGACGCCAGTCGGAGAGGTTCGCTCCCCCGTGGGAAAGGGGAGAAGCAGGTGTCCTCGGTCAGCTCTGCTTTCAGGGGGCGGGAGCCTCTGTCCTGTCGGCCGGCGCGCTCACTGGTCTGTTTCCCTCCAGCGAGCGGGCTGTACCGAGGCTGCAGACAGATTCCCCCTAATGATCGCAGGGAGAAAAGACTCGACGGTCGTTCCGGGGGGGCCCTGGGGACCTCAAGTGGCCACCGCATGCCGACGCATCATCTCAGAACACAAAGGGGCTTCTCCCGTTTTCCCGAGATGAACCGTTTTGTTTAGTCAGGGACAGCGACAAAAGGAGCAAGGCTTTCCGCCTAAACCTGGAGGTCGGCCCCCGGGTGTGGGGAGGGTCTCCCTGCCTCTGCCCCTGCCCCAGAGTCTCAAATGAAGGAGGCTGGAGGCCAGCTCCGGCTTCCTCGTCTGTGTCCTGCGGTGGAGCCGAGGGCCGTGGACGGAGGGAGGCCGCCACGGTGTCCGGCACCAGCCCTGGGCCCTGCGCCAGCGGGGACTCGATGGTTTGGGCGGTCAAGGAGGGAACGCACAGCCTCTTGTCCAGCAGGGCTGGGCGGTCGCCAGGCGGTGGCGGGATCTGCCAGTCGGGGCACAGGGAGGGACAAGGCCGTCCTTTTATTTCAGAGCGAGCTGCGTACGTAACCCGTTCTGTAAGAACACGGCACAGGGACGAAACGGTGAAGCCCAAGTCCCTTATATTTGTTCGGACTCCACGGTTCCGCGAAGCTGTTTCCCACACGTGAGCCGCATGCCCAGGCCGGTGTTTAGGCTGTGGGGCAGCCGAGGGGCCACGAGGACAAGGCGCATGCCCAGGACCGTCCATCAGCAAAGGGCAGGGCGGCCGCCTCCTGACCCGGGGCCAGAGCCCCAGATAGCCCGGCACTCAAAGCCACTTCACGTCCAGCTGCAGAAGGGATCTCGGTGACTTCCCAGCGTTCTGCGCCCTGCCTGGTGCAGGCCAGCCACCGCCTCGCGGTCCCCAGGGCACCTGTGCGTCCCGGAGGGGCTCCAACCGCCATCGCTTGAGCACCGGCCACGTGCCGGGCACCGTGTTCCTGATTCAAGTCCATGTACCAAGACCTGAGAGGGCGCGCGCCCTTTTCCGGGCCCCGGGGGTATGATAGAGAACGGGGCAGGTACGAGCCCGCCCTCAGGGCTTCCGCCTAGCGGGCAGGGTGGGCGACCGACCGCAAGAACCAGGCGAGGCCCTGTCGGTTCTGACGAGAACAGAGAACACGGCAGGGCGGTGAGGGGGGTGACGGGGCCCCAGTGAGGCTGGGGTGTCCGGGAAGACCTCTTCGACCTGGTGATTTCGGTGACATGAGATTTATTCCTATTAATATACCTCCGTTCCCCACGGACTGCAGTATTGCCTCCTCAGGACGCTGAGGCTCAGATGGGTTCATTAACCCTCCCGGGTCACACAGCTGGCTTGCGGAGGAGGGTTTGAACCCCACTCCATCTGACTCCAGAGTCCAGCTTCTTCCCACCGTCTTTGTCTGTCTCCGGGAATCAGCGCCGCCTTGGCTGCGGCGTGCGTGGTGAGGAGGTGACTAACGCGGGCTCTCGCCTCCCACTCTAGGGAAGAGACAGGGTCGATACTCCAGCTGGCCTTTCTCCCCCTTCCCTCGGGACTGGCCTCATTGGCAGCGAGCGGGCTCTGTCCGAAGACTGGCTTTATTTTTTTAATATATTTTTTTAAAGTTTATTTGAGAAAGAGATGGAGAACGAGCAGGGGAGGGACAGAGAGAGAGAGAATCCCAAGCAGGCTCTGCGCTCTCAGCACAGAGCCGGACGTGGCCCCCGAACCATGAACCACAAGATCACCACCTGAGCTGAAGTCAAGAGTCGCGTAACTGACTGAGCCACCCAGGCGCCCCCGGACCCCAGCCTTTTAAGGTCACGGTTTGTCCCGGGCGTGCTATGAAGCCAGGCGGAACAGCCCCCGTTTCCACCCGCACACCCGGCTCTCACGCCTGGGTCCCAGCTCCCAAATGCCTTCTTCGTTTCCTGGTTGAACAACTGTTTCGAGTCCACCAGCTTCATTTGAAAAACCTGTCCATTCGTCACAAAAGCAAACCATGCCGTCAGATAAGCTGTGGCCGGCCCTCTGGCGCCCCGTCCTGTCCTGCACCGAGGACAGGTGCCCTGGGAGCGGCTCGCACCCCTGGACGAGTCTGTGCGCCGTGGGCGGGGGAAGCAGGGGCACTTCCGGGGTCCCCCGCCTCACATGCTTCTGAACTGGCCGCTTCACGGACGCGACGGTCTCGAGTCTTGACTCGTCTCCCAAACTGCAGATTTGCAGCCGGTTCACCTTGCAGACGGAGGGATTGTAGCGGGGAGTGGCTGCACCTAAGTTGTTCCCGCAGTTAAAAATTATGTCTGCACGTCCTCGCGTGCACAAGAGCGTGTGTGTGTGGCCGGCCGTCAGCCGCGGGCGGGCCCCGGGCCTGGCAGAGCCGCGTGCAAGGCGGGCGCTGTCCTCGGCCCGTCCCCACTGTAGTGCGGCGCGACAAACAGCGACGGAGGTGGGGGGGGCGAGGATGGGCGCGGTGGAGGCCAGGGGAGGATGGGCGGAGGCGGGGGGGGGGGTGGGGGGGGTGGGCGGAGGGGGGGATGGGCAGAGGCAGGGGATGGGCAGGGGGGGTGGGGGGGTGGGGGTGGGCGGGCGGAGGCCGGTGGGGGGGGCCAGTGGAGGCCAGCAAAAGCATCCTGGGGGCGCTCAAGCGTACATGAGCTCTCCCTCTGTGGTTGCTGAGCGAACTTCTAAGATAAAACACTTTTTAACCGGGACGTCCTCAGTGTCTGCCCCTTTCCCGGCTGCCGGCACCCCTGTTCGTCACCACCCACCCCCCGCCCCAGCCCCCCTGCATTTCTGCGGAGGAATCTGACAGACAGACGTCCGACCTCGGCAGCTCCTCTCCGTCCTTGGAACACACTCTGCCCATCGTGGCGCCCGGGGCCTCCAGAGTCTGGCCCTGCCCTGCTCCGTTCCGCAGCCACACCTGTCCGTGCCCGTCCCTCCCTGAACACGGTGCCCGCCCCGAGATCCCCAGCCCCGCCGCGCCCCTGCTCTACGCCTTCGCTCGAGTTGCCCCTCCTCACCACTCACCTGGCCCGGCTGGTGCACCCTGCTCACTCTCCAGCCTGACCCCCCTTGCGGAGCCTGCTGTGTCGTGCTGTGAGTCTCGGGTGCAATACACGTGTCTGTTTGGGTGACTGTTCCTGTTTGGGGCCCTCGAGGCTCCTGCCTCCCTGAGCACCACCCCCGCCCCCCTGTGCCTTATCCAACATCTCAGAGAACATGTTCGTCACTGAACGTTTGGCAAGTGAGTGACTTATACGCAAGTTTCTTCCAGATGTCAGCTCTTTCTGGTTTGGTTGGTAGATGGGGCCTTGCCACCGTCACCATAGAGGTGGCTCTGCTGTGCGCACTTTCTCACAAGTCCTGATGGTGGGGCTGGGTGACACACGACGGGCCCCAGGCCCGGTGCTCACAGACCAGACGTGACTAAGTGACATGGGTGTTCCTTCCAGATGAGCTCAGGGCTCTTCCCGGAGTCCTCCTCGCAGGGCCACTAGGGAGCAGGGCCGGCTGTGGGATCCCGCCCCAACACGTCCTCCCTCCTGCACCGTCCTGCCTGGCGGCCTGTCTGCCCCAACCCCAGTCTGGGCGCCTGCTCCCTGAGGCCTAGGAGGCAGAGTGACGAGCGATGGGCCATCCCTGCCCAAGCCTTCCCCTTGGGGGCCCAGACCCCCGAAACTGGTCCCACAGGACAGAGTGTCTCTCCTGCCTGGCGCTCGCTCCTGGGGGTATGTGGCACTTCCTCACCCACCAAGTTCTTTCCCAAGCACCTGGGGCTGCGGCAGGCCCTGGCGGGGGGGGGAGGACAGAGGCGGAGTGGGCCGTGGCCCCTGGCCCCAAGCGGCTGCCCGCCTCCGGGCCTCAGTCTTGTAGCTGCACAGAGAACCACGTGACGCCAAGCGTGCATGTGCCACCAGCAGCCTCGGTGCCTCTGGCGGGTGGGGCCAAAGAGCCACCGACCTGGCACGGAGTGAAGGGAAGGGCGTTCTCAGCCAAGGGAACAGCATACACAGACGCCATGTGTCCGGAGAAGGGCTCGACAGCCTGAGAGGCGGCCAGGGTGGTGAAGCGGAGGGAGCGAGGAGGGACAGGACCCTCAGCGTGGGGGGTGCTGTGGGGGGGGGCCGACCCGAGCTCTGTGTCTGCAGCTCCTGGGACAGTGCCTCCTCCACGCCCGAGGTGGACGCGTGTCCCCGGTGGACACTGATGCCCTTGGGGGAGCGGCGGTTCCCCCGGGCTGCGCTGGGGTCTGGCACAGGCCGGCCGCGGCGTTCCTCCCCTGGGTCAGCCCAGGCGCCGCTCCGGCCCTTCCTACAGGTGTTTTACTGCGGGATTGTGTCTCGGCCCCCAGCCCCTTGACAGCGGGGTGATAGTTCCCAGCCTCTCGAGGAAGCGACAAGACTTAATACTGAGTTGGCGCATTCTTCCTTTATCAGAAGTATTATTAATGATTTATTGAGAATTTGGGGTTTACATTAGTCGTGGCCGTGACTGCCGATCCATCGGTTCGTGGGGTTCCTGCCTTTCAGGTGGGTTCTGTCAGTCCCAGCCTGTGCCGGCCCGGCCGCCCCACGCCCTCCGCTGCCTTTCCCGCCCCAGCCCCACGGCCCTCTTCCCTCCCCTCTGCCGCAGGGGCAGGGGTGTGGACCCAGGGATTGTCTCTGTGAGGAGCACGCGTGTGGGACCCGGGCCGCGGGGCAAGTGCACCGCTCAGCCGGCCCCGGGCCTCGGCCCGGCCAGAAGGCAGCAGCCGGAAGCGGGCGGCCGACTCCTCCTGCAGTTCTGACCTCGCGTTCCCTGGTTTGCGCGTCTGACACCTCACGGGGCACGTGATTTATTGCCGCTTTTAAATAGTCCTTTCTTTCTGGATTGAACTGTCCGCATCCGTTTGAAATGGGCGGCTGGCTTCTGGGCGCCCCCTCCTGTGTGGGACAGCTTGGGGCCAGGGGCTCCCCGCTCTCGGGGCAGGGCCACGCGCGCTTGGGGAGCTGCCCTCGATCCGGGATCCGGCCGGAAAGGGAGAGATGGGGAGGGAGGCACCAGAAGTCCCTGGAGACCCGGCTGGGGGAGGGGTGCAGAGACCCCGTCAGGGATAGGGAAACGTCGGACTTCTGGCCGGACCACAGGCCGGGGAAGGAGACTCCGTCCACGCGGACCGGAAAGGCCTTTCTCTCCAGATGGATGGGTCTGGATTCTACTGAGAAAATACCCCCCGGGGGGAGTTTCTCCACCCCCCTGCCCTCCCCACCCCGGGCTCCCCTCCCTGTGCGAGGTTTGGCGCTCTCTGTGACCGAAATCCCTCCTGCTGCGGTTAAAGCCTCTTCGGGACCAGTTAAGCCAGAATAAAGGATGGATGTGCCCGAGCGTGCCCGTTTCCTCCCCTTCTAAAGAGAGCTGAGCCTCGCGGACGTTCCCGAAGGAACTCCTCCGCAGCTCGCGCCGCTCTGGGACTGGGACCGGGAGGGCCACTTGCAGAAATCCCTGTGAAAATCTTCCGGGCTCTGTGCGGGGAGGGCAAGGCACACCGGTTTCCTGTGGAACATTCTGGTTCCTATTGTTACCCTGTATTTATAGACGGCTCCACGGAGAGCCCACCTCCTTCTGTGGCTGGATGAAAGGCCACTGAACACAATTCCCTGGTGAGGGGACAGGATGTGGCGTGGCTGTGGAAGCAGGGCAGGCCAGGGACGGAGGGAAGAGACCAGCCGGCCCTCTGCAGAGGGACACCTGTCAGCACCGTCGCGCCCTTTGTTCCCCTTCCGGATCCCCGCAGTGGGCCACCTATTCTTACCACAGCGGACTTACTGTCATGCTCCCAAGTGTCCGCCCCGCTCGGCCCTGAGCCCCCCACCCCCCACTGGTCGCTCCCCTCCACCTGCCGCCCTGGCACAGATTGTTGTGCGTCACGCTGTTTCCCGTGCTGTGCCCCCCCCAGCCCCGTGGAGGGATGCTTCCCCCCCGGACAGGATGTTCTTAGACAGGCTAGCAGGTGAGTCAGTCTGGTTTCCAAGAGGCTGGCCCGGCGCCCAGCGGGATGAGAGTCAGCGCGGGAGCAGCTCCGGCTCTTCCTTCTGGACGCCGCCTGCGGAGAGAAGGCTAAAAAATCCGCATGTATCTTAAATCCCCAGTCGCTTGGCCGCAAGGGACACAACTGCCCAGAGCCCTGTGCTTCGGCCGTGGGAGGCCACGGCGTGGTCGCCACCGAGTCAGGGGGCCTTAGGTTCCTGCCAAAGTTCCCGTCGGCGCCCTCGCTCCCTTCAGAGGTTCCTGTGAACCGTCCTCTGTCACGTGAGCGGCTGAACCTCCCGTCCCGCCGCCTCCTCCGGCCTGTCCACGGTGCTTTCACTGTGCTTGTTTCTGACCCTCTGGGGCCGGGTGTTCAAGCACCAGGTTGCGGGGTTCTGGAAGGGCCCGTGCCCAGTGGTCAGCAGCCACGGGAGGGACAGACGTGACCGTGCCCTGCAGGGACGCTCAGATTAAGCAAGCGTTGCTTTTTTAAAAACTGTGGTAAAACACACAACGTAGGGTTTACCCTCCGAACCATTTGAAAGTGCGAGGTTCACGGCTGTTCAATGCACCGTCACGTGCTGCCCGACGCCCCCGCCCCCCGCGGTCTCCAGAGCCCTTCCTCCGCAAAACTGAAACCCCGCCCCCTCCCCCCCACCCCTGGCGACCACCACCTACTTTCCGTCTCTACGGGCTGGACGGCTCTAGGCCACGTAAGTGGCATCCCACGCTGTGTCTTTCTGTGACGGGCGTGTTTCGCGTAGCACGGTGTCCTCAGGCCCACGCGTGTCACGGGTCAGAGTCACCTTCCTTTTCAAGGCGGAATGATATTCCACTACCTGTCCCCCCTCGCTCTGCTACTCCATCGTCCACTGACACCGGCACGCGGGCTGCCACGCCCGCCTGTGGGGCTGGTTAGCAACGACCTGGTGCCTGCGACCCCGGAGAGGGTCTCCAAACGGTGGCATGTCACTGCGTCTTGTGGGGACGGTGGATCCGGAGCCTTCATCAGGTTTTGGGGGGCACCTGCTTGGAACTCCCAGAGGCCTGCGCGCCCCGAGCTCTCCGGCGGCAGACATGGGCCTGCCTGTGTTGGCTGCGACGTTTGCCACCGGGTGGCCCCAGCCAGCCCACTGACTTCTCGGAGACTTGGCCTTCCGAGCTGCAGAATAGAGATACGGCAACACCCTCCCGAGATTGTCCGGAAATCCCAGCCGGCGCAGCACAGCGGCGGGGAGCACGGTGCGGCAGGGCTGAATGGCGGTCCCCGAGGCACCAGGGCATCGTCCCTGCGGTCGGCGAATGTTACCTTGTGTGACAAAAGGGAGGCGGTCGAACTCCTGATCTCGGGGCAGGGGGAAAACTCTGCCCTTCCGGGCGGGCCTAGAACATAGCCACACGTGTCCTTACAGAAGGAGGCGGTTTGGTGATAGGGGAGGCCCCAGGGGCCGGCGTGCGGGAGGGGCAGGAAAGGGCGCGGAGGCCAGCAGAAGCCGGCCCTGCCCGCGGCCGCGGCTTCGGTCCAGTGAGGCCGGTTTCAGATCTGTGGCCTCCAGAACCAGAAGGGTGGAGCTTGTGGTAAGTCGTTAACTTTGTGCTGATTTGTTACGGCAGCGGGTGGACAGCTGGAGCCAGACGGCCCCGGCGCCGCCACTCCCCGGCTGTGTGACCTGGGGCATGTCGCTCACTCGCGCCTCAGTTTCCTCATCTTTCATTTGATAACAATGGGGCCTGTGCCACGGGCTTCTTCCGGGGCCTCGAGAAGCTGATGTCCGCAGGTGCCGAGAGCAGCGCCCGCAGCCTAGTGCGTGCTGCGCGCTGCTCGGAGGAGAGGGTGTGCCTGGCGGACGGCAGGGTGGACGGCGGCTCCGGCCAGCCTGTGCCGCGGAGGCCAGAGTGTCTGGGGGCGCCCCTCGGTGTCTGCGCCCCGCCCTTCTGAGTCCGCCTCGAACCCTGTTCATCCCGGACCAGGGTCACGGTCACCTGGGTGGGAAACTACCTCTCAAGGCGAACACGTTGCTTTAGAGACGCTCGGAAACTTGAGCACGCGAAGGAGCGCGGCGAGTCCCCAGGAGACCTCCCCAGACGCCGGCCCCGGCCCGCTGCGCCCGCGGATCCTCCTTCGGAGCCGGTCGGGAGGCCGGGGGCTGCTGTAGAGGGCGGGCGGGGGCAGGACAGACCATCTGAGACAGGACAGACCATCTGGGACAACGGAGTGGCAGAGGCCTGCTGGCCTAGCCTGGGAACAATCTGGAAAACACAGCCACTGCTGCTGTATCCACCCGACCCACACGGACGGGACTGCGGACAGACCCCTGGCTTCAGTGCCCGCGGCAGCCTCAGCGCGGGCACCTGGCCCCGGGCCCCTCGAGTGCCCCCCGCCGCTCCCCCTCTCACGCACCACCCTGAGGACTCTCACGGATGCCTCACCCCCCAGCCCCCACCCCACGAATGTAACTCTTCCCCATGGCGGGCTTCTGTGAAAAATCTCATCGAAGAAACGGCTCCACGTCTGGGAGAAAACGGAGAATCACAAGTGGACCCGCCTTCCACGTGACGGGAGAGGAACCGAGGACCAGGGAGGCAAGAGGACTCGCAGGGATGGTCAGTGACTGAGTGCTCTTCCCGGTGGCGTCGTGTCAGGGCTGAGGGAGCTCTCCTGTGAGTGACAAACCCTCGCGCCCTCGGACGCTGGAGCTGCTTTCACTCTGAGAACTGGGGACAGGGAAGGATTTATGGTCACCGCCGGTCTCGGACAGTCCCAAGCCTCAGAAGTCCCGGTGGGCTCTCGTGCCCTCGGCAGGAACTCTGCCGGGGGCGGTCAGGAGGACCCCGGCCTGGCCAGCCGGAGAGCCACCGTGGGGCCATCACCTGGGGCCCGGCGTCCCTCGACTCCGTCGGTCACAGCAGAGTCGGCCGGGGAGGATTCCTTGTCAGAAAGACCCGGAGCCGGCCAGCGCGCCCCCCGCCCGCGAGTCCCGGCGGCGGCGGCGGCGGAGGCACAGACTTCTCTGACCATCCCTGCACGTGCTGGCCTCTTTCAGAGGCCTCTTCCCTCTTCCTCCGTCTCTTCGGCAGGCCCGTGGCACGCGTACTGACTGGAGATTTTACATTAACGTCCCTGCAAACCCAGACACGCACTTCGTCCCTGGCAATCAGCCCCTGTCCTTGGGGAAACCTAATTAGTCCTTACAGGACTTGTGATGTCGTTTCCATGGAAACCCCCATAGTCCTGGTGTACGTGCGTACTATACGCTCCAGGATTAAAAACATATATATTTTACATAATAACATATTATTATTACTAGGTTTTAAGAAAATCTTTAGTTTCTTTCTTTTGCTTTTATTCTGCATCGGTTTTTTTCAATGGTGACAATCCCCCTGGAGTTCTGCCACAGAGACCAGCAGAGAACGCAAAAGGCCTTGTGCATTTCTCTCCTTTAATGAAAAAACATTCATGCTCGCACGAGGATTGCAGTTTGTCAGGTCAGGAAGAAAACGTCCAAGCAGGATCTCCCCTGACAGCTGAGACACCGCGACGAAAGGTGGTGCTCACGGGAGCACCTGCGAGACCGCGGGCCTTCGGAACGGAGTGGGGAGGCCGGGGCAGCCAGTGAGTCAGGTCCAAACTTGCTTCTCCTCGAAGGACGAAAACAGGCTGCTTCCCCGTGTGCCTCGGAGGGAGCGCCGGGGGCTCCGGGCCTGGCTGGCGGGGCCCTGCTCTGTCGGGGAGCCTCCGGAGCCGCCGAGATCCGTCCGGGCCCTGCAGCCAGCAGTGCCTGTGGGTGTGGGCGTCTCCGGGACTGGAGTCCCGGGGTGACCAGACGGGCCTGCAGAGCCGGGCTGCAGGAGCAGGTGGCAGCGTGGCGGGTCTGGGAGCGGCTCTCAGAAGGAAGTGTGCAGATGGCTGCACTGAGGCAGGGCTGCGGACAGGAGGACCCCACCGACTTTGCAGACACAGCCCGTGCCGCGCTTCGAGCCACAGTTAAAATGGGAGTGTTCTGGAGAATCATAAACAATAGAGATTGGGTGTTTTCTTTCTTTTATTTAAAAAAATTTTTTTTCAATGTTTCTTTTTTTGAGAGAGAGAGAGACACATTGTGAGCAGGAGAGGGGCAGAGAGCGAGGGAGACACAGAACCGGAAGCAGGCTCCAGGATCCGAGCAGTCAGCACAGAGCCTGACGCAGGGCTTGAACTCACAAACCATGAGATCATGACCTGAGCCGAAGTCGTACGCTTAACCGACTGAGCCCCCAGGTGCCCCAACTAACCCAGATTTTATAGCTATGTACCAGATTTTTTTCTCTCTTATTAAAAAATATTTTTGAACATTTTTATTTATTTTTGAGAGACAGAGAGAATGTGAGTGGGAGAGGGGCAGAGAGCGAGGGAGACACAGAATCTGTAGCAGCTCCAGGCTCTGAGCTGTCAGCACAGAGCCTGATGTGGGGCTTGAACTCACGAACCGTGAGATCATGACCTGAGCCGAAGTCGGACGCTTAACCGACTGAGCCACCCAGGCGCCCCCATGGACGACGGAGATGAGGTGTTTTCTGCGTCTAACTGGCGTCAGGAAGAAGGCTTACAGCGGTCTCTCCGCTCATTGCCAGCTAATCAGTTTACCCCCAGACCTGCCGGCAGGAGCCAGGGTTCCCGAACTGCCTGTGCTTTTTCTCCCTGCACACCCGGGAAGTGTTCATTCGCCCTTGTTCTTTGACTCAGGCTCGCACGTGGGAAGCACTTAGCAGGCAAAATCCTGCACCACGTACACAGCGACTTCCCGAAGGTTCTGAGTTACTCTTGGATACATGACCTGCCGTGTCCTCGGAATGGGGAGGGGGGAGGGAAGCGGGCATGCCCGTGTCAGGGCCCCCTCCCTGGAGAGGTGCCCGGCTGCTTGACAGGGACTGAGTGCGGCGGGTGGGTGGGGCGGGAGGGGGGCAGTGGGGCCTCCTCAGGCAGGGCCGTGGCGGGAGGAGGGAAGTGCTGGGCGCGGCAGGCGGGTTACCCACTCTTCCAACACTCCGGCTGAGTAAGTCACGAGTTAGCTGTGTTCTGTTCTGCTTTTGTTGCATAATCAGAGCACCCCCAAGATCAATGTCTTGAAAGAAAACTCATTTACTCCTGACTGTATGGTTCAGCCGTCTGGACGGGCTTCCCCGCAGCCGGTGCGCCCCACCGCACGCGCCTCCTCCTACCTCGGCTGCATCTGACGTCCCTTAGAGGCTCCTGAGAGTGCCTGCGCGCGGCCAGGGTCCCTAGGTCCAGGACCCCGTTGCATGTCTGTGGTCGCTCTTACTGATTGCTCTGTTGCATCAGGGTTGTCCTGAAGGTGTGGGGTGGTAGGAACGGCAGCGTGTCTCCAGGCACCAGAACCACTGCTTCGGTGACAGAGGGTCGTGTGTGGAGCCAGCTCGGGTCAGCGCACGGCTCTTTCGGGCCCCAGACCCAGACGAGTAAAGTCGTCAGTGTGTGAGGGACAACCGTAGGAGGGAGCTCACGGCCAGCCCAGACGGCCTCCGGGGCTCCTGCCCATGGCTGCCTAGAGCAGACCTCTCGTCCATGTCCCCATCCTCGTGGCCAACGGGCTGCCAGAACCAGGGGTGCGTGGCCGGGGGCCAAGGCGCAGGGGAGGACAGCCCTCACCCCTCTAGCCCATGGTGCTTGAGATCCGGGTTCCAGATTAGCTCCAGAACTTTCTGGGTGTGAAGGTCACCTGGGACAGTTTGTTCCAGATTGGACCACCCGCTGGTCATGGCGGGAGTCCTCCCCCTGGGCATGGCGGGAGTCCCCCCCCCCCACTCGTGGTGTCGGATGGATCCTTAGGTGCTTCGGTGGTCACAGGCGAAGGAGTGACTTTTGCGCAGGGACTTCCACTGCGGGCGGTCAGCGAGGGGTGCTGGCGGTCTGCCCTCTTTTTCATTCGACTCAGTCCCCTGCCTGCACACCCTTCAGTCACCGACGTTCCAGTGACCCCCCCAGGCGCTGAAGAGAGAGGCACCGGCAGTGGGTCCTGTCCCCGCACGGCACAGGGGCCCCGGAACGCGAGGTGGTGGGAGGGCCAAGCCAGGGGTTCAGACCTGCTGGGTTTGGATGGACCCAGGCAGAGGTGTCTGCAACAAACTCTCCATGCGATTCTAGCGTTCAGGGGGAGAGACGGACAAGAACCAGGTAAACACACTGGGTGCATACTGAGATCTGCGACTCGTTATTTCATTTAAGTTTATTTAGTTATTTTGAGAAAGACAGAAGCGCGTGAGCTGGGGGGAGAGAGAGAATCCCAAGCAGGGTCCGCACTGTCGGCACAGAGTCGGACAGACCCCAAGATCACGACCAGAGCCGAGATCAGGAGTCAGACGTTCAACCGACTGAGCCCCCCATGCGCCCCAAGATCTGCAATTCGTAAGGGCCTCGTAGGAAGCTGAGCGAGAATGTGGCAGAGCGGGGTTCTTCCCAGGTCTGGTGAGAGCAGTGAGCCTGCCCTGGGACTCCAGGGCTCAGACGGGAGCAGGAGTGACGGTGTCTTCATGGGGACAGCAGCGGGGTCTCCTGGGACACACTGGCCTCCCTGCACTGGGGCCCCATCTGGCAGAGGTCCTCGGTCTGCAGCCTGAAATGGCCATCCGTCCGTGCATCCATCGCCTACCCCTCACAGCCCCCCCCATGGGTACGAGTGCCCCCCCAGGCCGGCCGCCTTGACGATGCCTCACACGTGCATGTGGAGTGGTTGCTGAAGCTTGTCTTCCTCGTATTACCCGTGTCACTGATGCTAATCCCGCGAGGCAGACGGCGTCAGCACTAACGGTCACATGAGAGACACGTGGAGACAGGCTCAGGGAAGGGATCTGACCTGCCTGAGGTCACACAGCTAATAACTGGGTGTAGACACCAGTTAGCTCACTGGCCTCGACCCCCACTGCCCCCCGGGAAACTGAAACCAGCAGGACACTGGAGAGGCCTGTGGAGCGCACCGGACCCCCCCCCCCGGGGGCTGGCACCGCCCTGTGGAGCCGGCAGAGCCAGCGGCTGCCATGCGGTCTCCCTCCCCGCCGGGGAGCCGGAGAAGCCTGCGCTGCTCCTGCCCACAGTGAGCTCGGTCACCATGGGAACCCGATGCGCTCCGTCTCGCAGGCGGGATGGTTCTCACCGTGTGTGCGAAGAGTCTGGCTGGCAGTCACGTGGCCATGCCGTGGCTTGTCGGTGGCACTTAGGAGCAGAGGGGACCCGCCGAGCAGTCGTTAGGGCTTTTCTGTGTCCGAAGATGATGGAAACCTGTGTCTGGGAGCCCCTGTTCTGCCGCTGGGGGTGGGGGGCGGGCGGAGGGGAGTCCGGCTGGCCGCCGGGCTGATCGCTCTCTCCTGGTCCCCCTCGTGGAGGCTGGACTCCGAGCGGTTTTGTTTAACCTTGCATCGTCAGGTGGGGCGTCCTTCAGAACAAGGCCAGGCCCTCCCCATACGTGAACCCCAGCACCGGCCAGGCCCGGCACCCGGCAGGGGCCCTCCCCGTGGCATGGCAGCAGGAATCTCAGCTTCAAGGCAGGGGAGGGCCCCGAGGTGCACAGTCATCACTGGGCCCAACCCTCATTCTATAGAAAGTCGGAGACCCCGTCCATTCGTGGTGCCCAGAGTCCTAAAAGCTAACGCTTCCTGGGTGTCGGCAGGTGCCGAGCCCCTCACATTCGCTAATCCGTCGCAGCCTCACAGTGATGGTTGCACAGCAGGTGCTGTCATTGTCCCCAGGCGAGGAAACTGAGGCACAGAGAGACTCCCTAACGTCCCCAGGATCCCGGAGCTGCTTACTGTTGGGCTCAGGATCCTGAGCGGGCCGTGTGGCTCCAGGGCGCCCATGTGAACTCTGCTGCATCGTGGGGGCAAGGTGCGCCCCTCCTCTGCCCAGGGCGAGGCGTCTGCACCAGCCTCGGGAGTTCGCTCCCTTTTCCTCTCCACAGCCCCCTCAAGGGCCTGGGGGGCATAGCTTCCTGTTGTGAATATAAATGAGGGGCTCTTCCTCCCCTTCATGGCGCCTCCCAGAGCCCCCAGGTGAGTCCTGGCCCCCACCCGGCCCCGCAGAGCCCCCCGGTGAGCCCCCCCCCCCGCAGAGCCCCCAGGTGAGTCCCGGCCCCCATCCCGCCCCGCAGAGCCCCCAGGTGAGCCCCCCCCGCAGAGCCCCCAGGTGAGCCCCGGCCGCTCTGACGCGCTGTCTGCTCCCCCAGCTCTTCGTGATCGACAACGGCGCGGACGACTGGCGGATAGCCATGACCTGCGAGCGCGTCCTGCGCATCGGCCTGGAGATGCTGGTGTGCGCCATCCACCCGGTCCCCGGCGAGTACAAGTTCTTCTGGACAGCGCGCCTGGCCTTCTCCTACACGCCGTCGCGGGCGGAGGCCGACGTGGACATCATCCTGTCCATCCCCATGTTCCTGCGCCTGTACCTGATCGCCCGCGTCATGCTGCTGCACAGCAAGCTGTTCACGGACGCCTCGTCCCGCAGCATCGGGGCGCTCAACAAGATCAACTTCAACACCCGCTTCGTCATGAAGACCCTCATGACCATCTGCCCCGGCACCGTGCTGCTCGTGTTCAGCATCTCGCTGTGGATCATCGCGGCCTGGACCGTGCGCGTCTGCGAAAGGTACGCGCGTGCGCCGCGCGGCGGCCGGGGCGGGGCGGGGCAGGTGCAAGGCTGGGGCGGGCCAGGGTGGGGCCGGGTGGGGCGGGGCAGGGGCAGGGCTAGGCCAGGGCGGGGCGGGTCAGGTGCGCGATTGGGGCGGGGCAGGTGGGCGGGGCGGGGCGGGGCAGGTGCAGGAGCCAGGCAGGTGGCGGGCCAGGGTGGGGCCGGGGCGCAACCGGGGCGGGGCGGGGCGGGGCGGGGCGGGAGCAGCACCCCTGGGGCGGGGCCGGGCGAGGCGGGGCGGGGCAGGGGCGCGGCCAGGACGGGGAGAGGCGGGGCGGGTGCGCGGCCGGGGCGGGGCGGGAGCAGCACCCCTGGGGCGGGGCCGGGCGAGGCAGGGCGGGGCAGGGGCGCGGCCAGGACGGGGCGGGGCGGGGGCGGGGCAGGGGCGAGGCCAGGGCGGGGCGGGGCGGGAGCAGCACCCCTGGGGCGGGGCCGGGCGAGGCGGGGCGGGGCGGGGCGGGAGCAGCACCCCTGGGGCGGGGCCGGGCGAGGCGGGGCGGGGCGGGGCGGGAGCAGCACCCCTGGGGCGAGGCCGGGCGAGGCGGGGCGGGGCGGGGCAGGGGCGCGGCCAGGACGGGGCGGGGCGGGGGCGGGGCGGGGGCGAGGCCAGGACGGGGCGGGGCGGGTGCAGCACCCCTGGGCGGGTCCTCGGCGCGCAGGGTCCTCTGCGATCCCCTGTAAACCCGCGCGCAACCTGGCCCGCCCTCGCCTCCCTCACGGTGACCTCACGGTGACAGGAGGTCGACGGTGCTAACCGGCATTTTCGGGGCGTTGGGAAGCCCCGCCGTAAGGAAGCTGGTTTCATCTTGTTTAGTCCAGACTTTCTCAAAGGTACTCACCCAGAAACCCTTTTCACGGCGCGCTGCGGGTGCCTCGCCCCCAGCGTGTGGCCCGCGGACCGGCAGCCCGGCCTCCCTGGGGGCCTCCCCCAGGGCTCACCGGTGACCCGCAAGGACCTGAGCCTTGGAGAGGCGGCCTGCGGCAGGAGCGCAGTTGGGGAGACGCTGTTTCCGGAGCTGGCGCTGGGCTGGGGGCGGCGTGGCGGGAGGGACACCCAGGCTGTAACCGCACGGAGCGCCCCCCTCGGAACTGCCGTCACTGAGCCCGGGGGGCCCTTGGTTGCCACCTCCTGACACTGTCGCGCGCAGGCTGCCCTTGGTGACACGCTCCCTTTCGGGTGAGCCCTGGACATCCATTTTACTCCGGCCTCCCGGGTGGAGTCTGAGCCCCTGCGTGAGAAACCTGGCTTCTCTCCCTAAGCTGCTGTGAGACCTCAGGCGGGTCACTTACCTCCCTGGACCTCCGTGTCCTGGCTTTAGAATGAGGATTTCTTACGCAGGAAGGAAGAGAAGTTCACTTCTTTTTTAAAAGTTTTCGTCAGAAGTTACTCTTACGGGTGGGGAGGCCTGCCCCAGCGCCGGGTGATCTACGCGGACCCCGCGATGGAGTTTGCGCAGCCCTCGGCGGCGTCCGAAACCCTCCGCGCCCGCGCGTCAGCCCCGCGCGGCCGTAGTTCCGGTGAGCGGCCGGCCGAGCGCGGAGCCGGCGGGCAGGTCTCGCTGCTCCTTGAACCCGCCGCGGTCCGCGACTGTTTCTTCTTCAGAAATGAGTGTGAGGTTTGAAAGCGCCCCGCGGCCTTCTATTTGGCGGTGAAGGGCCCACGAGGCTTCCGGGCCGCGGACGCAGAGGTCCCGGCAAAGGCACGGGCACAATGAGCGGGGTCGAAAGTCCTCAGGTCCCCCTCCTCAGGTCCCCCCTCAGATTCCCCCTCAGGTTCCCCCCCTCAGGTTACCCCCCTCAGGTCCCTCCTCCTCAGGTTCCCCCCTCAGGTCCCCCCTCCTCAGGTCCCCCCTCAGATTCCCCCTCAGGTTACCCCCCTCAGGTCCCTCCTCCTCAGGTCTCCCCCCTCAGGTCCCTCATCCTCAGGTTCCCCCCTCAGGTCCCCTCCTCAGGTTCCCCCCTCAGGTCTCCCCCCTCAGATCCCCCTCCTCAGGTTCCCCCCTCAGGTCCCCCCTCCTCAGCTCCCCCCTCCTCAGGTCCCTCCCTCAGGCCTCCCCCCTCAGGTCCCCCTTCAGGTCCCACCTCCTCAGGTCTCCTCCCTCAGGTTCCCCCCTCAGGTCTCCCCCCTCAGGTTCCCCCCCTCAGGTCCCCCTCCTCAGGTTCCCCCCTCAGGTTCCCCCCTCAGATCCCCCTCCTCAGGTCCCCCTCCTCCCGTGAGAAGGCCCTTGACCAGCAGGCTTCTGTCTCGATGGCGCAGCCCAGCCCTGGCCGGTGTCTGTCTGTCATCTGTCTGTCATCTCTGCTGCCTTCGGCCTGGCCTGGCAGGAAGCTGGGAGAAAGCCCAGCCTGAGGCCGAGGTCGCAGAGCGGGAAGTGCGGGGCCAGAGCTTGAACTTGGCCCACGGGTGCCTCCCACCCCAGGCGGATTCTCGCCCTTGCCCGGAAACCGTGGCCTGGCCTCTCCCGGAGGGGGATGACCTAACCCCAGCGCGTCCTTGCGCTGGGGTTCCAGGCCCCTGCTCTCTGTGCTCCTGTCCCTGTACCGCTGTCCTCGGGACGACCTCAGGGTAAACTCAGGCAGAGCCCGGCGCCCACGCTGGATGGCTCTCCTTCCCCCGGGGTCGCCGCCGCCCCCTCCCCCGCAGCCGCCCCGCTGAAGGGAGCCAGGCCCCAGCCTTGACCTGTCAGCGTAGGCGAGTGAAGGCCGCCGGCGGGCGCTGCGGGGCCATCCGGGCTCCAGCGCTCCCCGAGGGGTCGCCGAGGCCCCCTTCGACCGCCTGGCACCTCACCGCCTCCCTCGGCCTGCGTCCCAGGCGCCCCCGGTGCCCACGTTCGAGCGCCCCCCCTACGGCTCCCGCGGGAGACCTGCTCGGAGTCCGGCCTGCAGGACGCTGGACACCCCGGGTCCCCCCCCACCCCACCCCCGCTTCGCGGGCGAGAGGGACACGGCTTGCCCGAGGTCACGGGGCAACGCGGCGGAGCCCTCTCGCGCGCACGCTTCTGGGTTGCTATGGAGATCCCTCTCCGCAGGAGCGTTTTAGAAGACATTTGTCATGTCTCAGGTTGGCTCTCATGTGACAAGGCAGGGTGTGCGCGTCTGCTCCCTCCGAGGAAGGAGAGGGCGCGGCGCTTCCCCGGCTGCCGGGAGCGCGGCGACGAGGCTTGTTTTCCTTGGGCCCGGAGCCGCATTACGTCAGGGCCGCGGCGACAGCTGGCCCCGGGCGTTCCCGGGGACTCTCCTGGCCGCCCGCCCGCCTCCCGCAGGCCTCCCCGGAGCCCGTCGTGGGAACCTCCTCATTAAACACTGTCGCTCGCCCGCGCCGGCCTCAGGGGCGGCAGGCTGGGGAAGCTGGGCTTTCCCGGCCCGGCCTCGGGGGACCCGGGGCGGCAGCAAGGCGCCCCCCCGCCCCGCCCCCAGCACTGGGAGAGGACGGCGGAGGGCGGTGTGGGCGGGGTTTGTCGCCGGGCCTTCCCTGGGGGCTCCGGGCTCAGCACGCCGCCAGCCTGTCGTCGGGGCTTCGCTGGCGACCGTCTCTTCCTGCGCGTTTGTGTTTCATGAGAAACGGGGTTCTGGAGGCGGTGCCCCTGGAGCCGCAGGAAGACTGCCCGTGGCCCCTTCCTTCTCTCTTCAGTCAGAGCCGTCCGGTGTCCCAGGTCTGGTCCGCGCCAGCCAGAGGCCAAGAAGCCAGGGCACCCCTCCTCCGCCTCTCCTTCCCACAGACTCCTGCGCCGCCGCCGGCAGGGGGCTTCAAGGCTGAGAAAGGAGAGGGGACACAGTGGGGGGAGGGTGCTGACACAGCCCCAGGCGAGCCCTTGTGGGCAGAGTGGAGAAGGGGGCTGTGGGTTCTCGCGGGCCCCCAGGGATTTCCGCGTGGCCGCTCACCCAGACACTTGTAGGCAGTCATTTTTATTACAGAGTTTCAGCTTTTAAGTACTTGCTGTGCGACTAGACGGTAACTCCTGTGCACGGTGTATGATAAATACAGGTGGGGCAGAGGGGGGCGCGCTCAGAACCTTCCTACTCATAGGAGCCCGTGATTTGGAAAGCTTGGCTTGGGGTGTCAGAGGACCGGTTAGTGAGGCCAGGAAAGCACCTGCCACTTTGGCGGAAGCCTGCCCTCCAGCTGGAGGGGGGAGATGCCAGTGTCTCTGGGGCCAGGGGAGAGCCCGAGGGGTGCAGGGGCTGGGGCCGGACGGTCACCTCCAAAGCCAAGGCAAGTTCACGGCGGAGCGTGGGGAGGGGGGGTCCTCCCCCAGGCCCTGGAAACAAAGCCACTGTGTTAAGCACGAGGAAAATAATCCTACAGACGCAGAAGAACGTTTAGTTAAGAGAGAGACGGAGAGGAAGAAGCCACACTAGAAGATTCTCAGGCTTCCCTGACGGTGCACGAGGCCGTGATTTCCTCTCCCAGAGGAGAGAGCAGATATGAAAGGAAACTGTATTTGGTTCACATAAGCACAGAGTTCCGGAAAACTAAAATTGTGTCAGCAAAAAGAAGATTCACATCGAGGCACCGAGTGTTTAAAAATGTGGGGTGTGGAGGCCAAACTTAAAAGTTCCTTCGGAATGTAGAACAGAACAAAGAGCAGGTGGACCCTACGTCAGAGCCGGAGGTCCAGAATCAAGGCCAGACCCAAGAACCAGAACAGTTTGGATAAAAAAGCATCATCAAAGACCTACACCAAGCGAACTTTTCCAGCACTGGCCGCCTGGGGGGTGGGGGCGGGGGTTTAGGAGCGGGCGGATCGGGGGTGCCTGGGGGCTCAGTCGGTTAAGCATCTGACTCTTGGTTTCGGCTCGGGTCCTGATCTCACGGCTGGTGAGTTTGAGCCCCTCGTTGGACTCTGTGCTGAGTGTGGAACCTGCTTGGGATTCTGTCTGTCTGCCTGTTTCTCCCTCTCTCTCTTCCCCTCCCCTGCTTCTGCCCTCTCTCTCCCTCTCCCCCACTCTCTCTCAAAAAAAATATACAAAAGTTTTTTAAAAAGATGAGACAGATCAACACAGGTAAGAACAGGGAGACAAAGTCATACCTCCACACCTGCAAACAAACTCTCTTTCCGGAAAATTGACGGGATCTGAAGGTCGAGCCACCCCAGGGCCCGGGGGCAACACAAAACAGGCTTTCCCTCCTCGGGAACCCTACATTTCGGACACTAGTGTCGGTCCCGGGAGGAGTTCTGTGGGCTCCAAAGTTTCAGGAATGAATCCCAGGAAGGGTCCCAGTGGGGTGCCGTGAGAGCAGGACAGGCAGGCCTCGCCGTGGCCGCAGGACCTGGTCCCGATGTCAGGCAAACACAGACTCCGGGAAGACGACGAGGAAAGATGCCCCAGCAAGCAGAGGCTGCCACACCCACAGAGGCGAAGAAGGATCAGTCAGTCAGACGAAATCCACCATCTCGGGTAGAAGAGAATTTTAAAAGCCCTATCACTCGCTTCAAATAATTAGAGAAATATAGTTTAAATAATCTCTAGACCTGAAGGGAGCCACAAGTAGACTTTGGGAAGTGTGACAGTAAGGACGGCCACGTGTTCTGTCACTTAGCCACAGCTCTGTGAGGCGTGGGGGCTGCTGTGATCTCCACCGTCCATGTGGGGAAACTGAGGCACGGGGCGGTCAAAGCAACATGCCGGGCCCCAGGGCTGGGGAGTGGCCGACCTGAGACCCCCAAACCCCACCTGAGAGCCCCCCCTCCCCAGTTTGAGAACCTGCACCCTTCACACCCTTGCTCGAGACACAAACAGAGTCAAGGACAGAAAGACAAAAGAAGTAAGAGGAATTTAAAAACACAGAAACGATGAAGCAAGATGAGAAAAACACTCACAGTTTATAACCGTCAACGTAATTGAGTTTCCTCCTCTGTTAGAAAGCAGCGTCTCCAAGATAGGATTTAAAGCAAAATTTGATTTCATGCTGTTTACAGAAGAGGTTCCTAAAGCAGAAAGACATGGAAAAATAAATGAATACCAGAGATTTATTAGGTAAGTACAAACCAAAGGGCAATTGAATAGAAATCCTCATTTTAAACCAACTTGAATTCAAAGCAAAAAAGCATTAAATGGTCTAGAAGGACCATTTAATATGGATAAAAGTATCATATGCTGTGGACTTACATGCGAAAATAAATAAGGAGATTGAGACCTAAATTATTAACTGCTTTAATAACTGATAAATATCAACCTTTGTAGCCTATAAACAAATAATACATCTTTTTAGGCATTCATGGTACATTGACAAAAATCTACCAACTTCTTGGTTACGTGTTTCAAAACATCACAAAAAACTCTTCAGACATATCTCTAACCACGAGGCCATAAAACTTCAGTTAAAAGGAAACTTTTTAGGGGAACTTTTAAATCAATCCCCTCAGCTACACAACTTGACCAAAAGAGAATTATTCAAAACCACCATTAAAGACTCTTTTAAAAATTACAATGATGACTGTGTCTCTAAACTCATGGTGTGACCAGAGTTGTATGTGGAAGAAAAATATCCTTAAATTTTTTTAGTAAGGGGCGTCTGTGTGGCTCAGTGGGTTGGGCGTCTGACTCTTGGTTTCTGCTCAGGTCATGATCTCACGGTTCGGGAGTTCCAGCCCCACATCGGGCTCTGCGCTGATGGCATGGAATCTGCTTGGGATTCTCTCTCTCTCCCTCTCTCTCTCTCTCAAAATAAATAAATGAACTTGAAAAAATAAATATTTTTTTATTAAAAGAAAATTAGGAATTTTAAGGGGGAGGAAGTACTGATTCTGTGATGTTTTAATACATAAATAAATGAGAATAGCTTAACTTGTTTTGAAAGAGAAGATCATTGCTGGGGACTTTTGCTAGACATTAAAGTGTATCATAAAAGTAAAGTAACTAAGTCCCTGCGGCCCTCCTGAAAACTCGGTAGTGATCAGCGAACCCGAGGGACCGCCCTGCGAGAATCCCCACTGTGTCGGGGCCAGTAGATGAGAAGGCAAACCAATTAGGAAGCAGGAGGTTCTTCAGGAAATGCTGACAGGGAGACTGGAGATTAGATCCCGGGGTGAAAAATCAGATTACAGCCCACCTCTCACCAGCCACGGACAGAAATTCCAGGCGGATTAAGGAGTCTGACGTGGAAAACAAAGTGAATACTTAATCAGCCCTGAGATGGGAAAGAACCTCGGAAGAGAACACGAGAACGGCTGTCGCGCCTGCTTACGGCCGATGCACAACCGGAAATTTCCAGCCTTCGAAAAATACATTCTACTTTAAAAAAGCAAATGTTACACGAGGGAGAATATTTGCAGCAAATACGACTAGAAGTAAATATCCCCGTTACGCAAAGCGGCCTCGGAACCCAATCAGAAAAATTCATCTCAGAGAAAAGACGGCGCTGGAAGGAAGACCTGACGACCGCCTGGGGGAGACACGCCGCGGTGAGGGAGGCGGGCACACGTTCCGGCCCAGCGGCCAGAGAACTACGCGTGAAGACGGATGGAAGGACTTTCTCTCCTTTGGAACTGACAAACCGAGCGTGGTGCAGGGCGGGAGCCAGCGGTGTCTGTGGGCCGCGGACAGCGCCGCTCCTGGAGGCAGTTTCCCGCGCGTCCGCGGCCTTCGCCCCGCCCCCAGGACGCCGTCCCCGACGCGGCCGTCAGCTCGCCGCCCTCTCCCCTCGCGGAGGCTCGGAAACCCGGACAGCGGCCGGATGTGAGCGGCCGAGTGCATTCTAGCACGTTCCTTCGACGGGCCGTTAGGCGACGGAGTGAAAACCGGCCTTTTGAAGCCCGTAGGACAGGAAAACCGGGTCCAGGTCTGAAAAGGCGCAGGAAACACGGCACGGGGCGCCGCCGACTTCGAATCGGTACCGGCGGCAGAGCGCGGCTGGAACGCACAGACGCCGCCGTTCTCCAGGACGGTGCGGGCGAGGGGGCCGCTCCGCGTCCGGTGTCCTCTGCAGCGACAGCGACGGCCTCGCGTCCCCGCTGCCCCGGGGCCAGGGAGCCGCCGGCTTCTCCTCCGTCCGCAACACCCCTTCTCGTCTCCGCAACACCCCTTCTCGTCTCGTGTCAGCAGAGCTTGGGCAGCGAGGTCGAGCGGGGGTTTGCGCGGTTGTTCTCGGGAAGAGTGAAGCTCCTTCCGAAGGCCGCGGCCCTGGCGCGCAGGGTCCCTTCCCGCCCCTCCGCGGCCCCGGGACGTTTACAGGAGGGACCTCGAGCTGGTGGTTCGGGCGGGTGGGGTCTGCAGGTGAGGTGTGACCCGACGCACGGTTCCAGGGACCAGGGCTTGGCCAGACTCAGGGGCCACCAATGCGGGCGGGTGGCTCCCGGGGCGGCGGAGACCTTGGAGGGGGGCGCCTACTGGGAGCGTGAACAGGTGGGCTGGGCGGGCGGGGCGGGGCGTGCAGGGGCGGGGAGCGCGAACAGGTGGGGCCGGAGGGCGGGGCCTCCACGGGGCGGGGAGCGCGAACAGGTGGGGCCGTAGGGCGGGGCCTCCACGGGGCGGGGAGCGCGAACAGGTGGGGCCGTAGGGCGGGGCGAGGTCTCCATGGGGCGGGGAGCGCGAACAGGTGGGGCCGTAGGGCGGAGTCTCCATGGGGCGGGGAGCGCGAACAGGTGGGGCCGTAGGGTGGGGTCTCCACGGGGCGGGGAGCGCGAACAGGTGGGGCCGTAGGGCGGAGTCTCCATGGGGCGGGGAGCGCGAACAGGTGGGGCCGTAGGGTGGGGTCTCCACGGGGCGGGGAGCGCGAACAGGTGGGGCCGTAGGGCGAGGTCTCCATGGGGCGGGGAGCGCGAACAGGTGGGGCTGTAGGGCGGGGTCTCCACGGGGCGGGGAGCGCGAACAGGTGGGGCCGTAGGGCGGGGCGGGGTCTCCACGGGGCGGGGAGCGCGAACAGGTGGGGCCGTAGGGCGGGGTGGGGTCTCCATGGGGCGGGGAGCGCGAACAGGTGGAGCCGTAGGGCGGGGCCTCCACGGGGCGGGGAGCGCGAACAGGTGGGGCCGTAGGGCGGGGCGAGGTCTCCATGGGGCGGGGAGCGCGAACAGGTGGGGCCGTAGGGCGGGGCCTCCACGGGGCGGGGAGCGCGAACAGGTGGGGCTGTAGGGTGGGGTGGGGTCTCCACGGGGCGGGGAGCGCGAACAGGTGGGGCCGGAGGGCGGGGCGGGGCGTGCAGGGGCGCGGAGCGCGAACAGGTGGGGCCGTAGGGCGGGGTCTCCACGGGGCGGGGAGCGCGAACAGGTGGGGCCGTAGGGCGGGGCGGGGTCTCCACGGGGCGGGGAGCGCGAACAGGTGGGGCCGTAGGGCGGAGTCTCCACGGGGCGGGGAGCGCGAACAGGTGGGACCGGAGGGCGGGGTGGGGTCTCCACGGGGCGGGGAGCGTGAACAGGTGGGGCCGGAGGGCGGAGTCTCCACGGGGCGGGAAGCGCGAACAGGTGGGGCCGTAGGGCGGGGTCTCCACGGGGCGGGGAGCGCGAACAGGTGGGGCCGTAGGGCGGGGCGGGGTCTCCACGGGGCGGGGAGCGCGAACAGGTGGGGCCGTAGGGCGGAGTCTCCACGGGGCGGGGAGCGCGAACAGGTGGGGCCGGAGGGCGGGGTGGGGTCTCCACGGGGCGGGGAGCGCGAACAGGTGGGGCCGGAGGGCGGAGTCTCCACGGGGCGGGAAGCGCGAACAGGTGGGGCCGTAGGGCGGGGTCTCCACGGGGCGGGGAGCGCGAACAGGTGGGGCCGGAGGGCGGGGTCTCCACGGGGCGGGGAGCGCGAACAGGTGGGGCCGTAGGGCGAGGTCTCCATGGGGCGGGGAGCGCGAACAGGTGGGGCTGTAGGGCGGGGTCTCCACGGGGCGGGGAGCGCGAACAGGTGGGGCCGTAGGGCGGGGCGGGGTCTCCACGGGGCGGGGAGCGCGAACAGGTGGGGCCGTAGGGCGGGGTGGGGTCTCCATGGGGCGGGGAGCGCGAACAGGTGGAGCCGTAGGGCGGGGCCTCCACGGGGCGGGGAGCGCGAACAGGTGGGGCCGTAGGGCGGGGCGAGGTCTCCATGGGGCGGGGAGCGCGAACAGGTGGGGCCGTAGGGCGGGGCCTCCACGGGGCGGGGAGCGCGAACAGGTGGGGCTGTAGGGTGGGGTGGGGTCTCCACGGGGCGGGGAGCGCGAACAGGTGGGGCCGGAGGGCGGGGCGGGGCGTGCAGGGGCGCGGAGCGCGAACAGGTGGGGCCGTAGGGCGGGGTCTCCACGGGGCGGGGAGCGCGAACAGGTGGGGCCGTAGGGCGGGGCGGGGTCTCCACGGGGCGGGGAGCGCGAACAGGTGGGGCCGTAGGGCGGAGTCTCCACGGGGCGGGGAGCGCGAACAGGTGGGACCGGAGGGCGGGGTGGGGTCTCCACGGGGCGGGGAGCGTGAACAGGTGGGGCCGGAGGGCGGAGTCTCCACGGGGCGGGGAGCGCGAACAGGTGGGGCCGTAGGGCGGGGCGGGGTCTCCACGGGGCGGGGAGCGCGAACAGGTGGGGCCGTAGGGCGGAGTCTCCACGGGGCGGGGAGCGCGAACAGGTGGGGCCGGAGGGCGGGGTGGGGTCTCCACGGGGCGGGGAGCGCGAACAGGTGGGGCCGGAGGGCGGAGTCTCCACGGGGCGGGAAGCGCGAACAGGTGGGGCCGTAGGGCGGGGTCTCCACGGGGCGGGGAGCGCGAACAGGTGGGGCCGGAGGGCGGGGTCTCCACGGGGCGGGTAGCGCGAACAGGTGGGGCTGTAGGTTGGGGTCTGCACGGGGCGGGGCGGGGTCTGCACGGGTCAGGGAGCGCTAACAGGTGGGGCCTGGGGCTCGTGTCTGCAGAGGAGGGGGCCGGAGGGGGGTGTGGTCTGCAGGGGAAGGGCGGGGTCTCCACGGGGCGGGGAGCGCTAACAGGTGGGGCCGTAGGGCGGGGTCTGCACAGGGCGGGGCGAGGTCTCCACGGGGTGCGGGCCGGGGGCGGGGTCTTCACAGGGCTGGGAGTGAGAACAGGTGGGGCTGGAGAGCGGGATCAGGTGGGGCCGGGGGTCGGGGTCTGAGTGGGTGAGGGATTCAGGTTCAACGGCGAGGTCGGTCAGCAGGGGCCTGGAGCCTGGTCTCTGCCCCAGGGCCGCCCCCCATCCCGGCCCTAGTAGCCCCTCTTCTGGTTTCAGGCGCTTGTCTGACATTTTTCCGAATCTTTAGTCTTTGTACTTTCTCTTTCTCAGTGGTTTGTGATTCAGCGAGGCTTTTCCACATTTCCAGCCATTCTGTGCTCTTCGACACTTAATCATGAAACGGTTCACTTGTGACGAGTGTATTTGCACTTTTATACTGAACAATAATAGACGAAGAAGGAAGCCCACAGCTAGGGGCCGGATGGAATGACCACCCTGTGGGGAGCGAAGCCACTCCCTTACCCAGGAGCCCAAGGCCCCCGTGCTGAATTCTTACCTGGGCACAGTGGAAGAGGGCTTCCCCGCGGGGAGGCGACCGAAACCCCTCCGAGGGTTGGAACCCTCTGAGGGAGCTGAGGTGAGGACAGGGAGGGGCTCCTGGAGGCCACGTCAGCAGCAGCTGCTTGCGGGCTGGCAGTGGCCAAGACAGGAAAACCACACCCTGTCAGGCTTTCCCCCGCGCGGTTGTTTTGTGTGACCCTGTGATCGCCCAGTGCCCTGCATCCCCAGGGCAGGCACCCGCAGCGAGGGCCCTCCCCTCGTGCCCTCCTCATGGTGCCCATGCCCCGAGGTCCCACTGTCACTGCGCCCCCACTGGGGCATCTTTTCATGGGATTTTCTCCTCCCATTCAATGCTGACTCCTCCTCCCGACGCCTGGCCGTGGGCCCCCAGAGAGTGAGCTGGGGAGAGGTATGGGGGGCAACACCTTATACCCCAAATGGCAGCTCACCGAGTGCCCCTCGGACACTCCCCGCTACCTAGACACCTACTCTCCCCGCTGCGCACTGCCCACGACTTTCAGAGGCGCCACGGTCCCCCGGTGGCTGGGTCACCAGACATAACACCTGGTCACATTCTCCCAGGACGCTCGTGGGAGCTACCTGCCAACAGGGCCCCCCGCATCCAGCCCACACTTGCCGACACGGGCCACGTGGGCCCGGCACCCCGCAGGACAGGGGCACAGAGCCTAGGTAGCAAGACTCCTTTTGGAAATTTGAAACATGTTTTCAAATGGCTGAGCCAACACACACACGTTGGTGGCAGCTCACGGAGGCCGAGTCCCACAGTGGACACGACCCAGCTCGGGTCAGAGGACAGTCTGGCTGCGGTTCTACCGCCTACCTTGCGCGCTGTGCGTGTACTTAACCTGGCCTGAGTCCTACGGCCACTCCTGAACACGCCCTGCGACAAGGAGCTCGTCGCGTTAAAAGACCGTGCAGACAGCTCTGACAGAAACGCCTTCCCCATGCTGGCTAAAATTCGACGACTCCTAGTTTGTGGCTTGGGTCCCGACTCCGTTTTCTGTACCAACGCAAAAGAAATTCAAACGACACAGATTGGTGTTTAAACCGCCTCCGTCTGCGCAGAACTGGGCTCGGGCTCCCACTGGCAGTGACCGTGGCCGAGCTAGCCGCAGGCTGCCAGGACATCCGACTCACAAAGGCCCTCGGCAGAGGGGAGGGCAGGCAGCGCCCTGAGGGCCTCCCCTGCACCGGAGGCCCCTTAGACGTCCGAGAACCCACCTCCTCCTCCTCCAGAAGCTGGTGGTCTCTGCCCTTGGACGGGTCCTGCCAGGACTCCATCCTGACCCGGCCGCTCCCTCCGGCTCCTCCACGTCCCCGCAGGGTGGAGGCTCCAGACTGAATCTAGCGCCCCTACTGTTACACCACCTCTTTTCCTGGCATCCTCCTCCTGACGCAGCTTGAGTGTGGCCGGGGCAGGCACGCGGGCTGGGGACCGAGGCGTGAGACCGAGGACAGTACGCCTCTGCCCACACTTAGCACTTTTGACAGCCCCAGGCTCTCTGCTTGACCTTGCCTCAGCGCACGCGGCCGGCCAGCCCGGCCCAAGTCCTGCGGCCCCCTGGCCCCGGGAAGGGCCACCAGACAGGAGCCACAGCTGGGGTTAAGGCCAGGAGGCCGGTAAGCCACGTGGGGATCGGGCGGGGCTCGAGGCGTCCAGAGGCCCGGGTCCCGCTCCCGGCCTTAGTACGGGACGGAGGTCTAGCTGGGGCTTGTCTCTCTGCCTCGGTCGTCCCTGGGACGGAAGCTTCGGTTTACCCCGCCGCCGCCGGCCTGAGCGCCAAGGGTCCGGGGCTCCTCACCTGCTCTCTGGGCCGTCTCCTCCCAGGTCTTCCTGGGAGACCTACTTCCTCGAACTGGACATCCTCTGTCGTTCCCACCGCCACACCGCCTCAGGGAACCTGTCCCCTGGCTCCGGCCCCAGCCCCCTCCCCTGGGCGGGACGCTCCGTCCGAAAGCTTGCTGAATAACGATGTTATTAATCCTATCGGTGCTACTCCCCAGGCACCGTGTTGGGAGTTAAACATCCCTTAGGAGACAAACGCACGGCTTCTCGCGCACGGGGCCCGCTGTCCAGCAGGGAAAACCACGAACGGGAAACCAGCGGTTGCAGATCCAGGCTGCGTGCCGCGAGGGAGGTAAACACGGGTTGCAATGATTTTTTTTTTTAAGTAATGGGTTTGGAGAGCCGTCCTGCTCATCCAGGACCTGCCTGGAAGGTCACTCTGGACAGGTCTACGTCGGCCGAGAGCGCCGAGCCCTTTGCAGACCGAGGGGTAAGCTGTCCGAGGAGAGGGAACCGCAGGCGCAGAGGCCGCAGGCTGGCGGAGAGCGCGGTCAGTGGCGTCACCGGGACAGGAGACGGGCGGGCAGGCGTGCGGCCTGGCCTGAGCCGCAGAGGGGGCGGGACACCACGGCGGGGGCCCTGGGCTGTGCCGAGGGGTCAGCCGAGCCCAGTGGGAAGCTTCTGGAGAGCCCCACGGCCTGGTTCCTCCCTGCAGCTCGGGCAGGCACCGCATGGAGAGTCCTCTGGCAGCGAAGTCGGGAGGAGCCGCCTTGCTGTGGCGGGGAGGAAGGGGCTCTCAGATGCCCCCCCATGCACGTCCACTCGCATGCCTTCCCTCACAAGCCGAGTGTCCCGTACATCCAGTCCATGTTCAGAATCAGCGTCCGGCCTCTACTTGCCCTCTGCTGCTCTGTTTCTGTCTTCTTTTCCTCGGGAGTTTTATCCGTGAGTACTAGCTTTTGGCTGCAAATGACAGGAAACCCAGAATAATGGTAGCTTACACAAAATAGAAATTTCTTTGTTATGCAACAGAAGACTGGAAATCTCAGTCCAGAGCAGGCCAGGGCTCCATAGCCTCAGGGACCCAGGCTCCTCCCTCGTGGCCCTACCAGCCCTCGCGCTAGATTTCTTCCTCATAGTCCAAGGAGGCTGCTGAAGCTCCAGCCATCCCACTTACCTTCTAGCCTGCAGGAGGGAGGAAGGGACAAAACAAGCTGTGCTCTCTCTCTTTAAAGACAAGTCCTGGAAGGAACGCATGTTGTTTTCATTCTCATCCATTTGTCAGTTGCACGGCCAGCCGGAAAAATGTAGTTTTTGGTATTGATAGTCATTGCTCATTCCTGGGTTCTTTTACCGACGAAGAAGGGGAGAGGGCTGTTGGGCCCTAAGTTTCTCTTGGGGTCAAAACCACTCACGCTGCCTGCACGTGTGTTCGGGCACCGAGCTCCTGTTCTGTGCCTCCCAGGCCCTCTCTGCCTGCTGCCTGGCCCAGCCAGAGCCCTGAGCCACGCATGTGGCTGCAGAAGTAGGTTGCTGGCTTCAGCCTGCGCTCCCCTCGGGGCACCTCTTAGCCCTGGAAACCTTTCGCTGCTTCCTCGGGAACACAGTCCCCGCTCCACACTTCAGCGTCCAGGGCCCTCACAGCCTGCCCTAGTCCACCTGTGATGAAACCAGCTCGGTTCGAGTTCAGTAGCGTCAGCAAGGATTACAGTAACGCCTCACGCTTCTGCGTGTGAGTTCATGGCACCCGGCGCTGAGAACCGTGGCCCAAAGTCAGGAAACCCAGACTCACAGCCCGGCCTGGTGACAGACTGGCTGCGCGGCCTCAGGCGAGCCACCCGCCCTCAACGCAGCGGGGCCGCAGCCGGTCCCCTTCCTTCCCTGGGCCTCGCTCTTCTGATCTGCAGGTTGGAGCTTCAAGCCGTCCTGCTGCTTCGCGGGGTAATGAGGCTCAGAGTGGAGGAGGTGAAAAGCCGGGGGGACCCGGGCTCTGCCGCTCCCCGGCGGCCACGGGAGGGGAGCAGACGGCTGGAGTCCCGGGTCCCCATTCCGGGCATTAGGGCCCCGCAGCTCAGCCAGGCTCAGTGACCCATCCTGGGGTCCTGACTGCCTCATGCAGAGCGCTCTGGGTGTTTGTTGGGGGGGGGTTTAGGTGACTGTATCTGGGCCAAGGGAGAAAGAGCAAAACGGGCAAAGCAAACGCAGGCTCTGTTCGGGCTCTGAAGTCACCCGACCACCTGATGGAGGACGTGCTGTCGGGTCCTGGACTGAGACTGGCCGGTCCGTAAAGAGCCACTTCCTGTCAGCGGGTACATCAGGTACGTGGCCCTTGGAGGCCACGTGTCACCGTGGGGGCGGGGGACAGTTTGTGAGAGAGTAGACGTCAGAATTTAAAGTAGACACTCATGTTGTCAAACTCACAGAGTTAAGTAAATGTGAGTCTTGTTAACCGGGTACAGCTTTGTAATTATTTCGTCAAGCTTAGTGTGCGAAAGCGTCCCCCTTGGTTGCCAACATCCTTAATTTGTTTTGTTCTTGTTTATAATTTAAAGTGTGGGTTTTATTTAGGGATAAGTGTGTCTCGAGGCTTTCATTATTTCCGGAATTAGCCGGTACCCTCCTGAGGTTGCCAGAGGGTCGGTCGCTGTGGCCAAATTAGGCCCAGCCCAAGGGCCGGCAGGGCTCTGGGCTGGGGTCTCAGAAGCCCTCGGCGAGGGCGTCCTCAGGCCCGGGAGGGAGGGAGCCGTTTGTCCCGTGTGGGTTCTGCGCATGTCCTCCCGTCTCCCTTGCGGTAATCTCTTCTAGTGTTCTCTCCATCACTGACGGGCGCGGGACCTCACTCGACGTTGTGTGAGTTTCCCTGATTGCTTCTCCCACAGCGGACGGCGGGTCCGTATGAGCATGTCCACTGGGGTGCCCGGCACTTGTAGGAGGTGGGCCAGGGGGGAAACTGTCTGCTGTTCACAGCCGTGCAGGTGCCCGCCCTGAGCGGCCAGTGGCCCGCAGGCCTCCCTCGGGGTCCCTGGGCTGCCGGGTGTCCTCCGGCCTGGCCTTTCCCGACCCATCAGGGATCCGAGATCCCAGGGCCCAAGGCCACACGAGCTAATGATCAGACAAACCGGCGTCTGGGTGAGCTGGCGACAACGATGTCGGGGGTCCTTGCATCTCCTGCAGAGTCTCTGGACAGGATGCGTTTAATGAAATCACTCTTCAGGTAGAAACGGAGGCCAACAGCCACGCATTCAGCCCGGAACCGCCAGCATCGCCGTCACCACCGCCGGCAGCCCCCACGCTCATCAGGACAGATTTGACCCAAAGTACACAATAAAGGGGCCTCCCCGCATGCCTCCTGGCGTCTCGCTCGCCCGGCGTTCCCTCCCATCCGTCCGCCTGGCCTCCCCACCTGCCCCTCCTCCGAGGTTTGTCCAGGGAAGGGTCGGAGGTGGCCGGTGGTTTCCAGGCAGCTTTGTTGCCTGGCAACGCGTAATGAGCATCTTCTGTGACGCTGCTTCCTGTAAGACGGAGCGGGCCGGACGCAGGGGCGAAGGGGCGGGGGCTCGCCGGGCTGCGCGCGGAGGAAGGGGCCTGCGTGGCGCCCGAGCCCAGCCGTGGCACCGGCTTGCCCTCCCCTGCCCTGGCCGGGATCTCGCGTATTCAGGGGTCGAAGTTCTCGGCCAGGGGCCCGCACGGGCTCTGTGTACCTCGGAAGTCACCCGCTTCAGCTCCTTGGTTGGGGGGGGCGGGTGCTGGGTCAACGCGGCCTCCACCTGCCTGCATCGCGTTTCCCACGGACGCCAAAGGCCACCTGTCTGGGAGGACGCCTGGCGTCTGTGGTCAGGGCCCGGTCACGGCTCCCCGGAGACCTGGCAGGGGCGGCAGGGGCGGGGGAAGGGTTCTGGGGCTCATTCAGCCAAATCCTCCCGGTTTACAGATAAGGAAACCCAGGCACAGGGGAGAAAAGCAACTTGCCCAGAGTCACACAGCAAGGTGGAGAGTCTGAGCCCCCCACCCCAGCTAAGGGTCTTTCTCCTGCGGCCAACCACCGCGGTGCCCCCACGGCTGGTGGCTCGGCCAGAAAGAGGCGGCCCGGGGCTGAGGGTCCAGGCCCCTCTCCGGCCTCCGTCACTTCACCTAAAAGGAAGGGGTTTGCTGCGTTAGGGGTCACCGCAAGACGGTAGTGACTCCCAGGGGCAAAGTGCCTCCCGCCCAGGTCCTGACCGTGTGTCCGTGGCCCCCTTCCTGAGAGAGTCCTGGCCTCTGGGCTGATGTTCCCTTGGAGACGCCTCCCGTGAGCAGAGACCCTCAGGGCACGCGTCACCACTGGGGGCGTTTAGGGCGAGCCTCCAGCGAGTCCGTGTCTCCCCACACATGGCCCCTTGGGGCAGCCGGGGAACGAGCCGGCTGGGCCCGTTTGCAGGGGTCAACGACAGAGGGTGACCTGACGCCAAGCCCTGTGGACTCTGCAGACGGGAAGGGGTCTCCTGGGGCCGTCTCGCACCCCTTCCCTCCTCCGGCAAGAATGTCTCAGTTCTAGAGGCGGAAAAAAGGAGTCGGGATGCGGAGGGCGGTCCTGCCCCAGCCGCATCCCCTCCTTCTGCTCCCTGGGCTGCAGGTGGGCAAGGAGGGGCGTGAGCCCCGTGACCTGGCCCATCCAGGAGCCTTCTGGCCGCTGCTCCCCGAGACGCTGGGGCCAGGCCAGCTCCGGAGACTCACAGGTTCCTGCAGCAGGAACTGCGCCCCCACCCCAGGGAAAGCTGGGAGCCTCCATTCAGGACCTCCCCCAGGGAAAGCTGGGAGCCTCTGCTCAGGACCCCCCCAGGGAAAGCTGGGAGCCTCTGTTCAGGACCCCCCCAGGGAAAGCTGGGAGCCTCCGTTCCTTTCTTACATTGTGTTGAGCTTCAGAATTAGCATGACTTCTGATGTCTTCCAGAACTTTCCATGCAGCCACGTAAACCACGGTCTGGATGGTTTGGCTGTGGGACAGGGGGGCCTGGAGCAGTCCCCGAGACCCGGCCTCCCCCAGACTCGTCGCTCGTCGCCTCATCAGAGCCCACCCCCAGCAGTCCGGGGACACGTGCCACCCGGGTGCCCAGGCCGGTGGGAAGAGGCCACGTGCAGAGACTGGCAGCGGTCAGGGAAGGCCCAAGCCGCGGCCCCCTCCTCCCGGGTGCCCGCTCCCTGTGGCGGGGGAGGCCGTGTGACCGGGGCTGCGGGCCCTGACCAGGAAGCCCTGCCGTGCAGGGAAATGGCAAGAAAGCTTCTTTCCAGGACGTTTCTTCCATCTTCTTCCTCTTCGGTTTTGGTCCTCGGGGGGTCCCCACCTCCCTCCCGCACGGCGCCGCCCAGGCCCAGCCGCAGCACTTGTTCACCCGGGGAGCTGCCCGCCTCTAATTCTCTGTGGAAATCCTAAGCGGGAGGAGAAAGCCTCCCTCCTTTCCACGGAGGCTCCAGCCAGGACCGCCGCCTACGCAGCGCTGCCCTCCAGGGGGCGCCGTTCACACCGAAGTCCCGGGAACGGCACTCTACGGAGTTGCACAGTGCACAGCCTCCCCAGCTGAGCGGGGCCCTGGCTCTGGCTCACTCCGCCGTGAAGGCGGCTCAGTGCAATGCGGATCCAGGATCGGATACCTGAGAAAGGGAGAACCCCCCACCCAGGCTCTCCAACCGGCCTCTCCGGGCCTCCCCTTCCTCAGAGGCATGAAACGGCCCGATGAGCTGTGGAATCCACCAGACCCAGGCTCCCGCGTGGGCTCTGCCGCGTGGTAGGTGTTCTGTTCTGTGCGAGTTCCCTGCCACGGCTGAGCCTGAGTCTCCAGGTCCAGACGGCAGGAGGTGGCAATCCTAATCTTGTTACCGTGAAGACGAGAGGCCATGATGCGCGTCAAGGTTGGCCCACGTGGCACGTGGCTGGCACGTGACACGTGGTAAAGGCTGGTGTGACCTTGTGAAGCAGAGTGGACCTGCAGCCCCGCCCACCGCACAGAGAGAGTCGCTGAGACACCTTGAGGGGATCCCTGATAAGACCGCAGCCACCGGGTCCCCGTCCGTCTGTGGAAAGCTGAGAACTTGGCTCCCGAGTCCACTGTGACTGACGGCAGACGTCGGGAGGAAGACAGCTCACACGTGGCAGACGGGGTAGCGGTGCTGAACAAAACCAAAGGGCGGCAGCTGAGAGAGAGCAGAGGCCCACTGAGGGGAGGGCTGGGAGGCTGGGCGGCCTGGCGGTGCAGGCCGAGCCCAGGATGGTGGCGGGTGTCACGGTGGGGCAGCTCCGCGGAGGTCGCTTGGTCCAGGACGGCTTTCTGGAGGAGGTGATTTCCTGGGCGTGAGGGGCCGGCATGAGCGAAGCCTGGCAGTGGGGGGGCGGGTCTGGGGTGGGAGAGGGGCCAAGCGGATGCTTGCCGGGGCGCCCGCCCAAGGCCCAGAGCGGCGGTGGGCCAGCCTCTTTCGCCAGGCGGAGTTCCGACCTAGTCCTGTACCGAAGCCACGGCTCTTATCCTTATTTCTTTACCAGTTTCTCTTACTCCGGTGACACAGGGGAACCCAAGCTAGGCGGCCCCCAGTTTATAGGGGCCCTCTGCTTCCTTGCCCGAGGACAAGGCAAATCAGAGCACGAGAGAGCAAAGCGAGGTTATCAAGGGACAGCTTCGTAGGTTCCCTGCCACAAAACATGGCTGTTCACAAGCACCAAGTCTCAGCCACTCCTGCTTCCAGGCCGACAGCTGTTGGAACCCAGAGTGTGCACGCTGAGGACACCGCTCCTCCCCGCCCTCCTCCACGCCCTGGCCGGTGGGAGCCACTGGCGGGTATGAAGGGGGAGGATCTTGTGTTGGGGGAGGACCTGCCAGGCTGCGGCGTGGGGCCCGGGTCGGAGGCGTGATGCGGGCGGGTGCCACTGAGGGCGTGGCCAGGACGGACAGCGAGGGCTGGGTCGGGGGAGCCAGCAGAGGCCAGGTGTCCCCGTGTGGCCAGATGGTGGCATTTATAGGTGGGACCTGCCAGCGGCAGAGGACCGAGTTTGGAGGGCCCGGGGCGTGGCGGGCGGGCAGGGAGGTCAGCCAGCTTGCCACTCCCCTCCGCGATGCCCTGGGCTGGGGCTGGGCTGGTGTCGGAGCATGGGAGGTGCCTGTTGACCCGTGGACACAAGGTCACCGGGGGAACAGACCTGTGTCCATTCACTGCCGGCCCTCGGTGTCCGGCCGTCCCGTAGGGATGGAATCCAGGTTGAAGGAAATGGAGACGGCTGTCCCGACGGGGAGAGGCTGAGAGGCAGACGGAGTCAGTGAGCGGGAAAGAGGAGAGGAGAGATTGGGGGGGCGGTCAAAGGAGGAAGAGAGAGAGGACGAGGGAGAAGGCAGAGCCCAGAGGCCCTGGAAGGAACAACGGAAGCGGGAGGCAGGGAGGGGCACGGGGCCTGGCTCGCGGCCACCACCTCCCGACGCCGCCGAGCGCACGCTTGGCGCAGTCCAGTGCTTCTTCCAAACATACTGTTTTTCTCTGCTTTCATGCATTTTTATTAAATATTTCCAAATCAGGAAACATGGAAATATTTTTTAATAAAAAGAAAACATTGTAAATAGAGAAACTGACTCAGAGAATTTGCCAGATGAGCCTTCTGGTTTTTAATTTAATAACCGCTCTGAGAGGGGACGGCCCGCTAGGAAGAAAGCGCACTGTGGCGGCTGGCTTCCCTCGGATGCTGCCTCTGAGTGCAAACTGGAGCGCCCGGACGGGAAGCCGAGCTGGGCCTCGTCGCCCGAGTCCCCACCAGGCCTGTCAGCCGAGGCCATGCCCGCGTGTGACACCGGCCCCCACCTCCGGAGTCTTCTGAGTTTGCCAAGTCTGCCCAGAAAACCGCCGGCGGAGGTGCGCGTGCCACCGCCTCTCAAGGAAGTCCGCGCCGAACTGTGCCCGCAGAAGGGAACGAGCCGCGGGTGCTTGGTGGTGGGTGGCAGCTGGTTCGTTGTGCTTGGCGGTGGTGGCGGTGGGTTTCTCCCCTTGGAACGACAACCGAGGCCTTGCTGCCCGCTCCTAGAGATAAAAGATGAGACCCGCCCCGGAAAGTTCCGAGGCCTCGGCCCCCGTGGCCCGGTAGGAGGGGGCCACCTTCCTCCCTTAAACTCAGACACGGGAGCCTGGCCACCTCTGTGCACACGCGTCCCGGGCCTGCGGTCTGCTGGCCTCGTCGGCAGCCGGGCTCCCCAAAGCCGTTCGTTTCACATTTCCAGATGTTCATAAGCCAAAGAGTTTTTAAGACAAGAAAGAACTTTATTTTCTTTGCCGAGACGTGAACTCGCCCCCGGCGTGGCCAGCAGCCCGGCGGCAGCTCGTGCCTCCCTGACTTCAGATGCCCGCGGCCCCAGAGGCCCCCGACCTTAGGCTGACGAACACCCTCAGGAAGTGGCAGGAGTCTCCCCGAAGCTGGCCTCACACCCCTGGCGTTCCGGGGGGACCCCGTCATTCGGCACAAAGGCAGAGGCAGGGGCGGGCAGAGGCTCCCCTCCGTGGGAGCTGGTGAGGCTCGCCACACCCCTGCTCCCTGCCCCGAGTAGAGCCCTCCCACCCCTGCTCCCTGCCCTGACAGGAGCCCCCCGCCCCGCTGGCCGGCACCCCCAGGGGCTTTGCCAGGCTGAGTCGAGCCGGGCACCCTGGCGAAGACCCCACGCCCTGCTCTCCGCAGCTCTCTTAGGATCACCGTTTCGCTTCCTTGCTGTGGGACGCGGGTTTGGCCAGTTAGTGTCCTGAGCTCCCGCTTCATTATGAACCTGGGGTAAGAGCCCCCGTGCTGGCGGCTTGTGATAGGGACAAGGCGGGATCGCTCGTTCATTTGACAAGTAGACAAGCAGGCATCGAGTGCAGGAGACACTGCAGCTAACAGTTCGAAACGTCCTGCCCTTCGTGAGGCTTATGCTCCAACGGGTGACAGAGTATATGTCATGTCAGGTGGCAGTATGTGTGTGGGGCAGAGGGACGTGGGAAAGGGGGGCGGCCCGTGTAAACAGGGCGGCCAGGGAGCCCCTTACGGAGAGGCTCACGTTTGGGCAAGGACCAGAAATCGGCTGAGGCGGGTACTTTCCTGGTAAGGGGAGCAGCCGCACCGGAGTCGGGAGTGAGCTGGGCCGTGGCCCTGTCGCAGGGCGTGCAGGCGGGACAATGGCAGCCCAGCGATGAAGAGCCGCTGGAGGACTGCGGGCTCACGGGAGCCGTGGGGTGGGCGTGGGGTCACGGGAGCCCTGGGGTGGGGGCGGGGGCGCAGGATCCCTGGGGTGGGGCTACTTTAGGCCTGGTGGCCCCATAAGGACTTTGGATGTTGTTCTGAGAGGTTCCGGGATTTCCGAGCAGAGGGGACACGGCCTGGCTGCTGTTAGTGGGGTGGGGTGGGGGTCACACGGGCAGAAGCAGGTCAGTCGGGGCACTGCTGTCACGGTCCTGGTGTCAGAGCAGGCGTGGAGCAGGTGGCAGCCGTGGTCGCGGTGGGGAGGAGTCTGATTCTGGACATATCTTGCAGATGGAGCAGACAGGATTGACAGAGTTAGGGGTCCAAACTGCAAGTCACCACAGAGAGGGAAGGGGCAGTGGTCGACCTAGAACGGCGGGGCAGCAGCGAGTAGGAGGACCTGGAAGGAGTCGCTGGTTTCGGCGTGGGCAGCCCAGTCCCCGGGCCTGAGGTCCGGTGGGAGGAGCCCAGGGTGGGAGGGGCCCGGGGCGGGGTCCAGGGGAGGCGGTCCCAGGGGGAGGGGCCGGGTGGGAGGAGGAAAAGGCAGCCCACAGAAGTTCCCTGTATCCGTTCTCGGTTGCTGCCCTACAAGTAAGTTGCCGCATAATTCAGCAGCTTAAAACAACAGATGTCGCCTCTGCCACAGTTGCTAAGGGTCGGGAATTCAAGGGCAGCTGAGTGGGTACCTCTGGCTCAAGGTGTCTCCTGAGATTGCAGTCAAGCTGTGCCCCGGGCTGCGGTCCCCTCTCAAGGCTCAGGTTAAAGGGTCTCTGCTTCCAAGCTCGCTTGCGGGTCGTGGGCATGCTGTGTCCCCTCGCCGGGCGGGCCGCTCCGTAGGGTCACTCGCGGCATGGCAGGCGGCTTCTCCCGAGTGGGAGTGATCCGAAAGAGAACAAGGTACAGATCGCCCAGCCCCGAGGCTGTGGTGTTTTTATAACTGGATTTCAGAGCCAATCGCCCATCGCTTCCGTCGCGTTCTATCTGTTAGAGACGGGTCGCCAGGTCCAGCCCGCACTCAGGAGGTGGGGAATGCAGAAGTATGTGGAGGAGGAAGGGGACCCCTGGGACCGTGTCTGAGGTTGTGACCCCACTCCTGGGTGTGATTTCATCTCTGTGGCGCCCGGAGGCAGGCAGAGCTAAACCCGACACCGTTTAGGTGTGGGTACTTGTGCGGAAAGACACAGTGAGCTGGAGCCCAGAGAGAGCACACAAGGCGTCCCGCAGGCAGGTCGCACAGCGAGCTCAGGGACGCTGGTTTTGTTTTTGTGCTTCCCAACTGAATGCCGCCTTAAGGTATTTTGGGTTTTTTTCCCTCTTAGGTTTGATGTTGGATATCATGGAAGTTATACAAGGATACACATTAGGGTTCATTATTCTGCGCCATTTGCTGCCCTGCCCCGGATTTTCCCAATGACCCTTCTCCAGAGGGAGCACTCATCATAGGGAGCACGTCTCAGAGGGAGCATTTCTCAGAGGGAGCACTCCTCCAGAGGGAGCACTCATCATAGGGAGCACTTCTCAGAGGGAGCCCTTCTCAGAGGGAGCACTTCTCCAGAGGGAGCACTCCTCCAGAGGAAGCACTCCTCCAGAGGGAGCACTCATCATAGGGAGTACTTCTCAGAGGGAGCATTCCTCAGAGGGAGCACTCCTCCAGAGGGAGCGCTCATCATAGGGAGCACTTCTCAGAGGGAGCCCTTCTCAGAGGGAGCACTTCTCCAGAGGGAGCACTCCTCCAGAGGAAGCACTCCTCCAGAGGGAGCACTCATCATAGGGAGTACTTCTCAGAGGGAGCATTCCTCAGAGGGAGCACTCCTCCAGAGGGAGCGCTCATCATAGGGAGCACTTCTCAGAGCACTTCTCAGAGGGAGCACTTCTCCAGAGGGAGCACTCCTCCAGAGGGAGCACTCCTCCAGAGGGAGCACTCATCATAGGGAGCACTTCTCAGAGGGAGCCCTTCTCAGAGGGAGCACTCCTCCAGAGGGAGCGCTCATCATAGGGAGCACTTCTCAGAGGGAGCATTCCTCAGAGGGAGCACTCCTCCAGAGGGAGCGCTCATCATAGGGAGCACTTCTCAGAGCACTTCTCAGAGGGAGCACTCCTCCAGAGGGAGCACTCATCATAGGGAGCACTTCTCAGAGGGAGCATTTCTCAGAGGGAGCACTCCGCCCACTTTGTGCTCCCTCATTTTAGTGCAGGCCTCCGCGTCTCCAAGTAACATGCGTGTGCTGCTGCTTTTCCAAACCAGTCTTGGCGTCCACGTTGGCCTCGCAGGTGGAGGACGAGGATGTGGCCCCCTGCCTCCTGCACGTCCTCCTGGCCCGGCCTTCTGCACGTCCGGCCACGCTCGCCGCACTCGGTTCGTGGCCGGGCCTTCAGTGCAGGACGGCGGCTCCTTTCCTGAGATCTTTTCGCTTTTCCTGCTAATGAGCATGTTCGTCTGTCTGCTCAGCTCTGTAAACGCATTCATCACTCCTTCGGCTCCGCATTCTGGCCGCTGTCCAACCTTTTCTCAGGACGGAAGGGCACATTCGATTTCCCGTCAACTTTGTCTTCTTGGACAGTGTCTTGGAGAAGTGTCTCCCAGGGCCTCTGACCTGCTCCGGGCCTGGCGCTCAGCTGCATCCAAGGACCACCGGCCACCAGCCCCCCGGGCCTCCCTCCGGAGGGTGTCGCTTCCTCGCTCTGGGGGTTCCTCTTGCTCGGTTTACTCCTTTCTTCTGGTGACACACGGCTTCCTGCGGCTTTGAGTGAAAGGTGCCAGCGGAAGCAAACTCCTGAAAAACGTCTCCACTCCGCCTTCCAGCCTAACCGCACCTCGGCTGGTTCGGAAGTAACTTCCCTTCGGAATTTTGAATCCTTCATTTCATGGAGGGCTCGCTGCCAGGGTCGCCGTCAGGGTTTCTGATCCATCATATTTGACCTCTCCCTCCCTCCCTCTGTCTCTCTCCCTCCCTCCCTGTTTCCCTCTCTCTCCCTCCCTCCCTTCCTCCCTCCCTCCCTCTCTCTCCCTCCCTCCCTGTTTTCCTCTCTCTCTCTCCCTCTCTCCCTCTCTCTCTCTCTTACTCTCCCTGGCTCTGGAAACTCCATAGCATCCCTCCTTTCTCCTGGTTTTGTGAAATTTCACAGCGATGTCCCTGAACGTGAGTCTTCACCTGCTGCGCTGGGGACAGGGGGCCCTTGACCTAGAAACTTATGTTCTTCAGTCCTGGAAAACATTTTTAATTTCTTTAATGATGACTTCTCTCCTCCTTCTCTTTTTTTCCAGTTCTCTTTCCGAAACTATCATTATTTGGATGGTAGACTTTCTCATATTTTCATCTCTGTCTTTCCCTGCCTTTGGGGGGCTCCTCCATCGACCCCCGGCCCTTCCAGAAAGACCGCCTGTGCAGCACAACTCGTGTCTCCTGGGGCCAGAGCGTCTCTCACAACGCTGACGAGCCCTTCTCGGCCACGGTCTGTTTGCGATTGAGAGTACTGCTTCTCCGTCAAGTGATTCTGTCTGTATCTTTCATGCTCGCAACTGTCCTTAGATTTCCCAGGACCCCGGCTGTCCACCCGCGTGGAGGGTCTAAGGAGGGTAACAGTATGTGTGTTTAATTTGCTACCGGTTGTCACATGGCCCCTGTATCTGTCATCTGTTTCATAATAGTAAAAAGGGGGGAAACATAGCACACCCTAATGAGAAATTAATACCTATAACGACTATCCTTAAAGAAAAGACACCTTGTCCTCCCTAGCCTTCAGAGAAAAACATCGTTTTCTGAAAACTTCTCTATTCCAAAAACTAGCATGACATGAATATGCAGACTCGTGACAGGTGTAAAACGCTGTAAAGTGGTGACAGCTCCTCGTCCCCACACCCACCGCCCTCGGCCCCCAGCCCATCGCCTCCTGCCTGCTGGGTCGCGCAGGGCAGCGGAGTGGGGCGTCTCCGTGCCCACACCGGGGGGACAGCACTCCAGTCTGCCAGCGATGCGTGAATGGCGCCGTCCAGCCCTGCTTCGACCCGCAGCGCACACAGCTGGCGCCAGCGCGACTGTATTTGTGAACAAAAAAGAAACCCGCAAGCACATAAAGGGAACTTAGAGAAAAATAAAACAGTAAATCAAACATCGAGGTGACGAACAGACAGCTACCCGTCGTTAATACTGAGTCCCTCTCTGAGCTCTAGTTTCTTTCTCTCGTAAGCCACTCGGGTGTGCATAGAAAGGCCCGGTCCCAAGGCCGCCGAGCAGCCAGCGACGCTCATTTGAGCCCCGGGTTTAGAGGCTGTGAAGACCCGGGTGCCAGCCACGTACACAGAAGACAGGCTAAAATCAAACCCAGACCCTGCGGTTGGCGTTCGAGGCCCTCCGCTGCTTCTCCCCGGGCACCCGCACACTTCCCAGTAGGCCCCGTGCCCAGGCCTGCCGTCTCTCCTCAGCTCTTGGGAGAGTCCTTCTCAGACACCAGTGTCTGTGTCCCTTCCGTGTCCAAGAATTTGCCTGTGTCGAACAGCCCTGCAGCCCAGGCTTCCAGACTCTCGGGACGGTCTCCTCACTCCCGTGCTCTCATAGCCCCTGCCTCTGTCCTGCAGTAGACGGTCTCTCAGGATGTCCCCCCCGACGGCGACCCTCACCCGCACCGAGTGCTCGCGTTCTGGGGCTCCTGGCAGCAGACAGGGAATCGGGGTCACAGAAGTCACGCCGACTGCCCACAGCTCAGAGCCACCTGACGTGGAGCTGGGGCTTGAAGCCTGGGGGACCAAGCCCGAGGCCACGGGCTCCCCTCCTCTCTGCCCTGTGCCCCAACCTTGCCAACCTCAGGCCTGACCCGAGGCTTCCTCAGGGTGAACTGGCGACCCCGGTTGGCAACAGGCCCCCCCTCCCCCGAAAGAGCAGCGTGCAGGAGTGGAAGGGACGCGAGGGGCTCGAGGGGACGCGAGGGGGAGTAGACTGGGTGTGGGGCGGCGCCAGGGGCGGGGATCCGAGGGGGCGGCCAGCCAGGGTGCCCACAGGAGAGGGCAGGTGGGGCATCCAGTCGGCAGAGCTCGGGGAGGGGACGCCTGTCCTTCCAAGGTCGGCCCGGAGCTCGGGGCTCGCAGGCCCTGGCGCAGGTGGCTGGGAAAGGCTGATGCGCCCACCTCCGGCTGCGGCTGGGCGGCGCCGATGTGCTCCCGGGGGTCCCCTCCGGCCAGGCTCAGGGGGGCGGTGAAGGCTGCCCCCGCACCCCTCCTGGGGCCTCCCTGCCTCCCTCACCTCTGCGCTCTAGCTTTTGAAGCGTCCCGCAGAGGCCCCCGCGTGTGGTTCAGGCTGATCCATCAGAACGTTCTGAGAAAGGACGCATCTTCCCCTGCCTCCCTCGGCCCTCCCGGGCGCACAGGCCACACTCTGGCTGAGCCCCCTGGGCCTTCAGAAGGGTGCTCCCTCTGCACACCCTTCCTCCTGGCCTGCCTGGGAAGTCTGGCCTCTGACTAGCCTGCCTATGTTGGGGTCAAGGTCACTGCCCTTTCCCTCCTGTTACACTTGGTCACCCATTCTGCAAACGTCTGTGTCCTCACCGGCCCCTACCCTACCTGAGGGCAGGCTGTGCTCTGTTCTGTACTTGGCTCGGAGCCTCCACACAGCAGGCTTCGGTGTCTGGGGGGGGAGGGGGTGGGGCGCTGCCCTTCCCGCAGGTTCCTCCCCGGGCAGGGGAGCCAAGAGCCCCGTCCAGCTCAGAAGAGAGACGGTCCGTCTGCGGGGACCCCAGCGTCCCCTGGAAACAGCCCCCAGAGAGCCCGCAGCCACAGCCCCCTCCCGGCGACACCGCGACACGCCAGTTCTTCGGGAGCTTGTGTTTGGTGGGGTTTTTGACATTTCCCTGCGCGGGAGCCTGTGAGCTCGATCATCACAGCCACGCACGCTCAGGCTGTCGACCTGGAAGGGAAAATCTAAATTTCATTGCCGCACGATTTCATCCAAAGCTGTTTTACCAACACTCGAAGGGCGTCTACAGCGCACGCCACCTCAGACGCGGCCTCTGGGACCAAGCTGGGGGAGGGGCGCCGCCCGTCGCCAGCGCCGCTGTGTCCGCCTCGGCGAAGACCCAGTTCGTCCCCCTCCGGGTTTGCCCGCAGCCCCTGCGCCCCGGCCGGCGGTTCCTTCCACTAAGTGCTGTCCACCCCACCCCCGGCAGGTACCACGACCAGCAGGACGTGACCAGTAACTTCCTGGGCGCCATGTGGCTCATCTCCATCACCTTCCTCTCCATCGGCTACGGCGACATGGTGCCGCACACCTACTGCGGCAAGGGCGTCTGCCTGCTCACCGGCATCATGGTGAGTGCCCGGCCCGCCCGGCGCCCTGCCCGCCTGCCGGCGCGGGGAGCAGCGGGAGGGGGGTCTCTGCTGGGCCCCCCTCCCCACACGTGGCCGGGAAGGTGTTTCGTGGTTTTCGGTTTTCGTTTCCTTTTCTAACACGGCCCAGCTGCTTGCTCCGGGCAGTTCCGGCCTCTTCACTGCCCCCTAGAATGGGCCGGGCTGGCCTCGGTCTGTCCGCTCCCGCCCAGCACCACCTGGCTGCCCAGCGCGACCCCCCCCCCGCCCCCGCATGAGGGCCTGTGGTCACCTGTCCTCCTTCCTGCCCTGGGGCCCCACAGACTTGGCACCACGCCTGAGGAAGCTCAGCTGGAACTCCCAGAGCTGGGACCCAGGGAGGGCGCTGACCTGGCCACGAGTCTTGAGTCGGGGGCGGGGGTGGGGGGTGATGCGGGAGAGGGAAGGGCCGGGTCCCGGTTGGGCTACGAGCCAGCTCCCGACCACCCCAGGCTTCCTTCCACGCCTGCGCATCGAGGGACAGGGGCTGTGAGGGCCGGGTCCCTCCCAGGGCTGCCTGCGGCTGGACCGTTCCCATTCCCGGGGCCGCGGCTGTGCTGCCTCCTTCCTGCAGCCCTCCTGCCCAGGCCCCCCACCCCCACCCCCACCCCCACCCAACGGCCTCTGGCCCGTCACCAGGCAGAGTCCTCGGACCCTCAGCCGGAGCTGGAGCTCGGGGTTCTCGGGTGCATGGCGGGGACGGGCTGCTGGTGTGGGAGGGATGCAACATCCTCCGGCCACCCCCCCCTCGCCCCCGCACCCCAGTGACACCCGCGGCTGGGCCCCCTTCTGTGCAGGCCCAGGACCACCGCTCAGGGGCCTCTCTTCAGCAGAGGACCCCCAGCCTCTGAGAAGGCCGCAGGGAAGCCTGGGGTGGCCGTGGGGCGCGAGCGCACAGGCCTGCGGCCCTGGCGCCCCGGGGTCCCCACAGCCCTCCCCAGGGGCCCCTCCACCACCCTCATGCAGGGGGCGGGAATCTTTCCTTTGGGTCCCCTCAGACTTCATTCATCCCAGTTTGCAGCGTAAAAGGGCGCTAAACCCTCACCAGGGTGGGGCCCCCCCGCCCCCACTGCGGTGACCTTCTAGCACCCTTCTCGGTGACCAGACAGCCGAGTTCGGGCCCCTCAGATCAGAGGAGTCGCTAGGGTCGGGGGCCCTGAGCGGGAGCACCCACCGGTACGCCTGGGACCCCTGGAGCCCCTCTCTTGGAGACCTGGCGGGGGACACATTAGCAAGTGCCCGGCCTGGCCCCTCCCGGGAGGGCTTCGCACCCGCCTCCAGTCCCCTCCTGTCTGACCGGAGGTAGGAGTCTGTCTGGCCTCCCTCCAGCATGTAGTGACATGTGGCCTGAAGGCCAAAGCCTGGCATCTTAGAGGCTCGGGGCCTGGGCTGTGCATGGCTGTGCCCCCGGAGCCCACCTGGGCAGACCCCAGCCTCCAGGCGTGTGCCCCCCAGGACGCCAGGTGTGTGCTCCCCAGGACCCCCAGGCATGTGCTCCCCAGGACCCCGGGCCCTGCCGGGGGCCTCCTCCTCCTCGGGGCGAGGTCTTCTGCACTGGGCTCTGCTCCTGGGGCGCAGGGCTGCTGTCCCCGTGCAGGGAGGGGTGGTCTAAGCAGGGCCAGCAAGCAGGTGAGGGGGACCCGCACCCCCACCAGCATGAACGACACAGCACAGGCCCTTCATCTTCTCTTTTGTTCAAAACATCCCCCTCTCCACGTGCAGGGGCGGGGGCCCGGATTGGCGTATTGTCAGTGCTCAGGTTTAACGTCCGCCGCCTCGCTCTGGGGTCAGGCACAGCGAGCAACCCTGGTGGCCCTTTTCTAGCTGAGTCATTCTTGCCGAGGTTTCTAAGCCGCCTCCCTCCCCTCCCCCAGCCTCCCAGCACCCCTCCCCTCCTCTGGTACTTCCCAAGGACAGGTAGGGCTTCCTGCCTGGTTACCATGGACACCGGGAGGCCTGGGGGGGGGGAACGGTTTGTGTGCGCGGCTGTAAATAGTCTTAATCATTGTTTTCTCTTGGCGATCCTGGAAACGGTGTAATTACCAGCCATTAAGCCGGGGGTCCGGCGTGTGATTGTCTGAATGACCTGCCTCAGTTGTGGCCCGGACCTGGCGTGGGGGAGGGGGGTTCAGCTACAGACGCAGATCCGTCGAAGTCCGGCATCTTTCCTCCAAGAATGTCAGGAACCGGTGACAGCGCGGAGAGAAAGCTGTCAGCACTCAGTGGCCAGAACTGGCAGCGGCGGCAGCGCGGGCGAGGCGGTGCCTCGGAAGCCCGTTGGCCGCAGCAGGGGCACCTGGGAGAGCCGGGCCCCAGGCCGCCCGGTGGGAGTCGCACTGCAGTGCGGCAGCGCCTCAGGCGCCCCGCGGGCCCTTCCTGAGTTCGGGACAAGTAGACGAAAGCTGTGGGACGTGTGCTGGAGACACTGACCTTCCCCGAGGCCTCAGGAGAGGGGCTTTCTGAACCCAGAGGCAGGGGGGAGGTGTGATGGGGGGCGGGGCTCAGGAGCACATCGGCTTCCGGTCAGTGTTAGAAGCTGAGCCTCCTCCTGAAACACCTTGCTTCCAAACCGGCCGGTGTCCTAGTCCTTGCGTGGTGTCGCTGCAGGGACAGAACCAGCCCGAACCCCAGGCTGGATCCCCGTTGTCCACATAATTTACGCCTGCTTTCCGTTCATGCTTCTAAGTTAAGGACACCTCATCCTTTCCCCTCGGGACACCTGATTTCCCTTCCAGCTTGGAAAGTGTTCCCTGGAATTAAGGAGAAGGAGGACCGGCGGGGAGGACGCTGGTGTCCGGAGGGAGGACCAATGCTGATCTCCGGAGGGAGGACTAGTGCTGGTCACTGGAGGGAGGACTGGAGCTGGTCTCTGGAGGGAGGATCAGTGTGGAGGATGCTGGTCTCTGGAGGGAGGACCGATCTGGTCTCTGGAGGGAGGATCAGTGTGGAGGATGCTGGTCTCTGGAGGGAGGACTGGTGCCAGTCTCTGGAGGAAGGACCAGTGCGGAGGACACTGGTCTCTGGAAGGAGGACCGATGTGGAGGACAGTGGTCTCCAGAGGGAGGACCGGTGCAGAGGATGCTGGTCTCTGGGGCCAGACCTAGGGATGAGTCAGCAGGTTTGCCCTGGTGGGCCATTCCCGTGCCCCTGCTCACCGTGCCCCGTCCAGATGGACCCTGTCCTCCCGCTCCTCCCTCAGTGGTAGGAGCTGGCCTGGGGGAGACCCAGGACCCAGCTGGTGTCACCCGTGACTCAGGACTTGACACCACTGAAGGCAAAGCCTGAGTCGTGGATTTGGTCCACAGTATGACCCCCTAGAGGTCACGCCAGCAGCCACTTCCTGCCCCTCTATCTCCCAACTCGGCCCCACCCGCGGGCACCCGACCTGGAGAAGGGCCCATTGCCCCAGTGGGAATATAAGTGATCACTGGCCCGCTTACCCGGGAACACGGGAGGGGCCCCCTCAGGAGTCCTTCTCCTCCAAAGCCCAGCTGGCCATTGCCTTCCGACTCCAGCCTCACCTCTGTGTTCCTGCTACTCCTCACTCACCCCCATTGCCGCCTCTCCCTCTGCTTCCCTTTCCCTCCCTCCTCCACCCCCCCTCCCCTGCCGCTGCTTCAGGAGGCAGCCCCAGTGTTCCCTGTCTGGTCTCTCCTCCCCCTCCTCCCCCTCCTCCTCTTCCTCTTCTTCCTCCTCTTCCTCTTTCTCCTCCTCCCCCTCCTCTCTCCTCCTCTTCCTCTTCTTCTTCCCCTCCCCCTCCTCCTCCCCCTCCTTCTCCTCCTCTCTCTCTGTCTCTCCATCTCTCTTACAAGCACACTGCACAGAGGACCAGCAGTCTGGATCTCAGCGCCCGGCCCACCACTTTCCAGAGGCCGCTGATGTCTGACCCACCGTTTCCCAGGTCGTCTCCTAATGGACATGATCAAGTGAGACTTCATGATTGGCGACTTCCCTAATTACACCCAGATGACTGATTTTCCAGAAGAAAAAATAAAGTCAAGATTATTCTCTGCTCTCTACTCGGGTCAGAATTCGGGGTTAAGAACCCAGCCTCCTTCACAGAAATATCCACAAGGAAGTCTCAGCGTCTGTAAGTCAAAAGAAATTGAAAGTGTAATCCAATCCGCCCTACTGTCTCCAGGCAGAAATTTATCTTAATTGTCTAAAATAGATGGTTCCTTAGTTAAAACATTCTAGCTTCTAATTAGAAGTCCCCTGCCTCCAACCAGCTAGGCTATGGGCATGGCGAGAGCTGGGGACACTGTCCGGACCCTGGAAATCCAGGATGGTGCTCAAGTGATCGTTTTGATGGAACCCCCAAAGCGACACGATGAGTGGGGGACCCCTCCTCAGGCATCTTCTGCCCCCAGCTCTCAGGAGCGATTTAAGTGGCGCTGGCCCGGGTAGATGAGGGGCAACGGAGCCGGGGAGAGCCCTCTGCAGCTGAGGCTCCATGTGTAACGCCGTGATGTGTCCCCAGGTCTGGGCTGTCACCCCAGAGGACACTCGGAAGCCTGTATAAAGTAGTGGAAGACACGCAGTCTGGTTGAGGGGAGTGGAACACCCCTCTTCCCTCCAGGATGTAGGCTTGGAGGCTTGGGAAGCTCAATTCCAGCCTCGGACCAGCTGTCCAAGTGCCCGTTGGCATCCTTTGAAAAGCGGACACAGTCTTCTGCAAGTCACAGATGCCGTAAAAACACAGCCGTCCCTGAACAAGAGGAAAATGGGGTCAGAGAAGGAGCGTTCACAGACCCAGTCCATTCCAGTTTGTCGTGCTGGAAACGGCGGCTCCAGATGTACCGAGAAACATGAGACCACCCGATGGGGAAGCTGTGAAAAGCCAGGGGAAAGCATGGGCCCCTCCGCCAACTCCCGGCACAGGCCCCCGCTGCCCACGGAGGGGAAGGGCCTCGCCACGTACACCGCTCCCAGCCACAGTGCTGGCTACGCACCTTTGAAGAACACTCATTTCTATTTCTAACTCAGCCTGTGAGACTGATAAGCCGAAAACATCAATGATGGAGCCCTTCAGTCCTGAGACCTCAAAGTGCTAAACCGGACTTGTGGCAAACCGTGTGGCAAATAGAGGGGCAGACTGTTCCTCTCTCCCCATGAGGGAGGGCAGGGTGGTTCAGGCCAGTATGTAGGGCAGGGGCAGGCCAGGGCAGGGGCAGGGGCAGGGGCAGGAACAAGTCAGGGTCAGGGGTGGGGCAGAGCAAGGGCAAGGGCAGGGGCAGGGCTGGGGCAGGGCAGGGCAGGGGCAGGGCAGGGACAGAGCTGGGGTAGGACTGGGCAGGGCAGGGGTAGGACAGGGGTGGGGCAGGGAAGGGGCAGAGGGGCAGGGCAGGACTGGGGCAGGGCAGGGGCCGGGCAGAGGCAGGGCAGAAGGATGAGCAGAGGATGGACGTCCCTGTCCCCGAGCTGGCAGGCAGGTTGGGAAGGACGCGGCACAGGACTCAGACTCACCGGGAAGACGGGGGCGGGCGCCAGGCCGTGCTCATTCCCCAGGCGGTGCTCACCGGGCTCAGGTACGGGCCCGAGGGCTCGAAGGGGGGCTCTGGGACCCCTCGTCCACCCCGCAGATGGGAACATTGCTCCGGGAAGGCCTGAGGGCTTCTGGGGGTCCCTTAAGTCCTGGTCGGAACAGGAGTGTTGCCGTGTCTCCACAGCGTGTGCACGAGGGGCCTCTGGTGGGACGGAGACAGGGCCACTTCCTTGTGCTGAGTCACAGCCGGGCCTTTGGGCAGAAGGACCCGAGTGAGGACCAAGCACGCTCTCGGGGTGCCACATGGGGGGTGCGCCGTCTCTGTCAGATAATCTCGGGGAGGTCTCCACGGCAGCCGCTGGGCCTCTCCCCCGGGGTCCCCCGTCTGGAGCTGGCAGTGGGCGTGCGTAAGCAAGCCAGAGGGCAGGCCTGGGGTCTGCACAGCCTTGCCAACGACGGGGGACTGTCTGCTAGGGGACCGTCCCCGAAGCCTCAGCCCTGCCCTGCTCCATTAGGAACTGGCTGGTCGTGTGAAGACTCGGGTGCCGGGCGGTCAGCCCTGCAGCCAGGCCAAGAACCTGGCGGGTCCCCCATAAGGACCCCAGAAAGGCTCCTGGCGCCCATCCACTCCCAGGGCCCCCGCAGTGGGCGTGGAAGGGGGGTGTCCCGTCTCCTGCCTGTACTTGCTTTGTAATCACGCGCTGTCCCCCCACAGGGCGCGGGCTGCACTGCCCTAGTGGTGGCCGTGGTGGCCCGGAAGCTGGAGCTCACCAAAGCCGAGAAGCATGTGCACAACTTCATGATGGACACACAGCTCACCAAACGGGTAAGACCCCGAGGTCCGCGTCTCCGTGGCGGCTCACACCGGCGCGGAGGCGAGCCCCGGGCAGAGGGTCCTGCCTTGTCGGTCACGCTCTCCACAGGGGGGCCGAGGGAGCCCAGCCCCCGGTCAGCAGCCTCCGCACATTTTAAAAACTCCTTAAAGACGATCATCACAGCAGAGCCCACAGGGCTAAATTATGTGCCTCCAAGTGTCATCATCCAACCCTGTCCTGCGGTTTCTGGGCGATCTCCTCCCTGGTGATTAAGGAGGAGGGAGACTGGAGGTGGGAACGCGAGACGGGTCATCGGAAGGCCCGCCACCGGCTGTATGGGATCGGGTGGTCAGGCAAGGGGAGGGGCCCTCCGGAGGGACAGGATGGGTTCTTCCCACACAAGCACCCGACGCGAGGCGGGAGCCATTCCCTAACGATAGCTTTTATGGAGAAGTCTCTAGAACTGCAGGCGGAGCACAGGTCGGCCAGGGAATGTCTTGCAAGACTGTCCTTCCTGTGCCTGACCTGAGAGGGCGTCAGAGCCTGTGCAGGGCCCTGGCAGCTGCGGCAGGACCCCAGAGCACCCACACGCTGATCTGGGCTTTGAAATCTGGAGAACATACCCTGTGATGTCAGCCGCATCGCAGTGAACGTGTCAGGGACCCCGCGGGACACGGGGCGGCCGGCGCCCAGGGGCGCGGAGGCCTCCGCACCGCTCAGCAGAATTACTTATGGGATTTGACCATTTGGTCTTCGGTTACATGTATCGGATTCTTCAAGGAGCCTCCACAGATGCGACAAGGAACGGGTGGGGGCAAATATCCTAGTGTTGTTGGCATGCAGATGGTTGAACGTGGCACAGCGTGGCCCAGGCTGTCCACTACACAAGAGAAAATGTAATTTAGCTTCAAGACGGCAGCGCTGAGGGCTGTTCCCAGAGGGTTTCTGAGCGGGTCTCACCCAGACGCCAGCCCCACCACGTGCGTGCAAAGCCCGCTGGGTGCGGAGCAGGTCACCTAAGCTACGGGGGCACCGGCCCGCCCCCCTCCAAACGAAGCAGTGCGCGTACGAGGGGCCCGAGGGGCGTGCCTCGGAACCCTTCTCAGGAGCTGCTCCTACCGCCCCCGAGTCCTCTGGTGCGCTCCGTGCTCCTTATTTCATGCTACTCCTTCACTCCCTCCGTGTTCCATCCCGAAAGTCAGGCGCGAGAGGACAGCCAGCGCCCCCCCCACCCCGCCGGCCCCGGCCCCGGCCCCGGCCCGGCCCGGCCCGCCGGCCCCGCAGGCCCCGCCCCCGGCCCGCCGGCCCCGGCCCCGCCCCGCAGGCCCCGCCCCGCAGGCCCCGCAGGCCCCGCCCCGCCGTCGAGAGTGGGAGCGCAAACTGTGCCGCCAGCTTCCGCCCTTCCCCTTTCCTCACGGCCACTTACTGTGTGGAAAGTAGGGCTGAAAATCAAGTCGACAGTTGTCTGCCCCTCTAAGCTGAATACATCTCACTTCTCTGAGGACACTTAGGTCCGCTGAAATGTCCCTTTAACGTCTAGTCTGTTCCCCGAGAAGCAAGTACAGCAAAGGGGCCGCTCTTTCAGAGCGAGGATTTTCAGAGCTGGCGGGACCCGGCCTTCGGAGGCTCCGCTCCAAACCTCGGCTGGCGGGCAGGTGCCGGTGGGCTTGGCCAGCCCTGGCCTCCGCTCGCCCCGACCTGCTCTGCGAGAGCCCAGCTCGCGTCCCAGTCCCCCAGTCCCCGGGATGCCGCGGCTCCTCCCCTCCAACGCCGCCCCAAGCCTCAGAGCAGGACCCGGTGGGAGGAGCCGAGGGCGGCACGGGTAGGGGCCCAGTTTCTGGTTTTCCCGAATCCACGGCTGTTCTGTCGTTTGTATAACTTGCAGCTCAGGCTGCAGTGTCTCCCTGCATTTAGTGCAGTCAGACCTTCTCGGGCGCCTGGGCGGCCGGTGGGCGTCCAGCTTCAGCTCAGGTCATGATCTCACGGCTCGTGAGTTCGAGCCCCGCATCCGGCTCTGTGCTGACAGCTCAGAGCCTGGAGCCTTGCTTCGGATTCTGTGTCTCCTTCTCTCTCGGCCCCTCCCCGACTCGTGCTCTGTTTCTCTCTCTCAAAAATAAACAAACATTTTTAAAACATCAGACCTATCCGCAGTGACCGTGCAGGGCTAGTAGCCCTGGGCTACCAGACAGTATCTGTGCAAAGGCCACACAGAGGCTGTAAAATGACTAGATGCCCATCTTTTCTTTCACTCGGTGCTGCTCGTCTCAGGCCCGGGGATGGGCGCGTGTGGGCCACCAGTCACCTGCAACTCACCGGGCCTTAACTAGGGCGGCAGGCGGTTTCCAGCGTAACCCGTGGGCTTCCCGGGGCGGCTACCAGGCACTTGGCACTGCGGTTAGGGCCCAGCCCTGCGGGAGACAAAGCCAGTTGCCTGCACTGTGGAATTAAGTACCATCCATCACCGTGGTGCTCGGAGCAAGGGCGCTTCGGACTCTAACTTGGAACCACAGACACACCCGCCCCCTCCCGCACTCCTGCCAGCCACGGCCGAGCCTGCTTCCCAGCACTGAGGCTGGCTCCTGGGTGCGGAGGGTGAAGCCTGGCAGGGACACAGGGCAGGGCTGGGCGGGCAGACAGAGGAAAGGAAGGCGGGGCAGGCGGGGGAGGTTGTGGGGGTGAGGGACAGGGAGGAGGGGGTTGGCAGGTGGGGAGAGCAAGACCCTCTCCCCCGTCCAGTGGTAACGGAGTCCTTCCGCCAAGTGCCTGAAGACAGGGCCGACCCGTGATGCCATCAGCCCTCAGTTCTTCTAAATCCATCCTGGTCGGCTCCTTGACTGTGTCTGCCAGGCCTGTTCTGCTTCCTCTCCCGCCCCTGCCACCCCCCTCCCGCCTCCTCTCCCTCTCCCGCCCTCTCTCCTGCCCCCTCTCCAGCCTCAGGTGGACCACCCTCCCCTCTGGGGACCATTCTGGAAGCTAATGGGCTGGTGATTGCTTCCCTGGAGGGTGGGAGAGGGGGCTCCCTGAGGTTCCTGGAGGCTCGGGAAACATGCCTGTCCCAGGCTGTCCCATGTCCTCGTGCAGCTGACAGCGTGTGCGGGGCTGAGCGACAGGCGGCCCCGGGCACGTGGGGGTGGGGGCAGAGCAGGCCCCTGGCCTGGGTCATGCGGTCAAGAGCTCAGGGAACGGACAAGTGCGTTCGGTGACGTTTCCTTGGGCTGGGGGTGGGGGGCAGGGAGGAAGCTCACATTCGGTGGGCGGAGGACAGCAGCAGAGCCTGTGGCCAGACCCTGTGCTGCCTCTCGCCCTCGTTACCCGACGGGCCTGGCCGCACGCTGTGCGGCCGGATCATGAGCTGCGGCGGGCAGGATCACCATGTCCTCACTCCCCGCCGCGCCCCCCGCCGCCCGCCGCCGTCCTCACTCCCCGCCCCCCTCCCACCGTCCTCGCCCCCGTGTCCTCGCCCCCGCGTCCTCGTCCCCGTCGTCCTCGCCCCCGCCGTCCTCGCCCCCGCCGTCCTCGCCCCCGCCGTCCTCGTCCCCGTCGTCCTCGCCCCCGCCGTCCTCGCCCCCGCCGTCCTCGCCCCCGCGTCCTCGCCCCCGCGTCCTCGCCCCCGCGTCCTCGTCCCCGTCGTCCTCGCCCCCGCCGTCCTCGCCCCCGCCGTCCTCGCCCCCGCCGTCCTCGCCCCCGCCGTCCTCGCCCCCGCGTCCTCGCCCCCGCGTCCTCGTCCCCGTCGTCCTCGCCCCCGCCGTCCTCGCCCCCGCGTCCTCGCCCCCGCCGCCCCGCCCCCCTCCCCGCGTCCTCGCCCCGTCCCCCCGCCCCCCCCCCGCGTCCTCGCCCCCACCCCGTGTCCTCGCCCCCGCCGTCCTCGCCCCCGCCGCCCCGCCCCCCCCCCACGTCCTCGCCCCCGCGTCCTCGTCCCCGGGACAAGGCCTGTGTGGCAGGCGCTCACCACGTGTCGTCTGAAGGACACTCAGCAGCACGGCCAGAGAGCAGACGACAGTTCGGTCGGCCTGCGAGGCCTTCCTGAGGGCCAGTGAAGCCGCGTAAACACCAGGCTGGCACGGAGCCTGGCACGCGGCGAGCTCTCCGTAGTCCTCGGCGGCCGCGACCACGTGCGGGATCTTGGTGACGACTTCCTTGCCCAGAGCCTGGTGACCTCGGGGCCGCTCCTGGGGCGTGTAGGCGGTTCTCGGGGACAGAGCCTGCGGCCCCCCAGCCGCCCGTCAGCTCGTGTGTCTGTACGTGTGGGGAACAAGAGCCAGCCTCCCGCGTGCGGGCAGGCCTCCACTACCCGGCCTCGGGCCCCCGATGGCGGCCGACCTCGCCCAGTCCACCTCGGGTCCCTGACCCTTCCCGCCCCCACCCCGGCCCCTGGCGCCCTGCCCGCCAGGAGAGCTCAGAGGGTCCCCAGCCCGGTCCCCCCCCCCCCCCCCCCCCCCCCCCGCCCCGCACAGCTCAGCGAATCCCAGGAGGGGCACGTGACCTCACCCGCTCCCGCCCCAGCCGTGTTCGCAGCGCTCAGCCCGGTGGCGGAGAGGAGGCCCCGGCGCAGTGGCATTTAGCGGCATCCTGGGACGGCGCGGGGCGGCCGAAAGCCTATTTCTTGGTCTCTCGCAGATACTGAGGTTCTTAGCTTTGTGCCAGGCTGCTGGCCCACAATTAATTTCAGAGCCGGCGCCAAGGCTTGGGTTGAACACCACCTTCCCCAATGCACTGGGGCCTCGGCTCACACTGGGGACATGTCGGCCGCTCTCGGCTGCCCCGGCGGGGCTGCGACTTTCCAGCCTGAGACTCGGGCTGAAGTCGGGAGCCTGGACTCCCGGTTCTGTTGTGTGGCTGAGCGAGGGCCCCGCGGAGGAGAAAACACAAAATAAAGACACAGACGCTTTTCTGATTCTTCGATCTTGGAAAACAGGAAGTGGCGGTGCTTGCGTAGACGGAGTCTGGTCAGGTCGTTCTTTGGACCGCAGGGAACCTCGTGTTCTTCTCGGGCCTGGCTCTTGTTCCCACTTTGCCGTCGCTGGCCGTGCGACTCTGGCCCTCTCGCCCTGTCTCCGACGCCGTGTCCTCCTGTTTTAAACAGGGGTCTGGGCAAGGTGACAGTAAGTAACATCTGTGCCAGTACAGCCTGGTGACGCTGGAATCCACGATGACTCAGCTTACCGCCCATGACTCCATGGCTTTGGTCTGTCTGTTCCTCCATCTGTCACACGGGGGTCTCACTAGTCCCTGCCTGTGACTGTGTGCCCGGCACCCCATCCGCACCACCAGAGCTGCCTCCTTGGGGCCTCACAACTGCCTTAGGGTAAGGATTTATCCCCCCTGCCCACAAGATAATTAAGCATTTTCTCCTAAATGCTCAGAACTTCAGGAACAAGGATGAGACTTGTTTGCTCCACAACAACGCCTGTCAAAGGCCGTCCACAGGGGCGTTCTGTGGGCCAGCCCCCCTTGGGGACACCGGCGCAGCTGGGACTCAGCCAGTCCTCCATGGGGACACCGGCACAGCCAGGGGTTGGCCAGCCCCCCTTGGGGACAGTGGTGCAGCCGGGGCTCGGCCGATCGTCCTAAATGCAGGGAGAGGGTGTTTCTCCCGTTTTCCTGTGAGGCCTTCCTCGGAGGCTAAGCACCCAGGAAAACTGAAGCGTGCACCTGTGATGGGCCTCCGCCTGCACAGTCTGGCGCACCCTCCGCCTCGTCCAGGGGGCTCCCGTCCACCCCGGCCCCGCCCCCCGCTGCTCACCTGGCCCCTCACCACCACCTGCTTCCTTTCAGGGAAGGAAGTGCCAGAAATGGGCAATTAAGCCACTTCACCACTTTCCCAGTGGATTTTTACTGAACAGAAAAGCAGTAGTCTTTTCTGAGAAGTCTGAGAAGACTTAGCTGTTCTTTTAAAAACTTCGCTTCAGCGCCAGTGAGAAACACGCTCCGGCCTGGGTAATAAATGTGTATAACACACACACACGGAAGCGATCGGCCTGCGAAACGATGCCTCCCAGGCCTCGCCCACGCCTCGGCGTCTCTGCAGCGTCCCATCTGGGTGTCGGTCTGAGGAAGCCAGCCTGTGCTCTCGGTTCCATTAGCGTCTTTTCCGGCCAGCGGCTCGGTTTCTGCCGGGCCAGACGGCTCGCTCCTGCGGGCCTCGGCCAGGTGGCGGCGCTCACAGCAGACGGGGGCCGTTCATGAAAAATCTCTGTGGCTCGAGCTCCAGGTCCTCCTCTTGCTCCTGGTGCTAACCGCCGAAGATGGCTGTGTTTGGGTTAAAACTCTGTTCCCTGCCATCTGGATGTCATTGACGCGTCCCGGCTTCGTCAGGCGCCGGCGGTGTCAGCCGTTTCCATGTCAACAGATGACGGCCAGGACTGCGGAGCCCGGCTCAGCCCCGACGAGGTGGCTTCACACCTAAGTGTCTTCGCTGATTTTCAGACACTACTTTGAAATCGTGTCAGTTTCAAGCCAATCACATTTACGTGCAAAATTACAGTATAAATGTTTTTGGCCATTTGGGAAAGGACACGGTGGGCCCACTGAGGCCTGCGGTCCGTTTGCGGGAAAGACATTTTCTCAAAGGGGCCTTTTAAAAACTCCAGCTGCTAAGAAACCTGTTTGTCTCTCGGTCCGAGAGAGGTACCCTGTGCCCAGACGGAGGTCCCAGGTCAGCCCGGAGCAGTGGTGCGTGTGTGCCTCTGCCCACGCCGCCCGGGGCCTCCCAGCCTGGGCGCTGCCTCCCGGCTGCTACGGCACCAGGAACGGTGGTCGAGAGGCAGTCCTGAAATAGCTAAGACACAGGGACACCCTCGGGCCCAGGCTCGCGCGCCGTGTCCGAGACGGAGGAGCAGGAGGCCGGCTGTGGTCGTCTCTCACCGGGCTCGGGGGTCGATGACGGAGATGAGGTGTCTGCAGAACCGGGCCCCCGGAAGGTAGACTACGTTAGCGAACGTTGTGTGAAACTCGGAAAACTAACCCGACGACAACGACTCGCTTTGTTTTGTTTCCTCAGATCAAGAATGCCGCGGCCAACGTCCTTCGGGAAACGTGGCTGATCTATAAACACACGAAGCTCCTGAAGAAGATCGACCACGCCAAAGTCCGGAAGCACCAGAGGAAGTTCCTGCAGGCCATCCACCAGTGAGTGCGCTGGGTGCCGGCTCCCGGGGATCCCCCTGACTGGGGAGCCCGGCAGGCCCCGGGGCGGTGACTGGGCCCAAGCCAGGTCATCGCTGCTCACGCCTGTGGCCGCCGAGCACCAGGCAGGGCGCTACTGGAGCCCCCACGGACCCACACGTCACACGCACGCACGCACGCACGCCGCACCCCCACGCCCGCACGTCACACGCACGCACGCACGCCGCACCCCCACGCGCTCACACGTCACACGGACACGCACGCACGCACGCACACACCCTTCACAACAACCCTGCAGAACAAACTGGGGTCAGTGCCGTCCGCAGACGAGGTACTTTAAACACCGGAGGAGCAGGGGGGAAGCCATTCGCTCGAACTGGAGGCTGGGGTGGGGAGTGAGGCAGAGACGATCTGAGGGTAGCCAGGACGTGGAAGTCACGGAGGGCCAGCATGAATGGAGACAAGAGTTTGCTTTCTTGGGGACCCCAGCAGCTGAGACTCTGGTCAGTTGTCGCCCGCGCTCGAGGTCCCCGTGCCGTGTCCAGAACGAGGGGACTGAGGAGGAGGTGGGGTCCGCACTGGGGGCTCAGCCTGACGCTGCTCACGCCTCTCCCGCAGACTGAGGAGCGTCAAGATGGAGCAGAGGAAGCTGAGCGACCAAGCCAACACCCTGGTGGACCTTTCCAAGGTGAGGCAGGACGTGGACACCGCGAGAGTTCGGAGGTGTGGCCGCGAGACCCCGGCCCAGAGCCAGCCACCCCGGGACAGGGTGGGGACGGACCAGAACAGGGCCCGCAGGGCACAGTGCTCGGCTCCGTCCCACCCCCGAGCTCACCGGCCCTCGGATGATGTCCGCGTGTCTGTGAGGGCTCAGGGCGATGCACTCTGACAGGGACGCCCGTGACGGCGGTGGCCATTCGCCAGGTCACACGGTTATGGCTGGGAACTCGTCGTCCCGCCTCCTCCAATCCCCGCAGACTGCCTTTTCTGGCCCCAAGTCTGTGTGTGGGGGGGGTGCGCCTTCTGCTTCTCAAGGGTGGGTCACTCACCATGAGCACGAAGGTGCTGGGGACCCGCCCTGCGCGATCCAGGGATGGCCCGACGCCAGCCACCACAAGGCCCTCAACAAGCAGCAAGGTCTCCGGCCTTCCCTGTCACCTGGGGGGACACAGCCTCACCTGTCAGCTGGGGGGACTCCGGCCTCGCCTGTCAGCTGGGGGACACGGCTGATGGTCTCCTGGGAACAGCAGGCCGGACCTTCAGGCCTGCGCTGGCTCAGCTCCGCCCGCAGCCTCTCGTGGAGCCCAGCGAGGGGCAGGTCCGGGAGGGAGCAGAACCGTCGGTAACCTGGAGGACAGGTGTGCAGGGCTGCTGGGGGCAGGGGTGAGACCAGGAGAGAGGGGCTCCGGCTCCCCGCTCTCCCCACTCCAGGAGACCCCCCCCAAGGCCCTGGCAGCAGTGCCCAGTCGCTGGAGCAGGGGACACTCCCAGCCGGCCACCTTCCCACGCCCGCCCTTCGGTCCCGAGACGACGTGAAGGAAAAGGGCTCGTGGCCTCCGGACGTGAAGTGCTGGATGGAACACGCCTTACTGGCTGGCGGGGCCTGGAGGACTTGGGTCTTTGTCTGCTGGCTTCACTTCCTTCCATCGACGTGTACAAATCCTTCCTAACGTCCAAGGCTCGAGCGATCAGATGAGCCGGTGTCTGTGAGAATGCCTCGTTAAAATGCACAACGGGTTTGCAGTCGGAAGCCCTTGCCGTGACCGTGGATGGGGAGGCCGAGACCCCAGGAGCCGGGCGGCCGCGCCGGGGCCGAGACGCAGAGGCCCGGATGCCATCCGGAGCTCGCCGGGCCTGCGGTCAGATCAAGGTGCGGCCTGGACGTGCTGGGGCCAGCGTGCGTCTCCAGGAGGTTCTGGACTGTTCATCAGCGACGTCCTGTCTCCTCCGGGGGCTCCCTCAGCGTCCTGCACTCCCAGGCTGGGCTGCCTTCGTCCAACGTCTGGACGGCTCCTCTGGGGACCCCCGTCATCCCTTCCCCGTCTCCTCTCTGGCCCTCAGACCCTCAGACCTGGCCACCTGCCTTTGCTCTGTGTCCCCCTCATGGAGCCCCGCCCCCGCGGCCCGGGCACCCGGTCTCTGCGTCTTGCTGGCCGACCTTGGGGTTTCTGATGAAGAGGAATAGGCTGTGAGGGCTGGTGACAAGGGACACGTAGCCCGGGAGCCACTCGGCCGCGGCCGCCGCAGGGACTGGGGGCCGCGGGGGCGGGGCGCCAGGGTTCTTGCTCCCGAGCCTGGTGTCGCTTGTTGTTGTTGTTTTTAAAGTTATTTATTTTGAGAGAGAGAGAGTGTGTGTGAGCAGGGGAGGGGCAGAGAGAGAAGAGAGAATGCCCAGCAGGCTCCTCGCTGTCGGTGCAGAGCCTGAACCGGGGCTCAAACGGACTGTGAGACCATGACCTGAGCTGCAATCAAGAGCCAGACGCGTACCCGACGGAGCGTCCGGCGCCCCTGTCGCTTGTTGATTTACTGAGAAATGTCGCTGTCACATAGATGGATGTGCAGCGGGCCCACTTGGGAAGCCAAATTATGATCAAAGAGCCGCCTGACGCAGGGACTTTCAGACCCGGGGGGCACGACCTCGGCTCGGGCTGGGGCCCATGTGGTTCGGTTGCAATGACAGGGGCCGGCCTGGAGGGGTAGGCGGGCTGGGGGGGACTTTGCGCTGGGGCGGCGCCCGGGTCTGGGGTGGGGCAGCTGGAGGGCGAGGCGGGGCCCCTAGCGGACCAGCCGAGGGAGGAAGGGGCGCCCCAGCCTGAGCCCCGTTGGTCAGCTCTGCGCTGGCGGGTTTACGACTTACGCCTCAGGAGCAAGCTTCTCTGATTGCTTTTAGGTTTCATTTGGTTTCCGGCCCCCTGGGGGCTCCCCCGCTTGCCCCCCCATGTTCCCACGGCCTGGTTAGGGTTTGCTCACAGGCCGCCCCGGGCTGGGGCCCTCGGGGTCGTCTCCCCTGTCCTCCAACCACTCAGGTGGAAAACGCTGAGGAGCCATCCAGGTACGCGGGGATCCCTGCGCCGCGGCTCCTCCCCATCGGGCCAGGGGCCGAACCGGCCCCCCCGCCCCCGCGTGTGCCGCGTCCCCCCACCGCCGCTAGCCGAGCGCCAGGGGCTGTTTTAGGCCCTGGAGCCGCATCGGGGAGCCCACCAGGGAAAGGTCCCTGCCGGGAGGGGCTTCCCCTTCCAGCGGGTCACACAGACGAGGACAGACACTCAGAGGGGACGTAAGTGAGCTAGCGCTGCGGAAGGTGGTGGGAAAGGTTAGCGGGACCCGGAGCGGCGAGGGGCCGGGCTGCGATGTGACGCGGTCGCGGGACATAGGGCGGGTCACGGGACTCTGGGCGCCGGCGGCGAGGCAGGAGGCTTCCAGGGGAGCCGTTGGCGCGTGGTGGAGACAGGACAGGGCAGAGGCGGGCTTTGAACCGTGGCGGACAGACGGAGGCCTCGGCCGGCCCATGGGAGCCTGCCAACCCCGCTGACCCACGCCTGTCTCTCTGTCCAGCTGACCCCAGCTGACCCCTGCCGACCCCGCTGACCCCTGCCGACCCTGCTGACCCGCGCCCGTCTCTGTGTCCAGCTGACCCCTGCCGACCCCTGCTGACCCCTGCCGACCCCTGCCGACCCGCGCCTGTCTCTGTGTCCAGCTGACCCCTGCCGACCCTGCTGACCCACGCCCGTCTCTCTGTCCAGCTGACCCCTGCCGACCCCGCTGACCCACACCCATCTCTGTCCAACTGACCCCTGCCGACCCCGCTGACCCCTGCCGACCCCGCTGACCCGCGCCCGTCTCTGTGTCCAGCTGACCCCTGCCGACCCCTGCTGACCCCTGCTGACCCCTGCCAACCCCGCTGACCCACACCCATCTCTCTGTCCAACTGACCCCTGCCGACCCCGCTGATGCCGACCCCGCTGACCCGCGCCTATCTCTATGTCCAGCTGATCCCTGCCGACCCCTGCCGACCCCTGCCGACCCCGCTGACCCGTGCCCGTCTCTGTGTCCAGCTGACCCCTGCTGACCCCTGCTGACCCCTGCCGACCCCTGCCGACCCCACTGACCCGCACCCGTCTCTCTGTCCAGATGCAGAGCGTCATGTATGACCTGATCACAGAACTCAATGACCGCAGTGAAGACCTGGAAAAGCAGATGGGCGGCCTGGAGGCCAAGCTGGAGCGCCTGGCGGCCGGCCTCAGCTCCCTGCCCCCGCTCATCGCCGACGCGCTCCGCCAGCAGCAGCAGCTCCTGTCCGCCCTCGCCGAGGCCCGGGGCGGCGCGCCGGGCACCCTGCACACGCCCCCGGCCTCCGACAGCCCCCTCGGGGTCAGCTCCGCCTCCTTCCCAACCCCGTACACAAGTTCCAGCAGTTGCTAAATAAACCCCCCTCTCCGGAAGCGTAACCCATAGGTCTTAAGATGCAGATCGACTCCGTCCTGGTCACGCGGCCATCAAGGAACAATCGGACCAGGGAGCGCAGCGAGAGGCCGAGCTCATCAACTGACTCGCGTTCGTGCGGCCTGCTTGGTTCAATACGCCTTGTTTCTGTGCCTCCGCTGGGGAGCAGGAAGAGGAGGCGACGGGTGACAGGAACCGGTGGCTGGCGGCAGAGCTGGTAACTGGCTCAATCTCAGGTCTCACGTGGGGGGCGGGGGTGGGGGGGACGCGGACAGGTGCGCGGAAGCGGCCGACAAAGGAGGAGCCCGGACGGCGCCGTGGGGCGGTGTCGGGCTCGGTGGGCTCCTCACCGGGGTCCTGAGCACACCTCTCTCCCTGCCGTCTGTCCAGGAAGCCTGGGGATGACAAAAGACAGGAGAGCTGCCACGATGGCCACAACGGGCGTCTCTCCTCTCACACCTTAGTCATAAAACCCGATTTAGACAAAGAAGAGAGACAAATAAAAAGCCAGACTTTCCATCCAATACTAACACCCGTATAAACCCATGTGTTTGCACATGCATGCACGCACACACCCCACGTTCCACCCAGGCCTTTTCTTGTTTGAACTTGACCCAAATAGAAAGGGACCCGGTACCTTACCGTGCACACAGTGGGCGCATGGAGTTGGCTTGAACCCGAACGCGGGCGCTCTCAGCTCAGGGGATTTGCTAGTGTCAGGCGTACCCTGAGCTTCCCGGCAGACAGGGTGCCTCACCCTGGGGACACGCCCGCCTGCCTGGCTGGACATGAACGCCCAGCAGGCTCGTTGGCACTCTGCAGGGGTGAGCAGCCTTCTAAGAATAGCAGCCCCCACAGAGCTTCTCGTATTCAAGCCAGCTGTGTCCCAACGGAGCACACGGCCGGTCGTGCGTCTGTGAGGGGTGGGCATGGGGTCCCCGCACGTGTGCACACGCACGGCCGGCAGGTGCAGCCCAGTGACACCTGTGTGAGGGAGAGCACCGGCCGGGGCTTTGCCCGGCTAGGTTCACACGGCGGCAGGGCTGCAGCCCTGGGTGTCGGGAGCTCGAAGGGGCCCAAGTGCGTCACCAGGGGCCGCCGAGCTGCGGAAGTGGTGGTGACGGCCGGTGTGGTCCCTTCTTCCCGGCCTGAGACCACCTCAAAACAAAAGATTCCGAGAATAGCGGGACCCTCCGGGAGCCCGCGGGCAGGGTCAGATGACTCGGGCTGGTCAGAGGCCTGTTCTGTGCCATGTTAATCTCGGTGCGAAAACCGTTTGAATGTGTGTCAAACTCCAAGAAACTTGAGAAACATCACGACCCAGTGCGGGGACAGGCGTTGGGAGGCGAGGCGTGTGGACACCGTCCTTCACTGCCCTGGGTCTGACCACCACCCGTGCGCCCACTGACACGACCGTTGTGTGACCTGTCGCTCCCTTCGTTGTGAAGTCTTCGTGGGCGTGTGGGGAGGCAAACGACCCGATGCAGTATTTCGTGTGTTCAGGGAAGGGCGTTATTTGCAAATGGTTGGCCTCCCTTTGCACAGGACATTGTCACGTCTCTGATGTCCTGATGCCAAACTGGGCCGGGCCTTCTAGGGACAAAGGACTCACGAGACCGCACGAGGGGGATGACTCTGGAACCAAGGCACGATTTCCAGAAGATCTGGTCTCTCCCTAAACCTCCTCTTCTCTCTCTTTCTGTGGCTGTCGTTTTCCCTGAACGGTCTCGTTTTCGTCGTGGCGACTCCTGAGAACACTTCCGTCGGTTGTTTCGCGCGTGCCAGATGCCGCCCTTGCTGTCGGTTTTTTATTTTTCTACTTGTTCTTTTAACTATTGACCATCTGAGAGACCACCCCCTTTGTGTGCCCCAAGAATGGTGCTCCTGTTCTCAGCGGCAGTGCAGCCCAGCACTCGCACGCGCGGAAGCAGATGGCAGAGCCACGCGGTTTCTTCACGGCATGAATTCCGTTCACAAGGCGGAGACCACGGCAGGCCACCCTTCGCGCGCCAAGCCCGGTCGCAAAGCGACAGTCCTCACCCGTTACCTCCTTTCGCCCTTTCCTTTCCGCCGCGACCCATGACACGCATGTGCACGTGCGTGTGCACATTCCCAGGTATGGGGGTTTAGTCTCCATTTCAAATAAATAGCACGTGAGATCCCATTGCCCCCCCCGCCCCTGCACAGACTGCCGTGGGGCCGTGGAGGCCCGTGGGTCATTCTTCAACCCCTCGTTAATGCTGTGCACCGAGAGGAACCTGAAGACCGAGCCGGCGGCACTGGCGGTGGCGGGGGGGGGGGGGCGGCTGGGGTCCTGTCCGGCAGAGCGGCCACCGGCCTCCGGACACACACAGGCATGGTGGCAGGACTCGCGCTGATGGCAGTGCAGTAGTTCTGTCCCTCGGCGAGACACTCAGTCTTCAAAAGCGGTCAGGGCCGCCTGCCGATCCCGCAGCGGCGAGTGGCGTGAGCGTCTCTGAGCGAGCGTTTCGGCGTCACACGGGGAGGTTGTCCTCCTGTGAGCGCAGTCAACCCCTGATGGCCTCGGTACTGATCGTCCAAAGCGTAGCCCCCACCCCCGTTTCCTCCCCGTAGCCTGCCTCGTGGCTAGTCCCTCGGTGCCTCGGCACCACGGCCACACGGGAGAGGGGGCGGGGGGCTGCCGTGCCTTCTCGCCGCTTAGTTGCAAGTCTGGGAGCAGGTGCGCATTCGTTACCTACTCAAGAATTGGCCGTGCGAACTCACGTAAAACTATTAATCACAACGACCTCGCTAACCCTGACCCGAGTTCTGCCCACTTGTGGAAGGCCAACCCGACGGCAGAACCCTCCTGCACCCTGTCTGATAACTTAGTGCCGGATAAAATACCCCACGAGCCCCTAAACTATCCAGACACTGGGAGGAAAACTCCGGAACCACCGCCTCATCACTTAAGCCATACTGTAGCCTCGCGTACTGTAAAGTCGGGATGGACTGTGACGCTTTGAGACCGCCGGTCCCTGCGGCCGTTCAGGACGTGGCATCAGTCGGCAAACGATGCCACACTCGGGCTCGCTCCTCCTCAGACTGAAATCCCAGTAAAAGTCCGCACCTTTCGGATCAAAGGCCACCTACGTCTGGCCGTCATCAACAATTTGTCACCAAGTGTCTGAACTGCTCTCACCGCCCTCATGGTATGCAACTTCATGACATCATAGCTCTAAAAATGCCTAACGCCACACGCAAGAGAACGAGGGGCTGAGGCCCAGGGTCACCGCCACCTTCCGGCCTCGGCGGGCGCTGGGCGTGGAGCGGCGACTCCATCAACGAGGAGGCACAGAGAAAGCTCGGCCAGTCCCGAGCCAGCGAGTGCGGCTGCAGCTAGCTGTGAAGTCCGAAAAGGAACAGCTCCGAAGAAATAACGATTTCGATATGTTGGAGGAATCGCCCCATAGAGTTCCAGTGGTTTCCATGAGGATAAAAGAAAGAAAGAGGAAGAAAGCTAGAGATACAGAATCAGAGTAGTTCCAACACTGGGCCCACGCCTCCGGCCGATCAGCGTCACCACCTCCCGCCTCGGCGTCTCTGTGCGTCCAGTGAAGCCAAAGGTGACGTGCCTACGTGCACAGAGCTCGGTGGGTTTCACGACGGAGCCCCGCGGGTCCCGCCGAGCCCACGCTGGGGAGCGCACATGTGCTCGAGTCCCCAGAAAGCAGTTAGGACACGTCGCTGGGAAGGGGATTCACGGAGGGACGCCGGCCTGGCACACGCCTGGCTCCTCCCCCCAGGACACAGGACGCTGCCGTCACAGGGTCACAGCCGAGAGTCCAAGAAGTCCTCGCACTCCCCGTAAGTCACTGCTTTAAATCCCCGCGAGTGTCCCCACTTGTAGACAGTCACCCACTTCCCCGACGGCCGCTCCTCCGTAGGGGCCATCGCGCCGCCCCAGCACCTCACACAGCCGCCAGGTGGCCTCCCGGCCGTCCGAGCAGCCCCTTCCACCGCACGGCAGCCGGCCGGCATCCCTGCCTTCTCCGCTGCCGCCAAAGGAAGCCCTGGGTGAGAGTGAGGCCATCGATGCCACCAGGCGAGGGCGTCCCGGGCCCAGGAAGCGGCCCCGGGCTGCGTGGGCGGAAGTTACCGTGAGATTCCCGTCAGGCGAGTACCACGCAGACTTTTGGCCGAGACCGATGGAAAGTGTAGGCAGCACTCGGCGCGGTGGCGCGCGAACACGCAGAGAAGACCGGGAGCTGAGACCCGTCCCGGAAACGCCCGCCCGACGGGAGCCCTGTTCCTTCTGAAGGACGCCGTCATCGAAGCTTCAGCGTCTGACCTCCACACCCAGGTGCCAAGTGCCGCGTGAAGGTCATTTACATGCCTGAGAAGCGCGTTCTGGAAGCCGAGTCTTGGGCAGGACCCTGTGTTGAAACTCAAGAAATGTCGCGACCAATCAAGCCGATGGAGAAAAAGCACAAAATTCAACACCAACCTGTAGTTAGGATCCCAAAGAAATGCTGAATTTGTAGCCAAAAAGAAATCAGTGACAAATCAAACATGACTGTGACCAGAGCAGCTGTGTTCCCAGAGGAGGGACAGGGTGTAGGCGACAGCCTCCGGCCGTGTCCACGCTCCCAGCCGGGACCCAGCCGCCGGCATCCGATGTTGGAGCGGCGGCCGCACTCGCTCTGGCCCCAGACTCCGCGTTCCGTGCCAAACGGGAGAGGAGAGAGCGCGACGGGCTTAGCGGAGGGAACGCTGTCGCGGCAGACTTAGAAAGGGGAGCGTTGGCGCTCAGAATCACAGGGCCGTCAGCGCGAACTCGCGTCTTGCCTCTGTATTGCTTGCTATTTTCTAACCATAGGAGAGAGCGAACGTTTATTTTAAATACAAAATATATTGCTATATTATAAAATATATTGTAACTTTAGGTTCACATTTTGTATCCAACTAGTCCTGGGCAGGCCGTGCGGCCTGCCCTCACATCTGTTTCTGTTTCTGAGTACACATCGCTGTTAGCCACCCCTGCGGACCCGACCCACCCACGGGGCTGCCGCATTCTGACTCTCCCAGGCCCGTCCGCCGGAGACAAAAGAGCCCCGTTCCGAGCTTAGGAGAATAATTCTACCCTAAAGCCTATGAAGCCATTTCAGATGAGATTTTAAAAGCCATGACTCCCCTGTAGCTGGGCCCGGCCAGTGTGACGGACGCTCGGGCTCCTCCTACGGAAACGCAAAGATCCTGTTTCGGAAATGAGGCTCAGGCTCAGCCACCCGGCGAGGCCTTCAGGAATGTCGGGTTGGTCCCAGGAAGAGCGACACAAGAGTCGCAGCTCGCCCGCGTCAGGGGCATACCCAACCGGAGCCTCGCTTCCGCAGGCGCTGTGCGACCCGGCGCCCAGGCCACGGAGCCCGGAGGAAGGAAGGGTTCCCGGTGCTGGTCGCCCACACGCGGCTCGGCCGGAGCGAGGGAGGAGGCAGCCCTGAGAGCCGGGCTCCCTTTCCACCAGCGTGGCCTCGAGGGAGGGGCCTCCGCCCGGACGCTGTCTTCACTGGCGGGATCGGGGAGATGCGCTCCTTACGCGCTCTCGAATTCTGTCCCCCCCTTGTCCGCACAGCGGCTGAGATGCCCGCAGAATTTCTCACTTCCCTCCCCCGAATGACGGAGGGACCGTTTCCAGACGAAAGCGGGATGTGTCGAGTTACAGAAAACAGGTTTTCTAGAATCCGCCGGCCTCCCCCTGGGAGGCCCCTCGTCTGTGGTCCTCGCTTCGGGCTCCTACCGCCCAGGTGCGATGCTTGGAGCCTTAGGACCGCTGAGGTCATCTCTTTTCTCCCCAAACTGGAAATTCGCAGGTTTGCTCCTGGGGAAGGCCGGGGTCCTCTCGGGCTGCCGTTTGCTTCGGCGAACGTGTAGACGGGGCTCGGGCCTCAGCGGTACCCGGGACTCAGCCGTCTCAGAGGGAAGTCTCCAAAGGGCCGCTCACGCACACCTGATTTTTACCGAGCGAAGTTCTCCCGGGGTCTGGCCGCCGCCCGGGCAGCGCAAGGCCGGGCCCCGCGGAGGCCCGCGGACTGCAGGGCACCTGTGTGCGGGCTCGCTCGCTCACTCCCTGGCGAAGGGGGTTCGCTCATTCTCAGTCTTGTAACTGACGGACAGATGGACTGGCGGTAATTGACTTGTCTCTTGATGCTTTCCTACTACCACACAGAACCGTCTTCCGCGGCCGTTTCTTCTAGCGCTTCTCAGCCTGAGACTTTGACGCTCACAGCAGACGCGTTCTCACTCCTCCCTCAGAGTCACTCCTCGGTCCAGAGCAAGGAAACCAGTGTGAATTCTTGACCTGGGGAAGCCGGCACGTGGCCGGACCGGCGGCGTGGCCCACGGACCGGCGGCCCCGGGAACTTAGAAGTGCGACTCTCGGGCCCCACGCCGGACCGACTTAATCAAATTTGGCATTTTAACAAGGTCCCCGAGCGATCCGTGTACACGTCAAAGATTAACAGCCCTGGCCTCACCACACAGCGACGGCGGCTGGAAAATTAAACCCTTTTTTCTTTGACCCTCACGTACGGAATCGCCCGCCGCGGTGGAGTCTCTATTAGCAGAAGGATAAAAACGTATGCGGCCTACGGCTCTGCTCGAGGTCATGTCTCGTGGCTGGTGTACAAACAGGGGCAGTCTTTTCCGGGTCTACTTTCTTAAAAACTTGCTCCGTAGCGTTGAGCCACTGCAAAGTTCCCTTTCAGGTTTCTGGTTTTGGCCTGTGCTGCCGGGGCCGTCGGGAGGGTGGCCTGTCCCTGCTCGGGCGGTCCGGGGAGACCCGTGCTGCTTCGGGAAGCCCAGCGGCCCCTCAGCGGGGACTCGCCTCCCCAGAGGAGAACGAGCAGGAGGAGTTCGTGTAATCGTCTAGAGACACTCCTGATCTCTCCGTCACCACACCAACCGGAGACGCTCCGAGGCGAGCAAGGGAAAACGTGACTCGTGATGTCGGCACCATAAATCGATATGTACCCAGAAACAGTTCTGTCCTAAATTAATGGCTTTAACCTGTTCCTTGTAAAAAGTGCCTTGGACTTTGATCTCAAGAGGTCAGTATAAACATGTGTGTGTGACATATGTAGGCAAATATTTACATATTTATACATGCATAGGTGCACACAGGTACCCGCACATTCACATACGGTATACACAGACACACGTACACGCTCACGACACGTCGTATTGCTATTCGCAGCTCCATTTATTCTGTCTGGTCCTATGTTCTTTGTTTAGTGACACCTTTACATAGAGAGGTTCTATTCAGGACATCGATGTATTTTTTTGTTTGTTTTTTACTTTTTATTAAAAAGGTAAAGGATATTAAAAAAAAAAAAAAAAGTCGAGTGCCTGGAGGTTTTGGATGGAAGCGTGGTGAGTTTTCTCAGCTCACCGGAGAGGAAAGCGCTCTTTCCTTTGGGAAATATTCCTGTTTCAGTGACTTCTGTTTTCCCTCGGCGGGAGCGCATGGACGCCGGCAGGTGCAGAGTCCGGTGATGTCGTGTGCCGCCCGCTGCGGCCTGGCTGCGGCGCTCCCGCTAGTGCCGCTTCTCCTCCCGCGTCCGTGCGGAAAGGGGTCTCTGCGTGCTGCGCGCGGGGCAGGGGGGGCGTAAGGCGACAGGGTCCGGGTCAGTTCCAAACCCCGCGTCCTCTCAGGGCCTCGCGGAAGCACGAGTGGGAGGTTCCGTCCTGCCCCAGGCGGGAGCCCATCTTAGAAGGCCGGCGGAGGGGCCCCGGGGACCTTTCTGGGCTCCGCGCCCTGCAGGGACCGGCGTCCCTGCTCAGAAGCCCCCGGGGCACCCGGGCGGAGTCACCAGGCTTCCATGGCTCTGTCCACGCGCTCCGCGGGGCGTTCCACACACACGGCTTCTAGCGGCTCAATCTCTCCACTCCCCGTCCAGGCGGCGGAAGCCTCCCGACAGCCGACAGCTGCCCCAGAGAGCGACGCGCCTCTCCCAGCTCCGGTCAGAGGGGACGTCACCGTGCCAGGGGGGCCAGAGTGACAACAGGGCTCCGCGGCTGTCCCCACGGATGCCACACTGCTGTCCCCACCGCTGTCCCCTCAGCTGCCCCCTCAGCTGTCCCCACTGATGTCCTTACAACTGTCCCCACCGCTGTCCCCTCAGCTGCCCCCACTGATGTCCTTACAGCTGTCCCCACAGCTGTCCCCTCAGCTGTCCCCACTGATGTCCTTACCACTGTCCCCACCACTGTCCCCTCAGCTGCCCCCTCAGCTGTCCCCACTGATGTCCTTACAGCTGTCCCCACAGATGTCCCCACAGCTGTTCCCACTGATATCCTTACAACTGTCCCCACCGCTGTCCCCTCAGCTGTCCCACAGATGCCCCACCGCTGTCCCCTCAGCTGTCCCCACTGATGTCCTTACAGCTGTCCCCACAGATGTCCCCACAGCTGTCCCACAGATGCCCCACCGCTGCCCCCTCAGCTGTCCCCACTGATGTACTTACAGCTGTCCCCACAGATGTCCCCACAGCTGTCCCCACTGATGTCCTTACAGCTGTCCCTCAGCTGTCCCCTCAGCTGTCCCCACAGCTGCCCCCACCGATGTCCCACTGCTGCAATCGCATTTGTGGCCTCCTAAGAAGTCTTGGTGGCCCGGGTGTGGACAATCCGTTCTCTGAATAGAAACCACCAGACCCTCACTTTCTCCCCCATGAAGTTTTTTGTCGCTCTAGACAAAAATTAGGAAGAAGAATGAAACTTAGGTGCTTCCAGAAACAGAACCTGAGCACGCGGTGGCTCAGTTGGTTGAGCGCCAGACTCTTGGTTGGGGCTCAGGTCGTGATCTCACAGTTCGTGGGGTCGAGCCCCGAGTCGGGCTCCGTGCTGACGGCTCAGGGCCTGCTTGGGCTTCTGTCTCTGTCTCTCTCTCCCCTTGCCCCTCCCCGCACACATGCTCTCCCTCTCTCAAATAAATAAATTAAAAAAAAAAACAAACTAGATTTCTAAAACAACTCATACCTGATATTTGGGACTTTTTCTAAGTTAGCAGACATAAATCATATTTTCAAATATGTATCTAGCCCTATTTATGCTGCTGTCTGTTCCTTAAAGCCTTCTTCCAAAACCCCCTCGTGAGTGAGTCTGCCACCACCCAGGGATTCTAACCAGTAACTCCTTCAGTCCCAGGACCTCGAGTGTCAGTGAGCCCCCCCCGCCCCCCGCCAACGGCTGCCACTCCCAGTGTCGCCCAGGTGCTGGAGCTGGAGAAAAGCGGCCTAAGCCGCTGCTTTAAGGCTGGGGTCCTCCGAACACATCCCATCCTTGGTCCTCGGCTCGGGGTCTGGGCCGGGCGGCCCGAGGGTCGCACGCAAAGACGGGGTCGGTGGCCTCCCAAAGCCGAGCCTCCCGAAGCCGAGCAGCTGGTCGGCTCAGAGGCCCGGGCGGGGGGTGCACCGCCGAGGCAGGGCTGAGCCTGCAGCCTTTGCCACTTCCTGTAAAACTGAGACCTGAGCAAAAGGGCATTTTGAAGGTTCCAGCGAACGCCGGTATCGACACGGGGTGGGGGGGGTGGAGGGGGCGTGGGCTCCGGCCCGACAGCAAAGTGCAAACCCGAGTTCCTCAAATTGTAGCTGCTTCCTTCCCTCAGGCCACAGTTGTGAAAACAGGACTTTTTAAAGGAGGAAATCTTAATTTAGGTCGGGAACAGAGGCCCCTGGAGAAGGCTGCCTGTTTCAGGCCCGGATGGCACTGGTGCTGATTGGCAGAGCTGACTCAGGAACGGGCGGCCAGCGTGCAGACACGCGGTCCCACCAGCCTGGGGGATGGGAGGGGAGAGTGTGCCCACGGGCGTGAGGACACTTGTGTGCAGCCCCCAAGCCTGCGTGTCACATAGGGGGCCCGGCAGGCTGCACCCCAGTCACTCCACGGGTGTGAGCAGAGGTTGTCACCCCTGGCTCACACTGGAATCCCCTCGAAGCTTCTGGAGACAGCAAGGTCAGAGTCCCCAAGCCCTGATGCTCTGGAATGCATGACCCTGGGCTCCCCGCTCCCCGGGCAGTTCTAAGTGGTGCCAGAGTTGAGCTCTGATCCAGAGCCTGGTGAGGTGGCCAGCGCCCGCCCGGCTGCTGCTCCCTGGGACCTGTACTCCCCGAGTTGCGAGGAGCGTGGGGGGTGACTCCTGGATGAAGACCGGGCTTGCCTGCAGCTCAGTTCCCTGTCGGCCTCCCTGGTTCCTCCTCGCTCTGCCCACAAAGCTCTGCTAGTCTGGCTTCGGGCTCCGCGGGGCCGCCAGGCGTGCCCTCCACTTTGCCCAGGCAGGTGCTCCGCCCCGGCCTCCGCTGGGCAAGGATCAGGGCAGGCCCAGCCCGACGTTCTCCTTGCGCAAAAACGGTTAAGAGGAAAAGTAAGGTGTCCTGTCTAGCGGGTGTCTCACTAAACCCAACACGAAGCAGGTAACCCGCCAAGTGACACTCACTGACCTCCTCCCAACTACATCTAGCCCTTGTCCTCTGTCTTAAGGACAGCTGACGCACTATTACATTCCACGCGGCTGCGAAAGCTGCAAACTCAAAGCTGGGCCCAGTTCTCCAATCCGGACGCTCAGCTAAATTCTGGGCCCTCGAGGAGCAGCGCCCCCTGCCGGCCGGCCAGGAGCACAGCGACCTGGGCGGACAGGAGACCGGGCCACCTCCGGGAGAAAGCTTTGTGCAGGTCACACCTGCACCTTGTGGCCCAGAGAAGCGATCGGCCCCAGTGCAGACCTTAGGCCAGAAACCGGAGTATCGCCGGGCACGTCGAGGGCGCCTTCCGTGCGGGTGCGGAAAGCGAGGCCTGCCCGGCGCCTCTCCACCGTCCGGGCTTCACCCCAGAGTCCTTACCAGTCTCGCACATGCTAGGTGAACAAAAGGGGCCCCTGCCCCCCCCCCAGCGCGTGCTCACACCGCACACCACGCACGGTGCCCGCACGGTCGAGCCCCTGGAAACGAGGACATGCGTGTCGCCGCTGGCTCAACTATTACGCCCTGTGTTTCCCGGTCCAGGGCACTGATCGCTTTCCAATCGATCTGCTTTCATGTAGCGAACTTAGAGCTAATACTTGCAAATCTACAAGAGCCCCGCTGTTTAGGCGACATTAAATGAGATTATTACAATAATGCGATTCTATACCCAGCATTATGGTGGATTATGCTAATGGTGGCCCCGTCAGTCGTTAGCCCTTATTTCGGCCACCGCTGCATACAGTCCATGGGGATCAGCCAGGATTAGCCTGGTCTCACTTTTGTAGCATGAATTTGAAATCTACACTTCATTTTTCCCAGGGACAAGTCACACCTAGTAGCATCTCTTGAAATGCAATCCCCAGGGGCGCCTGGGTGGCTCAGTCAGCTGAGCGCCTGATTTCAGCTCACGTCATGATCTCACAGCTTGTGAGTTCGAGCCCCGCGTTAGGCTGTGTGCTGACAGCTTAGAGCCTGGAGCTGCTTTGGATTCTGTGTCTCCCACTCTCTTTGCCCCTCCCCTGCTCATGCTTTGTCTCTCTCTGTCTCTCAATAATAAATAAAAATGTTATACAAAATTTAAAAAGCAATCCCCAGCGTCCCACTCGGCTCAGATCATGATCCCAGAGTCATGGGATGGAGCCCCACATCAGGCTCTGCGCTGAGCGTGGCGCCTGCTTTACTTCTCTCTCTCCCTCTGTCCCCTCCCCCACGCATGCCTCTCTCTGAAAGGAAGGAAGGAAGGAAGGAAGGAAGGAAGGAAGGAAAAGAAAACTTTGAAACACAAAAATCAAATCAGATAACAAGGAAAGTGAGGGTGTCAGAATGGACTCTGGGGCGCACCTGACCCAGCAAGGTGGAAGGGAACGGAGGAAGGGGGGCCGCAGTGGGGGTGTTAAACGAGCCGGCTGGGTTCCCGCGAGGAGACCAGCAGGCCACCACCCATCACATCATGTCATGACATATGACGCCATGAGCTGTCGGTTCATGTCGGGTCACGCCCTATCATCCTGTGTCAGGTCAGGTCACTCCATATCATGCCATGTCGTGTCGTATGTCGTGTTGTGTCATGTCGTCTGTCATATTATAACCGGGGTGATGAGTGCGGTAAGAGTCATCTTGGTATTATTTGAAAGGAAAGTAAATATTGGTAACTCTAAGATTTGATAATAAAAATTATAAAGTAATAGAAATGGAAATAGAGGGGCGCCTGAGCGACTCAGTCGGTTAAGCCTCCAACTTCAGCTCAGGTCATGATCTTGTGGTTCATGAGTTCAAGTCCCACACTGGGCTCTGGGCTCTCTGCTGTCAGTGAGGAGTCTGCTTCAGATCGTCTGTCTCCCTCTCTCTGCCTCTCCCCTGCTCTCTCTCTGTCTCTCAAAAATAAATAAACATTTAAAAAAATAGAAATAGAGTTTATATTGAAATAAAGTTCAGGGTGCCTGACTGGTTCAGCCAGAAGACTACGTGACTCTTGATATCGGGGTCATGAGTTCGAGCCTTATGCTGGGTGTAGAGATTACTTAAAAATAAAAATCTTAAAAAAAAATAAAGAAAGAAAGCTTATGGCTTTCGAATTAGCAGAGGTTGAAAAACATGAGGATAAATTTAATTCAAAATGAGAAAGAAAAAAAACACAAAAAAGGTGGGAAAAAGTAAAAGGACTAAATAAAATGGAACAAACATATCCAAACAGTTCTATAATCACAATTAAAATATTGAACTAGGTGCTCCAAGGAAAAGGAAAGGACCGTCAGGCCAAGTGTTGTAAATTATTGGAATCACAGGGACTTATCTAAAACATAAAAAAAAATGAAAGTACAAATTTTTAGAAGATACACCAAGTGTATTCTAACCAAAATAAAGTGGGTATAGCTATATAAATATCAAGGGAGAGATAAAATTTAATGTAAAAAGCACCGAGTTCACCATGAAAATATAACAATCCTAAATTTATACAATGCATCTAATCAGTTGGCTTCAAAATACATAAAACAAACTTATGAAACTACAGCCAAACACAGACAAGCATAGTAGGAAATTTTAACACATCTCTAAGTAGGTAATAGTCCGAGCAGACAGAAAAAAATCTGAAAGGATGAGATTAATAACCATAAAAGCTGGAGAACACAAGTTTTCCTAGAACACGCGCCATGAATGAAAACTAGCCACTTAGGAGACGAGCGCCATGCAAACGACTCTCTGACCACAAGCTGACACGTGCTAAAAAATAGTCAAACAAAAAAATTATAAAGAAAAAAACTTCCTTTGGAACTTAAGAAACATAAATAATTCATGAATCAACTAATAAATCATAAATTTGTTTTATTTTATGGAAATTTTAAAATATGCAAAACAACTTTAATGAAAACACATTTCAAAATGAGTTAAAAGCAATTTTAAGAAAAGCAGAATGAACAAACAGAGGCAGGAGCAGAAATTAATCAGATAGGATATAAACATCCGCTCCCTATGATTTTTAAGAGCCAAACGTTGATCCTCTGAAAGCACCACTAAAATTGGTGAACCTCTAAGCAAGACTGAACACCCAGAGACAGAGGAAGAAGAGGGAGAAAAGGGAAAACATGAAATGATATTAGGAGTGATGCCACAAACACTATAAAGATAATGGGAAGAGATTTGGACATAAATGAAAAAGACAGATTCCTAGAAAAAGATCACTTACCAAAACTGACTCAAGAGGGAATTAGAGAAACGGAGGTCAGGAAATCAACCAATCGACGGTTCGACATTTTCCCACGAAGCAAACTCCTGGCCTGGATGATCTTACCACCAAATTCTACCAGATTTTCAAGGAGTTCAAGTAACTCCAGTCTTACACATCTTCCCCAAAGCACAAGAAATAAAGGGGTCTTTTCCTGATTCATTTTATGAGCCTGGCATAGCACTGACATAGAGCCTGAAAAGCAGAGTACAAGTAAGGAAATTCTGGACCAGTTTTACTAATGGCTACAGATGCAAACAGACCATTATCCAACCACACCTGGAAACGGATGGGGGAGAGTAATACATTAAGTTAGGTTTATCCACCAAAACGTGATTGTTCAGTATTAGAAAAACAATAAAATTCACCATATTAACAGATCAAATGAGAAAAATCATTTAATAATCCTAGGTTTTTAAAGATTAATCAAGTTCAATATTGGTTAATTAAAAAAAAAAAACACTGAGCAAACTGGGCATGCAAGGTGTGGTACAATCGCCCAGTGACTCACGCTCTAGAATAACCCTTCTGTTGAGTGTGAGCAGGAATGTGCAAAGGTAAGGGGCTGTCAGTCCTGTGATTAGTTTTTGTTACAGAAGACTGCACCTTAGCAGACACACGAGATTCAAGCAAGCAGACACCCCGTGAGCTGCCCACGGAGAGCGGCACGTGGCAAGAAGCCACAGGGCCATCCATGGCCAGTAGGAAGCCAGACAGCTGCAGGGGGATGAATTCTGTCGACAACCTCACCGAGCTTGGAGAAAAGACTCATCGAGCCTCCAGGTGGGACAGCAGCCTGGCCAGTACAGTGGTTGCATTCCCGTGGGGCTCGGAGCAAACCCCGCGCTAGGCTGACCCATGCAAATGGAGGTAACAGATGTGTGTTGGGCACCGTGGATGTACAGTAACTTGTTACACGGCAGCAGAAAATTAATACAAAAGAAAGCTTCCTTAACCCAATGAATGATATCTACAAAAGGAGATCTTCCTAAAACACACATCGTACGTCATGTGAAATCAAGACACCTGCTCTTGTCACTTCTGCAGGAGGGTCCTGGCACTGCAACATGGCTAGAACAATCAGGGGGAAGGATCAGGGTCCTGGCATTGCAACATGGCTAGAACAATCAGGGGGAAACGACCAGAAAGGAAGAAAATTTTGTCATTATTCACTGCTGACACGATCATCTGTTTGTCTACCCAAAAGCATCTAATGATTTTTCTCTAGAAAATAACTAATATATTATTAAGTAATATAACATAATAGAATATTATAATAAAATAATCATAATAACATTTTTATAAACGGAGAGTTCGCATAGTTGCTAGATACAAATTCAATAGACAAAAATTAATTACATTTCTATACCCTATTAAGAAGAAGCTAGGAAGTGAAATATTAAAAAAGAAACCAAAAATCTTAAAAATGTAGCAATAAACTAACAAAAGATGTACTGGAGTTTCACAGAGAAAATTATGGAACATTATTAAAGGACAATAGAGACAAATGAAAAAAATAGGAAAATATCCATGTTCAAATTTATATAGATGCTTACTTTCCCCACAATTAAGCTCTACATTTAATGTAATGCCAGTCAAAATCCATGACATGTGTGAATCGTGACAGGCTGATTGTAAAACTGATACAAAAAAAAGGAAGCAGCAGCCTGACATTTCTGAAGGAGAACACGGTGGGAGGACTCACCGCGCGTCACGAAGGCTCATCAGAAAGCTCTAGAAATTAAGGCGATGTGGTTTTTGAACGGGGGAAGGCAGACCGACAGACAGCTGACAAACAGCCTCATCCATTTACAGAAACCTGATTTATTCAAGGGCCGGCCTTGCAAATCACTTAGAGGAAAATGGACTTTTCAATCAATAGCATTGAAACAATGATTATTTACATCTCTAGACAAAAATTAATTCCGGTTGGGTTAAAAACATAAATGTAGAGGAAGTCTGTGACACTTTCAGAAGACAATGGAACTCATTTCTTACACAAAACTCCGAAAGCTCAGACCACAGGGGATGATGGACAGATTTGAATAAGATTAAAACCTTCTATTCCCTTATCCTTAAGTGGTAGGATGAACCACAGACTGGGAGATGTTTCCAACTTGGACGACTTATAAAATCCAGGCTGATCTGGGAAAAACAGGCATGAGAAAGGAACAGGAACTTTGCAGAGAAGGAGTCACAAACGGCCGTAAACGCGGAAAGACGGGCCGCTTCGGTAGTGATCAGAAGATGCCGACGGAACCCCCAACCTACTGTTTCACACCTACTAGAGGGACAGGAAAGATCTGAAAATCCGGGGCCGCCCGGTGTCAGAGGTGCGGCCAGAGGGGACGCGAGGGGCACTGCTCTCGGGGCGGCAGGCGCTGTTCAGAGAGGTTGAGTATGTGCACACCCAACCGCCTACTGTTATCTGTAAAGCAAACAACAAAATACCAGAACTGACCCCAATCAGAACAGGAGCAGATTAACGCGCACAGCGGCACACGAAGGGCTAGGCAGTGACCACGGAACCGGCCGGCGGGAGTGCGTCCCGGCGGGCCGAGGGGAGAACGCACGCCCTACGTGCCCGTGACGCGCCGTGCAAGGCCAGGCGGCACTGAGGACTGTCCTGTCCCACGCGGACACTGGCGTGGGCTTGGGACGGCTGCCACGGAGTTCTAAGCTCCTGAGCGCCGTCTGGATTTCAGTCCCGGCAGGTAAGACGCGGGGCCTCCTCTTCCCCTTCGAGCCCCACAAAGATGGCTCGTCCACACTCCCGTGTAGCTGCCACAGGCAAGGGTCCCCTCCAGTGTAGCCGGCTGGCTGGGAAAAGCGTGCCAGCACCTTCCAAGGTCGGCAGGTGCCGGACCCTGAAAACTGAGGACAGAAGACAGACCCTGCGCTGGCGCAGAGCAGACGGCCCGGGGCCGGCCCTGCGCCTCCACCACCAACACACTCCGGAGCCCACCTCCTGGGTCTGGACGCGGCCAGACTGCGGTTCCGAGGCTGACGGCCCCCCGCCGGCTGGCGCCTCCCCTGCGGGAGAATCCTGAGCCTCAGTTTCCCCGCGCATAAGGCGGGGGTGGGAACAGCGCTGTGGTTGGAGGATCCCTGCGCCCCTCCAGGCGCGGGACCCCCTGCGTCTCTGGCCCGAGCCCCGCGCAGAGCGACTCGGAGCGAGCGCCGCACGCGGCCGACACGGCGCGAAACAGGCCTGGCGCTCCCCGCTCGCTCGGGGTCCCGGGGGCCCCAAATCAGAACGGGGCTGATTAAACAGGTTTACTGCGTCAAAAGCGCAACCCTGACGATCCTCCCGGCCAGCAAGAAGCTGTGAGCTGACAAACGGCTCCTCCCGACGCGGTCTCGGAGGGGGACGCCCGGCGCCGCGTCCCGTCCGTGCTGAACCCCGCGTCTCCGTCCCACCCCCTGCGGGCCAGCAGCGCGCGCGCGCGCGCGCACAGAGACGCGCGTGCACGCACAGACACGCCCGTGCACGCACACAGAGACGCGCGTGCACGCACAGACATGCCCGTGCACGCACACAGACGCGCACACAGACACGCACGTGAGCACGCACACACACCCACAGACACAGGCACGCATGCGCAGACACACACGCGCTCGCACGCACACACGCGCTCGGACGTGCACTTGTGCACAGACTCGTGAACACGCACACGCAGCCCTGGCTCGTCCTTCCACACCCCCCGACGTAGGGCCTTCTTGCCTTCATCCACAGGGTGAGGCCGGGCCGGACGCCGGTGTCGCCGTCACGCCTCTGGACTGTGCTCCGAAAAGACCCTTTCTTCCTCCTTTTTCTTCCAAAATGAAGCCAGTGAAGCAACGGTCGCTTCACGGCGCTTTCCGTTTCCAACCGTCGGCTCTCTTCTCTCGCCAAAAGTGCGGTGATGCTTCCGGCTGACTCGTTACAAACCGCCATCTTCCTTTTCCTTCGATAGGCCGCTCTTCCCGGAATCAAAACGACAGGCTTCCAAACGAAGACCACGCGCGGATGAAGCGCGCCGGGCCCGCGGGCAGCCCCTCGCCCGCTCTGCGTGGCTGGGCGAGGTCCGCGCGCTTCCCCGGGGCTTCTAATTCTGTCCCGGGGACCCCGACCCACCTGCCGGCCCCCCGCACCTGCTGTCCCCTCCCCTCGCGGCTCCCTGGCTCCCGCGGACACACGCACCTCCCGGACCTGTAGTTCCCAGCGGCTGGCACGCTCCCTCCGCATGGAGCGCCCTTACCTATATTTTGCCCAGAAAATTCTGCCGCATCCTTCAAGACCCACGTCTGTAGAGCCCTCCACGCCTCCCTCACTCTGACGGTACAACTACCACTCAGTTCAAGGCCCGCCGGTTCTCAGCCTGCGGGTCAGGCTCCGCGGAGACTTCTCCCAACTACACATTCCCGGACCTCATCGCGGACCTACTGAGTCAGAAGCCGCGGGCGAGGGCCAAGCGCTCCTCATTCCCGAAGCCCCACAGGTGACCCGAAGGCAGGGCCGTGGCTGAGGAGCGTGTGGGGTGGACCCCCGGCGCCACGGGCGCTGGGCCCACACACCCGGGATTCGAAGCCCAGCCGTGCTGCTCGCCGGCTGCCCGGCGCCTCCGCACCCCTGGAAAACAGGCCCCTGCCTCGGGGGGCTGTTGCGAGTTTCAAGCGAGTCAGGACAGGAAACGTGCCTGGCACAGACTGAGTGTTCAACAGACGCTGACTGCTGTCGTGTCCCCGGCACACATTCCAAGCTAGTTCACGACGCGGGATCCGAGGCCCGGACGGAGAGAGTCAGCGGGCCTTGCGCCCAGCTCTGCGACCTCAGAGCCCACGTCTGTCCCAGTAAGCCACGCTGGGCTTTGTTTTCTCGGCGGGTGGGTCACGTCGAGGCGGCTCCAGGTGGCCGCCGGACACCGGGTGCCAAACGCCAGCAGGTGGGGGCCGCGTTCCGGCTTCTCCGTACCCCAACGTGCAGCGCAGCGAACGCCGGCAGGCGGGCCCTCGGCAAACATTGGCTGAAATATGAAATCCGCTAAGAAAGGAAGGAGAAGAGGGTGGGAGAGAAGCAGCCGGCTGGCAGCGGTCCCTGAGCCGCCCCGGATGCTGGGGTCCTGCCGCCAATCGCCCCGGGGAAGAGCCACCTCCTCCGTGACGGGGGAATCCCGCGACCCGGGTGCTGTCACCCGGATCTTAAAGACAATGGAGGCAGAGGGTAGTTACCATTCCGGAATCATTTGGGTTCTTTTCTGCATTTCACATATTCTATGGGGATTTTTTTAAGTTTATGTGTTTGTTTTGAGAGAGAGAGAGAGCATGAGCGGGAGAGGGGCAGAGAGAGAGACTCACAGGAGACGCCACACGCAGCACAAAGCCCGACACGGTTCGTGAGACCATGACTTGAGCCGAAATCAAGAGCCAGATATTCAACCGACTGGACCACCCAGGCGCCCCTCTGTGTGTATTTTTAAAGTAATTTTTATTAAGGTACAATTGACATACAATGTACTAGTTTGAGGTGTTCAACGTAGCAATCGGGTATTGTACACGGTGTGAAAGAAACACAAGTCTCCCTGACATCCTCACCACACACAGTTCCAATTCTGCTTCTCGCGACACACAGTTCCAATTCTGCTTCTCCCGACACACAGTTCCAATTCTGCTTCTCCCGACACACAGTTCCAATTCTGCTTCTCGCGACACACAGTTCCAATTCTGCTTCTCCCGACACACAGTTACAATTCTGCTTCTCGCCACACATAGTTCCAATTCTGCTTCTAGCCACACATAGTTCCAATTCTGCTTCTGGGGACACACAGTTCCAATTCTGCTTCTCCCGACACACAGTTCCAATTCTGCTTCTCCCGACACACAGTTCCAATTCTGCTTCTCCCGACACACAGTTCCAATTCTGCTTCTCCCGACACAGTTCCAATTCTGCTTGTGGAGCGGAGCACTTTCCGGCTCACTCTCACAGGTGCAGGCGGTATTTTCGCGCGGCCGCCGGCCCAGCACCGTGTCCTCAGGGCGTGTTTATTTTCTATTCTTTTTGTCTCTTTACCCGGCTCGCCCACGCTCCAAACCCCACCCCTGCTGCCCCCAATCTGTTCTCCGTGCCCACGAGCTTGGTAGTTTGCGGGTTTGCTCTGTGCATGTTCACCCTCCACATGTGCGTGAGAACCTACGTATTTGCCTCTCTGACCTCCTTCACTAAGCACGATGCCCTCAGGTCCGTCTCTGTTGTTGCAAATGGTAGGACTTCCTTCTTTTTTTTTTTTTAAATTACATTTTTTAAGTTTTTTTAATGTTTATTTATTTTTGAGAGACAGCATGAGAGGGGAAAGGCAGAGAGAGGGAGACCCAGAATCCACAGCAGGCTCCAGGCTCTGAGCCGGCAGCACAGAGCCCGATGCGGGGCTCGAACTCACGAACCACGAGATCATGACCTGAGCCGGAGTCAGATGCTGACCGAGCCACCCAGGCGAGCTCTCTGCGGCTGCGTGTGAAAGCCCAGAGTGAGCGAGCCTGTTTGATTCTGACAGAACAGCTGAGACCTGACTGCAGAGGAGGCTCCGCCTCCGAGAGGGAGACTGGCCAGAGGGAGGAGGCCGCGTTCTTCCGCCAGACCGGACACCTCAGCCTTAGCCAAGGTCGTCTCCCTCCACCTTCTTCCTCCCGCATCCCAGTCCTTCCCACCAACATTTAGAATAAAACCCATCCCTGCCTCCTACCGGGTTTAGATTTTTTTGTATAAAATCGGGAGCTGAGGGGTTGGAGGCAAGTTGTGCCTGCGTCATAAATACAGAACAGGTCCTGTTCACCGGGGACTCGACTGTGGAGCCTGAGGCGGGTCGGGGAGCTGCTGACTCACTCCCCGAGAGACCACCAGCTTTTCCCTCCTCCTTTGTTTCCACAGACAAACCGTGACTTCTTTCTCTGTGACAAGTTAGTGGATCTTATAACCACTTACTTCCGCCTTATTTTCATGTCCTATTCTAGTTTCCAAGATGGGGCTTGGGGATTAAAATGCCTATAACATCGGTATTTCACTTCCAAAGACATTTTAATTTTCAGTGGGTAGTGCGAGGCATCACGTGCCTTCACGCCCAAGTGCACCTGCCCGGCCCGCTCGCGCGCGGAGGAATCGCAAAGCGGACTGCTAGTTTCAGCCTCTGAAAAATGAAGGGCATCACGCTGGTGTTGGGCATCGTTTCATGTTTTGGGAGCACACGACTCAGAAACTCCCCCAAGGACAGGTTCATTGCCTTCTTGCAGAACGGAGCCGTGGCCAGAGCACGGTTTGCGGTCCCACTGGCCGCAGCATCCGCGCCAGCCCTCCCGTTACCAGCGCGTGTGGTGGGGCGATTCAGGCTTCCGCGCCCCTGCGTTTTCGTGGGCAAAGTAGACAGTAGTGCCCGCGTCAGAGGGCTGCTGAGCGTCTCGGGCGAGTGCGGGAAGCTGGATTCGTACCGGGAACTTGTCACCACGCCAATTCTCCGGCCCCATCTCGGACCTACCGAGTCAGAAGCCCTGGGGACGGGCCGCAGCACCGGCCCCAGTCCGCCCACTGCCACGCGGGGCCCCTGGCTTAGAGCGCCCAGCATACAGCAGGAGCTCAATGCCTGATGTTCCTGCCTTCCTCCCCAAGTAACAGTTTTTCGCACTGACCCCTGGTGCACGAAGTGAGCCAGGGATTCCAGCCGGCTCAGTTTTAGCGACTACCAACTCCAGCCCCGGAGAATCACTGGGAACGGGTGTCACTGCCCCAAACCGTCATGGAACTCATCCAAAAGAGGCCACTGTCCTGGAAGTACATGGAAGAGAGAGCGGGCGGGTGACAGAGTGCGTTGTGTCACGACGGTCTCCTCACGGGAGGGGGGCCTGAGCGCTCTATTCATTTCGGGAAGAAACCTGGTATTTTCAAATTTGCAAACGGCCAGGCCGCTGGTGGGGCGACACCTTGACCAGACGCTGCCATCCTGTGGGCGAAGCGGGACAGCCTGACCGCCTGGCCACCTGCCCAGCCTCCCCACGCACCGGGCCCCACACTGGGTCCAGGCAGGTCCGAGGGTGCAGACGTCGCGGAAGGCGGGCAGCCTCGCCGGCGTGTACGCAGATCACTCGTGCACCCTGCAGCGGAGCCCAGGGGAGGAGGTGCTGGCCCGGCGCCTGAAGGAGCCACTTCGGTGATAATCTGTCCCCAAAGGGCGGGGGCAAATGTGCAGAACTAAGACGAGGCTTCCCAGAGCAACAAACATACAGGTTCAAAAAAAAAAAACTAAAAATTAAGAGTGACAAAAGGCGCGATTCGAAGCCTCAGCTTCTGATCACAGTCTCCTCACGGAGAGACCACGGCACGAGTCCACTTCAGCTGCAGCGCCGGCGCCCGCGCCCACGAGCGCTCCCACGGGCAGACCGGAGCTCTCGTTCATTTCTGCCCAAATTCTGGGAGGGTACTTCACTTTAACACCAAATACCGCCCTTTGAGCAAACGCGACTGAGCCTCTATACATACTGAATTCCTGATTCACACTTTCAGAGACGTCAAAGACACTTGTCCACCCACCAAAACAAGAAATTGCTGGAAAGAATGACGGAGCACGTCAGGAGTGTTTGGAAGGCGTCTTGAACACCCCCCGGGGCCAAATCTAGAGAAATCAGGGCATCAAAATAAATAATGAAGGGGGCGCCCGGGAGGCCCAGTGCATTGTGCATCTGACTCTTGGTTTCGGCTCAGGTCATGATCTCAAGGTGTGTGGGGTCGAGCCTCGCGTCCGTCTCTGCACTAACAGCGAGGAGCCTGCTTGGGATTCTCTCTCTCCCTCTCTGTCTCTGCCCCTCTCCCCCTAAATAGATAAATAAACTTTAAGTAAATAAATAAAAATCCACTCCACAGAATGTAAATTGGTATAGTACCGAAAACAGTATGGAGGTTCCTCAAACAATTTAAAAATAGAACTACCACACAAGTCAGCAACCCCGCTTCCGAGCACGCGTCCAAGGGAAGCGCTCTGTATCTCGGAGACACTTGCATGCTCCCGTGTCACCGCAGCCTCGCTCACAACAGCCCAGGCGTGCCATCGACCCCGGGCCCCTGACGGAAGAACAGGGAAGGCCCATGTGGTGTATACACATACAGTGGACTGCTATTCAGCCTTAAAGTCACAGCGACCGCGTGGGCAAGCCCAGAGGACACTAGACAAAGTGCAATCAGCCGGGCACAGAAGGTCGATACTGCATGCTCTCGGTCGACGTGGAACTTGAAACGGAACTCACAGAAGCAGAGAGCAGGTCGGTGGTCACCAGGGGCCGAGAGGGAGGGGAGACGAGAGGGCGGTTGGAGCGCTGGAAGTCTCAGTTCTGCAGGAGGAGCGAGTCCGGAGAGCCGAGGAGCACCAGTGACCGTACTTAATGCTGTACAGACACTTGAAATCTGGGAGCGGCTCTGGGTTTTTCATTTACTTCTTTTAATTCCGGTATAATTCATGCAGCGTTATATTAGTTTCAGGAGTATACCAGAGCGATTCGGCAGTTCCGTGCACTAAGAGCAGCTCTGAACTGTCGCACACACGCACGCACACAGTGACTGCGTGAGATCGAGGACCGTGGTCATCATTTCACGATGTGTTCCTGTATCAGAGCATAGCACACTGTACACCTTAAACACACACAATTTTTATTTGTCAATTATACTTCAATAAAGCTCAGAGTGGGTTAGAAGAAAATTAGAAAAACAACGGTAATCCAAAATAAAATACAACACTGCCCCACAAGATGTTACCAACAGGAAAAGTGTAACTTCCTAGTTAAAGAGCTGGGCAGACACCGCGTCCATCGGGTGACAGAAGCCCCATCATGGGGCAAATCCGCACATGTTCCAGGTGACAGGGCACCCTGGGAACCAGAGCCACGGCTGCCACGAGGAATCTGAACACGACCCCGAGGAACCAGCAAACTCAAAGTGTGCATTTCACAAAGTAACCAGTAATCTTCACACACGCCGAGGTCAGGACAGGCAAGGAAAGCCTGAAGTGTTTCCTTTAAAAAAAAAATTTAATGCTTATTTAATTTTGAAACAGAGAGAGGGTGCGAGACAGAGCACGAGCAGGGGAGGGACAGAGGGAGAGGGAGACACAGAATGTGAAGCAGGCTCCAGGCTGTCAGCACAGAACCCAACACAGGGCTCCAACTCATGAACCACGAGATCATAACCTGAGCTGAAGTCGGCCGCTTAACCGCCTGAGCCCCCCGGAGCACCCCGAAGAAGTGTTTCAGACGGAAGGAGAGTCAGGAGACGGAAGGACTGAATGCAGTTCTGACCCGGAATCTTCTGTGACACTGATCTTCCTGGGGACAGCTGGCAGAGGTGACGAGAGCCGAGGGGCACCTTCCTGATTCCAACATCTGGGTGGCTGTCATGCAGGAGAAGGTCCTCGCACGTAGGACAAATGCTTAAGTTTGGGAGGTAACGGCCCGCGACAGACTCATCCCCTGGATGCACGGGAACCCTGCCTACCGCCAGACAGACACCAAGGAAGACACCACATAGTAGAGGAAGTACCGTCCCCATCTGGCAGAGGAGGAAACTTCGTCTTGTGGCCCTAGGAAGGACGGCTTCCCGGGCCTTGGCAGATGGAGGAGGGCTTCCCACAGGGGATGAGTTCAGTGCGGACTAGTCAGCAGAGCTCATCAGTCGCCATCAGGTGACAGAGGGAGACAGGGGGAGGTGGGGCGGGGCCAGCAGGAAGAAAGGATCTACAAACACCGCCCCCCCCCAGTCAGGGTCGGGGGTGGACGGAGCAGGAGGGAGGCGCCCCGCCTCGCTACGCAGGCAGGGCTCTCTCCCCAGGGTGACGCCCAACCACCCCCAGCGGCCAGCAGGTGCGGCGCCTAGAACTTAAACGGCTGCCTCGTGGGAAGGCGGCCTCCGAGGAGCCACAGTGATTCGGGAGAGAAACGGGGGCCTGAAATGAGTTCTAATCGGAGAGAGCGGCGGTGGGAGGGAAGCCCGCAGACGCGGGGCGGGGGGGGGAACGTGCGCGCAGCCGCAGCAGGGCCCAGGAAGGGGAGGAAGGGGCTTTGCACGGATTGCAACCGGCGCGATGCCCACGAGCACGTTTTATCAGTTTTTGGAAAACTGTCATTTGATAACACTGTACAATTTTCTTCACAGAGAGCTTCCATTTCTTTTGTCGATCCCCGTATATAGCATATATTTCTTTGCTTTTCTATACGGTATCTTAGAGCCTCAGTTCCCTTTCCCAAGTGGACGGGCCGAAGGCGGCGGTAACAAAAAGCCCCGCCACTTTGGGACGCCAGCGTTTACAGAGGGAATCGCACCACCCAGGGTGGCAGCCAAGGGGCCACCTGGGAAATGGAGCTGTACCGGCTTCCTTCCTCAGAGGCAGGACCACGCCCCCTCCCCCTCCCACGCTGGGCGGGACCGCTGCATGGCCACGCCCCTCCCCTCTCACGCAGCGCGGCACCCCCTGCAGGCCACGCCCCCTCCCTCCCACATGAGCAGCACCCCCTGCAGGCCACGCCCCCTCCCCCTCCCACGCAGAGCGGCACCCCTGCAGGCCACGCCCCCTCCCCCTCCAAGGCGGAGCGGCACTTCCTGCAGGCCACGCCCACTCCCCCCCCCAGGCAGAGCGGGTCCGGCTGCAGGAGGCCCCCCCATCGGACCTGCCAGGCGGTGAGGACAGGTGCAGCACCCGGAGCGCAGGGCCCGGCAGACTCCTCTCCAGGCGGCGGGGGCGGGGACTTGACGACACAGAGCGATCGGCTGCAGCAGGCGAGGAGCGGGGCTCTGGCTCACCGGCTTCCAAACCCGTTCGGGAAACACGTCACCCTCGGGTGTCCAAACCTGCATGTTTTCACATCCCACTAAGTGGATTTGTATATTTTTGGTGGTGGTGGTGGTGGTGTTCGGTGAGGAACTGAGGAAGGCAGTCAGCCTGACTCCGCGGCAAGTGGCTAAGCCTCCCGGGCGGCATCTCGGTAATCCGGCGCACGAGTTGTAGCGAACGCAGGGGTGGCTCAGCCGCAGCTCGGCGGCGTGGGTAACGGGCACGCCCCTTTTCGCTCCCGAAGCCCCTCCCTCTCGGGCATTTCCTGTGAGGAGGAAGCAGAAGGCAGATGACCTGGTTATGGAGATGTGGGCACGGCACCCACTGACTTCGGGACTTGGCCCAGGAGGGTCCAGAGCGGGCACCCAGGAGCACCGGGCCCGAGGCCAGCAGGCCGGGGCCGTCGCCACACCGCCTTCGCCTCCGCCCGTCCTCCGGGAGTCTCTTCTCAGCCTTCGGGCTGACCTGGCAGCCTGAGAACTGGACAGGGACGTTCGCTGGGGCGGAGGACGAGAAGGAAGGCGGCGGCACACGGAAGCACCAGGCCGGTGCTGGCCCAGCCCCGCTCTGTACGGAGTCCTCTCGGGAGGCTCCGCCGAGGGGCGGGCGTGCGAGCGGCCTTCCCCGGCCTCCGCCGGCCCCCGAGGGCCGCACGCTCCGGGGCGGAAACCCTTCCTCCACGCGCGGAGCTGTGGGCGGGTCACGTGGCCACCGCTCAGCGGCCCTCGTGCCCTCGTTCGATCCAGGGTACGATTTACTGGATTAACTCTGTCACTAGACGTAAGACGGGCCCTTCCCCGCAGTAACTGCGTTACTTCCTCTAGAATTCCGACGAAACGGCTCTTCCTGGAATACAATGCAGAGGAGAATATTTGGTGCCCGCAGTCAAATTCGCTTAAATCTTCATCCCAAAATCCTGAAGATTCTGTAAGAAGAACTGTGTTTTTTAACCATAGGGACATTAAAAGTAATTGGGTACAAAGAACACAATAAGAAGTGGCTTTAGTCTACACTGGCTGAGACAGGAGACTGGGAGGGGACCGTTCCGGTTGAATGAGTTCATCCCAGCCTCACAGAGGCAGCAGCTATCGGTTGGTCTCCCTGTTTGGTTTTTTTTCTGAAAAGTGACTTTTTTTCTTTACATGAAAGAATATTCTACTTATAGATCAGTCTCCTCTTTATGACTCTCTCCCCCAACAAGTTAAAGAGTGACCTTAAATGTAGTCTTAGGGCTTACATTTTAATTTTTTAATTTTTATTGTATATATAGAGTACATAAGTGTGAGAGGGGGCAGGGGGAAAGGGAGGGGGGGAGAGAGAGAGAGAGGGAGAGAGAATCCCAAGCAGACTCCTCGCCCAGTGCAGAGCCAGACTCTGGGCTCCATCCCACGAACTGTGAGATCATGACCTGAGCCGAAATCAAGAGGCAGACAGAGCCACCAGGCGCCTCAGGGCTTACATTTTAAAAGACATTTGCTCTGCTTAAAAAAAAAAAAATGTGAGTGGCTATGTTTGGTGGGTTGGTTGGTTGACTGGTTAGACATCAGAGCTGGCTTGTAGTTTTTGAGACACTTGAGTAAGCTGTTCTGGAGACTTAACCTTCTGTTCGTCCAGAAAGCTCACATTAAACTCCAGAGCACACTCACCTCAACCTGGAAATGTTTCCATTAAATGTTCTGTTTAACTTTAAAGGACCTTTTAGAAACTATTTCAAAGAAGCCTTGATCTCAAGGTCAGCTTTCTTCCACTTCCAATTTTGCTCTGTTTCTGCACAATTCAAATGAGGGTCAGTAGGCCGCAGGAAGCAGGCGGGAGACCGAGGGGCACTCCGACCTCCAGGCTCAGCTGCCACTCCCCTCATCTCCCCAAGCCCTCGGGACCACACGGACTGCTGAGCCCCCTGCAAAGTGTGGGGAGACTCCAGCCAGGTCCAGCCTGCAGAGGGTGGAGGCCAGAGGGGAATGAGGGGTCATCTTTTGGGGGCTCTGCTGCCAGAGGAGGCCCCCAGGCACCTGGGATGCACTCAGACAGACATTTGGTTGCCTACTTCCAAAGGGTGTCTCTGGATGGCAGCAGCAGAAGTAAATTGTTTTTTTGTATTTGTCAAATTTTCAGGTAAAAGCATTATCTTCATAAGCAACAAAAAGCATATTACTTTTTGCTTTTTTTTTTTTTTCTTTTGAGAGACAGAGAGAGAGGGAGACAGAAGATCCGACGCCGACTCTGCACTGACAGCACAGAGCCCGATGCGGGACTCGAACCCATGAACCGCGAGATCATGACCCGAACCGAAACGCTCAGCCGACTGAGCCAGCCAGGCGCCCCCGAGAAGCGTGTTTCTGAGGTGCTGTAGAGCTAGAGTCTGGGTGTCAGGTGAACAGAAGGGAAGTGGTAAGGCGAAGTCTGGACCCCGTCTGCGGTCAGCGCTTCTGAGGGAGAAGTAAGAACTGGCTGGAATCGTTTACCCTGGAGGGGAGGCAGGAACAGGTTAGATGCATAGTAATGAAAACAGTGTGGTCTGGGAGCGCCAGGGCGGCTCAGTCGGCTGAGTGTCCAACTCTTGATTTCGGCTCAGGTCACCATCTCACAGTTCATGAGATCCAGCCCCGGGGTCAGCTTCTGCACTGGGGCTGGAGCCTGCTTGGGATTCTCTCTCTCTCCCTCTGCCCCTTCCCCACTCATGCGTGTGCGCTCTCTCTCTCAAATGAAAAAAAAATTTTTTTTGATATGTATTTATTTTTGAGAGAGAGAGAAACAGAGTACTAGAGGGGAAGGGGCAGAGAGAGAGGGAGACACAGAATCCAAAGCAGGCTCCAGGCGCCAAGCTGTCAGCACAGAGACCGATGCCGGGCTTGAACCCATGAACCATGAGATCAGACCTGAGCCGAAGTCAAATGCTTAACCCACTGAGCCACCCAGGTACCCCTCAAATAAAAAAATTTAAACACAAACAAAACAGTGTGGTATTGACACAGAAATCTACAAAAGTCAATGGAATTTAGATTTTAATGTCAGTAGCAAGATAGGAGGAAACGAAGAAGAATGTTTCACATTGAGAAGGTCAGGTCACTAAGAAGAGATAACAATATAAAATCAATCAACACCTAATACCAAACATCGGAATATAGACAATAGCTAAGTGGGTAAGGGGCATTAAGGAATCTACTCCTGAAATCTTTGTTGCACTATATGCTAACTAACTTGGATGTAAATTTAAAAATATATATATTAAAATTTAAACAATTTTAAAGAATATAGAAAATACAGTAACACACTAAAATCTCCTTTATGTAATATTAGTATTATTATATCTGCTTTCTTTTGTGTTTGCTAATCAACTATGATCAGCATCGGTCATGGCATTGTCGGTTCTAGAGTTTCCATTTGCTGCTTCTGCTATAGTCTCCAGTCGTCTCCTGAAATTGTCCATCTTACAGCTTAATTTCTAGAACACACAAATCTCAGTTGGGTTAGAATCTGGGTACGGTAACTCCAGTGTCTGCTTCTCCCGGAGGCCTCTTTCATATCCAGCCCATCTCCGGGGTTTTGGTAAAGGCCCCTGTCTTACGTGCCTACTATGCGTTCAGCGCTAGACCCAATGTATGAAAAAATGTAGAGGTAATCCGGAGCAGTGGGCAGTATTACGTTCGCCCGGAGAGGACCTGTTCCGGTTTCCAGGGCAGACCAGGCCAGGGCGAACCACCTGAGGAAACTAAGATCGAGTTGATTCAAGTTGGATTTCAGTCTCTGGGTGCGCGAGGCTCCTCCGGCCCACCCTTACTCCTGGGGATCCGACGGGAGGGCCTGGGGTGTTTGTCAGGACTCTTCTCACTGATGAACCCTCGACTCTAAGTATCATCTCCCTGGGAAACTTCCGGAAGCTCTGCTCACCTCCTCATCCCCTCTTGAGCCCCTTCTGGAGCTTCGACTCCAGAATTGGCAAAGAGGAGCACCTGGGGGGCTCAGTCAGCTGAGCGTCTGACTCGATTTCGGCGAGCCTCACGGTTCATGGGTTCGAGCCCCACGTCGGGCTCTGAGCTCACAGCACAGAGCCTGCTTGGGACTCTCTCTCTCCCTGTCTCTCTGACTCTCCCCCACTTGCACTCTCTCTCTCAAAATAAACATTTTTTAAAAATTAAAAACAATGGAATTGGCAAAAAGCTCAAGTGGGGCCAAGTGCAGGGCTCACCCCACGGGGCTCTCTCGCAGTGTCTTGGCCCGCTCGCAAAGCACTGTCTTGGTAGTTTTCTGTGCTCTCAAACAGATGTTCTAGAAATACCTTATCCAGCCCTCTAACTGTTCTCGATGGGAGGCTTGGTCTGATACAATCTGGTTTGAAACATCTTTGCATGATTTTTATTTATTCTACCTACCTTTTCAGTGAGTCTGAAAAATGAAGCACCTAACAGCACCCAGAGGTACTTTTCAAACTTTCTCTCAAATGAAAAACTGTGCCAATAATAACTCTGAGCACCGATCAGAAAATAACAGAGCTCTCTGACCTGTCTCCCTTAGATGCCCAGACACATTTAGTAACCCCCTGGAGGGAACTGAGACGGGCCACTTCAAAGACTTCCTTTGCCTTAGTTTTCTTTCTTTGCTAAACTCCCACGGCAAAAGCGTCTGCACCCACACACCTCCCTTCCACGCCCAGCAGCCCGTCCCTCTATTTCTAGTTACTCCCGACACTAGGGGTCCACACTTGTGTGCGTCCCACCGGAGATTACAGACGTGACTCGCAGAGGTAAAACCATGCCCGAGGGTTCACACAAATGGACAAACTGCTATCCTCGCCTGCCTTCAAGGACCAGTGCGTTCCCAGATCTGTGCCTCTAACGTGCCGTCCCTTCCTTCGAGAACATTCTTTATCTCTCCTCGTCATCATGTGCTCTCCTTCAGTCTCTCAGCCTCATCTTTCTCCAGAGCCCTGCATTTCAGGACTGGCCACCACTGCTGGAATCCCCTCTGCACAGATGCCAAGCAGGTGCACTGACGGGCCCCGCTCCACGCCGGCTGCCCTGCTGAGGCCCTCTCGTCAGACCCCAGAGGACACCCGTGCACAAGTCTGTGGGCAAATTCCTCTCTTCTTTCCCCAAGAGGGCTATTGAGTGATTGAAGGCATCTTTAAGATACTCCCGCAGGCCGACCTGCCTGAGACACACTTTCTATGGCTTCTCGAAAGACAGGCCTTCAGGGCCGAGCTGTCCCCACTGTACTAAGTGGCAGCTACTTTATAAACACATCCTCCCGTCGGCTCTCCTTTCTCCACGTGAACCCAAACAAACATATGACATGACGGACCTGTGCGGTTAAAAAGGAAAGACAGAAACGAGAACCGAGACAACAGTTCTGTGCGAGTCAGAAGAAGGAAAAAGAGCCGAGCGCCGGGAGCCCCCGCGCGTCTAGAGGAGCGTCGGCACTGTGCTTAAGCGTCAGGCCTTGTGATATTAGAGTGCACGATAAAGTAAAACACACACACGCACACAAAAGAGAAAGTATAATTCCAAATCTTTCAAAAGAAAAATATGGAATAGGAAAAAAGTTTCAAAAAGAACTCAGTTAATTCAAGAACAAGAACACAAGAAAGAAAAAGATCCAGAAGGGATAATGTGTAATGACATAATACTGACAGAAACAATTTTTTTCAAGCAAACAGCGAACATTTATAAGATTAGAGCATACACTAGATCAAAAAGCAACCATCCACAAATTTCAAAGAAAAGTTTTAAAAAAACTATGTTCTGATCACAATGCAAGTATTTAGAAGTGAATTTAAAATTTCTGTAGATTCTGAAATTAAAGAACATGCTTTTTAACTAACTCATGAGTCAAAGAAGAAACCACAACAAAAACTTAAATACTTTTTACAACTTAACAATAAAGAAAACAGTATCTATCAAAACTTGTGGGAGGGGCACCTGGCTGGCTCAGTCAAAGGAACATGCGATTCTTGATTTCAGGGTCAGGAGTTTGAGTCCCACATTTGGCATGGAGCCTACTTTAAAACAAACGAAAGGAAGAAAGAAAGAAAACAGAAAGAAAGAAGGAAGGAAGGGAAAGGAAAGGAAGGAAGGAAGAAGGAAGGAAGGAGGAAGGAAAGAAGGAAGGAAGGAAGGAAGGAAGGAAGGAAGGAAGGAAGGAAGGAAGGAAGGAAGGAAGAAAGGAAGAAAGAAAGAAGGAAGGAAGGAAGGAAACTGGGATATGAAAAGTAGTGCTTCATGGAAAACTTATTGTCTTAGATGCTTTTTACATAAGAGGGGGGACAGGTTAAACATTAATGAAGTAAGCACAAAACTTAAGAAGCAGAAAACAAAATAAACTCAAAGAAAGTAGAAGGGAAGAGATGATAATTATAAGAGCAGAAATAGAAATAGAAAATGAAACAGGAAACCAAGATACAGAGAGAAAATCAACAAGGCCAAAAGTTGGTTCTTTGAAAAGGCCAACAAATAACCTCTGCAATGATTTATAGAAGAAAAAAAATAATGGAAGGTACAGATAAATAATTCACCAGTCAATTTGGACTATAGCCAGACTTCCAGCTATGTTAAAGGCTGTAATCATCATGACAGTGTGGTACTGGCACAAGAACAGACACTCAGATCAACGGAACAGAAGAGAGAACCCAGAACTGGACCCACAAACGTATGGACAGCTCATCTTTGACAAAGCAGGAAAGAATATTCAATGGGATAAAGACAGTCTCTTCAGCAAGTGGTGCTGGGAAAACTGGACAGCGACATGCAGAAGAATGAACCTGGACCACTTTCTTACTCCATACATAAAAATAAACTCAAAATGAATTAAAGACCTAAATGTAAGACAGGAAGCCATCAAAATCCTAGAGGAGAAAGCAGGCAGCAACCTCTTTGACCGCGGCCACAGTAACTCCTTACTCAACATATTTCTGGAGGCAAGGGAAACAAAAGCGAAAATGAACTCTTGGGACCTCATCAAGATAAAAATCTTCTGCACAGCAAAGGAAGCAATCAACAAAAACTAAAAGGCAACCAACGGAATGGGAAAAGATATTTGCAAGTGACATGTTGGATAAAGGGTTAGTCTCTAAAATCTATAAAGAACTGATCAAACTCAACACCCAAAAAGCAAATAATCCAGTGAAGAAATGGGCAGAAGACATGAACAGACACTTCTCCAAAGAAGACACCCACATGGCCAACAGACACATGAAAAAATGTTCAATGTCACTGATCATCAGGGAAATACAAATCACGACACATTGAGATGCCACCTCACACCTGTCGGAGTGGCTGAAACTAACACCTCAGGCATGAGTTGGTGAGATGTTGAAGAGAAAGGGGAACCCTTCTGCACTGCTGGTGGGAACGCACACTGGGGCAGCCGCTCTGGAGAACTGTGTGGAAGTTCCTCAAAAAATTAAAAACAGAACTACCCTATGACGCAGCGATTGCACTGCTAGGTATTTACCCAAGGGATATAAGTATGCTGTTTCGAAGGGACACATGCACCCCAATGTTTATAGCAGCACTATCAACAATAGCTAAATTATGGAAAGAGTTCAAATGTCCATCGATGGATGAATGGATAAAGAAGACGTGGTGTATACACACAATGGAGTATTACTTGGCAATCAAAAAGAATGAAATCTTGCCATTTGCAACTATGTGGATGGGACTAGTGTATATTATGCTAAGCAAAATAAGTCAGAGAAAGATAAATATTATATGATTTCATTCATATGTGGAATTTAAGAAACACATCAGATGAACATAGGGCAAAGGAAGGAAAAATAACATAAAAATAGAGAGGGAAGCAAACCATAAGAGACTCTTAAACATGGAGAACAAACTGAGGGTTGCTGGAGAGGTGTTGGGTGGGGGGCGGGCTAAACGGGTGATGGGAATTAAGGAGGACACTTGTTGGGATGAGCACTGGGTGATACACGTAAGTGATGAATCACTAAATCCTACTCTTGAAATCATCACTACAGCATAAGTTAACTGGCTTGGATTTAAATAAAATAAATTTTTTGACTGTAATATGCTGTGTTAGCTGACAAAATCCCAAATCTTGTTTATTTTTTGCCTGCTGCGTATGTCAACTGCAGATCCACCATCAGACTTGCCCCCACGTGTCCTCTCTGTTCTGGGACCCCAGGTACAGACATGCCGTTCCCACGGCAGAGAATAAAGAGTGAGAGAGCAGACACACATGATAACTTTAAAAATCTCTGCTTAGATATGATGTCACTGTGACCAGAGCCATTGTCAGCTGGGTGGGTGCCCAAATTCCTCACGCAAGAGGCTCTTCAAATCAGGTAACAATGGGTGTGAACGTACAGTCCTCTTACAAGAAGGGGGGCAAATCCCGAGGGAACAGTAACACAGTCCACCGCAAGCAACATCATCAGTGCGAAAGGAGAGGTAACTCCAAACACGGCAGAGATTGCGAACATTACCAACGACTTCATGCCAATAAATTTTAACTTAGATGAAATGGAAAAATTCAGAGAATTGCTTCAAGAAGAAATAAGATATCTAAGCAGTCTCATAAGTATTAACACAATGAAAGCAATATTTTAAAATCTTTCCACAGGGGTGCCTGGCTGGCTCAGTCAGTAAACCATGCAGCTCTTGGTCTTGAGGTCATGAGTTTGAGCCCCACAGCTGGGTGTAGAAGTTTACTTAGAAAAATAAAAAAAAATCAATACATATCTTTACACCAAGAAAATACCCAGCCCAGACAGTTTTATAGGTGAATTCTACTGAAACCAGAAGGGAAATCTCATTCCAATCTTGTTCAAACTCTTCCAGAGCGTATATAAATAGGAATACTTGTATCATTCCATGAGCTCTGAGACAGGGATGAAGCAGATGAGAAAGGAAAATCGCAAGCCCGTGACGTTCATCAATGCAAAAGCAAAAGTCCTACCTAGCTTATAAGAGGAGTAGAACGGCATAGAAGAGTGATCATCATTCATAGTCAATAGTTTATCCCAAGAATACAAGGATAATTTAACAACAGAAAGCCTGTAAGTGTCCTTTACCATATTAATATATTAAAGGGAGAGAAAAATATGATCATGTCAATAGATGTAGAAAACTTTTGATTAAATTCAATATCCATTCAAAATAAAAACTTTTCAGTAAATTAAGAATAAGAGGAGCCTTCTTTGACAGAGGGGATTTACAAAACCTTACCACAATATCATTCTAAATATATATTTACCAAAAAATATCTACAAAATAATTCAAAATTTACTGTTCAAAAATCAAGATCAAGTCAAGAGTGCCCAAGTCAAGAATGTCAAGAGAACGCCACGGTTTCTGTTAACATTGTACTCGGGGTCCTAGCTGGTGTTACACTTTCAAAAAACCAAAAGGCAAAACTGGAAGTGACATTGTTTCCATATGATGTTTACATATTGTTTACAAATTATTAGAAAGTCTAGTCCAATTATTAAAATCAAAATGTTGTATCCAGCATGGTGGCTGGATACAACGGTCAATATACTCAGCAACAGACTATCACAAAGTGTAAATTTAAACAGTATCCCTTACAATTGCATCAAAAAAACTACAAAGTATCTAGAATAAAAGCCAACAAAAAATGTGCAAGATCTGGACACAGAAAATAATAAGCCTTTACTGAAAAGACATTAATGAGGACCTAATAAAGAGATAGCGATTCCTTGTTTATGAATTGGAAGACTCAGAATCATAAAGATGTGAATTCTACCCAAACTGATCTGTATATTCAATGCAAAGTCAATTAAAATTCCAACAGGTTTTGTGTATGTGTGTGTGTGTGTGTGTGTGTGTGTGTGCGGACACACACAACTTGAGAAGCTTGTTCTAAAATATGTCCGGAAAATCATACGGCCATGAATAGCCAAAATGGAAGATGAAGAAAAAAATTAGGAAGATTTTTCCCTTCTAATAATCGAGACTTTTTATATAACTATGGTAATAAACCGTGTGGTATGGATACTAAGATAGACAAATTGTCCAGCAGGACAGAACAGTTTAGAAATACAGCCATACACAAATGGAATGTTAATATATGAACAAGCTGGCATGACAATCGGGAATGGAGGGACTAGTAAAAAAACAAACCTGGGGGGTGAAAAACTCATTGCATGTAAAAAGTAAAGCCATAAACAAAAGTAAATTCCAGAAAGCGTAAGAATTCAAACATCAAAAACAAAACTAAATATTTTTAGAAGAGTAAGTTAATATATATTAGGGTGGGGAAAAAACAATAACTATTTATAAACTCAGAGTTAAGAACATGTATTTATCGGGGCTCCTGGGTGGTTGAGCGTCCAACTCTTGATTTCGGTTCAAGTCCTGATCTCGCAGTTCATGAGTTGGAGCCCCACATCAGGCTCTGCACTGACAATGCAGAGACGGCTTGGGATTCTTTCTGTTTCTCTCTCTCTCTGCCCCTCTCCTGCTTGTTTTCTCTCTCAAAATAAATAAATATTTAAAAATTAAAAAAATAAAGTTCTTAAATAAAATTTTTAAAAAAGAACATGTATTTATCAAAATAGGAAGTGAAAAGATAAGCCAATTTGCAACATATAAGTGACGAAGAAGCAGTGTTCACTACAATCCACTAAAAAGAAAAAAAATGAGGAAAAGACATGAACTGAGCAGTATAAAAGTGAGCCAACGCTGGCCTCTGTATATTGGCCCCTAGGTGGTTTATTTCTAGACAGCAGGCTGGGACCTATAAACTCAAAATCTGCCAGTGAGTACCAAACCCAAATGTTTACACGTCCAGTTGGTCTGAACACAGCCCCAACAAGCAGACCGTCGGCCACTGAGAGCTCCGCGCCTGTTTTGCACACGTCATGAAACTGCACCCAACACCTGCTGGGCATAAAGAAGACAAGCCCCGGGGTTACAATGGCCCCAAACTGCGTGCTGCCCTTCAGAACCTTCTGACCCAGCGGCTTCCAGCGGGGCTGCAGAGCAACGGCCACTTAAACATCTGGGAGTTTCTTTGCCTCCTCTCCATCTGAATGCCCCAGAGTCTGTGGATTGTCTAGTTTGGGAGGGCCTTGCCCGCATACAAATCTGTCGAAGGTGGCCCAAAGAGAGCCTGCGTGTGTGTCACTGCCACCTCACCGTCTCATCTTTTCCCCTGATCTGCCTCGGAATCTCTCCAGCCCCAGACACTTGCAACTCACAGTAAAGACCTACAGACGGCCAGTAGGCATATGGGACGCTGAGCCTTGGGGATGTGCCGACAAGGCCAGGCCAGGAGGCTCTATCACTTCCCTTTCCTCCCCAAATCAGAAGTCTGCGGTGTCAGGGAAGCTCCGGTGCTGGTACAAGCGGAACCAGCGGCACCGCTCTGGACAAAGCTATGGCGCTATCACAACACTGACATACCCAAGACCCATCAGTCCTACTCCCAGGTCAATATACGCGGAAGGAATTTTTGTACAGAAACACCGAAAGGCAATATTCATAACCGCACTGTTGGAGATGGCAAAAACAAACAAAAAACTAAACAAACGAAACTAGAAATCGCATAAACGTTCAGCAGCAGGAGAATGGATAACGATACACTCACAAAACGGACTGTCATGCAGCAGTGACAAGGAACGTTAATGTCCCCCCAGGGTCGGTACGCTGAAGCACTGGCACTCGTGACTGGGACCGGGGGTGCAGGAAGGAGCCCCCGCGGAGACCCCTAGGCCTTCTGCCACATCACAGTCTACCCCCAGGAAGGGGACCATGCTGGCACCCTGCTTCCAGCCTTCAGAACTGTGAGAAATAAATCTAAATGTATTTCTGTTGTTTCTAAATCTGCGGTAGCTTGTTAAAGCAGCTCGAATGGACTAAGACACTTAGTAACTTCTTTGTGAAAAGCCCAGAATGCTAGACAAAAGTTAAGAAACCAAAGCAATGTTATATTGCTTGACGACGAATAGAAACGTGAGCGTAAACTGTAGCAATGTAAGACGGAAATCAATTCCGAAGAGGGGCGGAGGTGAAGGACGCCGACCCCTCGGCCCCACGTGAAAGCCAGGACACTACTTCAGTTCCGGGGTCGGGTGGTGAGAGGGCGAACACCGTGTGACCTTCTAGAGAAATGAACTGAACTGAAACGGGCCATCCAAGGACCAGCGGCTTCGGCGTCTCAGTCCCCAGCCCCGGGCGGCCACCGAGCACCCCAGCGCGCCCCCTGCCGCGCCGGCTCCCCGGCGAGCCCCCGGGAACCCGCAGCAACCGAACCCCCGCCGCCGCCGCGACGCAGACAAAAGAGGCCACGGTCACGTGGTGCTGCCGCCCACGCCCCGCGCCGTGACGTCACCACTAGGCGACCGGGCCATTGATTCCCGGCGGCGGCGGTGGCGCGGCTACGTGGTGGGGGCGGGCGGGGAGGTTCCGCGGCCGTGGCAGCCTGTGGGGTCGGGCCGCGGCCCCGAGGATCACCGCACCCGGTAAGAGGCCCCTACCTTCTCCATCTCCCCTTCCCGGCTGGAGCCCCTGAGGGAGGGGGTGCAGGGGCAGGGTGGCGCGTGCGTGCGCGTGCTCCCGCGTGTGCGCGCGCGCGTGCGCCTGGTGCGCGCGGATGCTCTGGCGCGCGTGCCGGCCGGAGCCCAGCCGCTGGGGACCGCGGGCGCTGCCGCCCTCGGCGCGGAGAGCGGCTGGACGCGGGGCTAGCGGGGCGCCCGGGACGCCTCCCTGCCCGGACGGCCGGCGCCCCGCACCGCGGCCCCCCCGCGCCGGCCCTGCGCACCTCCCGCGGGGAAGGCGTGGGCGGCCACCGTGGACAGCCCGCTGCGGGTCGCGGCCACCGCGCCGTGCCTCGGCCCGGCCCTGCTGCGGGAGGCCTAGTTGCGTCACCTCTCCGTCCTCCGTCCTCCATCCGCGCGGCGTGAGTCCTGGGCCCCGCTAGCGGGTAAGCCTGCCGCAGGTGTTCCGTGTGACGTCAGAGTCTGGGAAACTTGCCTTTCCAGAAGGGCTGCCTGCCGTTGGGCTGTCGGTGCAGCGTGGGGGAGTCCCAGCAGGCGCCTGGCCGGGAGGGCAGAGTCTGAGCGGCCAGGGCGGGGGACCGGCACGCAGAGGTCCCCACGGTGGCTGCGGCCGGAGGGGGAGGCCGAGTAGGTCACGGGGAGCACGGAACGCGGGAGCGTCTGACTGCCGAGCGGATGCGGGCGATGGAGCCAACTCCATCTTTACCAAACAAGGCTGTTCCCCTCGTTTCAAAGCTCCCGAAAGTCTTTCTCATTATTTTACGAACACTTGCGTGCTTGCCGTGCGGGCAGCCGAGAAATAAGAGTGGAAAGGGGCGTGAACGTTGGAGTCCGGTGTGCCGTCTGCCGTCCGTGTAACACTGAGTTAACTTCTGGGCTCCTCCTCGGTCTCATCTACGAAACGAGGATAATGGTATCTACTTTGCAAGCTAATTGTCAGAATTCGAAGTGTCAAGCAATTAGTAAGGACACAGCACCGCGGCGCTTGAACTCGCTCCCTTGCTGGAGGTGTCCCGTTGGTCCACGGGATTGAGAACAGGAGAAGTTTCGCTATTTTGGATGTTTGCTATTCTGCCAGATACAATGAAGCAGATTTGGGTGGGGGCGGGGAATCTCAAAACCCACAGTCTCTTTACTGAAGACCTCATAAAATTGTAGAACTGGGAAGAGGTCAGGGCCTCCCTTTATTAATTATAGCTCCTTCTGAGAGCACGCGCTGTGTGCTTGCGCTGTCCCAAACACTGCACATGCACTAACTTCTCTCATTCCTCCAGCAGCCAGTGCAGTAAGTAAGCAGATCCCATTGTACAGATGCAGAAGACGAGTCTTGGCCCGTATCCTGACACTAGTTAATGGCGGAACCGGACCTTGAACCCGGAGCCCAGGCTTCTCAGGCTGTGTGGAGTTTGGGTCTCCTTATTTCTCGGTGGCTAGAATTCCGGCGGTGCAAACCCGCGTAGCGGGGTAAGGGAGGCGTAAGCAGAGCCTAGAGGGCCAGTATTTGCTGCAAGAATAATATTCCAAATTGTTCAGTGATAAATTATCTTTTATTTTACATTTTACCCAGCATTGTCCAGATGCGAACCGAGATTTGGCCTTTTTACCAGAGAGAAAGGAAAGGCCCGTGCACACAGTGCTGAGATCGTGGGCACACAGTAGGCGTCTGGTAAATGCCGGTGGAAGAAGAAAAAATCTTGAGGGATTGTTATTTCTGCCAGCCTGAGACCCCTTGCTCGGTGCTCGAAGGCTCCCCTGAGCTAGCCGTTCTCGTACAGGAACGGTGTCATGTGAGCATCTGTCCTGTCCACGGACTTCAAGATTTGGGTTTTTTTTTTTTTAATGTTTATTTTTGAGAGAAAGAGAGAGTGCGTGCAGGCCGGAGGAGGAGGGTCAGAGAGCAAAGGCCCGAGGAACCGAATCAGGCTCCGTGCCGACGGCAGCCAGCCCGACTCGGGGCTCCAGCTCGCCGACCCCGAGATCATGGCCCGAGCTAAGTCGGACACTTAACCGACTGAGCCCCCCAGGCGCCCCCAAGGACTTAAAGATTTAAAGCCGTGTTTCAGACCAAGATTGGTATTCTTATCTGTGACCAGCTGCTGAGCATTTGCAAATCCGGGAACCGGAGGAGCTGAGCCCTCGGCCTCTCAAGATCCCGCGTTCGTTTTGCTGTCACGTCTCAGAACTGGACCGTCGTGGGTCCAGCTGCCTGAGCCGAGCTTCCTGGAGAACACTGGCTGATTGTTTGGTATAGAGGTAAAGAGTTCAAAAGATTAGGTTTGTGGCAACGTTACATACTTAGGAAAGCCCTGTGACTAACGGGCATTAATGTGGGGCTAGGAAACTGGTTGTAACCAGTTGACTCCTGGTGGTTTTGATCAGCCGCTGCTCTGGGTTAGCGCCGTTTGCAGCCGGCTTTGGGCTGCGGAGCGGATCGGCCAGACTCACGGGCTTCTGTCGCTCACACGCACCGGCTTCCACCCCCCCCCCACCCCCCCGGCTCTCCGCCCGAGAACCTGTCATGCTTCTGCACCCTCCCGGGTGCCACCACCCGGCTGGGGAAGCTCTCCCACGACCGCTGCTCTCACCGCACCCCCCCCCCCCCGCCCCGGCCCTGTCACCACCACACACAGGGTAAAGCTCTTTCCCAAAGAGAGGCTGTATTAATCCAGTTGTAGGTGACAGAAACCCAGTGTAAACTCAAGCAAAAGAGAGTCCCTACCCCCTTTGATGATTTAACTAGGAGGTCCAAAGGTGAGCTTCAGGTATGGCTGAAATAATGTCGCGAAGACTCTCGGCCAGGCCTTTCTCTGCTCCTTTTTTGGTTATTAGTCTCATCTTCTGCTGTTTTGTCTCTGCGCGCTGAGACAGCCGAGGTCCGCCAGCCGCTGGCTTCCCAGTGCTCCTCTGCACTGTCTCTGTGGACAAGGGGACAGGGACACCACGACCGCACAGGCCTGTGTCACAGGCTCACTCCTGGGATGAAAGCCTAAACTCCTCCGTAACCACACGGATGACTGTGCTCATATCCTACTTTGAGGCCCTTCCAAAGCCTTCCGACTAGAACACCCGCCCTGGTTGTGTCTGTCCATCGAGTTGTCGCCGTGTCGTGGCCCTAATGCCATGCCCTCTGACCCTTCCACACCCGTGCGTCTGCCCATCCGGCCTCCCCACCGTCTCAGACTGACGGCCGCTGGGGTTCAGGTCATGCTTCTCCCAGAACCCTCCCTTGACCTCCGTCGATGGGTTAGGTCCCCTTCTCTGTTTATGGGGAGACACGGGAACACGGCCCTGCTGTAGATTTGATGGCTCCCATCCTTAACTGGACTTCTCCTTCGTAACACTTAGAATCAGTTGATGTCGTATATTTGTTTATCGCCAATCTCTCCTCGTTAAAACGTCAGCTTCCTGAAAATAATGAGTAAAAGAATTTGTTTTGTTTACTGCTGTATTTCTAGGACCTAGGACAGTGCCTGACACGTAGTACGTGCTTAATAAATGTTTATTAATCGGATGAATGAAAATCTGCCCACAGGGAGAAAGTGCTGGCATGGCGCAGTGAGGGCCCCAGGCTGCCTGGCGGGTACAGCTCTCACCGGAAATGTCCCTAGACGCCCCGGAAATGTCCCTAGGCGCCGGCACTGCGGCCGCCTGGGGCGTAGCACCTCCCGGAGCTAACGGGCGGAGGGTCAGGCCCCCGGGAGAAGCCACGTGGAAATGCCACCCTGTGAAATGTTTCGCTCCCGCTCAAACCTCTCTCAACAATGATATGGTGTATACGGAGGCTTTTTCCATGGTTTGAGCCCTTTTTCTCAGGGTAGTTATTTTTAAAACATTTATTTGAGCACTTACAGTGTGCCAGGCATTATTCTAAGCTTTTTATTAATAACTCATTCTTTGATTAGAGTTTGGCGGTCAAGAGTGTGAACTTTAAAACTTTTTCTTTTTGAATACCAAAACACTCAAGAAGAGCTAAAAAATCCCAGTTAGAAAATTCTAGAAGAAATGAGACCTGTCCGCTTCCCTCACCCTGCAGAGGCCGCCCGCGGCGCGCGCCCCCCACCCGCCTTCCTAGGGTTTTGCAGTTGTGGCCCCTGAGTACCCGGCTCGTGTCGCCCCGCTGTGCGCACAGACGCAGGGGCGCCAGGTCTCCGCCTCGGCCTTGCCCCCCGCCCCGCGCGGCCGCCCGCGCCTGCCCCATTCGGGCTCGGGATGCGACTCGGGGTGCGGGGTGCGGGGCGCGCGGCGGGTGGGGGGCCGCGCCGGCTCGCGGGGAAGCCCCCGTCCAGCCTCCGCCCTGCCACGCCCGCTCCCCACGGAGAGCCGAGGCAGACGCGCGGGCCGGGCCCCGCTGGCACCTGCGGCCGCGGGGTGCGGGGCTCGGTCCCCACGCGCTCCCGAGGAGCCGCCCCAGCGCCCGCCGCCCGGCCCGGCGTTTCCGTGAAACACGGGAACTCCTGGCCACGTTGAAAATTAGCGTCCGGTTTTAATGTGTCTCTTCTGTTACGAGTGAGTTTGAACTCTCTGCGGACCCGCACCATCTTTATTTCCATTTGTTAAATTCTCAGTTAATTTTTGGTCTATTCACCTAATTGCATTTAAGCTATTTTTCACAGATTATACAAATTCCCTAAAAAGCCTAAATATGTGCTCATTATGAAAACAAACAACTTTATTTGCTGTGAATGTTTTTCTCTGTTGTTTGCCATCTAACTGTGGCTTTTTCATTAAACATACAAAATCTGTTTTTCATTATTCTGTAGACAAATTTTGTACTTTTTGATTTCTTCCTTTGCTTGTAAGCTTTAAAATGTTTTTTCCTCATTTTGTGTTCCAGTATTTTGTTTTGCTTTTTTTTTTATTACTTTAAACAGCTAACACTCAGTTTTATTTAAGATTTTAACAAAATATTTTATGAAAATATTGTGTAATGTTTTAAATAAAATCAGTTTGAATTAGATGGTCTATGTTTTATTTTACATTATATTAGTGTATATATCATTTTTTCCTTTTTAAAATAATTTATCAGAATATCAAAGCTTGTTCCACAAAACTGAGGTTGAAATATACGTATAATTCTTTTAATTTTAACGAGCTTAGCACATCCACGAATCGCCGCATGGCATAACTTTTATCAGTGGCCGTCGGTGCGGGGTAAGGGCTCTTTTGTCCGGCGGCAGCTCGTCCGTGTGTAGCCAGGAGGGTGAGCGTGGCCCTCATCTGCCGTTTCCCTGAGACTCATTTTTCTTAAGATACAATTACATGCACTAGGCAGCAGATATTCCAGTGAGTATTGGCAAATATACATACCCACTCACCACCATCCAAATCAGGAAAAGAAAACATTTCTATCACCCCAGAAAGTTCCCTCCGGCCCCAGCCAGTCCCCACTCTCCCCAAAGGCCACCGCTGTTCTGGTGCCCGCTGTGTCCATCGATTGAGCTGCTCTAAAATTCCGCAGAAGTGGAGTTGTACAAGGCACACTTCCGTGCGCGGTCCGTCCAGCCGGGACCAGCGGCGGTGTGTGTCCTCGCCCTGCATGCGAGCGAGCGGGCAGCAGGCGTTCCTCGTGCATCGCACGGTGGGCATCTGGTTTGTTTCCAGTCGAGGGCTTCTAAGAATAAAGCTCTGTGGCCTTTTTCTTCTTTTTTTGTTGAGGCCCGAAGCACATTGTTCTGTGAAATGTACCACTTTTCCAATTTCAAGCATACAGTACAGTGGTCTTACCTACATTCACATTGTGAAACATCCAGAACCTTTTCCCTTCAAATCCGGAACTCTGTCTCCATCAGGTGACAACTCCCCCTTTCCTCCTCTCCTGCCGGTTTCCAGTAGCGCTCTTGCACAAAGTCCTTCTGTGACCGCTGCTTCGGGTGTTCCCTGGTAAGCGCCCGCAGGTGTAGTTGCCGGGTCTGAGGTGGCCAGACCCTCGGCCTTAGAAGGAACTGCCACACGGTTTCCAAAATGGTGGCGCCATTTCATGTTCCCCCCAGCAGCGCATGAGAGTTCCAGCTGCTCCATATCCTCCCCAGGTTTAGATGTTGAGGTTTTTTATCTTAGCTCTTCTGGTAGCCATGAGTGGAGTCTTCCCGTGTTCTCACATATTTTTATCATTTATTTACATGGCTGTTTCCACTATTCCATTTCGAGCTTCTTTTTTAAATGTTTGTTTTTGAGAAAGAGAGAGAGAGAATGGAAAGCAGGCTCCCGGCTCTGAGCCATCAGCACAGAGCCCGCCGCAGGGCTCCCTCAGGCGCCCCTAGGCTCTGAGCTGCTTAAGGGCAAGTTTCATTCCGTTTGTATAAATTTTCTTTTTCTTACTGGCCGCCCCGCCCCCGCCACCTGGTGGTAGATGATTTGTAACAGAAAACTTGAAAATTGTAGAAAACTATTAAATTGAATGAAATCACCGGTAATGCGGCCTCTCAGACACCCGCATATGTTGCATGTCTCCCACGGTACTGTGTGGCTCGCCCCACAAACGGGGCGGCGCCGGGGCGGGTCGACGGAGCAGCTCGGCCACGTCCCAGCCTCCCCTCGGCCATCCCAGGACGTCACCTGTTGGCAGCAGGGAACCTTTGTCACGGGAAGCCCAGACAGCTTTTTGTGTTTCGTTGGCCAGAACTGCCACTGCCACAGGTATCACTGGCAGGAGGGACTGAGTCACCGAGAGGAGGTTATTAGGACTCGCAGGACCGGTCGGCACTACCTGCCCTGAGCCGTGTCGTTTTCCGGCTGAAGCTGTCCTCTGTTTACAGTCGAATGTCCTGTTCACTTACGACTTTGATGCTTTCCAAGGCATTAACTCTGTAGATACCTTTTTTATGTGTTGTGTAATTAACTTACAACTGTGCCAGAATCTATGTGACCGTGTGTTCAGCTTTGGACGTGAAAGCTGTTTTCCGGTTTTCCCTGTCATAAACAATGCTGTAGCAAATGTAAGTTTTCATACTAGATTTCAACTTTTCTTAATTTTGTTATGTTTATTAATAATAACTGTCGTCACAGGAGTATATCATTATTAATGGTAATGGTTGTCGACTGTTAACTGAGGTCAGGGACACATTTAAGACATTTGGTGCACCGTGCCCAGTTACTCTGCGAAACCGTGGAGCCGCTCGTCCGGGCTCACCCCCAGGAAACGCCTCTCCTCCCGCTCGCCTCGTGGTCCCCCATCCCCACCTCTTTCTTTCATCCAGTCACCAGCGTGTACTCATCCGACAGGTGGTTTGTCGTGTTCCTTCTACTGCCACAGCACCGTGCTGGGTCAGGGGGCCGTGAGACTCGTACTGCTCGGGAGGGACGGAAAGGATGTGCCGTTAAATGACCATGCCCGTGTGCAGCTGCAGCTAGTGACGAAGACCCTGCAGAAGCTTCCTGGGGTCATGGCTGCTGTGCATTTTATTTGCCTTCTGCCCCCCGGCATAGGGACAGGACCAGGAGAAAACAGTGTGTGACTTGGCTTTTTCAAGGCTGCGGGAGTGCTCTGTGGCTGTCGGCCGGCCGGAGTGGAAGGTACCTCGGTGAAGTCCGGTTAGGGGAGGGTTAGCCAGGAAGTGAGGGCACACTGCAGAGCCAGCTGTGGCCTTGGGCCCTTATCCAGAGAGCAGCGGGTAGCCATGAAGGGTTTAGAGAGGGGAGCTGGCAGTGACCTGATCGTATGTGAGAATGCTTCGGGTAGCGCCAGCGTGGATTCCTAGAGTCCAAGACTAGATTGTGGAGGTAGGCATAGAGTCCCCCACTGCCACCGAGTAGTCTCACTTCTCTTAATGACCAATTTTATTACATTTTCATGTCTTTAGTTGTTAGTGTGATTATTTCCCCAAATGTTTGACAGGTATTTGTACTTCTCGTTTGTGTGTGTGAATTGCCTTTTTATCGACTGTAGTTTTAGGGGACGGCGTAGTGTTAGGGCCAAGGCCACCTGCTCTGAGCCAAAGTGCCGACTGTATTCCTTCGAACAACCTCTGTGGCTTGGGTCTGCCTCAGTTTCCTCTTCTGCAACATGGGGACCGTGATCGCGTGCCTCGGGGTGACCGCGGAGGTTGGAGGGTAAGCCGGAGTGCCGGCTGCAGGGCACCGCCTGCTCGCTCCCTTGTTTAAGTGCTGACACACACTGTCTCGCATGTGCATCGTAACGGCGGTTCCCTCTCTGCTTTCGTTTTTTATTAATACGTTTTTAAACTAATTTTTAAACACTGTCATGTTTTTGAAGAACAGGAATGTATCTGCAGTGAACAGACGTAACTCTTCTTTCCGACATCCTCCGTTGCTGTGAAACAAGTCGTCCGTACGGACTTAGTTTTTAGTGTTTTTGTTTAGAATACTTTAGAAATAATCTTTTCATCCATTTGTAATTTATTTTGGCTTAGGCAAAATATAAGACAAGTCTGTAAATCGATTTTTTTCCCCCAAAAAGCCAGTGAACTGGCCGAGCTCCACGTGTTGCCATGCCCTTCTTCCCTCACTGCTGCCTCTGGCTCCCGTCGCGCTCAGACCCGCGCTCACGCGTTAGGGAGTGTCCGGCAGGCTGGAGCTCCACCCTCGCGTTCTCCCAGGCTGCCGCCAGCTAAGACAGACTGTCTTCTTTTTACTCATTTTGTCAGATCCTCACTCCTTTCCGCCCTGATCGCGTTAGAATTTGCAGTAAAGTGTTTCTTACTTTGGCTCTACTCGGCATTCGTCCGTTGTTCCGCCGTCACGTTTGGGGCTGGCATCTCCTTCTGCATAGGCACGCGTATCCGTCAGCAGAGTTGTATACTTTCCCACACGTAGACTTTCACGTTTCTTAAGATTATTCCTAGCTGTTTCCCTCTCTTTTTTTAAAATGTTTTATTTGCTGTTAAGAATAGAGTATGTTTACCTTACACATAAGAAAGGAGTTGTGTTTCGTGTATTTTCCCTCTACCCAGCCATATTCCTCGACTGCCTGTTGGTTCTAAGAATTTTTCATTCTGGGGTCAACTTACCTGGGTTTTGATATTATCTGAAAATAATCTGTTTTTCCTTTACTTTTTAGCGTGTCTTACATTTGTGTTTTCTGTTGTCAGATATGCTAGAATTTCTGCAACAGTTTAAGTACCATGTTTTTTTCATTCTAAGACTGTTGAACATAGGACATGCTACTGATTCCATGACGGCTTTAGAGGACTAGCACATGAAATGTATACATGCGTCGTAATCACGTTACAGTATCAGAAGCGCCAGGAGCGCATCTCAGAATGGAAGAAACAAGGTCACAGTAATGGTGGCCCTCCTTACTTTCTCATTTTATTGGGAATCCCTAAACCATTTTAAATATGACATTGGCTGCTGGTTTATGATCAATAATATTCGTGATGTTTTTTCAAATAAAACAAAATGTTCTAATTCTGCCGGACAGCAATGAGAAGGGTGTACTGTTTGGTTTACCCAAAGCGCGGAAATTGTGGCCGTGGGCGTGTCGGCTCATGTGCACCTGACCGCCGGTCCGTTCCAGCGTCTGCCTCTGACAGCCCCAGATGCAGGAGTCCCTGGCCGCAGAGCAGGGTCGGGGCTAGTTTTGCACTCGGAGCCCTGACTGTCAGGACAGCGTGTCAGCTTCCTAGAGCCTTAGTGCAAGTGGCCCGAAATTTGGTGACTCAGAACAAGAGAGAATTGTTCTCACCGGTCTGAGGCCAGAAATCCGCGTCATGGGACCAGCATCGGGGTGTCACGGGGCTGCGCTCCCTCCGGGGGCTCCCAGTGAAAACCCCCTTCTGGGATCTGGCGGCCGCCTCATTGCCTGCCCGGTGGCCACGTCACTCGTGTCTTCGAGGCCGGCTTCTTTGGCCTCTCTCTGCTCTGTCTTCACGCACCTTCTCCTCTGTGTGTGTACTTGGGGGTGACCGTGAGCGCGTCGGGGCTGAGGGAAAGGCTTCTAAAGGCACGTGCGAGCAAGAGCAGAGCCATCTTCGTTCCCTTTGGAGGGAACACTAGACACCTGGGAGCGCCTCCCGGTTCCTTCCCAGAAAGCTGGTCCGCCGGGAGTTGGACGAGCGCCCCTCAGCCCCAGCCCCTCCTGCTGCCCCCGGTCTCCAGCTCCCCAGTGACAGGGAGATGGGCCGAGGACGCTGCCTCTAAGACTGTTACGAAGACAGAATTAGAAACTGGTCAGCTAAGACTGGAGGGTTTAAAGAAAAAAAGCCATGTCAGCCTGCTGGTCTTTGAGTAAGTTGGTCATTCGGGGAACGGGCCGTTGGGCAAACAGCTGCTCCACAGTCGGCCGTTGGTGAAATCGGCCCGCTCCCCCAGGACACGAGGCCGACCTGAGGGGCAGAGGCTGCCTTCAAGCCCGCCTAGAACAGGCCTGCTCTCGTCCCCTCCGCTTCCTGCAAGCCATGGAGATGGGGACGTGACCCTTGCCGGAAGCTGGGACCGAGCCCATCCACTCACAGCCCGGGTCCTAGGGAAGAAGAGAAGGCAAGAGTGAGTGGGAGGGCCCCCCTTTGGACCCTGACTCCGAGGAACCCAGATATGGGCCGGTGGCTGACCCTCTCTGTGCCGGCCAGAGCCAGACCAGAGGTCGGTGGCGTGTGTGTGTGTGTGTGTGCGCGTGCGTGTGCCAGGGCCGGCTGGCGCAGGAGAGACAGTGCAAGGGGGCAGGACTTGATGCATAGAGTCACAAGAGGGTCATCGCGTGGGGTTTTATAAGACTAAATATACACCAATAGGTTAAACTTTCATTTGAGAGGCACCTGGGGGGCTCAGTGGGTTAAACATTTGACTTCAGCTCAGGTCATGATCTCGTGGTTTGTGGGTTCAAGACCCACGTCGGGCCCTGTGCTGACAGCTCAGAGCCTGGAGCCTGCTTCGGATTCCGTGTCTCCCTCTCTCTGCCCCTCCCCTGCTTGCGCTCTGTCTCTCAAAAATAAAATAAACATTAATAAACTTTCACGTGAAATATTTAGCACAGCTGATAGCCGTCACTGTGAGTGTGGCTCTGCCATTCTTCCCACTCCTCCGTCTCTGACGCGCGACGGCGCCTGTGCCTGCAGATGCTCGAGGATCCGCTTTTCCCTCCTTGGCTGGATGGCCTCGGGCGTCGCGCCTCCTGCGGGGGAGACCTCCGCCTCTCCCGGGGCGCCTGAGGCCTCCCTTGCTGTGTTGTTTCTCCGAAAGCCAGGCCAGCAGTTAACATCAGGAGGCCAGGGTCGGCGTGCAGCTGGCTGCGGGACTGGTCAGCCGGCCGCGCACCTCCGCGGCCTGTCCGCAGGAGCGAGGGAGGTTGTTGTGGGAAGCCCCCGAGGGTGCTGAAAACCACGTTGATGCCGCGGAACAGAAACCCAGTGACACAGGACCGAAGAGAACCGCCACCAAAAAGGAGGACAATAAATGTGGGCTAGCAGTGCTCCGAATCGCTTGTTACCTATTTCCTGGGAGTCGAGGTGCGCACCCCGTCCCGAATGATGCCCTGCCAGTTAGAACCAGTCTAGGAATTTGTCACTTTTTTGCTAACGCACCACGCGTTCGGGGTTAACAAGCAGCAAACGTCCCCCCCCACCCCCCCACCCTGCACCCTGGCCGTGCGAGCGGGAGGGAGCCTGCGGACAGGACGTAGCCCTGCTGCAGAGTCAGTCCGGCCTGGCCGCAGGGAATCCCAGAGGACACGTGCCTGCCTGCAGTCGGGTTGCACACAACAAGCCAGATTAACCCCTGCAGAGCCAGACTACTGTTTATAGTTAAAAAAGCAAAGATAGCAGAGATTGGAAACTAAAACCCACTCTGCAGCCCAGGTGATGACATATCTTCCCCGGTGCTTGGGGAAGTCCGGGCCCCTGAAGGCACGGATGGAGCTGGATCGAGGCCGATTTGGAGAACTCCGAGTGGGGGGCTTGTAGGCAGCCCCCGTCCTAGACGTCAGCTCTCCGTCACACAGGCAGTTGCTGGCTAGTAGCCCCGGGTGGCGTGTGCTCAGGAGGACTTGCATCGGGGGTTACTTCTCGGCTGGACAAGCAGACTCCCGGCCCCAGAGGGGGCACCCGTGTGTTCGCAGGGCCGCCGTGCACAGAGAAGACCCGGGGAGGGGGGGCACCAGCGAATCAACATTGGATGAGCGGGGGCATCTGGGCTGTTTGCTTGTGTGTGTTTTCTGAAACGTTCTGCAGGTGATGTGTCACTCACGGTTCATTTTTGAAAGTGTTTCATCCAGCTGTGGAGTGCCGACGACAGAACGGCGCCCAGGTGGCCGGCAGCACCTCACGGCCCCGGGGAGTCCAGTGCCCAGGGTGGAGAGAGGCTGACGAGTAAGAGCTGCCGAGAGTGAGGGACTGGGGCGGGTGGCATGTTTCCAGGCGAGAGCTGCCCCTCTGCTGGGGAGCGAGTCTCCCCTTTCTGCTTCGGCGCCGCCTCCCTCGTGAGGGTAAAGGGATGGAAGAGGCACCTTCCCTGCTCTTAGCCGTGACTGAGGCTTTTCTGGAACATTCTGGTAAAAGGGTCAAAGGCTATGGGATTGTTTAGCCCGAAGGGAGGAAAACAGGTGAGACCTATTTTACTTAAATGGAAACTAGAACATAGGGAGACAGGCTGGTGTCAGGGACGGAGAATTTTGTTGTTCTTAACCTTTCAGAACGGTGCAGCGGGGCCCATCCGTGCGGGAACGTGCAGAAAGCCCAGGTGCGTGACTTCATGAACTTTGGGACAGCAGCCAAGATGCGGACCCAGCACCCTCCTCACCAGCCCCCAGAACGTTCCTTCCCAATGAGAACACCCTCTTTCCTCCCGGAGGGTAACCCCGCGCCGTCCTCCGTGCGGCTCCTACTGTTGTTCTGCCTGGTTGGGACTCGATGTGAGTGGACAGGCAGTGTGTCTAGGACTCCTTCTGCTCAGCATCGGGTTTAGATGATGACCTGCGGGGCCTCGGGTGGTTACGGCTCCGTGGCGTCTGTTGCCGTAGAATATTCCACCGCCAGCGTGTGCTGCCATCTATCCATTTTACTTTTCCTGGATGTTTGGGCTGTTTCCGGGTTGTCTGTTGGGAAGAGGGCAGCTCTGTGTAGTGCGCCCGGACGCAGAGGCGGGATCGCGCCCCCAAAGGGCGTGTGCATTCACGCCTGCCCTGCCTGTCGGGGACCTGGTTTCCTGCAGGGAGGGGGAACCCTCCCCCGTGATCTGCCCCGGTGGTCAGGCTGCCCGGCTGGGGGATGGGCAGTCACTCTGGCTCTCCCGTGCGTTTCCCCCATGTAATGGCACTGAGTGCATGTTTGTTGAATCGTTCGGTTCCATAAAGTTCCTCTGCTATGTTTTGCCCATTGACTTCTCCTTGCACGCGGTGGTTTATGGGGAATGTCAGGATGTGTAACACGTTCCCTGCCTGGAGGAGAGGACTCTACGGCAGGCGTATAATCAGATAACCACCACCACCACCACCACCCCCACTGTGATCGCTGTCGGGAGTGCCGGTCCTCCCCGCGAGGTTGCTGGCCGAGGACACCTGCCCTTACGCACGCAGCACATGGGAGGCACTCAGGAGACTCCTTAAAGGACCGAGGCCTTTCAGAGGATGGAGAAAGTGCGGAGCAGCAGAAAGGAGGAACTGCAGATGCACCGCTCCCCAGCTGGGTGAGCTGGGTGAGCTGGGTGTGCTGGGTGAGGGGCCGGGAGGTGAAGACTTTCATCAGAAGCAGTGCAACAAATACATTCTAGGCCAGGGAGGAAATGCCCGACGGCACATCAGAAGCAGTGCAACAAATACATTCTAGGCCAGGGAGGAAATGCCCGACGGCACAGGCGGGAGCTCCAGGGAGCCAGGAGGGAAAGGGCTCCCGCTGGGGGGCACTGTGCTGGGAAGGGCCGTCTCCCGCTCCCACAGTGGGGTGAGATGGCGGCCAAACAGAGACCAGCTTCTCACCTCACCGGGAGGAATGCGGCTGCTGACCGGGAGGATTGGTCTCCCAGACAAAAGCGTGAGGTGATCAGTTGAATTTCTCCCCAACGGACGCTGAAAGGTCTCCTTGGGGAAGTCATGGTGAAACTCGAGGCAGTGGCGGTGCAGCCTGAGGCCTGGATTTTCAGCAGCCTGCCTTAGGCCTCAGTCCGCACATCCGTGGTCTGGGAGTCGTGCCTGCCCACTTGGCAGGGCCGGGAAGGTGGGGGAGGGTGGCCTGAGGGAGCGCTGGGCTGGGATGGCTTCACGATTAGATCCGAAATTGTGCCCCCGCGGTGGCAGGTTTAAGGTCTATTACAGCATGCCGGGAGGGTGAGTAAGTGGTCCAGTGGGGGGCGTGGAAGACCGCCACCGCCGCTCTGGGGCTGGGCCCGGAGGCTGAGGCCGGAGCCTCGGGCTGTTTCCGCAGAACCGGGCCCCCGCGGGGCTAGGGGTCCCGAGCCGGGCGGGGCAGGTGTTCGCGGTCGCCCTCCTAGAGCAGCAGGAACTCCAGCTGTCCTGCGAGCAGACGCTTCCGGTCGGCCCTGCCCAAGCCCCGCCCCCGCCGAACTTCCCGGAGAGGCGGGCCTTCCGAAGAAACGAAAGTGAAATTGAACCGGGGCCATTTCGCCTCCCACCCGGCCCGCGCGCGCGCGCCCAGGCTGGTTACTGCGCGGCCGACCGACCGACCTGGGGGGGCGCGGTGCGTCCGTCCGGCGGGGGGCCGGCCCGGAGGGGGAGGGTCGCCAGCGCCGCTCCAGGTCATGCGTGGGGGGCGCCATGGACCCCAGGCAGGTGAGCCGGCTGCGCCCAGACGGCGCTGGGCCTCGGTCCCGTGCGTGTGCGTGCGCGTGCGGGCGGGCGTGTGCGCGCAGTGGCGGGCGTGGGTGCGTGCCGCGCCGCGTTCCGGGCGCCCGCTCCGTGCCCCTCTATTGTGCAGAGCCGCGCCGCGGCTTCGCGGGGAGGACGCGCCAGGCCCGTGCCGGGTCCGCGCGGCCTCCTTCCTTTCTGCAGCCTCCCAGGACTAGCGCCTCCTGGGCAGTGTGCCTCACTGTGAGCCGTACCGTCTCCGCACGCCTTCCACTTCCCGAAGGCTTCTGGGGAATGAAAACCAGCCTTTCCCACCTGTGGGCGAAAGTTGGTACATGGCAGCCTTATTCATTATCGCCCCAAACTGGGAAACCCAGATGCCTCTCAGCAAGCGCTTAGACCAGCGCACGGGGCATCTCGGGACAGCACTGTACCGCCAGGCAAAAAAGGAAGGAAGGAAGGAGCTGCTGATACACCGGGGATGAGCCTCAGGTTCACTTTGCTGAGCAGAAGTGCAGCTGGCGAGTCCACTTACATGACACTCTGGGAAGCCGGCCCTGGGGGGACAGGAAACAGATGGGCTGCGGGCGCCTGTGGGAGGGGGCGGTGCAGGTGCCGGGAGGACCGTGGAGCAGGCAGCCACCCCGGGTCTCGACGGTGGCAATAGTCACAGCGCTGCATGTCACAGCTTGGACTCTGTACAGTCAAAACTCATACGATTATACACCAAAAAGGATAAACTTTATGTATGTGAATTATACGTCCATTTTTAAAAAGTCTGTAGTTTTTCGTTCCCCTCTGCGGAAGGGCTTGAAGGGACAGCACTTGGTCACACTCAGCAGAGCCCCGCGCTGGGGCAGGGCTCAGCGCCGGGACCTGGACCCGCGGGACTAGACAGAAGTGAATTTCTAGGGTGGCGAGTGTGGGACAGCTCAGAGGTGTTGAGGGATGGAGGAAGGGTCCTGTCGGCCGGCTCCGGCTGGCTTGCTCGCGTCCCCGTTTGGTGGCCCTCCAAAGGGCTCCTCTCAAGCCATGCTTCGGCTGGGTTTGGCTCTTAGGAGACTTAAGGGGGTTTAAAGACAAAATAATCTCCCAGTAAATTTTCTCAGAATAAGTACTGTGAACAGATACAGCATACTTTGCTTTTTCTTCTGTGTTCATTCTACTGTGCACACACGCATATATCCTTGGGTTATTTTTCTTTTGTTTCCGAAATGAGATTGTAGAGTACATGATGTTCTTCAATTTACTTTTTTGTTCTTGTTTAACTTAATATCCTATCCTTCCTAAGTTTTCTCCAAGTGAGCACAAATAGGTTATGACACCGTTTAAAAACAAAACAAGGCAGTATTGTTCGCAGGGTGAATGAGCGTGTTATCACTGGTTCAGCACCTCCTCTGTAGATGGACATTCCAGTATTTTGCAAGTTTTGGCCAAGTAATAGCAGTTTAAATCTAGAAAGCATTTAGTTAGAAACGTACTTTAGCCACTTTGCAAAAAAAAAAAAATCTTTATCAAGGTCACTCCAACAGCTGATGGGAAAATCCCTGAAGCCCCCGGAGCACAGCCCACTGAGGGCACAGCTCGCTCTGTGCCCGTGCGCACTTTGGCCTTCGGCAGTGTGGTGGGGGAGGGGCGGCGTACAGCAGGAGGACCTAGTGGGGGCACTCGTCTAGGGTCGTCTCGTTCGTGCAGACAGACTTCAACAAATGTTGGCTCAGGGTCAGCTTTAGGCAGGTGCTGTCTTAGCGCTAGGAGCGCAGCGATAACTGAGCCTCAGTCCTCACCCTGCGGGAGCTCAGTGTCAAGTGGACTGTGCCCCTCCCCCATTGGTACCACATGCAGAATGTTGGGAGTGGAGGCTTGACTGTAGTTTCTAGAACATCTCCTACAGTCTGTATGTGCCCTTAACAAAAAAGGCGATAGTATGATAAAAGGTAAAGTTGAGGGGGAGGGTCCAAGGGGAGGAAACCCCCCCCCTCCGTGGGCTGGGAGGCCGAGGTTTCCAGGAGAGGGTGGCGTTAAGATCTCTAAGAACGGGTCAGAGTTGTGATGGAGGCGGGAGAGAGAGCAAGCACACGGGGCTGGCCGTGAGAAGCATTGAGGGGCTGGCACTGGAAAAGGCCCCCTTTATGAGCAGCTGCAGGGACAGGGGGTGGACAGGAAGGCAGGTGACCGAGCTGGCTCAGGTTCCTGCCTTTAACAGTCACAGGGAGAACGAGGCCTTCCTCCGTCACAAGAGGGGCCGGGGGAGGGAGGAGGCTGATTGGGTTCAGAGTGTGTGCCGTCTGAGGTAGTGCTGGACTCTAGGCGGACGGTCATCTGGCCGTTTGGAAATTCAGGTCTGAGCTCCAGCACAAGGCAGCGGGTGCAGAGAATAGTTCAGTAGTTCGGACACTGTTTCTGAAGAGGTCGGGGGGTGGCGTGGATGAGATCGAGGGCAAGGAAGAAGAGGCCCTTGGACAAAATCTCGAGGACTGATTATATGTAAGGGACAGGGACAGACAGAAACGGCAAGAGACTCTGGTCTCCCCAGGAGAAGGCAGGAGGGCCCTTTGTGAAGAGCTACCCCTCCCCCACCGAAGCCTGGGACCTACCCAAGTTCAGGAGCGGGGGTTTCCTGTGTCTGCGTCCTTTTCCAGCGCCCTGCAGAAGCCTTGGAGCAGGAAGAGGGGCAGGGGCCCCGGGTAGAGGAGGGACCAGCCGTGAGGCCCGACTGGAGGGCAGGAAGCCTCGGGAGCAGCGGGCCCATGGGAGCCCCACGTCCCCAGGAGCACGGTGGGAGGTTACAGACCTGGGGCAGGGTTGTCCCCAGAGAGGGACAGGAGTCCGCAAACTGCAGCCCCCAGACCACGTGGTGCCGTTCTACGCGTTGCGTGCGGCTGCCTTGTGCCACGGCTGAAGGTCCGTCCGGTCCTGTTCAGGAAGTTACCTGGCCCTGGGAAGGAGCGGATGGGCCCTTGCATGGCGGCCGTTGAGCCCACAGGAGGGTATCGTGAGTGTGACTAGCCCGATGCTAAAGCCCCCTCCTCGTGACCAGAGATGCAGGGGGCAGGGCTAGAGTCGTTGAAGGCACAGCTGCTGGCGAGTCCCTGGGGCCTTCAGGACGTTCAGACGCGGGGACACGCACGAGGAATGTTGTCCTCTGACGTTGACCCCCAGGTCCCTAAGTACCTCTTGCCACAACTGCCCTCCAGGGAGTGGTAGCAAGATGGGAATGTGCGTCCAGGTCCGTGTGGGCCCAGGATGGGTGGGGGGGCGAGCCCTGGTCCGCTCGGCAGTGGTCACAGGGTTGGGGGGCGGGCGCTCAGGCTCTGGGTGTCCTGGTAGAGGAAGGGCCGCCTGTGCCCCGGAGAAGCAGAGCAGGGTCCTGAGTCCCTGGGGTGGAAGGGGGCCTGGGAGGGAGCAGGGCCGCCGTCTTCAGAACAGCCCCTGGCCGCTGCACACACCCAGGCCGAGCCTGGGGCTGAGGTCAAAGTATCCGGTGTCCCTTCCAAACCTGGGCACCATGCTGAAGTGTGAGGACGACGCGTCCTTTGTTGCCGTAAGGAAACCCAATCCTGGGCGCCCGGGTGGCCGGAGTGAGCCGCCGCGAGGGCCTGGCGCCCTTGCCCCGCGCGGAGGACCGGGCCTCGACTCATCGTCCCCGGGCCTTTCCTTCTCTTCCCGCCACCCCAGTGGCCCGCTGTGGAGACGCCGGGGCGCCCTGCCGAGGCCGCTTCCTGGTCCCTGGGCTCCCTGGGTGTTTTGAGGTTATTGTTCTGTTTTTGTTTTTAGAACAAAATAACACTTGTTTTTGTTTTTTTTAATCTTAAAAGGGTAATTATTTTAGAAGATGGAAGGATTCCTTTTCAACTCCCTATAATCCTGTCGAAGGGGAGAGAATCGGCCAGGTTGCTGCCGAGGCTCTGCCAAGGACTCGAGCCCCCTCGAGCTCCCCCTGGCGGTCCCCAGGCAGTGCTGGGGCAGGCCACCCTGCTCGGGCACACGCACACCCCTCCCTCACCTCCGCCCTTCAGGAGTCTGGCGAGGCTAGGCCACAGGCACTACCGACGGGGGTGTGGGGGGGGGGGTGGGCTCGCCGCTGCCGTCCTAATTCCCTCTCTTTCCCATCTTGTCTTCCGCAGGGGCGCGCCCTCCACAGGTACTGCTCCCACCCGGCTCAAGGCTGCGAGCTCAGCAAGCTTAGACCCCGGCAGCCAGGGCCGGCATCTTGCCCGAACAGTTTCCAGCTCCAGCAAATAGAGTTTCTCCGGGGGCGGCTGCCCGCCGTGCCCCTCGCCGGAAAGCACACGCCTTCGCCGCTACCGGCCACCCCTGCGCTCTGGCCCAGATTCCCAGGACCACCTGCCAGGAGCAGGGAAGCAGAGGCCTGGGGTGTCCCCAGGGGCGTGCCCTCCGGCAGTCAGGTGCTCCAGAGAGGGCCCCGGTGTCGCCCCCCGCGTGGCGGGGCTGGGCTGGGGAGAGGCCTAGACAGGCTTTCCTCACGTTTCCAGGGCCTGGGGATCAGCCAGGACCCGGAGCGGACGGTCCTGGAGCTCTTGGGGGGGCTGCGGGACGGGAAGGCGGCCACGGCACGTGATCTGGCCGGGAGGCTCAGGGTCCCAAAGAAGGAAGTCAATCGAATTTTATATTCCCTGGCGAAGAAGGGCGAGCTGCGTCAGGAGGCAGGGACGCCCCCTCTGTGGAGAGTCGCCTCTGCGGTTCAGGCCTGGAACCCACACGGCCAAGTAGCCGACGCACACCGTCCTCGCCGGGGAGCGGGGAGCTGGGGCCCGGGTTTGGACACGGAAGACAGAAGCTCCGAGTCGGAGTCGGAAGCCCCTCCGGAGCCTGTGGACATGGCCGAGGTCAAGGAGCAGATCTGTGACCACCTGTTCAACGTGCACAGCGCCTCCGCCCTGAACCTGGCCAAGAACATCGGCCTCAGCAAGGCCCGAGATGTCAGCGCCGTGCTCATGGACCTGGAAAGGCAGGGGGACGTGTGCCGGCAGGGGACGACCCCCCCGGTGTGGTACCTGACTGACAGGAAGCGAGAGCGCATGCAGATGAAGAGAGACCCGGGCAGCGCGCCCGAACCCGCCGCCGTCCCCGAGGCCAAGGGAGACGTGGCACTCCCGCTCTGCGACACGGGCCTGCCCTGTGCCTCGGACCATGGGGTGGCCTCAGAAGACGCAGAGAATGGCCAGGAACCCGCCATAAAGCGGGAGAGCAGGCAGGAGCCCGCGCCAGAGCCGGCGAAGCCGCAGCCGCCCGCTCACGACAACGGCCCCTCGAAAGCAGGGTATGTGGACTTCGAGAACGGCCAGTGGGCCACCGACGACATCCCGGACGACTTGAACAGCATCCGCGCGGCCCCAGGGGAGTTCCGGGCCATCATGGAGATGCCCTCCTTCTACAGCCACGGCTGGCCGCGGTGCTCGCCCTCCAAGAAGCTGGCGGAGTGCCGGCTCAAGAACCCCATCAGCGGGCTGCTGGAGTACGCGCAGTTCGCCAGCCGGCCCTGCGAGTTCAGGCTGCTGCGACAGAGCGGGCCGCCCCACGAGCCTCGGTGAGAGCCCCCCGGCCCTTCCCTCCGGCTCTCTGCCCCTCGGCTGAGCCCCCGGCGGCGGCCCCTCCCGCAGGCGTAGAGCAGGGAGTTAGCCGGGATCTGGGCTGAGCGGGGTTGGGCCGGCCCTCTGGCTGCGACGCAGCTTCTTGGGAGAGGGCGCGCTTTCACGCCTTGGTGTCGGGCCTGCGTCCCCTCGGGCCACAGGTAACGGAGACTGGACCCCCAGCCCCTCCCGCGTGCCTTCCCCCCTTTCCAGGGAGGCACGGGACAGGTGCGGGAGGCCGGGCACACACGCAGGAAGCAGCCGCAGGTCCCGGCCACCCCTTGCTCCGTGCCTGCCGGGAAAGGGCGGCTTCTCAGGCAGCCAGCCCAGACAGATGGGGGGGGCAGGGCGGGGCGGGGCGGGAGGCGGGGAGAGGGGCTGCCGAAGGGCCCGGTGCAGAGCTGGGGTGGTGCAGAGCTGGGGCGGGAGAGTTCTGCTAGCCTCCGAGTGCCCTGCGGGCTGGGTTCCCCACCATGACTGACCCCGTCCCCTGCGGGTGGCTGCTCAGGAGGGCGAGTGTCTCTCTGAAAGCTGCAGGGCCAGGACCTGCTCGTTTCTGTCTGGGTGGCCGTCTCTCTTCCCCTCCACCCTCCCCAGCACTGGGGGAGTGTGGAGGGTTCTGTGGCTGACCTCGCTCTAACTCCAGCTGTCAGGCACAGGGCCGTGTTCAGGTGTTCCGGAACACCCAGGGAAGAAGAAATTCGACCTGGTTTTCTAAGCGAAATCCCAGACGGAGCAAAGGGCGGACAGATTTGAAAACTCACAGTAGGCCCCAGCCGAGTCCGGAGCCTAGAACAAAGGCTGTTTGGTTTTCCGCATCACACGGGGAAAGGTCCTTTCCTCTCAGGCTCCACGCTGCGGGGCTGTGGGATGACTCAGAAGCAGAGAGTTCTGTGTCTCTGAGGGAGGCTGGGGACGAGAGCAGGCTGTGCCGTGGCAGGGACCTGATCCTGGGAATGTCGGGGCACGTGCGGCTGGGTGGGGAGCCAGGGGCGGGCGGCTGGCCGGCCACGGCTGCCGTGGTCGCTCACGAGGCTCAGTGGTGGCTGTGGCCCATCGTCGTTTGCACAGGCTCTGTCTTAACTCAGTGCCAGGTTCCCCCCCCCCACCCCACCCTGCCGAGTGCTCGCTAATGAGCTCTGGGGAGACAGGCCCTGACTGCTGTCTCCGGAAGGTGGGGCCCCTCCCCCTCAGTGGAGCAGAGGGCTTCAGGGTGCAGGCCCCGTGGAGAGGGCGGCAGGGGCGGCCGGGCCCGCGCTCACACGTCCGCTCACTTTCCGCCAAGATTTAAATTCCAGGTCGTCATTGGCGGCCGAGAGTTCCCGCCGGCTGAAGCCGGGAGCAAGAAGGTGGCCAAGCAGGACGCAGCCCTCAAAGCCATGACCATTCTGCTCGAGGAGGCGAGGGCCCAGGACGGCGGGGGTGCAGAGGAGTCCCGAGGCTGCTCCACGGAGAGGGGGTCGGAGAAGGCAGGTGTCCTTCCCCCTGGCGTCGCCCACCGGCCGCGCCTTAACCCGCCTCCGCATGCCGTCGCGACACGATCATGGCCCCTCCCGCGTCCCTCCCCTCGCGCCCAGTGCCCCTGCCTGCCCGTCTCCCGGCCTCGCTGGGGTCACAGACCTCCAGACTCGAAAGGGACCTTAAAGATGACCGGGGCCAAGCCCCGTTCTTGGCACAGGAGAAAGGAGACCCAGAACGCTTAAAGAACTCACCCTGCCCCGCGGCGCTCAGAAACTCCCCCGAACCCTCCTCCTTTGGAAGTCAGCCCTCCTCCCGTTCCCGCCGCCACGATGGAGGAGCCAGTAGTTGCTCAGGTGTTTTCTGGTCTCGTTCTCTCCAGACCGTGGAGTCCCAGCCCAGCGCCCCACCAGCAACGCCCTTCTGCTCTGGGAAGAACCCCGTCACGACCTTGCTCGAGTGTGTGCACAAGCTGGGGAGCTCCTGTGAATTCCGCCTCCTGTCCAGAGAAGGCCCTGCCCATGACCCCAAGTACATCTCTGGTGTCCTGTGTCTCTGCTGAGGCGCTCTCAAAACAGAGACCCTTCTCCTGCTCGCCTCCCGAGAGACGGCAGACGGTCACGCCTGTGACCCGGAGAACAGGGGCCTCCAGGGCACGGCTGTGGCTGCGGAGCAGACAGTCTGGGGTTGGGGACTCAGGGCGAAGCTGGGACCAGGCAGGAGGGGACCCTCGGCTCAGGTTCCTGGCGGTGCGTCCGTGAGGTCTGCCGCCTGGGCTCGCCCGAGGCTCCCCAGGAATGCTCGAGGTTTCCTGGAGGAGGCGCGGCTGGCTCGATGCCCACGTGTGGGACGGGGGCCAGCCGGCTAGGAGAGGTCGGGGGCGGGAGGAGCTGCCCTCGGGGCGGGGGGAGGCTGCGCGGGCCGAGGCGCAGAGGCAATGTGTGCCCAATGGATGCCCCGCCGGGAGCTGGGCCGCGTCCGCTCGGCGCCGCTCCAGCCCCCGCTCTCGTGTGTTGCCAGGTTCCAGTACTGCGTGGCCATGGGAGCCCACACCTTCCCCACTGCGAGCGCCACCAGCAAGAAGGCGGCAAAGCAGATGGCCGCAGAGGAGGCCATGAAGGCCCTGCACGGAGAGGCCGCCGGCTCGGCGCCGGCAGACGCACAGGTGGGCCACCGTCGAGGCCGAGGGGCTCGGGGTTGCCCGCGCGTCGGCCCCCAGAGCTTCCGTGGGCGCTGACGGTTCCTCTTTGCGCGGCCGATCGTCCTTCAGCCCGGAGGCGCCGACGCGGAGCCGTTTGATAACCTGGAGTCGGGGATGCCCAGCAAGGTCCGGAGGGTCGGCGAGCTCGTCAGGTACCTGAACACAAACCCCGTGGGCGGCCTGCTGGAGTACGCCCGCTCCCACGGCTTCGCGGCCGAGTTCAAGCTGGTCGACCAGTCCGGCCCTCCGCACGAGCCCAAGTGAGTGTCCCGGCCACGGGGAGGGGGGCTGGGTCCGGTCCCGTCCGCTCGGCCGCCCGTGGGACACTCGGGGTCCGTCCAGAGGACGCGCCACTCTTCCCGTGAGCAGGCTCCTCTTGAATTGTTTTTAGCGGATGGTTTTAAAGGAACGTGCACTTGCACAGGAAGCCGTTCCGGCCGGGTGAAACGTGTGTGGGGAAAGGCTCCCTTGTGGGGAAAGGCTCCCTTGTGCCTCAGGCTGCCGTTTCCTCCTCCTGAGTTATCGCCAGTTTCTCGAATACTTCTCGAAGTTTCTGTGCATACGTTAGCACGTGTTCTTTCCATTTCGCTTTTGTTTTTTTTTTTTTTGCACGTATACTTATTTATTTTGAGAGCGAGAGAGAGGGAAGCCCATCAGGGGAGGGACAGAGGGAGAGAGAATCCCAAGCAGGCTCCATGCTCAGTGCAGAGCCCGACAGGGGGCCTGAACTCAGAACTGTGGGATCACGACCTGAGCCAATAGCGAGCGTTGGACGCTTAACCGACTGAGCCAGCCAGGCGCCCCTCATTCTGCTTTTTAATCAAAAATAGATTTAAGTCCTCTCTTCTGTTCTGTGCTGACTCCTTTACTTACCAGCGTGTCTTAGAGGTCAGACTCTTTTCCGCGGGTACATATTTCTGTATTTTTCGTGCATCTTTTAAAAATTTATGTATTTTGGGAGGCGTCAGAGAGTGAGAGGGAGAGAATCTCTGGAGCCTGATGTGGGCTCCGTCCCACAAACCACGAGATCATGACCCGAGCCAAAATCAAGGGTCAGATGCTTAACCGACTGAGTCACCCAGGAGCCCCTAAGTCTTTTTTTTTTTTTTTTTAACATAATCTCTGAACCCAGTGTGGGGCTCAAACTCACGACCTGAGATGGAGAGTCGCGGGCTCCATCCACGGGGCCGGCCAGCACCCCGCCCCCGCGGGTACACATTTCCTGGAATAGGTGCCTACGGTTTTGCGGGGGTTGTGTTGAGCGAGGGGTCCGAGAGGGCTTCCCTGGAGGGGACGCCCTGCACCGACCTCCTGGTGTAGGAAAGAACCTGCCTGTCGGCGTCGAAGCCCCCCCCCCCCCCCCCCCCCCCCCCCCCCCCGGCACCACTGATCTGACCGACTCCAGTGACGGTCGGGTCGGACGGGTCTTGCTCCAGAGGCGGCCTGGTGCTGTGTGTCAGGAGGCGGGGTTCTGGGCAAGAGGTCGCGTGCGGTCTCTAAGGGCCTTGGGCTTGGTGTCGGTGACAGACCATTCAGAATGAGACCCGAGAGCCTGGTGCTCACCGCTCCCCTTGGCCCCGCGCCCGCCGCCTCGCCCACCCCCACCCCAGCGTGTGATAGCTTTGTGCCATGTGCTCCCTTCCAGAGCGTCCGCGTAGATGCGAGGTGGGCTGCTGTGTTTCCCCACCGCTAAACACACAAGAGTGCAACGCGCACGCGGGTCTAGCCCGCTGCTGTAGACACAGCTCGTGACCTCGGAGAGTTTTCCATCTCCCGTTCTGTTCCGAGCCCGAAGGCGGCGCTGCGGTGCCCCGGGGCTCATGCCCGTCTCCCCAGCCCCCTGGTCACCGGTAGGCGCATCGTCTCCAGACCTCCCCGTTACAGACCGTGCTGCGGTGAATAACCTATGTGCGTCCAAAACTTTGATAAATATCGCTGCGTTTTCGTCCAGTGAGACTAGCTCATGCTTCTATCAGCAGCAGATAAAGAACACCCCTTCCCTCGTCACCGTGACCGGTGTGGGTCACAGGTTTCCCCCGGGAGTAAACGGTGTTCCTTTGAAATCTTCCCTAAGCCAACGTGGCAGACAGCAGAAAGCCGTTAGCATTCAGTTATGTATATGGGGAAGATTTCAGCATTCCCAGACCCCAAAAACCTACCTCTCTCAGGCATTTCTTTTTTTTTAAATTTTTTTTTAATGTTTATTCATTTTTGAGAGGGAGAGACAGAGCAGAGCGTTAGCAGGGGAAGGGCAGAGAGAGAGGGAGACACAGAATCCAAAGCAGGCTCCAGGCTCCGAGCTGTCAGCACAGAGCCCAATGCGGGACTCGAACCCACGAACTGTGAGATCATGACCTGAGCCGAAGTCGGCCGCTTAACCGACTGAGCCCCCCAGGCGCCCCTCTCGGGCATTTCTGATCCCTTATTACACATCTTGGTAACAGATTCACAGAATACATCCAGATGAAGCCCGGATGCTCAGCGGCGCAGGGTCTGAGCCGCTGGGGGCTGGGGCGGGGCAGGGGTGGGGTGTGTGTGCAGAGCCCCCGAGGAACACTGCTCCGCCGATTTCCGTAAAAGCAAAAATCCTCTTCGGATTTCTCTCGGTTCATGAGAGCAGGCGCTATGTGAGTCTGTCTCGAAAGGAGAGGGGCTTGACACGGACTTTGGAAACCTTTGTACCAAAATGCTTATCTCTCCTGTCCTAAAACGCACTGTCAGTGCGGTGCGAAGCTCAGTCTGTGTTCAGATGTGCGTTATTATTAGTATTCTTATACCATCATCAGTAGATCGAAGGAGAAAGCCCACAGCATCATCCCCAGAGATTCCAAAAAGGCATTAGTTAAAATTCACCGTGCATTCCGTGTGAAAAGCCACGCTGTTGATAAAGTACGGACTACCGAGTGCCTCGCCAGCACAGAGTAAGTCTGAGGTCAGCAGCCTCCTTCCTGCTGAATCCGCAGCTGCTCCCAGCAGAGTCAGGGGACGCGTGGGTGTCGCGGCCTCGTCGCTCCATGGTGCTCCGGCCCCGCCAGCTAATGCCAGCCGGCAAGACAGAGACGGATGAAGAGAGGGAGGGAGGGGAGCGACGGTCGTTCGCGGGTGGCACGGTGTACCTGAACTATCCGTGAGAGAACAGAAGGCGTCTCAGAACCAAGCGGGAGTTCAGGGAGCAGAGAAGCCAGAAATCCCCAGTAAACACGAGAACGTCTCTGCGGCAACAGGCAGTTCGAAGTCGGAGGAGAAGAAAGCCTGTTGGCAACGGTCGCTAGACGCGGACGAGACCTCAGTGCGTTCTGAGCGGGGAGTGCGCAGGCGCCGAGACCCAGATTTAGCGATAGCGGCTGTCCCCGGTTCCACGTTTCATGTGAGCCCAATGAAAACACCGGTAGAATCGATTTATTTGAGACCTGGGAAACCTGATGCCCGTTGTAACCGGGAAGTCCGTGTGGGAGAAGGGCTGGGAAGTTCGGGAGGGCCGCCCCACTGGCGGCGCACTGGCCGGTGCATGGGAGTGCCGACCGTGGGGCACGGGGGTGACTGGGTGGCGGGGAGAAGGCCGCCCACCACGTCTCAACAGTAGAGGTCGCTGGGGGTCTGTGTCCTTGCTCACATCAAATCTCGGTGTCCAGGACTTACCTGGGAAATAGGGGCGCCCGGCCGGCTCCGTTGGCGGAGCCCGTGACTCTTGATCTCGGGGTTGTGAGTCCGAGCCCCACGTTGGGTGTAGCAGTTATTTAAAAAGTGAAATCTTAAAGTCAATGTATATACGTGTGTGTGTGTGTGACGTGTATATAGAAAGAGAGAAAATAAATGAAACAACAGGTGAAGGCCTGAAGGGACCGACGGAGATGAGCTATCAGAGAGTCGGTGTGTCTTCAAAGGATCCCCTCAGGGAGAAGCTCTGCGGGCCAGCTTCTTCAAAAGTGAGGGGCTCTTCTCCAGGCTAACAGGAAGACGGAGACTGTGACCTGTCTACCCGCGGCAGATCTCCACGAAGCGTCAGGAGGAGGCGCTCACTGCCCTCCGTGGGCGAAACGCACGCGAGGTTGGCCACCTCGCAGCCTCGCGGTGGGTCTCGGCACGTGCGGTAGTTATGGCGAGGTGGAGCCGCCCCCGGGAGTCCACACTCCGAGAGGGACGCTGCCGTGTAGATGACGGATCGCGGTCCGCGCCTCTGTGCCTTGCAGGCTGGTTACAGAAATCGAGGCAGAGCCACGCCCCGGAGCACCTCGCAGCCCTAAACCAGAGTCACCCAGGCGGGCAAGCCGTTGAGGGTGCAGGAGGGCAGGGATGTGAGCGGCGAGCTTACGGGTGGGAAACCTAACGGTGTTTGCTTTTGCGGAATGAGGGATACCTAACTTCCGTTATTTACTGTTTTTTTATTTTTTAATTTTCAAATTGTCTATCTTTGAGAGAGACAGTGTGAGCAGGGGAGGGGCAGAGAGAGGGAGACACAGAATCCGAAGCAGGCTCCAGGCTCCGAGCTTTCGGCACAGAGCCCGACACGGGGCTCGAACCCACGAGCCGTGAGATCATGACCTGAGCCGACGTTGGACGCTCAGCCGACCGAGCCTCCCAGGCGCCCCAACTTTCATTATATATTCTTACCTGTTTGAATTTTTGTGGGGTACCGTCTGTTCAACTTTAAAAGGTCGTCAGAGAAGACAAGCTCACAGAAACGGCAGCGTGTTTTAGGTCGGTAGTAACGAGCGACAACGTTGGTCTCTCCGCGTTCGTGTGTTATTTGTGTTTCCTTTTCCGTGGACCTGCTCTCGTCCTGGCCCGTCCTTTTTCACTTGACTTGGTGCGTGAGAGCGGGACGGGGCCCAAGGGACTGGCAGAGGCCGTCGCGCCCCTGCCCCCACCCGCCCTCTGCGCCCGGCCCCCTCCCCGGCCTCCGCCTCGCTGTCCATGCCTGCCTTCGTCTCCTCTCTTCCATCCGTAAAACCCTCCCCGGGACTTTGACTCACGTGGAATTTCGGAAATCACTGTGACCTGCACGGGGCGCACGGCCACGCCCGTGCACTTGTGGGGGTCGGGGGCTGCGGCCTCAGTGCCCGCCCCGCGGGCAGCGCAGCACACACTCTGCCCTCTGCTTTCCCTTCTCCCCGGCCTTCTCGGCGACCTTACCAAGTTCGCGACCTCTACCTCCTAAGTGCTGGAGACCGCCAAACAGGTCTGCCCGGCGCCGACCTCCCCAGAGCCCTGGCCCCCTCTGTCCAGCCTCCTGTCGCTTCCGCCTGACCCTCCAGTCGCTCCTGCCCCGAGGAGAGCTCGTCCTCCCCATCTCAGCTGCGACCCCGCTGCGCCACCCCCCCCCCACTTGCTTCTCAGCCGGGACCCTAGGGCTGGGCCAGCCTCTCTGTCCCCTGCATGTCCGTCCCTAGGGCTGGGCCAGCCTCTCCGTCCCCTGCAACTCTGTCCCCTGCAACTCTGTCCCCTGCACCTCCGTCCCTAGGGCTGGGCCAGCCTCTCCATCCCCTGCACCTCTGTCCCCTGCACCTCCGTCCCCTGCACCTCCGTCCCTAGGGCTGGGCCAGCCTCTCTGTCCCCTTCACGTCCGTCCCTAGGGCTGGGCCAGCCTCTCCATCCCCTGCACCTCTGTCCCCTGCACCTCCGTCCCCTGCACCTCCGTCCCTAGGGCTGGGCCAGCCTCTCTGTCCCCTGCACGTCCATCAAGCAGACCGCTCCTCAGTCCGAGTGCTGTGTGTACAGTTCTGTGCAAACCTCCCTCCTCCTTCCAGCGCCGAAACCGCGGCAGCGGCCTCCTATTCTGTTCAGGAATGCTGATGGGCCACGTTTCTGTTTGGATGGGGGCCAGATACGAGTCAGGAGTCACATAAGGAAGCGTAAGGTCTCCTATCTCGTGCATATCACCTGGAGCTCGGGCTGCGCGATGGGTCGAGAGTCTGCTTGGCGGCCCGACTTAGGAAGGAGAGGTGCCCTTGCGGCAGCCTCAGGGTGGTTGAGAGGGGGAGCAGCTTCGGAGAGGCGCTGGCCGACCCCAGGGCAGCGCCGGGAGGGGAGCACACTGGCGCAGGTGGCCCCTCCTGCGGTTCCGCTCTGCGCCCCCCACCCCTCCTGCGGTTCCGCTCTGCGCCCCCCGCCCCTCCTGCGGTTCCGCTCTGCGCCCCCCACCCCTCCTGGGGTTTCCGCTCTGCGCCCCCCGCCCCTCCTGGGGTTCTGCTCTGCGCCCCCCGCCCCTCTTGGGGTTCCGCTCTGTGCCCCCCGCCCCTCCGCGTGCTCCTCCAGTATTTTCACGACGGGGTTTGTACCAAATCCTCTTTCCCCGGAAGGCGAGCGCCTCCCTCACACTTGAGAAAGTGGCGGCAGTCTTGTGGCAGACAGACACGCCTCCTCCCTCCCTCAGCCCTGCGTGTCACCAGGCTCTGAGCAGGACCCCCGACCGAACACGTACCCTTCCCCCTGCCCCCCCAGACCCGTCCTCATCGTCTCCATTGTCTTTCTTCACTCGCGTCCCCTGCAGGCCAGGAATGGCTCACCGCCAGGGTCCTGTGCCTCCCGAGCGCCTGGACCGCGGCCGGTGGCCTCTGTGTGGTAGCTTTAAAAACATCCTGTGTCCCCACGTCCTGCACGCAGGGCACTTCTCGCTGCACTGCGCTGCCCGCACTCGCACCTACGGGGTCCTACAAACGGAAGGTGTGCGGGAACCTGCGTCCAGCGAGTCTGGCGGCACCGTTTCTCCAGCAGCGCTCGCTCCCTTCCTGCCTCTGCGCCGCATTTGCTGGTTCTCACAATAGCCCCTGTTCTGGGTTCGTGGCCATCTGTGACCGGGGATCGCAAGTCGCCGGCAGCCCGGGTGAGGGTAGCATCTCTTAGCAGCGAGTGTTCTGTGGCTAAGGTACGCGTGCGGTTTTAGACGACGCTGCTGCACACCGAGACTACGGTGCGGTGGAGACGTTCTTCCGCGGGCACCGGGAAACCAAACGGTGTGTTTGACTGGCTTTGTCGCGGTGTGCACGTGGCTGCCGTGGCCCGGAGCTGAGCTCGTGCCGCCTCAGGGAGCCCGCGCGCATGTCCAGCTCGTGTGCGAGAACTCGCGTGCTTTTCACACACACAGAGCAGGCGTGGAACTCTGCGGGGTCTCTCAGGCAAAGGCCCAGCCCTGCTGCCATCCGGCGTCTGTCACACGTGTCCCCGTCCTCTCCCGAGCTTCTGTCAGGCCGCTCAGCCTGGCGGAGCGTAAAGACCGGCTCGCTTTGCTGCCCGAGCAGTTTAGGACGAGGTTGACAGCTAGGATCCTGGGCGCCCAGTGCGCTCTGCTCCCCCCCGCCCCCGCCCCCGCCCCCACGGCTCCCGGGCCACCCTTGCGAGAGCTCAGGCCCCTTATCTAAGCCATGGCGCCCCGATCGACCTCACCGAGCTGGGTCCTCTCGGGCTAATCGGGAAACAAGGAAACAGAATCGGCGGCTTCAGAATTAGAGTGTTGAACAGCGAGGGAGAGTGCGTCCCTGTCATTTCTGCCCAATTATGGAGAAAAGTCTGCCCCGTCCCTGACCTGCGGAAGGAACTCCTTTGTGACTCGGGCCCAAAGCCCCCGCAGGTGGCCGCATCTCGTCAGATTAATGACGTGATGTTGTCGTTCGGATCTGTGGCCGCCTTCAGTCTGTGGCAAGTGACACTGGTTTTCCACGTGTCCGAAGTGAGAAAAGTCCGCGTAGAGAAAAGCAGTAAGTGAGCCCAGCCCGGATGGTCTCTGCCTCTAGCGGACGTGACGCTGCGATTCCCGGCGCCCTGCGTCTCCCGCGGGCCCCCCTGGGGACGCTGTCGCGGTCAGGCGCGTGTCTTTACCCTGCTTCTCGTCCCCAAGGTTCGTGTACCAGGCCAAAGTCGGGGGTCGCTGGTTCCCGGCCGTGTGCGCCCACAGCAAGAAGCAAGGCAAGCAGGAGGCGGCCGACGCGGCTCTCCGCGTCCTGATTGGGGAGGACGAGAAGGCCGAGCGCATGGGTTTCACAGAGGTAACCCCAGTGACAGGGGCCGGTCTCAGAAGAACTATGCTCCTCCTCTCGAGGTCCCCAGAAGCACAGCCAAAGACAGTTAAGACGTCTCCTCTTCCTGCCATCTTCTCTCGGGGGCCCCCCTCGCCGTCCTGTGACGCGCTCCCGGGCCTCACTGCGCCTCAGCGGCAGGGGACAGCACTCGCGGGTGGGCGGGCGGGCTCGGGGGGCCGCGGCGCTGACGCAGCCCTGTGTCCGCAGCTCCCGCTGACCGGCAGCACCTTCCACGACCAGATCGCCATGCTGAGCCACCGCTGCTTCAACGCCCTCACCAACAGCTTCCAGCCCTCCTTGCTCGGCCGCAAGATCCTGGCCGCCGTCATCATGAAGAAGGCCTCCGACGACCTGGGGGTCGTGGTCAGCTTGGGGACAGGTCGGCGAGGCCCCCCCCCCGCCCCGGGGGCGGTGGGAGCGGACTCTCCCGCCTCGTCCTTGAGGACGGGGGCGGGGACGACGGCGGGGGGCCGCAGCGCCCTGCGGAGAGCTCACCTCCCCTCCCGGCTTGCAGGGAACCGCTGTGTGAAAGGCGATGCGCTCAGCCTGAAGGGGGAGACGGTCAACGACTGCCACGCCGAGATCATTTCCCGCAGGGGCTTCGTCAGGTGGGCCGGCCCGCGCCCGACCCCGACCCCCCCCCCCCCCCCGGCCGGGCCCCGTCCTGTCCTCGTCACCGCGGCGGCCGCGCTCACCGGCCCGTCCCCGCAGGTTCCTCTACAGCGAGCTCATGAAGTACAACCCGCAGACGGCGAAGGACAGCATCTTCGAGCCGGCCAGGGGCGGGGAGAAGCTCCAGATCAAGAAGTCCGTGTCCTTCCACCTGTACATCAGGTCCGCTCCTCCCCCGCCTGCGCGCCGGTCCGTCCCTCCCCCCGCCTGCGCGTCCTGTCTGTCCCTCCCTCCGCCTGCACGGCAGGTCTGCACAGTCCCCGTATGAAGCCCCGCCGGCCCTGTGGTTGGTTCCCAAGGGCATCCTGGCCCTCGGATGAGCCCTGAGCTGAGGGCGTGCAGGTGTAGCGTGGCCCCGTGCCCGGCCGCACGTCGCCCCCCCCCCCCCACCGCGGGCTGCAGGGGCAGCCCCTCGCCTCCTCCAAGACCCGCTGCTCCCGAGTCCCCGGGCGTCGGGCGGGCTGTCTGCACAGGCAGGCCCTGATGGCCGTCCCCGTCCTGCAGCACGGCCCCGTGCGGGGACGGGGCCCTCTTTGACAAGTCGTGCAGCGACCGTGCGGTGGAGAGCCCCGAGTCTCGCCACTATCCTGTCTTCGAGAACCCCAAGCAGGGCAAGCTGCGCACCAAGGTGGAGAACGGTGAGTGACATGCGTCCCCCCTGTGTCCCCATGGAAGGCTGTGCCAAGCCCCAGGCCCATCACGGCGACATGGGCATGGCTGCCACGTTCTCGGTGTCTGTTGCCGGAGCACGAGGGCTTGTTTGCTGGGAGGGGGGGATCTGGGGACAGGCATGGTCTGCAGGGAGGTCAGGGTTCCACTCCGAGTCCGGAGAGGTGCCCCCCAGGACTCGGGGGACAGAGCCTGGCCAGAAACTCGGGGGAGGTGCCCCCCCAGGACTCGGGGGACAGAGCCTGGCCAGAAACACGGGTTCCCCGGAGTTGATTTTCCCACCACGGGAGCGGCGGGGAGAACAGGAAGGGAGAGGAAGTGCGTGCGCAGGGAGAGGTGGCCGCCTCTCCACTGCCCTGGGCTGTCTCCTCAGGGCCACCCCCATGCCCCGGCCCCAGCAGCTGGCCCCTGGGTGTGTCCCCGGAAGGTGGGAGCCACGCCAGGCTCTGGTGAATACACAAAGCGGCTCTGTCCACACGGTGCCGTGAAAGGGGGCGGCGCTGGCACCTTGCTGGACCCCGAGGACACACCAAGTGAGAACCTCCAGTCACAGAAGGTCACACGCTCTGTGGCTCCGTTTATGTGACGTGTCTGGAGTACCGAGGAGGCAACTCTGCAGAGACAGAAGCCGCCCCCGCGGTTGCCCGCAGCCTGGGGCGGGAGGGGCCGGCCAGGACAGGGGTCTCCCAAGGGCGGTCGAGTTCTGGCTCACTGAAGCGGGGGTCACACGCCTCTGCGACTGCGCCGAAAACCACGGAATCACGCGCTTTACGTGGGCGAATTCTGTCTCAGCAAAGCTGTCACTCAAAACGAAAACAAGGGGCGCCTGCCTGGCCCAGTTGGAAGGGCATGCGACTCCTAACCTCGGGGCTACGAGTTCGAGCCCCACGTTGGGTGTGGAGCTGACTGTAGAAACAGCAGCAGCGCCCCATAGCGGCCGCCCAGTGCACCCGGCCTGAGAGCCCAACTCGCACACCCACGACGGGCTCAGGCCCGCTGGTTCTGCATCGAGACCTGGACAACCAAACCTCTCACTGCCTCAGGGCCTTTACTTGTGCTGTTCTCTGTGTCTGAAACTGTTTCTCAGCTGTTGCTTCTCCTTCACGGTTCTGCTGTGCTGGCAAGTCCATCCCTGGTGGCCCCGCCATCCTTCTCGCCTCCGGGTACGATTGCCAGAGTTTCTGTGTGTGCGTGTGCACACACAGCGCTGTGCTTGCTTACCGTCTGTCCCCTTCTGTCCCCTCACCCGCACGCATGTTCCAGGGGCACGAGGATCCTCTGGGCTCACTCACTGTTGTTCCCGGCACTGAGCCTGGTGCCGGCATGTCGGTGCCATGGGCCCGTGGAAGGAGGAGTCTGTGAGAGCCTCGGGCCAAGCGTGAGGCGGACGGATTCCCCGGCCGGATGGCCTGGCCCAGGGGCCCCCGTGGCCCTGACCCAAGTCCCTCCCCAGGGGAAGGCACCATCCCCGTGGAGTCCAGTGACATCGTGCCCACGTGGGACGGCATCCGGCTGGGGGAGCGCCTCCGGACCATGTCCTGTAGCGACAAGATCCTGCGCTGGAACGTGCTCGGCCTGCAGGGGGCGCTGTTGACGCACTTCCTGCAGCCCGTGTATCTCCAGTCTGTCACCCTGGGTAAGGGTCCCGTCCTGCCTCCCGCCTCCCCCCCGCCCCCCGCGGACCGTGGTGCCGGTGCTAACGTGGTGTCTGCACTGCGCCGCTTCGGAGACCGGCGTGCCGCGGGGGCGGGGGCGGGGGGGGCGGGGAGAGGGGCGGGTTCCGGCAACGCGCACGCGCACGGCAGGTCTCGCGGCGGGCCACAGAAGGCAGGGTCCAGCCGCAGCGTTGCCTGGAGCCCAGAACGCCTGCAGGTGTGACTTCCCGACCGGGGCCCCGCCGGGACCCTCTCCACGGTCCCCGCACCTTGGCCTCTGCGGCCGGCGCCAACGGGCACGCTCTCCTCTTTGCGCCCAGGCTACCTGTTCAGCCAAGGGCACCTGACTCGTGCCATCTGCTGTCGTGTGACCAGGGATGGGAGCGCCTTCGAGGACGGACTGCGACCCCCCTTTATCGTCAACCACCCCAAGGTGTGGAGCCCCGTTTTCCCTCCATGTTTTCTCCCGTCCACGTGAGCCTGTCGGGGGCGCCCTGTGCTGCGGGCAGGGGAGGAGCCTTCCCTGGGGTCCCGGGAGCTGGTCCCTTTGTCCCCTTGGACGCCAGGGCTTTCTTTTCCCGGCCCATTTGAGTCAGGGGAGGGGGTAAGTCTAGAGCCCTCGCCAAACAGAATCCTAGATACGGGGAGGGATTCCGAGCCGCCCCTGCCGCAGGACCTTCTCCCGAAGTCTCCATCTTCCTGTCACCCCCGGGGGCCCTAGGTCGGCCGAGTCAGCGTGTACGACTCCAAGAGGCAGTCCGGGAAGACGAAGGAGACCAGCGTCAACTGGTGCCTGGCTGACGGCTACGACCTGGAGGTCCTGGACGGGACCAGAGGCGCCGTGGACGGGTGAGGCGCCGCCGGCCGCCCATGCCCGGGCTCCCCTCCCGCCCCCCCCAGACGGTAACGAGCACTCTTGTTCCTCCAGGCCGCGGAACGAGCTGTCCCGTGTCTCCAAAAAGAACATTTTCCTCCTGTTTAAAAAACTCTGCTCCTTCCGGTACCGCAGGGATCTACTCAGACTCTCCTACGGGGAGGCCAAGAGGGCGGCCCGTGACTACGAGGTGGCCAAGAACTACTTCAAGAAGGGCCTGAAGGACATGGGCTACGGGAACTGGGTCAGCAAGCCGCAGGAGGAGAAGAACTTTTACCTCTGCCCCGTGTAGTGGGGCCCGCGTGCTGCAGGGCGGGCGCGAGGCGGAGACGCCGGGGACGGGGTGCCCGCCCGCCCCTGCCCTGCCTGCCGGGGCGGGGGGAGGTGCGTCTTCTCTTCTCGCCACGCGAGCACGAGGGTCCGTGGCCCGCGTCCTGCTCAGCCCCCACCTGGCCTCCCGCCGCCCCTCCCCGTGTCTGCGTCGACCTCTCGCCATCCTGGCCGGGGCCCCGTCAGCCGTGCGTCCCGGCAGGGCTGGGGGCTTCGCTGGTGGACTCTGTAAGCCCCCCCCATCTCCCTTTTGCGATCCCCTTCTCCTTCCGATCATGGGGTCTCCCCTTTTCCTGCGAGAGGGTAAGAGGTGAACCGAACCGGGGGAAACATCTAGGAAGCGGACAGTCCGGGGCCGCGGGGTCAGAACTGGAGGCGGCGGCCGGGGGCCTTCGGTCTTGCACTTTAGCCGGCAGAGGGGCCGGCGCGGCCGGGAGGGCCGCACGGCCTGGGGGCGGTGCCGACCACCCCAGGCGGGCAGAGCCGCCTCGCCAAACCGCGGGGCCGCAGCCGTCCTGAAGCATTCCTGGGGACGTGTCCTGCCGGCAGGGGACAGCAGGGCCAGGGACCCCAGCCCGCCGGTGGGAGGCGTCCCAAACGCAGGTCCTCCCCGCTCAGATAATCAGGACTTAGAATAAGGGCACAGCGCCACGTTGGGTCAGATCACTGTACCGCCGGCGTGGTTCTCGTGGCAGTGACGCCAAGGGAAGTTGATGAAGTCATGGGTAAATTAAGAGTTTTTTAAAATGTCATAAATGTCGATTCTTAACTGCTATAGATAACCTCTAACCGCACAGACTGAAGAGTCAGACGTAATTTTCCACTTATCCAAGTGCTTTTGTCTGAGGTGGCTTCCGGAGGGCAGGCTGTGCACAGGCCTCGGGTCTCCTTGCCCGTTAGGGGGTCTTTAGAGGGCTGACACCTGACAGTCGTGGATGGAAGAGCAGCTTGTCCTGAAACCCCGCAAGGCGGGACCCCGTCTGCACCTCAAGCCAGGGTTGCCGCGTGGGGTCCCCGCCTTCCGTCGCCGGAGTCCGGCTCGGGGCCTGAGTCAGCCGGAGGCGCTCAGGACCCGTGCCCAGGCCCTGCCCCCGGGCGACAGCGGTGCGTGTCCGAGAACGCTCCCCGCCCCCGGTCCCCCCACTACTGCTGGGACAGCCCGCCTGCCCCCGCCCCCCGTCAGCAGATATGCCCACGTTCACATTTCTGTTCTTGTGGCTACGGTTTTCTCTGTGCTTTTGACCAAAAATCGACCAAAATAAAAAAAAAAAAAAACCCGTTTTTAAAGTATAAAGATGTCTTTGTGGAAGGGCCAGATGTCCCGAGAACTGTAGGGAACCCGGTGCCTGTCCCAGTGGAGGGGCCCGCCCCGCCCTGTGCACCTGCTGGGGGCGCGTGGGGCCTCGGAACCTGCAGACCCCCTGCTCCGCCTCGGGTGTCAGGATCCAGCAGCCTCTTACCGAGGAGCACGGGGGCCCTCGAAACCCCAGCCCCACGCGCCCTGAGGTCAAAGGAGACGCCGCAATCTTGTCGCAGTTACTGCTGCAGGAAGAGGTGCCTGCCGGAGACGCTGCTGCGTGGGGCCCGGCCCCCACAGTCCGCGCACCCCGTGCCCCCCGTCCCCGCACCACCCCCCGCAGGACTGGAGGGGCAGAGCTCCCTCCTGCCGTGCTCTACTTTCCTGTCCAGTGTTTGTTTTTAGTAACCAGGACGCCGCTTCCTTTTTTAAAATGATCTTTGTAGTCAATTCGTCCAGAACGTGGCTGTTGTGATCCTCTGATTATCGCTTGTGAAACCTGTCACCGCTGAAGCTATTTCCTGTACTCACGTGGAGCGGCCTCGGGGCTTTGGGTCCTGCAGGGACTCCAGGCGCCGGGTGGGAAGAGCCCAAGCTCAGATTTGATGTGGCTGAGCCGCGGTCCTACGGTTCTGCTCCTATGTGTCCTTGGTAACAGTGACTCACAGTATACATTCCTCATAAATAAAAAAAGGAGACTATGAATTGTTGGAAAGTCTCCAGTCTTGGCTTCCTGGGGGAGGGGGCCTGGGGACAGACGGAGCTGTGGTCCTGGGCTTCCCAGGGATGGGGCCGGCCCTCAGCCCACGGGCGCACAACCCCACACCCCCGCCGTCCCCACCAGAGCCCACCGACCGGACACACGGATCGCAGCGTCCTGGCGCCGAGCAGGGACACCCTTGGAGAGGCACCCCATCTCTCCCAGGGCCCCCGCCCCCACACGGTGCCCCGAGCACGAGGCAGCTGCTCGGCCCCTAGGGACGCACGGACTTGGAGCAAAGTTCGGAAGACCTGCCGTCGCTACCCCTGCTCTACCTCGCGGAAGGCCCTGGACTGAGTTCTCCCAACTGCATTCCCAAGAGAACGCGCCCCTGCGCACACGGAAATTTAGTCCATGGTCTCCAGATTCTTCTTGGACGTTTTAAAAATGCCGTTGCGACCAGCGGACATAAGTACCTGACGGGGAGGCTGAGGCACAGCGAAGCCGCCTTCTCCGTCCACTATACAGACGGGGAGGCTGAGGCCGAGAGGGCCAGTGACCTGTTCAGGAGCACACTCGGACCACAGCTCTGCGTGGCCGTCGCTCGTGGTCCGTGAGACCCCAAGCTGAGTCAGCTGGTCGGTTTCCAAAGACCTCGAGGGGGGACGTCTGCCCCACTATGACCGACCGGGAACCAGGCTGGCGGCTCCTGGTCCCACCTGGAGGGGAACGGACCCCGATCTCTAGGGCGTGGGCTGCTTCCTTCACACCTAACGCGCTTGCTGAGGGACTTAACACCTTCCTTCACACCTAACGCGCTTGCTTGAGACGGCACCCCCCCCCCCCCCGCCCACTCCGAGTGGCCTGGGGACTCGGGGGGCGGGGCGTCCTCAGTTTGTTTCGGGCGCGGGAGGCCCGCAGCTTAACAGCACTGCCGGGCGGGGGCCCAGAGCAAATGGGGTTCGTGCAGACCCCAGCTGTGAGGAGACCCGGCCAACCCTGCCTCCGGGGCCCCTGCCTTGAGAGGGACCCGCCCGCCCCGGGAGCTACTGCCGGGCTCTGTGGACTCCCGGCCCCGCCTGTGTGGCCGCTTCTCTTCCGTTCAACGGGTGCCCGTGGACGGCACAAGTCGCTCCCTGGAGCTGCCGCTGCCCTTCGGAGCCTTGTGCCACCTTCCACGCCTCACGGGTCGCTTCTCCAGCAGAGCCCGGGTCCCCGGATTTGCCAGCCCCGGCCCCCAAATGTAACAGAGAGACAAGACAGCTTTGGAAACAACTTTCTTTACGAGAATGTTGAGTTCCTAATGGGTCTGGCCTGGAGTTGGCTGGGACCGGTGCAAATATTCCAGAAGCACAGACAAGGGAGACCAAGGCCGGTGCGGGGGAAGGGCAGGGGCACGTGGGGGGCAAGGAAGGCAGGCCTGGGGCTGGCAGGAGGCAGGGGTCGAGCCCCCAGATTCTGCCTCTGGCCCCCTGTGCGCAGCCTTCCCCTGCGGAGAAGGCCGGCTGGGAGGCCCTGCGTCAGACGCCTCGCCGTGTCCAGCTCTTCCAGTGTCTGGCGCCTCACTGCCGAGACACTGCCGGCTTCCTGCTGCCGCACCAGCCGTCAAGAGCAGAGTTGGACAACGTGGCTGTCACCTGGCCTGTGGCCCCGTGTCCCCGGTGGAGACAGGCCGGCTTGCTGCCTCAGCGCCCCTCCCAGGCCCATCTTGCCTGGGCTTCAATCCAGCGTCTGCACCGCCCTCTTCAGATTTGGGGCCCAGAGCTGGGCACCGATTCTCCCCAGAGACGGCCCCAGGGACGCCCCTGACAGCAGAGGGAAGACGAGGGGCTGTGCCCTTCCCAGCACCCTGAGGGCGCACACCTGTCCGGATGGAGCAGCGCCCCCCCCACCCCCCGCCGCTGCTGCCCTCGCCTCCCCTCCCGGCAGCAGGGTCCCTGAAGGGCGGCGCCCTGACATGGGGCGATGGCACTGCCCAGGGCCGAGCCCGGCTGCCCCGCCACACGCAGCCACTCAGCCAGCTCTGTCCTCCCCGTTCTACAGACGACAACGAGCGCGGTCAGAGCAAAGTGCTTACGAACAGTCTCCAGGCCTCGGTTTCCTCCCATGGCAGCTGCTCGAGGAGTGCCGGGCAAGCTGCCCGCCTAGACCCCCTCTGGCGTTTTCGGTGACTTCCGTGGGCAAGAGCCACTTGCAGGAAGTACTTGACAACGGTTGCCGTCCAGGCTCCTGGATCCTTCCCCGGGACACGGAGTTGGCCGCGTGTCCTCAGCTTGCTGCTCTAGAATGCTCTAGAAGAGGGGGGGCTCCACGTGGCCAAGACAGCCCCTCGGGAGAAATGAGTCCATCCTGGCAGGCGGGGGCGTGTGCCGAGGCGCAGCTGGCCCAGCTGCCGGCCCGATGTCCCCGCCCAAGACAAGCCTACAGGGGCCCAGGAGCTCGGAGCGTGAACCCATGTTGGGAGGCGGCAACCCGGGAGGGAGCCCGGGGTCTGGGCTGGAGCGCAGCCCAGGAACAGAACGACAGAGAGGGATGGCTGTTAGACCCACCGAGTGCCCCCGGAATGTTCTCCAGCGCCCCAGCCCCCACCCTGCTTCAGGGGACTTGCTTTGCTCAAGGAAGAGACAGAGTGAGGAAGGGTCTTCGAGGGAGGTGTCGGGACAGTCAGGTGAGCCCAGCGCCCTGGCTCCGCCTGTCCCCTGTCCCTGACCGCACACTCGAGGAGCCTCTGCTCCGTGCCAGGGAGGGACTGGGCTTCTTCCCGAACCTCCCTTCCTCCTCGCGGCCTCCCCGCGAAGGGGCGGTACTGCCCCCATGTTAGAGATGAGGGCGCCGAGGGCCAGCGAGGCACAGAGACTGGCTCTCAGTGGCGGAGCCATAGGTGGCAAGCCGGGACCAGAGTCCACGCTGAGCCCATCTGGTCCTGTGGCCTGAGCTGTGCGTCCCCTCCACAGCCCCCACCTCTGCTGTGCCTCCCGAAGCGGGGGGGGGGGGGGGCCCAGAGGACAGCACGGTCTGTCAGCCGGCCCTCTGGCTGCGCTGGGCAGACCCCTCTATGACCGGCCGCCTGCTGGCCTGGCGCCGAGGACAGGCGGGGACCACAAATCAGAGCCACTCACGCGGCAAGGGTGGGGACAGGAGGTCCGGTAGAGGCCTGTTTCCTGGGCTAGGAGGCCAGGTGGTCCCTGGACGGTCTCTGGGAGCAACGTGAGGGTACAGCCTCCAGGGGCCCAGGGGACAGAAGCAAAGGCCGCGCTTTCTGAGGAGCCAACGGTGGCACCGAGGCTCTGCCTCAGCCCAGCCCGGGCCTGGCTGGTGGGGGCGGGCTGGGGCGGTGCTGACTCCCTCCTGCCCAGCCGCACGCCCCCTCTGCTGAGACCAGAAAGGCTGGGTCTGCTTAAAGCTAACGGCTTCGTTTACTGACTCCATACGCCCGGTTGCTTCAAGTGGGGAGAAACCGCCTGTGAGCTTGCATTTTGCACACAGTTGGAGAGCTGGGACCTCAGGCTCCGAGCAGGTCACCGAAGACTCAGAACTCGGAGGCTCCCCTGGCACCCGGCCTCGCCCACCACACCCTGGCCTGAACAAGGGGTGCAGAGGGAGCTGGGGCTCTGGAGCCCCTTAGAAGCAAAGGGCTGTGGGGCTGGGCTGGAGGCCCCCCAGGAATCTAACCGAGGTGTCAGGTGAGCGCCTGACCAGACCCACTGTCTACTTAGGTGGCCGCCAAGTCAGGCCACACTCAGGCCCGCCCCCTGCCCCTCCCTCTGAGGGCCCATAACGTCAGATGGCCCAACCCTGCCCGGATCTGCAACGCTCCCCCCCCCCCGCCCCCCGTCACTCTCCCCTCGGGGTGCAAGGCTGACATCTCTGTCCTCCGCTGTGAGTCTTCAGGCCCCACCAGCAACGCTACTGCCTGGCTGGTGCAAGGGGACAGGACGGCAGCCGGTCCAGCCTCCCAGCTGCCGTGCGCCGCCGCAGGCGTGGAGAGGGGCCCAGGTGGTGGAAAGGATGGGTCTGCGGCAGCCCCCCCACCTGCAGCACACTTGTCCCTCTTCTGCCCAAAACCACTGTCAACAGAGGGCGCGGGCGAGGGAGTGGGGCTGGGGGGGGCTCACTTGGAGCTGGGCGCCGAGCGGTCCGCGTGCAGGAAGGTAGCAGTGGCGAAGTTCTGGAAGAGAGGTTGCAGGAACATGCCGACCGTGCCGAAAACACAGACGAAGACAAAGATCCACAGGAAGAGGCGGTCGATCACCATGGCGACATACTTCCAGTCCTCAGTCACCTGGGCAGAGGGGACAGGCGAGGCCGGGGCACCAGTCACGGGATGCAGGTCTCACTACACACACGCGCGCGCACACGCACACGCACCCCACCCTCCCTCCACGACCCCGGAGTGACTTGTCCGAAGCGCGGCTCCAAGGCGCCCTGCTCAAAAGCCGCCGGTGGCCCCACTGCCTTCGGGGCCCTTCCACGCTCCCGAGTGTGACGGTGACAAGTCTGAGCCCTCCCGCTGTCGTCCAGGCTCCGTGCCTTGGGCCTCCTTTCTGTCGAGAATTCTGATCTTCCCTTTCTGTGCCTGCCCGCACAGGCTTTAAAGCCCGGATCACGTTCCCTCCCGGACGACGTGCCCTTTCCCGCACCGTCCCCCTGGATCCCTGGGCACTGCGTACACATCGCCACGGTGTTTTTCCTGCCCTGTGTCGCCGCCCCACCCCCACCCCCGCCAGCGGGGAGGCCCCGAACCACAGGGACCCTGGTTCATGGCGTCACCCCAGCATCCGCGAAGATCGGTTACTGAAAGAATGCCGCCTCCGCAGGCCTCGCCCCGCCCACCGGCCCGCCCCGGGGAGCCCCGCCCACCGGCACCGCCTCCGGCTCGCAGGCCCCAGAGGGCGCGGACCGGTCCCCAGATGGGACCAAATGAGTCAGAAAGAGAATAACCCCTGGGTCCCACCGCTGCCACAAGGCCCGCATGAAGGGCCCGCCGCCCCTCAGAGCCGCTCCGCTCGGCCTGCGTCGGGCCTTTGCGCACGCTCCCCTGGGGCCTGGGAAGGAGGCAGCTGAGCTGTGGCTCTCCTGCCACAGCTGTGCCTACTGTGCACCTGGTACCGAGCCTGGGGTGTGACTGAGGGCAAGACCAACACACTGTGGCCGAGGGCACAGACGGGCCTGATGGGGTAATCGCACACCGGCCAGCGCTTATAGGAAACAGAGGACGGAGACACAAATCTCAGGTGCCATTTGGGATGGCCTCTTTGAAGAAGCGACAGTTAAGGTCACGTGACGAGCAGGAAGGACTTGGCTGCGGCCAGAATACAGTGAAGAAAGAAACAATCAAGCAAACCCAAACCGGGACCTTCGGCCTGTATCCTGCAAAATGCTGATGCCACGAAAACCGAAGCTGAGAAACCGCTGCAGATCGAAGAGAAAGAAAGACGCAGGACAAGTAAACGCAGTTCGAGGCCCGGACCGTGGGGGACAAGTGCTACAGAGGGCGGGACCGAAAACACTGGGAAAATGTTAACTCGGACCTCTTATCAGATTAAGATATTATATTGATGCTAAATCTCCTGAATCGGATCACTGAGCCTGGTTGTGCAAGACAACATCCCTGGTCTCAGGACAGACACCCCCGCAGTACTTGGAATAAAGGATCCCAATGGCTGCAACTAACTCTCAAACAGGAGAACAAAGGTTAATAGTAGTAATAGGCTTTTTAAAAGACTTTCTTGTTAAGTAGGCTCCACACCCACCCTGGGGCTTGAATTCACGACCCTGAGCCCAAGAGCAGCAGCATCTACAGGCATCCCAGTAAAAAGAAAGGGCATTCCAGGGGCGCCGGGGGGGGGGGGGGGGGGCTCAGGGCATTCCAGGGGGCGCCTGGGAGGGCTCAGGGCATTCCAGGGGATGCCTGGGGGGCTCAGGGCATTCCAGGGGGCGCCTGGGGGGCTCAGGGCATTCCAGGGGGCGCCTGGGAGGGCTCGGGGTACTCCAGGGCACCTAGGTGGCTCGGGGCATTCCAGGGGTCGCCTGGGGGGGGCTCAGGGCACTCCAGGGCACCTAGAGGGCTCAGGGTACTCCAGGGGCGCCTGGGGTGGGGGGGCTCGGGGCATTCCAGGGGGCGCCTGGTGGGCTCAGTCAGTGAAGCATCCAACTTTGGTTCAGGTCATGATCTCACGGTTTGTGAGTTCAAGCCCGCGTCGGGCTCTGGGCTGACAGCTAGCCTGGAGGCTCCTTGGGATTCTGTGTCTCCCTCTTTCTCTGACCCTCCCCTGCTCAGTCTCGCTCTGTTTCTCAAAAATGAATAAACGTTAAATTTAAAACTAAATAAATAAATAAAGAGAGAAAGGGCATTCCAGGCAGAGAGACCTAGGTGTGCCAAAGTTCTGAGGTAGCACAGAACTTAGACTAGTCAGCGGGAGGAGCCAGTGACCCGAGCCAGGGAGAGAAGGTACCGCCTGAGAAGGAGCCAGTGTGCATCTGGATGGAGCACCCGACTCGGGGAGGCCACCGGGAGACTCTGCCCTGGTCGGGGCCTCCAGCCAGGGCGGTAGGGTGCAGATGCGGAGAAGGGCTTTGGAGGCTGTGCTCACAGGACAGGCCGTGAGAGGAGAAAGAGAGGAGTCGAGGGGCACTGCAGGTTTCTGCTCTGAACCACCCGGTGGACGACGTGACATTTACTAAAAGGTGGGGAGACTGGAGGAGAGGCAGCCGGTGTAGACGAGCACTGAGGCGTCCAAGTAGGCCACTGCGCCCCGGGCAGGCACCCAGCGGACTGCGGCAGGGGCGGGGCGGGGCGGGACTCGCGGCTGCGCGGCTCCCACGTGGCCTCGGCGGCTGAGGCTCCGGCCGCAGGTCCCCGGGCCTGGCCCCGCCCTGCGCCCCTCAGGAACGTACCGGCTCCCCCGCCAAGCCCGGGTTCCAGCCCGACGTCCTGTCCAGGACAGAGCACAGAAGCCCCAGGCTCTGAAGGCCCCCTCCGGCCCCCCAGACCCCCCACGGTAGTGCTGGAGCCGCCCCTCCTCACCCCCCCCAAACCGGACCGGCTGCATCCCGGCGGAAACCTGGCTCGTCACCATGGCAACCACTGAGGAGCCACAGCCTGTACGCGGCCCGGTACCCCTCCTGGCGGCCCAAGGCACGGGCGGGGGGGGGGGGAAGGGGGGCGCCCGCAGCACTCTCCCCCTGCGCCGCTGCGGCTCACGGAGGAAAGAGCCGGGGGTGCACAAAGCGCAGGGGTGCTCCGGGAAGCCCTCGCCTCCACCAGCCCCTCCTCCAAAACGATTTCTCCGGGGCCCGGCCTCCCGGGGCGCGAAGGCGCAGAAAAAAGTCCCGGGCTTGGGGCTGTCCTCCCCGCGGGACCTCTTCTCCCCTCCCCCCACCCCGGGCCGCCCTCCGTTCTGCCCCGGCGCCACCCCGTGGGGTGCACGGGCGACTCCTGCCCTTCGTGCCCAGAGCTGCGATGGTCACCAACTGGGACTTGGGGGTGGGGGGGCTGGCGGGGACCACCGGCCGGCCGCCAAGCCACAAAGGCCTCCAAGGCGTCCGGGCCAACCAGGCCTATCGCGCGCCCCACCCACCCCGGCCCCGTCCGCAGGGGGCCACGAGTTCCGCGGCGCCGCCTCCGGGAAGCCCACGGAGAAGGCCACGCCCGCACGCACTCCCGGCAGCCTCGCGTGGCCGCGCCACTCACGCTCTGGTCGTCGTCCTCGCTGCGCACGTGGTCCGCGATGAAGCGCACGCCGTCCACCGCCGCGCGGAGCCCGCAGCCGCGGGTCGGGCCCGAGGACTCTCCGGGGGCTTCTCGGAAGAGGAGGGCGCCCGCCTCGCGCTCGCGCTGGCGCCGCCGCAGGCGCAGGCGCTGGCGGGCGCAGCGGCGGCGCGGCTGCTGCATGAAGAGCAGCGCGGGCAGCTTCTCCAGGAACACGACCTTGACCCAGGGCGCCATGGTGTGCGTAGTGGGCGAGCGGTGGTGCACGTTGAGCACGCACACGCTGGTGACGATGGAGAAGGTGACCAGCACCATGGTGAACATGAGGTACTTGCCCACCAGCGGCACGTCCAGCGAGGTGGGCGGCACGATCTTGGAGATGAGCAGCAGGAAGACGGTGAGCGCCAGCAGCACCGAGATGCAGAGCGTCATCTTCTCGCCGCAGTCGGACGGCAGGTAGAAGACGAGGATGGCCAGCGAGGTGATGAGCACGCAGGGCACGATGAGGTTGATGGTGTAGAAGAGCGGCTTGCGCCGGATGATGAAGTCGTACGTGATGTCCACATACGTGCTGTCGTCCGGGTTCTCGTTGCGCCGGCCCGGCAGCGCCACGATGTCCCACTCGCCGCTGGGCGTGAAGTCGTCCAGGCTGGCCGCGTCGCTCTTGAGCACCAGGTCGATCTCCGTGCGGTCGTAGGTCCAGGAGCGGAACTTGAGGGTGCAGTTCTGCTGGTCGAAGGGGAAGTGCTTGACCTCGATCTTGCAGGCGCTCTTGTAGATGGCGGGCGGCAGCCAGAAGATGCTGCCGTCATAGGAGACCACGGCGTTGGAATAGAAGGACACCTCGTACATGCCGTCGGCGCTGCCGGAGGACGCGCAGGGTCAGCCTCGGCCCGGGGGCCCCGCGCCCCACCCGCACCCCACCCGCCAGCGCCCCGCTGAGTGCCAGGCAGACAGGGGGTGGGAAACCCATGGGACGGGAAAGCCCAGGTCCCCGGGTAACGGTCCAGGAGCATACGGAGGTGGGGCAGGGATTGAGCAAGAACGGGATGGGGTGAGGGGGTGGTGGGGAGGCCTGTGAGGCCTCTCAGAGAAGAGGGTGGATGAGGGGGGCATCTGCCGCTTGGCATGCATCGGGCAAGCTGGTTGCTCCTCGTGAGGGTGGAGAAGTCGGGGGAGCAGGGAGGCCAGAGTAAAGAGCAACGAGGGGGACGGAGGCAGGGGAGAGCAGGGCATGGACCCACTAGTGACGTGGGATCTTGGAGGGAAGCGGGGTCATTGCAGGAAAGGGGATGAAACCCCGGGAGAAACTGGGACTGCCAGGTTCCTTGACCCCGAACAGTGCCCCAGGGAAGCGTATTCTTGAATCAGTGAAGGCACTGTGGCTGCCAGCCCCTGTTCATATCCCACTGCGGCTGCAAACACCAGGGGCTCTTGTCTGGCTGGGAGGGCACTGGTCACAGCCCAGCTCGCCTCGGAGCCGTCGCGGTGCCCACACCACGGCACAGTGGTCTGGGCCTGTCAGTCTGGATAGCGACGGTGTCTGTGCCAGTGGGAGGTCCCTCCTCTCCCGGACATGAGCTCATTTACTTTCCCCAAGGCCCCTTCCCTCCCAGAGCACGCCGGTCATCCCCCCCACCCCTTCCGCTGCTCCCAGGCCACCTACTTGTTGTAGAGGACCACGTCCGGGAGCCAGATGTGCTTGGAAGGCAGCCGGACCTTCTTCATGTTGTCGAACTCCTCGGGCTTCCAGGTGAGGCGGTAGTCCTCCCACTCCTGTGACAGGGAGAGACGGAGCGCTACCAGCGGTGCCCTTGGTGGGGCTGAAGGTCAAGGACACAGACTGGGAGGGTGGGGCACCTGGCTTGAGGCGGCTTTTACAAGCTACACCCTCCTCCCCGACAGTGACTTCTCTGCCCTGCAAACGCGGCTCCTGAAATACTTCCTCACTTAATTTGCATATCTAAGCCAAGACACTAGACTCTACATTTCACAAATAAGAAAATGAATCTCGCAGATCATGTTCAAAGTGACAGAGCTGGTGAGTAGAAAAACCAAGATTCAAATCAGTTATTTAGTAGGAGTCCAAAGTCTATACCTTTCTTTCTTTCTTTCTTTTTTTTTTTTTTGAGGAGATTAAGAGGGAAAAGCACATGCAAAAAAAAAAAAAGGAGGAAAGCGGAGACCAGAGGTGTGGGCTGGGCAGGAAGAGCACTAACCTGGGTCAGCCAGACGTTGGTGGTCATGACCTGTTCCCGCTCGTGCTGCGGAGGAGAGGGGCAGCTGAGGAGAAGGCCCCCCTGCTTGCAGGTTCAGTGCAAGCACCCACGTCCCTCCCACACCTCGACACGCCCTGGGAACTCCAGAGGAATAAGCACAAAAATGAACACGTTCTTGGCCGTTCTGACTTCAGTAGCAGAGAGTATGGGATCCGTACTCACCACACTAATGAGCTGGGCCAGTGACACCATGAGCTGCACCGTCACCAGCTCAGAGCCATTGGTGGCTGGTCGAATGAGCTTGTTGTACCGGGAAGGATCCAGGAGATGCTCCACCAGCCGCTCCTCTGTGTCAGTACCCCAGACTCCTGGGCAGGGGCGGTGGCGGGGGCAGGAAGGAAGGAAGTAGGCAAGGAGGGCCCACCTAGCATCCCACTCTCCTAGGCAAGTGGGACAACCAGGCCGAAACAGGGGCTCCCACTGCTCCATCCCGAAGCACACGGCAAAATGCTTAGATCATCCCACGGGGGCCCCTCCTAGCGAAGCCCTTCTCTGAGATCACTGGCCAGGGAGGCCAGGGAGCCCCACACAGACGTCTCCAGACTAAGAACCCATTCTGCAAGGATCATGGTTTCAAAAGATAGGAGATTTCACGTTTTCATGGCTTCTTCTAAAAGATCCCTGCAGTTCAAGGAGCGTTTGGGATGGTGATGAAGGGAAGGGCTATTTATATCCCACCATACCGCCTTTCTCCTCGGTCAGTGCCCATCCGTGTACACAAGTAACACTGTGTGCCTCTCCATGTGACTTTGGCTGTGACCCCACCCCACCCCCACCTTCAAAGGCACCGCTGGGTTGGAGTGGATCGCAGGGCTGGGCTGCCTGTGCTGTAGGTCAGACCATGGATTCAGTCCCAAATTCCACACGCTGGGAGCCCACCTCCCGTGAGGAATGGCGTGCAGGTGTGGAAAACTTGTTTAGTTGTGCAAACCCTCGCACCTGCCCCCCCACAGACACTCTCCTGCAGCTCTGCAGGACGTGCCCCACCCCCTCGAGCTCAGCCTGGCGAGCGGCTTCCCTTCCAAGTCTTCTGTCCCACCCTACAAGAGAGTTGAGAAGTCACTTCTCGCCCCTTCCTGCCTTGCTCCTGCGGAGTGGCCAGAATCAGGGGCCCGATGTGGGGTACAGGAAATGATGGAGAGCTAAGGGAGGGTGCCGATCCAGCTAGAGTTCTTGTAAAAACGTTTCACGAGAAGTCAAGTGGCACCTCAACCGCAGCGTGTGCCCTCCTGACACCCCAGAGAGCCCAGGACGACCCCCTCCCTCCTTCCTCTCTGCGCCCACGCCCTCACCTCCCCCCACCCCCAGCGCCGTGGCCCGCAGCTCCCTCGCTTCCTTGCCTCGCTTACTCCTTCGGGGATGTCCTCCTCCCATTCGGTCCCCCAGGCGCGCCCGCCCCCGCGGACGCCCCCAGCTCTGGGGGTCCCCCTTCCACCGCGGAGCCCGGGAGCCCGGGTGGTCCTCACCTGCGCGCAGCCCGAGGAGGCCGCAGCCGAGCAGCAGCGCGGCGGGGCCGGAGCGCGGGGCCATGCCGCGGGCGGGGCGCTGTCCGCGGTGCTGAAGCCGCGCGGGCCGGGGCGGCGGGGCGGCCGGGCGGCCGGGCTGCGGGAGGGAGCCGGCGGGCAGAGGCTGTTCGGGCCGCTCTCCCCGGGAAGGCGATTGGGATGGAGAGGGGCGGAGTCTCCGCCCCGGAGGCGGAAGCGCCGGAGCCCAGAAAGAAAGGGGGTCCCCAGGCGGGACGTGCTTCTGCCCAGGCCGCTCGTGCGCGGGGCGGAAGCGGGCGGCCCTCTGCACCGGGCACTCTGGAGCCGCTTAGCACCGGGGGACCGAGGGCCAGAACGCGGGGGCGGGACTCGGGACAAGCTCCTGGGGTTGCAGCCCTCCTTCCTCGCTCTCACCAATCCAAACGGTCCTGCCTCCCTGGAAGGACGAGGATGCCGCGGAGCTAAAGCATTTCAGGTCCTCAGAGAGAGAGAGAGACAGGGGGCTGTGGGTTTGCTGTTTTAAAAGAGCGAACAGCTTTGGAGTCTGGAAACACAATGCCCTCACCTGTCCCCTTCTCCACCTCCATAAACTCCCTCAAAGGCCAACCTCCTGCCCTCCCCCAGGGCGCCTCGGGTGGGGACGCCTAGACCTCCCTTGAAGAGAAGGCAACTTTCAAGAGCGGCCCTTACCAGTTAGCCCCTCACGCCCATCCCCCTCCAGTCGCCTTCGGCCTCTGTATAACAAAGGGGATCCGAGGACCACGTCACAGAGGCCAGCCCAAGAAGGAGAGCAAACGTGAGGCAGAGAGGATTCACAGCTCAATGACGTCTTTGATCGGGAAAACCCTGAACGGTTAGTTTCTGAGCCAATAAAGGCTCCCCTTTTTCCTTAGGTGGATTTTTTGTCACTTACAATTAAAAGTTTCCCGACCGAAGGAGCCTTGTGCATGCAGGCTCTGTCTTATCCCATCTCTGCCTACTTCTTCAGCCTGGACCACTACCTGCAGCGCCACACTCCAACTACCGGTGGCTCTTAAAGATGATGAACATTCTCCACCCCACTCCCACCCCATCCTCCACACCTCAGGGCCTTTTCCTAGGCCCTTTTATCACCCGTTTCTCCTCAACCACCCTCTACCTAACTTTGAACACTTGACAGACATGTTAGCGCCTCAAGGAAGGGGTATGTGAGCAAGGACCAGGCCCAGGGCCCTGCTCTGTGTTTGCAGAGGATGATGTCCGGTGAGTGAGCCCGTGACTGCCTCTGCTGCTGGACCAGGAAGCAGCACAGCTCCAGGCTTCTCACGAGGGCGCCACAGATACAGAGCCAGTGCAAGCCCAACAGCTTCTAGTGTGGAGGGGAAATTCCTTTTTAAAAGTTCAGCAAAGGGGCACCTGGGTGACTCAGTCGGTTAAGGATCCGACTCCAGCTCAGGGCATGATCTCACAGTTCTCGCCCCACATCGAGCTCTGTGCGGACAGCTCAGAGCCTGGAGCCTGCTTCAGATTCTGTGTCTCCCTCTCTCTCTGCCCCTCCCCTGTTCGAGCTGTCTCTCAAAAATAAACATTAAAAAAATCTTTTCTTAAAAAAGTAAAAGTTCAGCTACAAGCAACTTATTTGACACATCCTCAGTTCCTGAAATCGAAGGGCGAAAATAAGACAAGCACCAGAAAAGGAGCGGGCGGCCCCGGCCCTGGGATGCGCGTGCGAGTGGACACAGGCACACATAAACATGTAATCACCTCCTAAGAATTAGAGAAATCATACAAGCGAGGAACAGAGCGGAGAATAAAAAGCCTTAAGGAAAAGAAACGTGTGCCGTCACTCCTTTTGGTGAAAGGGCCAAAGGTCGGAAAAAGACCCACCTTTGACAATTTAGACCAACATTTGTTGAGTGTCTACTGATTTTCGAGGGTTGTGTGCGTCTTGAGACCCCACTATGAAGGAGGTCCCGGGGCGGTGGCTGCTCTAGTAGACATGAACGAGGTGTTCCAGAGGCACAGAGCGGGAAGGTAACGGTGCCTGAGCACCCGCAGGAAGTGGAGATGAAAACTGAGACAGGAGAGGAGAGAGCAGTGAGACAGGGAGCCTCAAAGGCTCTGCAAAGACCTGCACGAGAGGGACAGGGGCTGTGCGTGCGAACGGCCTCTGTACTTAGTATGTCTCTGTTGGTGGCTGCAGGTGAACGAGGAAGGCCGAAGTCCTTGCTCATGGAAAGCGCTCTCTGGAGTGGCTGCTTGTCTCTGGGGGGACAGACTAGTGGGCCGCCTGGCTGCTTTAAGCCCTTGGTTGCTCCCTGGTGCCCCTCTCGGCCCGTTCAGGCAGCCTGCTCACCTTGGCCTCTATCTCCTCGTCTCATTCCTCAGCTTTTGCTTCAAGTTTTTGTTGTTTGTTTTTGAGAGAGAGAGGAGGAGAGAGAGCACGAGAGAGTGAGGAGAAGGGCAGAGTAGAGACACACAGAATCCCAAGCAGGTTCCGCGCCATTGGCGCGCAGGGCTTGACCCCACGACCCTGAAATCATGACCTGAGCAGAAATCAAGAGGCAGACAGTCAACCGACTGAGCCACCCAGGTGCCCCGTACTTTTATTTTTTAGGTAAGAAATGGAACGCTTCACAACGTCGTGTGTCATCCTCGCCCAGGGCTGTGCTAATCTCTGCATCGCTCCAGTGTTCGCGTACATGCGGCAGATGCGAGCACTTCTGCAAGTTCTCCTGCACTTGTGCAAGGAGCCCTGAGCACAACCACCCAGGGGCCGTGGAGAGCCGGAGCCCCCTCCCGCCCTCGTGTCTCCCTCACACACTCCTTCCACGTCCACCAGAGAGAAAGGCATTCAGGGAGTGTGGAAGGGTCCAGAGCCACGCAGGGCGACGGGCAGATATATGAGGATCAGCCCTGAGGCAAAACAGAGACCAGGTGAGGTTCTGGTGAGACACCCCCATCGTCTCTGATGGTCGGGAACATTTTCCCTTCTGAGGCACTACAATTGATGTTATTTTATTTATTTTAAATTTCAAAACTATTTATTTAAAAACTATTACCAGAGTAATACATATTCATGAAGACCAACTGGAAAACACAAATTAGCAAAACAAAGTACAGAATAGATTCATAATCCTACCTCCTAGAAAAATATCACCGTTAGCTCTTCATGTATAGATGTATCTCGTAACTTGTGTATTAAATACATACAGTATACAATATCTATACAGATATGTACTTAATATCTATATAGCAGATAGCCGAAGGTATTTAGAGCTCTAAATTTATATGTATTTAGACATGACATATGAAGCACATACAAATTATAAGTGTGCAGCTAACTTTTCACAACATGAACATACCCATATGACCTCATGGAGGTGAAACAGATACAGCAGTACCAATATCCGGAAGCCCCCGCTCTGTCCCCTGCCAGTCGTTACTCCCTCCGGGATCTCCGTAAGTCACATCATGGGGGGGGGGGGGGTGACTGTCAAAGTTCTAGACCTCGACAGAGACCACGGGCACACAACATCATGAACGTATTAAATGCCACCGGACTGCACACGGTCAAACGGCTAGAACAGTAAAGTCCAGGTTACAGGTGTTTTCCCACAATTAAAACGAAAGGGAAGAAAAGTAAGGCCTATTCTGACTTCCGATAGCATACGTTGACTTTGCCCGCTAAACTTTATATAAATGGAATCACAATCTTTCGTGTGGTTTTTTTTTTCTGGTTTTGTTTTTTTGTGAGAATCCTGGATGCTGGTGAATGCAGCTGTCACTCACTCAGCACCGTTGCTGCCCTGCACTCCACCCTGCGAACACACCCCCAGGTACCCATCCCACGGTGTGAATACACCATCACATATCATTCTATTCTCCCGGAATATGTTTCCAGTTTCGTATTATAAAAGAAAAGCCTGGCATTGGGGCAACTGGGTGGCTCAGTCAGTTAAGCATCGAACTCTTGATTCTGGCTCAGGTCATGATCTCATGGTTCATGGGTTTGAGCCCCGCATCGGGCTCTGTGCTGACAGAGCGAAGCCTGCTAGAGATTCTCTCTCTCCCTCTCTGCCCCTCCCCCATTCGTGCTCACTCTCAAAATAAACTAAAAAAGAATACTGGCACGAGCATTCTCGTGCATGTTTTTGCCGTGCAAAAACAGCCATTTCTGTTGGGTTCATAAGTAAATCACATACATCACTTGTGCTTTTTAAAAAAGGAACACACTCTAAGTCTAGACGTGTGGTCTCCCTTTCTCATCCACCCGTTCTCAGGCGCCTCGTGAGCACTCTCTGATTCCTTTCTCATCCACCCGTTCTCAGGCGCCTCGTGAGCACATTCTCCGAGAACCATTCCAGCAGCCGCACACATTCCGTTGCAGGTGAACTTTTGCACATCTCCGTAACAATTTCCAAGCGACATTGCTGGATCGAAGATCTTCAGGTTTGTGGAGACTCTGGATAGGGAAAGTGGGCTCCTGTAGGCTTGGTACTACCACGGCCGCCCTGGAGCCTCAGCCCAAAGCTCCAGTGGGCGACACCTCTGCAGTCTTGCCTACGCCGAGCCCCCTCTTTATCCTCTCCCCTCTTCTCCCTTGCCTTTCTCCTCGATCTTCTTCTAGTCTGGGGCCCAGTTCTTTCTGAATGTCTCCCATTTCCATCTAAGGAACTTCCCCTTCACGATCCTTCTTGGGAGCTAACCCTGACGAACGCCACCCCTCGAGGCCTTCGCATTTCCCGAGCCCTACCGCGCGGGTTCATCACACCGTGTGAGCTGACCGTATCTGCCTCCGGGTTATCCAGTACCACGCGCTCCTCAGGGCGGGAGTAGGACATACAACAAATATCAGCAAATGTGTCGCGGCTGCCATGGGAGGGGCCTCCCTCTGTGCCAGGACTCACGGCACCGCCGGTGCCCCCTACACTTCCTGGCAGACAGATCTGTGGAGTCTGTGACAGAATGCTATGTTTCTGGGGCTCACAGCAGAAAGCCGCTAGCTCTGCCCCAAACAGGTGCATCTGCTCGCGCTGACCACACGCATCCCTTTGGAGGAAAAACAAAACTGTCTACAGCTTGTTTTCCATAGAGCAGCCAGAGTGATCTTTCAACATCTCAGGTCAGATCGTGCCACTCCTAGCTTAAAATCCTCCCCGGTTTCCCGCTGCACTCCGAATAAAACCCGAGTGACCCCTGCTCCAACCCTGGCCTCCTCTCCGACCCTCTCCCCGCACTAGACGGATCCTCCACTCCTCAAAACCCTTACAAGTTCTTTACCACGCGTGCCTTTCTGAGCACTCCTCACACGTAAGGTCACTAGATCTGCAGGCACGAGGCGCCGTCGCCATCTCCGATCTCCGTGCTCCAGGACAGAAGCCAGACAGGCTGAGGGAAGGGCCTGGTTAAGGTTTTTCCTGATCTTAAACTAAAGTCCAAGTTCCTAAACGAGGCCGTTAGAATCTGCCAAGCAGCAGTCTATGCCTGCCTGTCTGTATCACTCCAGGCAAAGCCTTCTTTCCCTTCCTCCAACTGGCCATGGCCTACCTCAAAACCTTCGCACAGGCCACCCCTCCTGCCGGGGACAGTGCCCAGCCCTCTTCCTCCCTGCCCACCCTTCGGAATGAGTGTGCCCCCTGACACAGCTCCAGGACCGTCCTTCGAGGCACTTACCAGAACTGCGATTTCGTGACTGCGTGCGTAACAATTCACGGAAGTGCCAGACTTCCCGCCAGGCCGAATGCACGGGAGAGGTGAGGGCCGGGTCTGTCCCACCCTCTGCTGCAGCCCCGTGCCTCCCACGTCGCGGGCGCGGGTATTTATTAATCCTCTCTCGATCTGGTGAGTCAGCTAGCTTCACGGACTCCACCTTTCCCGTATCTGGTTCCCCCAAGAGAAAGCAGGCTCAAGAGCAGGGCGTTTCCTTTTATTCACTCCTGTTTCCCTAGCACTAGCAAAGATTCACTAAATGAATATAATCATCCCTTGTTTCCACTCCCAACGCCCCTGCCCTCCCCGTTTCAGCACAACACCAGACCGGACTCCACACTGGGCTGCTCCCAGAGGCCCTCCCGGAGGAGAGCTGAGATGATGAGCAGACTACCAAAGTCAGGCAGACCCAGACCTCACCTCACTGACCATGACTTTTGAGTTTCCTCACCGGAGTCTGTGCAACACCGTGGGAGTGTCTCGTCACGTGATTTCCTCCTAATTAAAACGTTTAAAACATATGGAATTCAGAGGCACCTGGATGGCTCAGCCGGTCAAAGTTCCAGCTCTTGATCTCAGCTCAGGTCACGAGCTCACAGTTCGGGAGACTGAGCCCCACATCCAGCACGGACACAGCGTGGAGCCTGCTTGGGATTCTCTCTCCCTCTCTGCCCCTTGCCTGCTGTCAAAATAAATATTTTTAAAGTTTTTTAAAAATAAAAGTGAAATATGGAACTCAGGATTTTCCAAGCGGCTGCATTTGTGGGTATTTTCGGGGAAGGAGTCAAGTGATGTGAAAACCTCTCCAGAAGGCATCAGAGGAAGGCGGGGTGGGGCTGAGGGACAGGGACTTCGGAGACAAACCCACACTCTGCTTACTGTCTGTATGTCCTCCGGGAGCCCCCCCTTTTCCCCACTTGCAAGTTGCTGCAAGACGCCCTGACTCAGGAAGCGGGGATTCTCACCCCAGTCTTTAATGTTACCAGCTGGCACACACGAAGGTTTACGTGGAGCTACCCTTTCGGGCTCCCCAAAGGAAGTCACCGGCCCCGGGAAGGGCAGCAGAACTCGTCTCGATTACCGTTAAACACCCAGGGTCAACCGCCGCGGACTCGGTAGACGAGGCGCCCGGCACCAGGCAGCAGGGCGCGCAGCCCACTCCCAACGGCCTTCTTTCCAGCCCGGGTGAGAGGAAGGTGGCCAGGGGCTCAGGCGCGGAGTTGGCCGGCGGGGCTCCCAAGGGCCCAGCATGGGCTGACCTGCGCCCTCGGCGGAAGTCAGCCCGGCCCCTCCCACCCCCTATAATCAACCCTCCCCTCCCCGGCCACCGCACCGCTCGGTCCTCGGCGACAGTGCCACCTAGCGAGGGCCAGGGCCACCGCGGCAGGCGGCGCCCACCCCGGCTGGGCCGCCGGCCGTCGTCGGCCGGCCAGGGGCCGGCGGGCCATACCGGCGCTGCCCGGCCCGCGAGGAAAGCCACGCGGCCCCGCAGCCTCGAGGCGAAGGGTCAGCGACCGGCCGCGCGGCCTTAAGGGGCCAGGCACCGCACGGTGTCTCCCTCCGGTCCTTTGGCGAAGGCCATGTACGCAATACCCCGCCCGGAGTCACCGCACACACGCGGAAACTGAGGCTCAGAGGAGGGGTGGTCAACCCAAGGTCACAAGACCAGCTGGCGACGCGGCAGGCACGAGCCTGCAAGCCCCCGGAGTCGCTCCCGGGCTTTCGTCCAACCACCCGCCGCATTCGCCGTGAGGCCCCACGGGCGCGGAGGCGCGGGCCCCCACCCTCTCTCTGCCCGCCGCGGCTCAGGGACCAGGACAGCCGCGCCGGGACAGGAAGCGACCGGGTCCCGCGCGGGGGACCCCTGGGAAGCACGCGGCGCTGGGACACGTGACAGGGGAGAGCCGGCAGGGGCGACGCACGGGCGCGCGCTCGCTCACGGCGTGCGTCAGCACGCGCGGAGTCGCCGACGACGCCGGGCCCAAAGCCCCGGGTCACGTGTGCAGGGCAGCAGGCGAGCACCTGGGGGGCGGGCGTGCGGAAGAGGTCACGTGAGGGAGGCCGGCGCCGCGCGGTCACGTGAGGGGCGGGGCGGGCCGCCGGAGCGGAGGGGGAGGGGCGCGCGGCTTCCGGCGGCTGGGGGCCGGCGAGCGGGGGGGCCCCGTCCCGGAGGCGGCGGCGGCGCCATCTTGGCGAAGGGGGGATCAGGAAGTGCGGACCGCGGCGGCGGCGGCGGCGGCGGCGGCGGCGGCGGAGCCCGAGCGGAGGCCGGAGGCTCCCGGCCCGCCGGCCCCGGAGCGGAGCGGAGCGGAGGATGCAGCAGCCGCAGCCGCAGGGGCAGCAGCAGCCGGGGCCGGGGCAGCAGCTGGGGGGCCAGGGGGCGGCGCCGGGGGCCGGGGGCGGCCCGGGGGGGGGCCCGGGGCCGGGGCCCTGCCTGAGGCGGGAGCTGAAGCTGCTCGAGTCCATCTTCCACCGCGGCCACGAGCGCTTCCGCATTGCCAGCGCCTGCCTGGACGAGCTGAGCTGCGAGTTCCTGCTGGCCGGGGCCGGAGGGGCCGGGGCGGGGGCCGCGCCCGGAGCGCATCTGCCCCCGCGGGGGTCGGTGCCCGGGGATCCCGTCCGCATCCACTGCAACATCACGGTGAGGACCCTTCCGCGCGCCTCTGCGCGGCCCCCTGTCAGGGACCCCGGTTCGCCCCACACCGCACGGCTCTTGGCTCTCCGAGGACCGGGCAGGCCGAGTGTCCCCCGTCGGGGCCCGGCGCCTGCTCCGCGGGTCACACTCGCCGCCGCCGCTGGAGGTGGTGCACCCAGCGTCCGCCGCGCAGCCCGGCATATGGCGCCTCGGCCGGCCCTTTCCACCGGCCCACATATAGTGGGCCGTGATCTGGCCCCTCGCGGCTTTACCTGGCCACCATCGGAGGCCCCTTCCTTCCCCTGCTGTCACCTCAGGGGTCCAGGCCTGTGCCCTGAGCTCGGCCGCGGGGACCGACCCCCCCCTCCGGCCTGGAACTCCACGTTTCCGTGATGCTCCCTTGTCGGTGGTGCCTTTGACTTAGGACGTTACCACCTGTGGGATCCCTGCCCAGGCACCTCTCCCGAAGCCCCCTTTGCTCCCTGATTTTTTGCCGAGGAACAGTTCGCAGGTCACGGACTCTTCTCTGCTTTGGTCTCCCTTTTCTTCTGGAGTAACCTCTAGCTCTCCTGTGCCCTGGCTGCTAGCAGACCTGCCACTCCCTCCAGTTCCCTCGGAAATCTCCGCTTGCCCCGGGTGGGTGCCTTTCCCCGGAGCGGTGGTGCTGACTGAGGACGGGCCCTTCGATTCCGAGCAGCTACAGTCCCTTCTCTGCCCAGTGAACACCACTGCGCTCGAGGCCAGCCCCGGAGACACCCTGCAGGCCTCCTGCCCCGTGCGTCCTCAGACCTCCCTTGAAGGTGGCAGTGCCTGAGGACCGGGAGTGCTCAGTGCTGCGTGGCCTCGCACTTAGCCGCTGGGACAGCGCTCTGCCTGCCGGGGTAGTTAGTTAGGGAGCCGGGCGCCGCTGCCTCACCCAGCAGGCTGTCTGCAGATGGGAGCAGTCCGGGGAACACTGACCTGCGGGTTGGGTGGTCCTTGGGGTCTGGGTCCAGTGTCCACGCGTCTGGTTTCCCGTCCCTTTTCCTGCATCAAACCAGGTCAAGGTGCGGTGCGCCTCAGTCTGGGTCGGACGGTGCCCCACCAAAACGCGCGTCCCCGTTCCTCTTCTCTCATTTTCCTTCCCCACCTTTTCCTACTAGAAAGTTGAGGTCGGAGGGCTGGGTGTGGTTCAGTCAGGTGAAGACTGGAGTGTCTTTCATAATCGCTTTCTTCCAGTGTCGAGGGTTAGTGCCGCGACAGAGCTCAGCCCCCAGCAGAAGCGGGGGAGGGGAGCCCCTTGAGTTGATTCCGTCCCCAGAGGGCAGGTATGCCTCCTTCTAGCTGCCCGGCTAGTTGCAGAGTCCGTGCCCCGTCTTTGTCCCCGGAAGGAGGCTAAGTCAGGAGACGCCGTCAGACTCCCCCATAAAGGAGACTTGACCTGAACTGGGCCCCCAGTGTTGGGCGGAGGGGGGAGTCTGGTCAGGCTGCACTTGGCGCCTCGGCTCAGGAAGCCTGGGAATGTCAGCAGCGTGGGCTTCCTCCTTCCAGCCTGCCTGTGGGGCGTGCGGCCCGCGCCTGCTCCGGGGGAGACGGGGGAGTTGGCCCGGCGGCGGCGGTGGCAGGGCAGTCTTCCTGGCCGCCTCTTACCGTTGGGTTCTGGAGATTCAGCCCGGTTTGTGGCTCTCCTTCCCCAGCTGAACTGCAAGTGACTGCAGTCTCCGTGTTTTCCCCATCGGCGGGATCGTGACCAGGGGTCCCTTCCTGAACGCGTGGTGGAGTTAGAGGAGCAGAGGGCGGGAGGGCGCCCCGGCAGCAGGGGGGACGGGGCCTCCCTCCCCGCCAGCGGTTTGGCCGCGCTCCCTCTGATGCTTACTCCTGAGGAAAGAACTCCTGAGGAAAGAAAGAAGAGTGTTTAGGCTGTTTGGAAAGGGCCCTCCTGGGGACTTGTCCCGGTCTGGGATTTGTCGGGAAGCTGTTCGGTTGGGTGCTGAGCTGCTGAGCGGGGCTTTTGTTGGGGGCGTGGGGAGCAGAGGGACCAGAAATCTTGGGGAACAGAAGGCAGGCAAGATCTCTTCCGGGGCCACCTGTGCTGACCGCTCTGTTCTTTTCCCTCAGGAGTCCTACCCTGCCGTGCCCCCCATCTGGTCTGTGGAGTCCGATGACCCGAACTTGGCTGCTGTCTTGGAGAGGCTGGTGGACATCAAGAAAGGGAACACTCTGGTGAGGGCCCGGCTGCCGGGCGGAGGGTGCCCTTTTCTCCTATGAGGCCCGCGTCGCCGAGACGCCCCTCGAAAGGAAGAGGTGTCTGGGAAGGGCCTGGCGCAACAGGCCCGGCACCTAGGGCAGACTCCTGGGGGGCGGGGGTGCCGAAGCCGGAGGGAGAGCCTTGCACCAAGCCCAGGACAGGTCCAGGAAGCCCCCCCACAGCCACACGGATAAGATCCGGAGAACTAGGCACCGAGCCGGGGTCTGGGAGCTCGTCCACACACAGGTCAGATCGGGGTGGGGACGGGGTGTGTGACGTCCCCGCGGTCCCCTTCCCCAGCTCCTGCAGCACCTGAAGAGGATCATCTCCGACCTGTGTAAGCTCTATAACCTCCCCCAGCACCCGGATGTGGAGATGCTGGACCAGCCCCTGCCGGCCGAGCAGGTGAGCCGCCGGGGGACGTGCCGGGCGCGCGGGCGGCACGGTGACTCCTGCTGATCGAGACGCGCCGGCGGTAGTGTCCCCGCACTTCCAGCCGCTGCGGACACCTACACGGGCCGCATCTCTTGGCTCTTGTCGCGCAGGTGGGGGTGTAGGTAAACGGGGCACAGGTGGCCTCACCTGCCCTGTGAGAACCCACCCAGGGGCAGCGTCTTCTGCGTCGAGAGGAAGGAGGAGTCTTTGCCATTAGCAGTGGCAGTTGGTGGCCACTGGGGGACCTAGGCTGCTGGGAGGACCAGCGGCTGGTGTCAGTCTAGGGAGGATCGTGGGTGGGTCGTGCGGCCGCCGTCCCCGTAACATTTGCGCGTGGCAGGAGGAGGACGGGCCGGTAGTGAGGTCACTCCCTGGGCCGTGGCTCCACCCCGGCACACGGCCGCCAGACCCAGGGCCCCGGGGCGGAGGGCAGAAGCCGCCGAGGCTCTGATGGCCGTCTTTCCCTCCCGGCCACAGTGCACACAGGAGGATGTGTCTTCGGAAGATGAAGACGAGGAGATGCCTGAGGTAGGGTCGCGCCCCGGGGCGGCACTGGCAGGAAGCTCTTTGTCAGCAGCCCTGAGCACCGCCTGTATGCAGCGCTCCAGTCTAGACCCGGGGAGGAAGGACTAGGGACAGGTTTACCGGCCTGGAGGACCAGCCAGTGTAGCAGGAGACAGGCCCCCCCAAGCACGAAGACCACGAGTGCTGAGATCTTTAAGCAAAATAGTCAACGAGGTCACTTTAGGGGCCCTTGGCGTCAGACATGAGCTCACATCCTGTACCCCGCTGGAGGACCTGAGCTCGTCTCCTCACGCTGCACTTTCCTCATTCCTAAGGTGGGGTCGTGACACCTGCCGTGTACGGGTGTCGCGAAGGTGAGGTGTGCCGTATGTAAAATGCTGCACGCGGTCTGTGAGGAGTTTGGGGTGGTTTGCCAGAAATAGGCACTTTTGCAAAAAACGTAATGGTTAGGAACCTGCGGTTCAGAGCTATGTGAACTTTGAGTTACATCTTAGCTTTGCTAAGGGCTGCGTGACAGCAGGCATGATGGTAAACCTCAGTAGGCCTGAGCCTGCCCGTCTGTGAAATGGGAGGGACCCCGGAACAGCGGCACGGCGACTGTAAGCAGTCCTCGAGCCGGAGCGCGTGGGCTCCAGGACGGTGCCTGGCACGTGACCGCTGTTCTCGGGGGTCGGCAGCTGACGTGATAACTAGGAGGTCAGTAGTGACCGTGTCGTGCCATAGTGAGGGCGTCGCTGCGATGACACTGGTTGGGGCCCCAACTTCTGCTCCCGAGAGGCCGCTCTGGGGCCTCAGGTGCACCAAGGGCTCCGGGCGACGCTTCTCCGGGCAGCACGCACAGGGAGCTTGCTGCGCGCCGGAGCACGGCGGGGGAGGGCCAGCCCTCTTCCTGACCTCCACCACCTCCCTCGTTCCCCTCTCGGCAGCGGGCGCCCCCGCAGACCAACCCGGGCCCTACGCCCACAGGGAGGGTGGGAGGCTGGTGACCCGAGTCTTCACAAGCCCTGGGAACCGTGGTGACCCGGTGGGAAGGGAGCTTTGAGTCACGGTGTCAGGCCAGCGTCATTCTGGGAGTTACGGAGGAACCGTTGCTGCCAGCGGAGGGCGTTAGGGACTGCCGGAGCAGGCTCGGTCTCGGGGACAAGATGGCCGAGTCCTCGCTTGCTTTCCTGGGTCCTCATGGGGTCCTGCCACCTGAGACCGACTAGGTTTCCTCGGCAGGCACGGGGCCGGGGCGCTGTGGCTCAGAGCTGGCTGTGTTCATCGGCCTGCCGAACCGACCGCCGTCCCGGGACCTGTGGCCCCGGGCCCGATGGGACAGTAGCGGCCCGTCTGCATCGCCTGTGTTGGTTCTTCCCTCCTCCCTCCCACCCTGCCCCTCGCCTCCCCCAGGACACGGAAGACTTGGACCACTACGAAATGAAAGAGGAGGAGCCAGCTGAGGGCAAGAAATCAGAAGACGACGGCATCGGAAAGGAAAACTTGGCCATACTAGAGAAAATTAAAAAGAACCAGAGGCAAGATTACTTAAACGTACGTGCCTTCCAGGGAGAGGCTGGGCCAAGGGCGTGGTGGGTCCTGCCCGGGAGGTCGGGGGTCATCGCGGCACCGCTGGCCCGGAGCAGGCCCTTCCGTCGGGTGGGAGCCCGCCCCGTCTCCGCGCCTGCGTGTGTTCCACGCTCGCGAGTGCGGGACGTCTGCTTCCTCTTCCTTGCAGGGCGCGGTGTCTGGCTCGGTGCAGGCCACTGACCGGCTGATGAAGGAGCTCAGGGATATATACCGGTCACAGAGTTTCAAAGGCGGTGAGCGCGGGGCGCCTGCGCGGCTCAGTCGCTTAAGCGTCTGAATCTTGACTTCGGCTCAGGTCATGGTCTCACGGTTCGTGGCTTTGAGCCCCACGTCGGGCTCTGCGCTGACGGTGTGGAGCCTGCGCGGGATTCACCGTCTGCCCTCTTCTTCCGTTCCCCGACTTGTGCACACGCACTTATTCTCTCTGTCTCGCTCTCAAGAGAAGTAAAAAAAAAAAGCCCGGGGGTACATGAATGGTCACAAACCTTCCAGTCCAGGAACGCAACTTCCCAAGCCAGCGGCTCAGACGGGGTGCATGTCAGGGTGAAGCTGGAGCCTTTGGTCGATGTTCTGTCGGCCTGGGAGAGGGGTCCGCGTCGGGGCCGCCCCCTGGCTGCCCTAACCACAGCTGTCGCCTTCCCTCCTCCCAGGAAACTACGCAGTCGAACTCGTGAACGACAGTCTGTACGACTGGAACGTCAAACTCCTCAAGTGTGTGGGGGCCGGGGAGGGGGGGCCAGGCAGCGGGGGGGGGGGGGGGGGAGCCTGGGGTCTGAGCCTAGACTCGTTGCTACACAGAGTCGACCAGGACAGCGCTTTGCACAACGACCTCCAGATCCTCAAGGAGAAAGAAGGAGCCGACTTCATTCTACTTAACTTCTCCTTCAAAGTAAGGCTTGCCTTTGCGGCGGCTCCTCCCGGGCCAGGCTCCGTCCCCGCCTCGTGGAGGCCGGTCCTGAGGACGGCGGCCCCTCTGATTTCTCTCTTCCCTCTCAGGACAACTTCCCCTTTGACCCGCCGTTTGTCAGGGTCGTGTCCCCGGTCCTCTCCGGAGGGTGAGTGGCTCAGCAGGGGCGGAGGGTGGGTAGGGGGGCAGAGCTCCCACCACGGCAAGCCGCCAACCCCCTTCCCTCCCACCAACTCCCCTCCCTCCCGTAGGTACGTTCTGGGCGGAGGCGCCATCTGCATGGAACTTCTCACCAAGCAGGTGAGCCTGCATCTCCCCGGTCTGTGCCCTTGGCCTGCACAGGTGGCGGATGGCTGGCCCCCAGGTGCACAGGTGGGGGGGGGCATGTCCAGCCTCAGGGCTCCGGGACCCCGCCGACCCTTGCGCCCCGCTGCTCCGTCCCCAGGGCTGGAGCAGCGCCTACTCCATCGAGTCCGTGATCATGCAGATCAGCGCCACGCTGGTGAAGGGGAAGGCGCGGGTGCAGTTCGGAGCCAACAAGGTAAGCCGCTCACGCGCAGGGCCGAGCGAGGGAGGGCCCTGGCCGGCGGCGGGGAGGGCGGCAGGGCTGCGGGCCTCCGCGGAGCCAGGCGCCAGGCTCCGGGGTCTCTGGGGGGCGGCCGGCGGGCCGGGGAGGCGGGCCGTGGTGACGGTGGCGCCCTGTCTCAGTCCCAGTACAGCCTGACGAGAGCACAGCAGTCCTACAAGTCCCTGGTGCAGATCCACGAGAAGAACGGTGAGGCCGCAGCCGGGGCCCCGGGGCGCGCTTCCTGCCGCGGCCAGAGCCCCTTTCCTGGGTCTCCGAGCCTTTGCCGCCCATTCTCCCCAGCCCCGTTCTCCCCGGTCTCCGGAGGAGGGCCCCCGCCCGGCGTACTGGGCAGGCCCTCCTCCCGACCGCCCTTCCGGAACGCTGGTCTCACTGGGTCATCTCAGGTCGGGCGCTTCGTTCTCCCCGTCTTCGTGGCCTCCGGTGGGCAGTTTCCCAGCTGCCGGACACCACCTGTGTCCCGGTGACCCCGGAGGTGCCCTCGGTGACGGGAACCGGGAGGGAGGGCTCGGACCTCCACCCGGTGACCGTCCCCTCACTTTCTCTGCAGGCTGGTACACACCCCCGAAGGAAGATGGCTAAGCCTGGGGGACCGCCCTCCCCCCTCCCCAGACGCCACTGGACCAATTCCCTTTGAATGCTGTTTCTGGATCTCACGCTGCCTCTGTGGTTCCCTCCCTCATTTTTCCTGGACGTGATATAGCTCTGCCTCTCGCAGGACAATGACGGCTATTCTAAACGCTAAGGGAAAACACACACACAGAACTGTCTCAAGTACTCAAGACTGACTTACAGACCAACCAACCACCTGGCTGGAACCCCTGCTAGCAGGCATTCTTATAAACGAAACTCTCGAGCCTCCTCCTGTTGCTGGAAACTCAGCCGTGCTCCAGACTAGAGCCTCCTCACCTATGCTATGGATTTTTAATTTATTTTCTCTTATTTCATGTACACTGCTTTTTTTGGTTACAGTGTATGATGGATGTGTATGAAAAAAATGTATCTTTGGGAAAACAATTACAGTTTGTTAATTTGAAGATGCCGTCTGGACTCATCTTTCTTTTTCTTCCCACCTCCTGCCCCACCCCAACCCCCCTCTGCCGCCCCTGCGGCGGCGGGGGAGGGGCAGGGCCCGGGGGAGGGGCTGCAGCACTGGGCTCGCCCCCAGGTCTCTCCCTCGGAACTCGGAACTCAACTCGGAACCGGAACTCAACTCGGAACCGGAGCCGGCAGAGCCGCTAAACCACAGGGGGGCCGATGACCTTGATTCTTAGGACTTCCCTTCCGTAGTCACAGATGTTTCCAAGTTTCTAAGAAAAAGATAGCGAGACTTAAAAGGCCGCTTCAGAGAATTGCTTTCAAATGAATCGGGGTGGGGGACGAGGCGCTCCTGGCTCCTCTCCCTGGGGACGGTGGCTTCGCCCAGCTCCCAGTGTGTGCGCGGCCCCCCGCCCGGGGCTCCCCTTCATCCGGGCCCAGCTCAGGCACGTGGTCTGGCTGGGAGAATTCCGGGCTCTCTGAGGCCGCTTGCCTAACGGGTCCTGCTGGAAGGGTTCGCTCCTGGGGCCTTGCTGTGCACCCAGCCCCGCCGCCCCCAGGCTCTGGGAGCTGCCGGTCGGGGCAGGCCGGGGGAGGCCTGCGGCCCCGGCCTCTGCGGACCCATCTGCCTGCAGACTGGGTGCTGGGCCGGGCAAGGCTAGTGCAGCCGCTAGTGTTTGGAAGCCCAGACTCGGGACGGCCGCCCTCGAACCTGCAGGATGCCGGCACCCTCCCGTGCTTGGTGGGCGACCCCGGCCTCACGAACTCGAGGTCCTGCCATGGCTGGCGCACGGACAGGCTGCCCACTCCACCCGGTGCTGCTCTGCCTGCCCATGCCCACCTGATCTGGGTGCTGACACGTGCGGGGGGTCCCCTGGGTGGGGGAGGGCGGGGAGAGACCCGCCAGAGAGCGTGGAGCTTACACCAGCCCTGACTGGGGTGTAGATTGTGATTTTAGTAATGTGTACTGTGCGCTGTCCTCTGTATAATGTATTTTGTAATGTATTTTTCTCATCTACCAAAGGATGAAACAAATAAAATTATTTAAATAGTTTGGCTCTAATAAAACTAATTACTTGTTATTTGTAAATATTTATTTAAGCAATCTCTGCTCCCGACGTGGGGCTGGAACTCACAACCTCGGGATCAAGAGTCACATGTTCCACAGCGGGGGGGTGGGGGGGCCCGCTAATAAAATTTTTTTTAAGTCTATTTATTTATTTTAAGAGAAGGAGTGTGAGCACACGCAGGGGAGGGGCAGACAGAGAATCCCAAGCAGGCTCCACGCTGTCAACGAAGAGCCCAACATGGGGCTCGAATCCACAAACGTGACATTGTGACCCGAGCAGAAATCAAAAGTCAGATGCCTAACGGACTGAGCCACCAGGCGCCCCACTAAATGAAATTACTTAAAGGAACAGTATGGGGCGCCCGGGGGGCTCGGGCGGCGGAGCGTCCGACTCTTCATCTCCCCAGCCCAGGTCTAGCTCTCAGGGCCGTGAGTTCAAGCCCCGCATCGAGCTCTGTGCCAGGCATGGAGCCGCTTAAAACTTTTTTTTTAATGAAAATAAAGAACAGTGGGGTCCACGTTCACTGACAAGGGCAGCTCGGGTTCTGGTGAGCCAAGGACTCGAAGACAGCCCCCTACCGTTCCTGTCGAGCTTCACTTCCCCTTCCTGACCTTAAGTTGGGGGTTCTCTCGAAGCTACAAAGCACAGAAGAGAAGCGAGGCTAGAACATTCTGGGCTCTTCTCTGCGCTCGGGAGCCAAGGAGAAACCGATACGCTGCCCAGGGCGGCGGGGGCCGCAGGCCGGCACACTACGGCGGCTTCTGGTCCCGTGGCGGTGGTCCCACAGGGCAGGCTGGGGACCTCCACTCACGAGTCGTGCCAACAGTTACTTCAAGGTGACGGCCCGTCGCTTAAATGCCCCCGATCCTGCTCCGGAATGCCAGGAAGACCCAGCGCCGGCCCCTCCGTTCTTCAGAACCCCAGGGCGACACCTCCCGTCCCGTCCCGTGGTCCTGTGGTGCTCAGATCACAGGGGAGCTGTGGGGAGGGGAGGGGAGAGGAGAGGGGAAGGGAGGGGAGGGGAGGGGAGGGGAGGGGAGAGGAGGGGAGGGGAGGGGAGGGGAGGGGAGGGGAGGGGAGGGGAGGGGAGGGGAGGGGAGGGGAGGGCCCACCCACCTGCTGCCGCTGGCTTCAACCTCAGGGAAGCTCCAGACACGGGACACACGGACACACGGGAGACTTCGGAGAGGTGAGCGGGGGCCGGGCCGCACAGGAGTGACGGCAGCTGCGGGTGCTGGGGCCTCTTCACCCCGAGGTCTCCAGAGTGCAGCATGTCTGACTGAGGACAGGGCGGGCTGGGACGGGGAGGGCGCACGGTGGCCGTGTCATTTAAACCCTTCAAACGTCAGGATGTACAGCTGGAAGAGAGAGAGTCAGTCTCGGTGGGAGGGAAGGACCAGCCGGCCCCCGGGAGAAGTTCAGCTGGTTTCTTTAGGGGAAGTGCCAGCTGAAGGCACGGCCCCCAGCCCGGGGCGGGAGGGGAGGGCCCTGGACAGACGCGAGGCAGGAGCCTCCGCGTTCAAAGCACCCAGGATTTTCCCTTTGAGGGTGCGATGGCAGACCTGGTCCGAACTCGAAATGCCTGCGAAACACAAGGAAACCTCGGTGGGGCCAAGTCAGGCCCCGGAGAAGAAATGCAGGGGGCGGGGGGAACAAAAAGAAAGAGCATGTAAAAGTAGGCCTATTACCGTCGCCAAAATTACTGCCGGGATCTGGGGTTTTACGTTGTCCGGTGGGAAACTCTGCTCGGGAGCTCTGGCTGCAGGGTGGAGGCTGGAAGGCAGGGAGCACCTCACTCTCAAGGGCGCTGGCCAGAAACCCCCCCTCTGGGAGCCCTTTCCCCACTCAGGCCCCGCCATCCCACAGCCCCCAACCTCGGGCCTCCTGCGTGCATGACACCGGCCTCACGGAGTGGGACGGGCCTGTCCCCAGCTGTGCTGTTTTGTTTCTACAAAAGCGAGGAAGTTCCTTTCACTTTTCTGAGCCTTATTCTCCTCACCCTTAAAGGGGGGACACTGTACACCTGCCTGCCGGGCCTGGGCCTGGACCTGTCACTTGCCAGGCTGGGCGGCAGCGGCCCTCCACGTGCAGTGACCCGAGACGACCTCTGGGTGGTGCCCACGCCCGGGGACGCCGCTGTCGGAGGCCGTGTGGCCGCTGCTTTTCAGGGAGCGCCTCTCCGTCCTGTCGGTGGTGTTTCTTCACCTCTGCTCCTCCCCCGACCCCCCACCGAGCATTCTCTCCCCCATTCGCACCTCACCTAACCGACACGACACGAGGCCAACAACAAGGGCCAAGAGGAGGCCTCTGCACCGCGAGGCTGTGGAAACCGAGGTCCCGACAGGCGTCTGGACCTAACGAAACGGCAGGTCCGGCGACCCAGAGTCCGGCGCTCACCCAGCACGGCTTCCAGTCTCCCTTTCCTCTAGAACAGACCTTGTCCCCGTGAAATCAAACGACACTCAGCGGACACAAGACAGACAGAATCGAGCAGCTCCGGCAGAAGTGGGGGGAGGGGGCGCCCTTGCGCCCACAGAACTCAGCCCCGCGGTCCCTCTCCGGCACCCGGCAAATACGCAAGGGGCGGAGCCGAAAACTGGGGCGAGATTCAAAAAGACACCGTGAAAGGCACCCCGAGGCCCCGGCCGCCCCTCAGCTGCCCCCTGGTGGCCCCCTGGCATCTCAGGAGGGCGGAGGGCGGAGGGCGGGGGGCGGCTCACCTCTCTCCCGCATGAATGGCTGAGTCGGAGGGGGGATGGCCCTGGAGTCATCACTGTCCAGGCCACGCAGGGGCCGCACGGGGAGGGTGGCCTACCGGCCGAAGTCGACAAATGTGACCGAAGCCCAGACGTCCACCCTGTCCGGCGCCCAGCACCTGGCCGAGGGGGGACGAGCGAGAGGACGGTGTTCAGCCGCCACGGCGGCCCTCGATGGGGCGGCTGGAGGTCGGGGCTGCGAGCGGGGCGCCTTCCCCAGCCGCGAAGCGTGTCGGCAGAGGGGTCTCGGGAGGACCCAGCAGCTGAGAAGCCAGAGTCTGCGGGGGGCGGAGGAAGGAGCCGACACCTGCCCCACGCCGGCCCGTGACCCCCGAGGTGGCGCCCGGCCAGACAGCCGCAGGGCGGAAGCACGCGGGCAGGGCCGCCGCTCCTCCACCTCGGCCGGAGCGCAGGACGCTGCCCCACCTGCCAGGGACCAAGTGACGTGCACGTTCTGGTGCAGGGCCATGGGCGGCACGGAGGTGACACATGCGTGTGCAGACGCCACCCCTGAGCCAGCACGGCTCCTCTGCCCCGCGAGACCGAGGACGAGGCGGGAGAACCGTCACCATGAGCTCCCCGGGGAGGCCCAGCAGCCCGATGGGTGGCCAGCAAGCCCGTACCTCAGCGACGTGCATGGCCCGGAAGAAGGGGGCCCGAGGGACCACGCTGGTCACCGGCAGCCCCACCTCCCCTCCGACGCTGTGGACGGTGGCCACCAGCCAGCGCAGGACCCAGAAGCACCCCCTCAGCAGCAGGGCTAGAAGGGGCCTCTGGGGGAAGGGGGGGCAAAGAGGGGTAGGGTGGGGTCACCGAGAGCAGGAGGGCTAGGCCCCACCCCCAGCACAGCGGACAAGTGTCCTGGTGATCACCACGCAGGGCAAGAAAGCACCGTGCTGGGGGCACACAAGGCCGTGGGACAGAGAGGGCCGCGGTGACTCCCCGTGACCCAGGACACGCCCTCGCCCCCAGGCACTGCCCCCCGTGTTCGACCGCACCCCAAGTCTCCCCGACACTCCGCTAACTGCTGCCTCAGCCACACGTGCTGCACCAGCAAGCTCTGGAAAGCCCACACACCACTCATCCTCCGGCACTTCCGGTCACAGGGGCTACTCTGGGGACCCTGCCCGGCGACCGTCACCTGCCACGCCCGCCAGTCATAGGCCACCACCGCTCAGAGAAGGGACAGCCTCAGAGCCCGGGTCTGCTGGCGGAGTTCCCAAAAACTGTCCCCCACCACTGCCCCACCTGCCAGGGACCAAGTGACGTCCACGGTCGCCCTTCCCTGGCGGTCACGCTACACCTCGGGGTACCTCATTTCCATGCGAACCTCGTCGGAGGCTGTCCCCCAGGTCTCGGCTGCACGGGGGTCACCAGGAGCGCCAGGAGGGAGCCGCGTACAGGCTGAGAGCTGGTGGCGGAGTCCCTCGGGTCCGGACCGTGGCTGGGCCACTGCGCCCTGCCCCCTCAGGCGCCCGCCCTGCCCTGGAGGTGGGATGACCGGGAGGTGAGAGCACTCTGTCCACGTCCCGGCCTCCGGACCCTCAGCTGCGAGCGTCCCTCCTGGGAGGGGTCCCTCCGATCGAGAAAGCACCCCGGGGGAACAGGAAGGGATCCCTCCTACACCGAGGGCTCAACCCGGCACGGACTGGGGGGTCGCTGGGGCGCGGAGGTCGGGAGCTGCAAACACACGCGGGATCCCAGTGCAGGTTCGGGCCGGTCCTTGACCAGAAGCCTCACCCGAAGCCGAGAAAAAGGGAAAGTACCGGTCAGGAACGGCCATGTTTCTCCCACTCCAGGGCGGCCTGGGACGGAAGGCGTCCACGGCGCCTGCGCTGACGTAGGGGCTCCTGCCCCCCGCCCGTTCTCCCTCCCCTCCCCCGTTCTCCCGCCCCCCTCCCCCGTTCTCCCTCCCCTCCCCCGTTCTCCCACCCCCCTTCCCCATTCTCCCCCCCCTGCCCCGTTCTCCCGCCCGCCTCCCTCGTTCTCCCGCCCCCCTTCCCCATTCTCCCCCCCCCCCGCCCCGTTCTCCCGCCCGCCTCCCTCGTTCGTGCCAGGACCCTGAACCCACCCAAGAAAGGGTGGTGGGGCGGGCAGGGGCCGGGCAGACTCTGCCAGCGCTGACAGTCACCGGGTCAGGACCGCGAGGTCCTCCTCAGTCGGAGGGCGAGGGTCACGCTGGGGGCCAGCTGGCGCACACAGGCCGGCGCCCCTCCTGTCACAGCAGCCTTGTGGTCCCCAAGCCCTGGGCAAGCCCACAGCGTGCCCGCTGACCGCTGCCAGAGAACACCGGCGGCCGCGGTTCCCAGATGGACACAATGCTACAATCCGCCGGAAAGACGGCTACTTCCCTTCTTCTAGACAGACACCCCCCAGCCGCGGCCCCTGTCCTCGAGCCCCAGCACGCCCCACTGACCTCCAACGCAGTAAATACGCCATAGCCCCCGCATCCGAGCGTCCGACCCGTGTCCCTGTCGGGGACTCCACCTGAACGCGGAGGTGACAGCGCAAAGGACCATGCTCGGCGTGTCAGTTTTAGGAACTGTGTCACCACCCACCTACTGGCCCAGGCCAGACACCTCTCTCTCCCTGGCTCCGAAAATCAGATCCATCTGCAACAAGCCAGCAATTCCTCCAAAACACACGGAGCCCACGTACCTCCCTCTCTCCCCCCTACCCCAGGACCACGGCGGCGGCACCCCCCTGGCGGCCGCCCCGCGGACCCCACGCCCGCCTACACGAGAGGCTCAGGCTCCATCATTCCCGATTAAAACCTTCCAACAGCTCCCCGCTGTGCTCACAAGTAACAGCGAGGCTCCACTGTGACTCACTGAGGCCGGGACCTGACCCTCCTTCCCACGCACCTCCCCTCACCTGCCGAGTCCACACACTGCGGCATCTGCACACGCTCCCTCTGGAACGTTCTGGAATGTTCTTCCCCTGGTCTTCACATGCTTGGCTCTGACCTGTCATCCAGACCTCAGCAGAGATGCCACTTCTCACAGAGGCCTCCCTCAGCATCGTCTAAAGTCATCCCCCCGTCACACCCTCGTCCCTCCCCGACTCCCCCGCCCCCGTCACACCGCCTCGTCCCTCCCCGCAGGCGTACTGGCATCGGGAGACTCTGAGTCCTCTCTGAGGTGACCCCGCAGCCAAGATCACGGCCGCACGCGGATGGCAGGGACGGGGTTTCCCCCTCTACAGCGTGAGTTTCACCTGCACCGAGGGGAGGGTTCGGCGCGCCCGCATCTGTCCGGTCCCGGCCCCGGAGCGGACTCCACACCGTCGCTGGGCCTGGGAGGGTGACCTGTTCCCACGCCAACCCGAGAGCCGACCACCAGCAGGACCGCCAGGCTACGAATCGTTAAGTAGAAACATTTAAAACCGTTTTCGGCCTAACGATTCTTCCCTGATGATTTGAGCGAGAAATAAACAACAACTCCATTTCGACAGTTGCCGAAACTAAGTTTCAGGAGAAAGTCTACACAATCATGGTCCAGCCACCAGAGCAGGCACGGCGCCCCAAACACACCTCCATGCTGGTCCCTAGGCCCGAAGGGGCCCATTTCAATCCACTGTGAGCACAGTGGCCCTCGCGACCCCTCCACGGCCACCAGCAGTCTCTTCCCTTTGTTCTTGGCGTTTCCGCCCGCCGGTCGAGTGCCTTGGGAGGTAGCGAGTCTGAGCACTGGGAGACAAGACACTGGACACAGAGGCCAGTGACCACGGCTCTGGGGTCGAGGGGTGTCCGTCCCGTCCCCAGACACACCCCAGCGCGTGCAGGGGTGCGGCCTCGCAGAACCGTCTGAAGCGCAGAGGCCTCCCTGCAGCCTCCGTGTCCCCACGGCGCCCCACACAGGGCCGGGGCCGGTCACCCTGGGCCGCCTCCTCCTGGGGCCCCTGTTGGTACTCGGGGAGCAGAGGGGCACATCCTGGTGGAAACGTAACGCCTGTGGCGGTGAGCCCCCCGCCCGTCACCCACACACCACAGCTCCCACGGGTGCCGTGAGCCGGCGCAGAGCCACAGAGATGGGAGACCCAGACCTTGCTTGCTCTCGGGGACCCCGCGTCAGGCACCCCACAAACGTGGAGGAGGTGTGCGCTCGCCCGCGAGGCTCCCAGTTCAGTAGTTATAGTAAGTACACAAGGGGGGACACTGTCCGGGGACCGTAGGGCAAGGAGGGGGACATAGTGCCCCGGGGACAGGGGGTCATGGGCCTGAATGAAGAGAGCAAACCCTGCAGACGTGGGGCCGGAGCTGGGACGCGCTCGGCATGTGGGGACGGGCACCGGGCCTCCTGGGACAGGTCTCCTTCCTGGCCCCGGCCCGCCCCGAGCCCACAGGGCCGCCTCGAGTCTGGGGGACGTCCATAGGGCAGAAGGTGCTGGAACCACCCGGAGGCATCCCAGGCGCGTTCTGAGAGGCGCCAGACACGAAGCGTGCACACGGCAGGACCCACGCACGCGAACCCCTGTGACAGGTGACAGGCAGCAGGTCGGCGGCGGCCTGGGGCCACGAAGGGGGACGGAAGGGCCTTCGCAGGCCCGGAAGGTTGCGCCGCCGTCCGCCCGATAACTGTGCACCTGAAACGGTTCATTCCACTCCAGGTAGATAACACCTCAGTTAACACGTTTACGTATTTTATGTGCTGCCTACTCCGCTCAGGCGGTGTCCCGTGAATCCAGGAAGCCTGGTCGTCCTGCTCCCGCCGGCCCCCGCCCCGGGCTCCCTGCCGTGCGGCTTGAACAAGTTCTGCGTGACGAACATAAAACGCTTTAATATTTTTTAAAGTTATGATTATTTTTATTCTTATACAACCTTCTCCAGGAATTGACTGCTTTTTTCTTCTTCCTCCATTCACTCGGGTTCCCGTAAATCCCCGGTTGAGGTCTCCCACCCCCCGACTCAGCCTCTCTGCACCCCGGTCTCCACTTCCCCCTCGGACCTCGCCCTGGAGTCCCGCGCCCGCCTGCTCCGTCCGGGACCGGCGGCGGCACGAATGCTCGCCTGCGGCGGGAGGCCTCTGGTCCCTTTGATTGGAGCCCGTGCCTTTTTTTTTTTTTTTTTTGAGGGTGGGGGAAGGGTGAGAGAGAGAGAACCCCAAGCAGGCTCCGCACTGTCAGCACAGAGCCCGAAGCGGGGCTCGAACTCACAAACCACAAGACCATAACTTGAGCTGAAATCGAGTCGAAGCTTCACTGACCGAGTCACCCGGGCGCCCCGCTTTACAGCTTTCTGAGACCGGGCACGCGGGCCGCACCTCTCTGAGAGCCTCCCAGTCAGAACGAGCCTGTTTTACCTTCACTCAGAGTGACTTAAGAACAGACTTGCGTTTGGTCGTTATGTTCTTGGGAAATTCAACGCCGCCCCCAATCCTACGTCCATCGATGCGGCTTCTTTCTGAAGCCTTACCCGACCTTCGGAGATACTTGCACAACGCGTCTGTCTCAGTGTAGGCTTTATTTTCCCATTTGTTATCGCTGGGGGTCCCTGGCGGGTAGACGGGAGGGCCGCGTGACAGCCTGGGGCCGCACGCCTGCGGCTCTCCCACCTCCTTGCCTGGGAAATGCCGACTCCCGGCGCTCACCCAACCTTCTATCAGGCTGTTTCCTTTTTTCTCATCGATTTTCAGTTTTGACTTTTCTTTTCTTTTTTAGAGAGTGTGAGCAGGGGAGGGGCAGAGGGAGAGAGACTCCCGTGCAGGCTCCACACTCAGCCCGACACGGGCTCGATCCCACCACCCTGGGATCATGACCTGAGCCGAAATCAAGAGTGGGTGCTCAACCCCCTGGCCCACCAGGTGCCCCACTTTTTGCTTGTTTTTAAAAAAAATTCTTGGGGCACCTGGGTGGTTTGGTCCGTTACGCATCTGACTTCAGCCGAGGTCATGTCTCACACAGTTCGTGAGTTCGAGCCCCGCAGGCAGCTCTCCGCTGTCAGCACAGAGCCTGCTTCAGATCCTCTGTCCCTCTCTCTCTGCCCCTCCCCTGCTCACATGTTCTCTCTCAAAAATAAACATTAAAAAAAATTAAAAAACTTTTTTTAAACATTCTGGACCTTAATCTTTACCCTTTACCCTTTGGTAAAGGGTGACAGTAAACACTTCAGGCTCCACGACAGCGTGGTCTCTGCCACCGCATAAGTGGAGACAGACTGTAGACGGGCGAGGCTGTTTTCCAGTAAAACTCTGCAGGCACTGAAATTTGAATTTCATATAATTTTCCTGGGTCATAAAATAATATTCTCTCCCCCCCCTGCTTGCATTCTTTCTTTCTCCCTCTCAAAAATAAACATTAAAAAAATTTTTAAAAAACTATAGTTTCATAATATAGTAAGAAAATATCCAAGTTTCAATTGAAACTCACTTGTCATACCAAAAACCAAATGAGAAAAAACAATTAATATCTGGCAATACTAAGATGACATAGATGTTAGGAGTGCCAGACAAATAATTTTTTTTATTTTTGAACATACATACATATATTAAGAACGGGGCGTGTGAGTGGCTCAGTCAGTTCAGCATCCGACTCTTGGTTTCGACTCAGGTCATGATCTCAGGGTTCATAAGCCCCATACCGGGCTCTCTGCTGTCAGCATGGAACCCGCTTCAGATCCTCTGTCTCCCTCTCTGTTCCTCCTCCTCTCTCTCTCTCAAAAATAAATAAACATTAAAAAAAGAAAGAAAAACAATTTAAATAACAGTGGATTTCTCATCAGAAACCATGGAGGCCAGAAGAAATGACGTACTATTTTTCAAGTGCTAAAAGAAAAGGTCTGTATACCTAGTGAGAATATCCTTCAGGAAAGAAGAGGAAATTAAGACATTCTCAAATGAAGGAAAACAAAGAAATTGTCAGCAGCAGACCTACCCTAAAAAAATGGCCAAAGGAAGTTCTCCGAACAAAGAGGAAATTATAAAAGGAGGAGCCTTGAAACATCAGGAAATAAGAGAGAACACGGTAAGAAAATATGGGTAAATACAATAGGCTTCCTTTCCCGTGAGTTTTCTGAATTATGTTTCACAGTTGAAACAAAAATTATAGCACTGAGATAGTTCTAAATGAACACAGGGAAAATATTTAGGACAGCTACATTTTAAGCGAGGAGAGTAAAGGGAAGTAAGCTTTCTATACTTCACTTGAGTAATGTCGATAGGATAGACTGCAGTAAGTTATGTATAAATCATGCAACATCTTGAGCTTTTTCAATGTTTATTTATTTATTTTGAGAGAGAGAGAGCAGGGGAAGGGCAGAAAGAGAGGGTGAGAAAGAATCCTGAGCAGGCTCTGTGCTGACACTCAAACTCACAAACTGTGAGATCATAATCTGAGCCAAAGTCTGACAACCGGCTGAGCCACCTGGGCATGACACATCTTCAGTTTTAAAATACACTTAAAAACACTACAGATAAATCAAAATTGAACTATAAAAATGTCCCAGTAAATGATAGGAAAACAGAGAAACAAAAAACAGGAAGCAAAAAATGGCAGACTAGAGTCCTAAAATATAATTACATTAAATGTAAATGGTCTAAAAAAATAGCAGTTTAAGACACAGACTGTCAGTGTGGATTAAAAAACATGATCCAACTATATGATATCTACAAAAATAAATAAAATAAATAAAATAAAATAAAAAGATATGAAAAGATATGTCATACAAACATCAAAGGAAAGCACACATACCTATTTAATATCAGATAAAACACACCTCAGAGCAAAATCGCTAAGAAGATCATAGAGAGGGATAAAGGAACTAGGACAGCTAGAACAGTTTTGAAAAAGAAGACTGAAGTGGGAATGAGGAATCAATCTCCCAAGCGTCAACACTTCATAGACAGCCACGGTGACCGAGGCCGTGCAGCCCTCGGTACAGGCACAGACCCACGTGTCAGTGCGCCAACTGAGAATCCAGAAATAAATCCACACATCTGCCCCCGCTGATCCTCGATTTTGCAAAAGCAATTTAATGGAGGAAATACAGTCTTTCCAACAAACGGCACTGCACCAATTGGACACCTATAGGCAAAGAAAAAAATAAGAAAAAAGAGGAAGAAAGAGAGGAAGGAAGGAAGGAAGTCCCCCTAAGTTTCACGGCTTATACAAAAATTAACTCAAAATGGATTCTGGGCTTAGGGCGCCTGGATGAATCAGTCGGTCAAATGACCGACTCTTGGTTTCAGTTCAGGTCATGACCTCACCATTCATGAGTTCGAGCTCCACCTCAGGAAGTGTGGAGCTCATCACATTTGCCCATTTTCTTTTTTAAAATATTTATTTTTTTAATTTATATCCAACTTAGCATTTAGTTCAACGATTTCAGGAGCAGATTCCTTAATGCCCCTCACCCATTCAGTCCATCCCCCCTCCCACAACCCCTCCAGGAACCCTCTGTTTGTTCTCCGTATTTAAGAGTCTCTTATGTTTTTGCCCGCTTCCCTGTTTTTATATTATTTTTGCTTCCCTCACCTTATGTTCATCCGTTTTGTATCTTAAAGTCCTCACTTGAGTGAAGTCATATGATACTTGTCTTTCTCGGACTAATTTCACTTAGCATAATACCCTCTAGTTCCATTCACGTAGTTGCAAATGGCAAGTTTTCATTCTTTTTGATTGCTGAGTAATACTCCATTGTGTGTATATACCACGTCTTCTTTGTCCATTCATCCATCGATGGACATGTGGGCTCTTTCAATGCTTTGGTTATTGTTGATAATGCTGCTATAAACATTGGGGTGCATGTGCCCCTTTGAAACAGCACACCTCTATCCCTTGGATAGATGACCTAGCAATTGCTGGGTCATAGGGTAGTTCTGTTTTCAATATTTTGAGGAACCTGTGTACTGTTTTCCAGAGTGGCTGCACCAGTTTGCATTCCCACCAGCAGGGCAAAAGAGATCCTCTTTCTCCACATGCTCGCCAGCATCTGTCGTTGCCTCAGTTGTTAATATTGGCCACTCCGACAGATTGTGAGATGGTCTCTCAATGTGGTTTTGATTTGTAGTCTTTTGCCCATTTTCTAATTGGATTGTTTGTTTTTTTGTTGTTGAGTTTTGAGAGTTCTTTATATATTTTAGATACTAGTTCCGGATACGTAGTTTGCAAATATTTTTCTCTCACTCCGTAGCTTGTTTTCATCCTAACAGGGTTCTTTTTATAGACTAAAATTTCTAATTTAAATAAAGTCCAATTTATCAATTTTTCCCTTTGATGAACAGTGCTTCCACTGTCAAGGCCAAGAAAGTTTTGGCCAGCCCTAGATCCCAAAGATTCTGTTATTATTATTTTTTTCTAAAAGTTATATTATTTTAGGGGCACCTGGGTGGCTCAGTGGGCGGAGCGTCTGACTCTGAGCGCCTGAGCATTCAGCTGTGGTCCCAATCTCGAGGTTCATGGGATCGAGCCCTGTCAGGCTCTGTGCTGAGCATGGAGCCTGCTTGGGATTCTCTCTCTTCCTCTCTCTCTGTCCCTACCATGCTCACTCGTGCACTCTCTCTCTCAAAATAAACATTTTTTAAAAGTTACATTATTTTACATTTTTTAAGCCCACAATCCCTCTTCTTAAGTTTATTCACTTTGAGAGAGAGAATGTGCACATGGGGACACGATGGAGGAAGGGGCAGAGAGCGAGAGAGATAATCCCCGGCAGGCTCTGTGCTGACAGGACGGAGCCCCACTGGAGGTGCGATCTCACGAAACGTGAGATCACCGCCTGAGCTGAAACCAAGCGTCAGACAGACGCTCCTGAGCCACCCGGGCGCCCCGTTTCTGTAACATTCTTGAAGTCCTGAAATTGCCGGGAGAACAGAGACTTTGTTGCCAGGGGTTGGGTGGGGGCGGGGCGGGGGGAAGTGGGCGTGTCTGTAAAAAGGCAACATGAGGTGGCCCTGGTCTGGACTGTAGCAAGGTCAGCCTCCTGGCTGAGACACTGTTTCAAAAGATGTTACCACTGGAAGCCACCGGGTGAAGGGCGCGCGGGAGCTCTCTGTGCAGTTTCTTACACCGCGGGTGAATCTCCAATGATCTCGAAATGAAAACTCTTACTGAGAGGGAAAAAAGCCGCCCGAGCTTGCCAGCGGCACACAAGCGGGCAGCGGGCCCCACGTGACCGGCCGGCCCAAGGCCGGCCCTCCTTCCGGATCCTTCGCCGGTTAGATTGTGGCCAGCGGGCTCCCCCAGGGTTTGGCTTGAATTTTCTTCCTTCACGTTATCTTCCAAAAGATAAGCTCCTGACCTGAATTCCTGCCCCTCCTCGTGTTCACTGAACTCTTTATACCCTAACACACCCATCCTACTCTGAGGCCGTAGAAATTCTTCCACAAGTTTTTCTAAAAGGTTTTAGGTTTTGTCTTTCGTCTGGAGTCTCTAGTCCCCCTGGCCCCCACTTCCGTGCAGGAGGTAAAGCAGGACTAACTCCTCGCTCTCCGTCCTGAATCCGCAGGTGTCCCCGGGCAGCAGGGACACAGTCACGCCTCCCCCTCCGGCCACAGCCCCGCGGGAGCAAGTGGCAGGCCGCACTTTCTGCAGCGCCCGGGGTCAAGCCGTCTGCTCTCGGCCACCGCCACCTCGTCCCCCCCCAGGCCCCTCGCCTTCCTCTCCAGGAAGAAGCGTCTTAAACACGCACAGGCTCTGCTCTCCCACATAAACCAGAAGCAGCCTGTCCCGTTTTCACAGGGTGAAAACGCTGTGGGAATTTTCACTGGAATTCCACAGAAGCCAGAGATCAGTTGGGGACGAGTGACTCAAGGGCCGCTTCCTGCCTCTTCCTGTCCGCGGACCCGGTGCTTTGCTGGCCCAGGTCTCCCTTAGAGAGACCTTCTTAGGGGCGCCTGGGGGGCTCGGTCGGCTGAGCATCCGTCTCAGACTCGGTCCGCGATCTCGCGGTTCGTGGGCCTGAGCCCCACGTCGAGCTTGCTGCCGGCGGCGTGGCGCCTGCTCCGGCTTCTCGCTCTCCCTCTCTACCCCCTCCCCCTCCCATGGCTGTCATTCCTCAATCTGTGTGTGAACAACATGTATGGTTTCCTTAATAGTAAAGTACTTCTGCATCGTGGGGGGGGACCGCTTGTCAGCATACACTACCTTCCTTGGCCAATTCGGACCATGGCCATTTGGCCAATACTGTGTTTCGAGACGTTGCCTGTATATTCGTGCGTGAAACTTGCCCACGATTTTTTCTTCCGCTCTCCTGTCCGGCTAGGTATCCAGGTTCTCATACTGGCCCCACAGGGTGAACTGGGGAGTAACTCTGTTCTCTGTAAGAGTTTACATGATACGGGCACGTCCTAGTCCTCGAAAATCCGGGGACGGTGTCCTGTAAAACGGCTGCTCTGGTGTTTTCTCTGCGAGGAGATTATCAACCGGGGTTCAGTTACTTCCCATTTACGGGGCCCTCAGAGTTCTTCTATCAGTTTTAAAAATGATGCTTCAAGAAATATGTCTATTTCTGGGGCACCAGGTTGGCCCAGTCAGTGAAGCAGCTGACTTCAGCGCAGGTCATGATCTCACCGTTCGTGGGTTCGAGCCCCGCGTCTGGCTCTGTGCCGACAGCTCGGAGCCTGGAGCCTGCTTCGGATTCTGTGTCTCCCTCTCTCTGCCCCTCCCCTGCTCGCACTCTGTTTCTCTCTTTCAAAAATAAATATTTAAAAAAAATTTTTAAAGAAATATGTCTATTTCTTCTAAGCTTTACAATTTATTATGTCATCTTACATTCTAGCTCCTGCCGGATCTATAGTTATGATCTTCTTCATTACTAATACTTATTTTCTCTTTTTCTCGATTAATCATGCTAAAGTTCTTTTCTATTTCATTTATCTCTTTAAATTGAAAAAAAATTTTAAAGGCTTTCGTCTTTAAAATTTATGTCTGCCCTCTATTTGGGCTTACTTTTACTTTTTATCTACTTCTTCAATCGACTCTTAGTTTCTGAGTTTTCGGCCTGCCTCCTTTCCGCGTGAATTGCCCAGTGCCGGCCGTGTCCCCGGAAGTCCTGCTCATCCTTGTCCCACAGCTTCTGGAGGTGACTATTCTTGTTCAGGCTAAGTGTTTTTTAATTTCTGTTAGGATTTCTTCTGTGACTCATGTGCTGTTGACTTAGGGACGCTTTCTTTCAACCCCCAAACGTACAGAGATTAGCGTTCATCTTTTTATTACTTCTATTTTTTTAAGTTTATTTACTTATTTTGAGAGAGGCAGAGATAGTGTGAGTGGGGGAGGGGCAGAAAGAGAGGGGGACAGAGAGAATCCCAAGCAGGCTCCAGGCTGTCAGCACAGAGCCTGATGTGGGGCTCGAACCCACAAAACCGTGAGATCAAGACCTGAGCCGAAACCAGGAGTCGGACGCTTAGCCAACTCAGCCGCCCGGTGCCCCTGACTACTTACTTCTAGCGTCGAGGAGTCTGGAACGGTCCTGCGAAGCCACGTCACTCCGCACAGGAGCCAGGCCGGCCCAGCCCGTGACACCCGTCCCTGGTGCCCGACTCAGCGTGACAGAACTCACTCTTCTGCCCAAACAAGTCCAAACGAGGACAAGACACAGGAACTGACGGTCTCTGGCACAGGTTGACAACGGTGGGCGGGAGGGGGCGGTCTGTCCGAGGAAGGTGCTGGGGGGGGGGGCGCCACGGCCGCTCTGGCCTGCTGCCCGGGGGCACTTTTTGGAACCGCGGGAAAGGGAAGCAGAGCGACTCCCCCCCCCCATGGCCACCTCTGGGCAGAAGGAACGCAGGTAGGAGCGTGGGCGCCAGGACTCCGCGGGACGGGGCACCAGGCAGGAACGAGCCCCGGGAAAGCCCCGGACGCGGAGCGGCCCCCTCAGGCCCTTGGCCGAACCCTGAGCTGCCCGTCCGAGACCCCGCAGGGGAGGGCACGGCGGGGTGGGGACGGGGCGCGCAGAGGGGCACGATCGGTTCCGGCCGAGCCACGGCGGCGGTGGGGAGAGCTTGGCGAGTGCCCGCAGACGCTCTCCCGAGGCCCCTCGGAGGCCAGGCCAGGTCGGCCCGGGAGCGGGAGAGCTGTGGCCAGGCTGCCCCAGCGAGGTGGAGGCCCGGTCCGCTGGGAGAGGGGTGTGACCCCCAGGGGGCGAGGGGGGCGTCAGGGCGTTTGAACCACGGCGTCGTCCAAGTTAGGAAGGGAACGAGGGGTAGAGCGTGTCGGCCAGGGCCAGGGAAGGAGCGGTGGGGCCGAGGATCCAGGGCCCAAGTCGGACGCTTCCCCGACGGAGCCCCCCAGGCGCCCGGGGCCGGACGAAGGTCATGCGAGTTCCCTAGCTTCCGCCGAGCTCCTGCCTTCTCCACCGTAACGCCAGACCAAAGCGGGAGGGAAGAAGGCAGGCAGAGTCCGCCGGGCTCGGAGGAGGGACTGGGAGCACGGACAGGCCAGGCGGCGGGTCTGTGATCACGGACGGGCAGGGTGCAGGCTCCGTGCTGGGCTCTGGGAGCCCGGCCCCAGGCGTGGCGGGAGCGGGTCCCGAACTGGAGGGACAGGAGGGGGTCAGGACAGGCTCCCGGGAGGAAGTGGTTTTCTAACATGTGAGGAAAGCAGGCTAGGTCCCTCTCAGCTCTAGCCCACAAGGCCGCCGCGGGCTTGTCTCGTCCGCGTCTCGCACACACGGGAGCCTTACGCTGAGTGTCGCCGCACAGGCAGCCTGGCCCCGGGCCTCACGGCTCAGCGGGGGACACACAGGCGGCACAGGGAAAGAGGAGGCCACCTTACCCACCTCCCCCGACCCCCCAGCCCACCCCGCCTCGGCCCCATGGCGTGGCCTGGCCTCTGTCCCGAGGACTCCCAGGACCCTCCTCAGCACCCACACGGGGCCCTCCTGCTCCCCTGCCCGCCCCCCCCGCCCCCTCCCCTCCTGTCTCCGCTCCTGTTCCCACCCTCCTTCCCCGAGGCCGTGGCCTTCCCCAGCCCTCCTCCCACCCGCGCCCTCCGCCTCTGCCTGTCCCCATTCCCGGCTGCCGGTACCGCTTTCCTCACCGTGAGGAAGATCAGTCCTCCCCTAGAAAATCCCACTTTGGAAAAATGTGTATTTCTACCATCTTCTTTTAAAGGCAGCTTCTCCCACCTAAAATCGCCGCTGGCTCGAGAAAAGGGACGCGCACAACCCGGGACTCACCCCTCCCAGTCTTCATGCCTACATTACATTTACGTTCAAACGCTTCAATCCGCTTCACTATTAAATACGTACTGTTTGTCACGCACGAATTTACAAGAGGCGGCCGGCGGGCAGGGGCGAGGACGCGCGGCCGGCGCTCACAGCCTGGGAAGCGCATGAACCTGCCTTGTTCCACTTGACCTCCAAGGCCCGCCGTGCGGTTCCGTTCCGCCGTCCTCTTCCTCTGAAGCAGAAGGACCGGAGAGGGCGAGTGACCTCCCTCAGACCGCACAGCAGACTCAGAGCAGAATCTGAACCCAGGGCTCGGCTTCGAGCCCCACCCTCTTCCCGGCGCTCTTCTCTCCAGGTTTCACCATCCTTAACGACATCGGAAACTAACGTTTTTACATCTTCTGTAGTGAGCGTCAGGGAACCCCACCCACCCGCTCTCTGCGACCGGAGTCTTCTCAGAACAAAGCAGAGCTCACGCACTCAGGGCCGCTTCCATGCCCCGCGTGCGGCCCGAGGCGCCCACGACCGTCACGACCTGACCGGTTCCGGAAAGAGCTGGGCAGCCGGTGCCACGGAGCCGCGGCTCTCCGCGGACGGAGCTCGGTGGGCGCGTCCTTTCTCTTTCCTCTTCAAACCGCAGGTGCAAAGCCGGGCCGCCCCGGAGCGCAGAACGAGACTCCCCGGGGCTGGTCTTGAAGCATCCGTGTTTTTTAAAAGCTCTGCAGAGGACTTTAAGGTGGGGGGAGAGGCGGGGGAGAGAAGGGGGGAAGGTGGGGGGGAGAAGAGGGGGAGAGGAGGAGGAAAGGAGGGAGGGGAGAGGGGGGACAGGAGGGGAGGGGGGAGAGGCAGGGGAAAAGGAGGGGGAGAGGAGGAGAGACGGGGGAAAGGAGGGGGAGAGGGGGAGAGGTGGGGGGAAAGAGGGGGAGAGGAGGGGGAGGGACAGAGGAGGGGGAGAGGAGGGGGAGAGGAGGAGGAAAGGGGGGGAGAGGGGGAACAGGAGGGGAGGGGGAGAGGAGGGGGAGGGGGAGAGGAGGGGGAGGGGGAGAGGAGAGGGAGGGGGAGAGGAGGGAGAGGAGGGAGAGAGGGGGAGAGGGGGGAGAAGAGGGCAGGAGAGGGGAGGAGCGCCTGGGGGGCTCAGGTCATGATCTCACAGTTCATGGGTTCCAGCCCCGTGTCGGGCTCTCTACTGTCTGCAGAGCTGGAGCCCGCTTTCGATCCTCTGTCTCCCTCTCTCTCTGCCCTCCTCTGCTCATTCTCTTTCTCAAAAATAAATACACTTTAAAAAGCTGTTTAAGAAAAAAAAGAAGTATGTGTGGAAGCGGCACAGCTCCTGGAGCACCATTCTCCCCAAATCTCTACGTGTTCACCAACGCTGAGGCTCCTGAACCCCGTCCTTGGGGGTTTTGTAGAGGCTTCGTTACACGGGCTTGGCTGCTCAGCTCACTGGCCGCTGCTGATGGACCGAACCTCCAGTCCCTCTCCCCTCCCTGGAGGTTGGGGACGTGGGTGGGACTGGAAGTTCCAACCCTCCAATCACTGGGTTCTCTCCCCGGGCACCCATCCCGGCCTCCATCCTGAGGTCACCTAGCGGCTTTCCTAGGCACTCATTAGCATAAGAAAGGACACCTTTGTGGCTCTTATCCCAGGAAATTCCAAGGGTTTTCCGAGGAAAACAGGACAAAACCCAAATATGTATTTCTTCTTACAAACCACACAGTCACACCTCGGACCCGCGAACAGAATTGGAATTGCTTATTGGCTGATCTTAAGACAGATGATCTGCGGGCCTAACGCGGTCAGAGGGGCCCTGGATGCTGCCACGGACCGGGAGAGGCTCAGCGAAGAGGTGTGACTGCAGGAGGGAGAGTAAAGCAAACCAGGCTCCGGAGACTTTGCCGCGCCTCTGGCGCCAGAGAGGCCAGGGGACGGGTCCCCCCCGGGGTCCTCCGGACAGCACGGGGCCCTGCCCACACCTCGATTTTCGCTTAGCAGGCCCGCGTCAGACTGCAGAGCTTGGGCGAAGCCCCTAAAAGAGAGGTAATTTGTTACGACAGCAACAGGAAACTAATCCCGGCACCTGAGCAATTCTGAAATCGTCCCCCCTGCCGCAGTGACCAGCCTGCGCCAGAGCCACAGAGCCGGGCTTGTGGCTCGGATGCAGCTCCAGGCCCGGCCGGGGCCCTGGGTGCACGGATGTCAGGCGGGACTCACGGCACCTGTGCAGGGGTGGCTGCGACTCCGCACCTGCCGCCGGCCGCGAGCAGCGCCGAGTCCATCTGTGCAGCTTTGCTCGCGCGGTCCCACCTTCCCGCTCGACGGCCGGAAAAGGCAGATCATAAAAGATACTGAGGGAACTCAGGTGTATGGCTCTAAACACTGGGTTCTTTCCCCACAGATAAGAAGACGGTCAACATCACCTTAAAGAGGTTGTTTTTTTTTTTATTTCAGGAGAAACACAAATTAAAACATCAAATGTTGGAAGACGACGGTAACCCCTCTGAGTCGTCCCCAGCGGTGGGGCAGTTGCGACTAAACTGAAGCCGAGCGACCAGGTGTTAGGATCACTAGAAGACACAGGTATGGACGGAGAGAGAGGTTGGTGGGCACCGTCAGGGCTACGGTGTCACTGCCAACTTCCCAGGAACCCCTGGAAAAGTCTGTGGGCTGAACAGGGCCGGCACCCTCACCTCCCTGGCTGAGGCCCACCCTAAATCCTTCAAAGACCCTACCTGTAGGGACTGCGGGGCGCTCTGCCGAGCCATGAGCCCTCACAGCCTCACTCAATCCTCACGGAAAACCGGAAAGCTAGGCATCACCACCCGCTGTGCAGGCGAAGCCCCGGAGCGCACAGGACAGCTGGCCGTGGGCCCGAGACCGCGCGGTCTCTGCTCACCACCAAAGCCTGTGTCTGACTCTAACCCACAGAACTCCGGCCACGAACTTCCGCTCCTCGCATGGTCTGAGGTAGGACCTCATTTGTGCGTTCGAAAAGACACAGAACATAGACGAGCCTAGTTGGTTGGGCCTCCAGCTCAGGTCATGATCTCACGGTCTGTGAGTTCGAGCCCGGTGTCGGGTTCTGTGCCGACAGCTCCGAGCCTGGAGCCTGCTTCGGATTCTGTGTCTCCCTCTCTGCCCCTCCCCTGCTCGTGCTCTCTCTCTCTCTCCCTCTTTCTCTAAAAAATAAGCTTTAAAAAAGGTTTTTTTTTTTAAATGACAAAGAACATACAAAGAACTCGTACAACTCGATAGCAAAAGATGTAAACCAATTAAAAAGTGGCAATCCGATAGGCATTTCTCCAAAGATACAAAAATGGCCAAGAGGTCCAGGGAGACCCCCACCTCTCCCCCCACCGGGGAAATGTGAGTCAAGGCCATAACGGTATCAGCCCCAGGCACCGGAGGGCTGTAATTAGAAACATACAACAGTCTGACAACGTGAAGACGGAAGCCCCAACAGCGCAGGTGGGAAGGTCACGGCCGATTTAACAGTTCTGGAGTCCCTCGGAAAGTCAGAGCAGCCCCCGGGGCCCAGCAGTTCGCCCTCGGCTGCCTCCTGCAGACAAACCAAAAGCTGCCTGCACGCAAAGCAGACCAGTCCAGCTAGCCCCAAGCGCGAAGCTGACGAGGGCGAGCCGAACCGCCGGGTCCGCACGCCGGAGGTCGTCGGCGACGCCGAAGGCCCGAGGGGCGGCGGGCGCTCGCGTCTGGACCACGTGGTGCGGGGCGAGGGGGGGGGGCGAGGGCTGAGCCCCGCCTGGTTCCGTTCCCAGGGGGCGTCCCGAACAGACGAACTCGGGGGGGGGGGGGCGGCGGAGAGACGACCGGCCGCGGGCGGGAGCTGAGGGCCCCCCGCCCCGGGTTCGCGCGGAGAGCGACGCCGCCGAAACCCCGCGAACGCCTGCGGCGCGCGCCCCGACGCGGGCGAGTCTCACGGCGCGGAAGCTGCGTCTCCACGGAGCTGCTTTGTGCAAGGTCGCGGCGGGTCGGCAGGCGTCTCCTCGCCCCCCCCCCCCGTCGCGGAGCACCCCCCCCCCCGCGAGGACGCAGGACGCAGCGCGTCGCCCCCGCGCCAAGTCCGCTCCCGACGGGAGGCGCTGGCCGGCGCCCCGGGACGGTGACGGACGCGCCCCCCCCCCGGGGCCGCGGACCCCCCCCCCGCCGCAACTCGCGCAGACGACCGCCCCGGGGTGACCGCGCGCCCCGCCGCCCCGGGTGGAAGTGTGGGTGCGGCTTCCGCAGCCACCCCGCCACCCCTCGCCCCGCCACGCCGTACCTGCCCCGGCCCCGCGCGTCCACCTGCCGCCGCGACGCCGCGCCCCGGCCGCGCGCTCCGCCCATCGCCCCCAGCGGCCGGCGGGGCGGGGCCGGAAGGGAGGGGGTCGGCGCGGGGCGGGGGGCGGGGAGCCCCGGGGAGCCCCCGCTCAGCAGCCCCCCACCCCGGCCGTCGGCGGCTCCCGGCGCGGCGCGAGGGCCGGCGGCTGCGCAAGCGCGGGGCCCCGGGCCGACACGTGCGCCCCGCCTCCGCCCTCCCCTCCCCCTCCCCCCTCCCGCTCCCTTCCCCTCCCCCTCCGCCCGGGCGCAGGCGCCGACCCCGACGGATCTGGGCGGGAGGCGCCAGCCGCCGAGGGAGGGGCGCGCCGAGGGTGGGCGGCCCGTCGTCGGTCCCCGGTCGGTCGCGGCGCCGTCCCGTGTCGCCCCGGCGAGGGTGGGCAGGGCCGTCCCGCCGCGGGGGTGGTGGTGGGGGCGGAAGAGCAGGGACGCCCAGCGCCCGCCGCCCGGCAGAGCCCGGCCCCGGGCCCCCGCCCCGCCGGGCTGCGCGTCGGCCGGCTGGGGACGCGGAGCGGCCCCGGGGAATGCGGCGGCCGCGACCCCAGGCGCCCCTCCGCGAGTGCGCCGCGCCCCTCGGCCGCCTGCCCCGCGGGCACCCCCCCCATGGCGGCGCGGTGGTTCAAGGAGTTCCCGCTGAACCTGAAGACGGCGTCGGAGCGCGCCCGGCCCGGTGGCGGCGGCGGCCGACTGCGCAAGAACTCTGAGGCGGGCGGCGCCGCGCCGGTCCCGGGCAAGGGCCGCAAGAACTCGGCGGCCGAGCTGGGGAGTGGCAGGGCTGGCGGCGGCGGCGGCGGCGCCCCCAGGGACAGCCGGCCGCCCCGGGACAGCCTGCAGGGCCTGATCCAGGCCGCCGCGGGCAAGGGCCGCAAGAACTCGCGGGCCGCCGAGGACGAGCCGCACCGGGCCGTGGCCAGGAGCGCGGGCTGCAGCACCTACATCAGCAGGCTCATCAAGGTGGACGCGCAGGAGAAGAACGGCGGCGGCGGCACCAGCAGCAGCTCCTCCTCCGCGTCCTCTTCCCCTGCCTCCCTGGGCCCCGAACTGGAGAAGGGCAAGGCCGCCAGGCAGCAGGACACGGTAAGAAGGCGGCCTCCCGGGGACCGCCTGTCCCCGCAGAAGCGGGACAGAGGAGGGAGCGCGGAGCACCTGCTCGGCCCCGGGCGCCTTGAGGCCGCGGGGCGGGTGGCAAGGCTGCCCCCCACATCTGGGGACAGTTAAGACGTCATTGAAAGTCGTTGTGGTCTTTTTCTCCTCTTGAGAAAAAAACCTTCCTTCTAAGGAGGAGGAACTTTGGGGAAATGTGCTCTCCGCTTGATTCTGTTAGCCGTTTGGAAGAGTAATCGAACGAGCCCTTCCTGCTTTGCTGAATTTGACCTCCTCCTAAACGTGTGTAGTTCTGAACTCCGGGGAGGGGGGCGCGGTCTGCGAGGGTCGGTGGGTTCCGACGCTCACGCTCCGAACCCGACGGGTGGGGCTTTCAGAGCCTGGGCGCGCAGGCTGACCGCACACCCCAAGCCCGCCTGCTGGTCGGGGAGTTCGGGTGCAGTTCTCCCCGCACCCCAAGACTGTAGCCCTTTTGTTCCTCCCCTGAACATGTGGGGTGCAGCCCCTCGTGGGAGGGGGCGCAGGGCCCCGGGGGCTGCGGGGGGCCGAGTGGGAGCAGGAAATGCCCTGAAGGAAACCCCAGCCCAGGAGGGACGGTGTTTCCCGCTTCTCACACCCAGAGGGTTTCTGGGCGCTGCCCCTCCCGGTGGGAGCCCCGCCCCATTCTTACAGGGACGAGTTGGGGTTTTGTTTGCTTGTTTTGTAAGCCCCCTCTTCTGCGTGAAGAAGGGAGAGGAGAGCTCAGCCCCCAGCCCCGGCCGCCACTTCCTGTCGTGGGAACTTGAACTTTCTCTTGCCCCGGCCCCAAGCCTGCCGCCCGCCCGGCTGCGGTCAGGCGCCCGGAGCACAGGCCGGCTGCTGGTGCCTCCACGCCTCCTTCCCGCCAACGTTCGCAGCTTGCCTCTGTGGCACTCGGGACGGGTGGGGACCAGGCGGGAAGAAGGCCAGGGACGCGGCCGTTAGCCAGTGGTGTCCCTGACCGTGGGACAGCCAGGGCTGAGTGCCCCGCATCCCGTCCGTCCCTGGGGACGCGGCTCACGCGGCGGGCAGTGGCTGCGAGGGCGTCACCTCTGGATGTCCCCTGTTTGTCCGGCCATCTCCCCCCAGGCAGGCCGCCCCCACCTCCTCCCTCCCCACTGTCTGCAAGCTCTGATGTGGCCGGAGACTGTGGCGGGGGTGGGGGGGCTGCCCCTTGGTGTTGACTCGCCTTTCTTTGCCCTTTGGTTCTTGCTCCTCCGTCTCTTCAGCCGGAACGAGGGGTTCACGCCCTCCTGGCCGTTTCCTGTGGAGCCACGCTGGTGACAGGGCAGGGGCCGTGTGCTTTCCGTTCCCCCCCCCACTCCCCCCGAAACCGTTCCTCCCTGGGAAGAGCCCGTCAGCCTCAGGCTCCCCGACCTCTGAGTCGTCGGCCGGCAGGTCCTCCGTTCCAGCTCCTTCCTGTGTTTGGAAGATGAGATGCTTTCTGTGCCGAGCTCGGACCAAAGCCGCCGCCTGGGGGGGCCTGTGCGCCTGAGGGTTACTGAGCCTAGACCTTCCCAGGGCCCCGCAGGTCCGACTGGTTCTCAGGCTTCTGGAGCCTTCTCTTGGAGGCTCCGGATCGCTGGAGAAGGAGACGCAGGCTCCGTTCCGTCGTGGCGCCTCGCGTGCTCAGTGCCCACCGGGCGGCCGGCCGGCCCACGTCCACATCGCTCGCCAGGTTGGCGTTAAAAAGGCCAAAGCTCGAGGGGAGGTGGCAGAGCAGCTCAGCAGTCGTCGCCGTCCTCGTTGCCACTCAGTTTTACCAGCAAGACGGGCCCCGTGGTGGCCCACCCGGCACGACCCGCACCCCCGGAGCCCTTCGGCCCCGCTGGAGGTCTCCAGGCCCCGCGGGTTTTCAGGGGCCGTTTCGGTCCCGTGGCCACCTGGCTCGTGGGCCCCCTGGCAGCTCTCCTCTCTGGTTCCTTCAAGGTCATCATTTTAGAAGACTATGCCGACCCTTACGACGCCACGCGGACCAAGGGTCAGAGGGATGCGGAGAGAGTGGGGGAGAACGACGGGTACGTGGAGCCCTACGACGCCCAGCAGATGATCACAGGTGCGTGGCGCGTTGTGCGTGGCGCATGGTGCGTGGCGGGGCGCTGGGGCCGGAGCAGGTCTGCCCGGAAGAAACAGGAATCAGACCGGAAGAAACAGGAATCAGACCCAAAAGCGAGGTCAGAACACCTGATTAACTCTTCAGGTTTTGTCTCTTTTCTGCATCTGTCGGCTCTAGGGTTTGGGGTCTTTAACGTTTTTCTAGTTCTGTGCGAAATGACACTCACGGGTTTGCGACGCGCTCGGGCCGCGAGGTGGTTTACGTGCATTTCTCGGCCACGTGGACGCTCGCGAGGGGGGTCGGGAATGGCCCCCGGGGGCTGAAACGCCTAGAGGATTTGGCGTTGTTGGAAGACACGAGCGTGACGCGGTCCTCCGTGTCACCACGGAAGGCTGGCTTCTCAACACGCTCTGCGACGTTGGAGCAAAAGCTCAGCCTCCGGTCACTGGCGCGAGCCCAGCGGCGGCGCCAACCTCCCGAAACCGGAGTCCGCCGTCCCGCGACGGCTCGGGCAGGGCCGGTTTGGGAGCCAAGCGGCACCCCCCCCCCGTGTCGTCCTCAGCGCCCGACTTTTCCCTCTTACTCACGGTTGTCGTAAGTTCCCATAAGTGGTACTTGAAAATAATAAGAACTGGTTGTTTAGATCTGTGAGATTTAAAGTAAGTAACTCACTGGCTTTATTTTCCCATAAATGTTCTGTAACCTAACGGAAAATGCATCTCCAAGGGCCGAGCCCAGGCACCCTTGCTGGGGCTTCGCGTGCCTGGGGAGGGACTCGCGGGCCACACGGCAAAGTCCACGGCTCCCTTTTAGGAACCGATGGCCAAGCCGTCAGCCCAGGCCCAGGCCCGGATGGGGGGGGGCGCCGGCGCCCTGGCTCGGTCGGGACAGGCCGCAGGATGAAACCGAGCTGCGGCAGGAAGAGGGCGCCGCGTCCTGTTTGCCTGCTGGCCGAGATAAGGCCGCGCCCCGGGGAGGCGCACCCTGGCCCGGCTGCGACCCCGGAGGTCACTGGACTGTGACCTCTGATGAAATCCGTGAATGAAAGGAAGTGAAAATGAACTTAGTCAGAATTTTAAAAAATAGAGGCTTGGAAGGAAGAGAGGAAAAGATGTACATGAAATTGAGGGAAAAGGTTCTTTTTTTTTTAAGGCTTCATTTTGATTTGTTTTTTGTCTTTTTGGTTTTTATTCCTCCCATTCTCTTTAACCAGAATAGGTGGTCTATCCGTTCTGTCTCGGCGCTGTGTTCTGGGGCCGCACCGCTCACAGGAGAACGCGCGTCCTCTGCCCCCACGAGCCCCACAGGGCTGTGCTCGGGGACCCGGCCCCCCCCCCTCACAGAACTGAGACCCAGACTGTGCAGCAGAGATTAGGTCTCGATCTTCCCTCCAGGTCGCGTGGTTGGTTTCCTGTCTTGGGACACATTCGAAATGAAGTAGCAAAAGCGCTTTAAGTTTTACACATAATAGGGGCGCCTGGGAGGCTCATCGGTCGAGCGTCCGACTTCGGCTCAGGTCTTGATCTCGCAGTTCGTGGTTTCGAGCCCCGCGTCGGGCTCTGTGCTGACGGCTCAGAGCCTGGAGCTGCTTCAGGTTCTGTGTTTCCCACTCTCTCTGCCCCTCCCCTGCTTGTGCTCTCTCTCTCTCTCTCTCTCTCCTTCAGAAATAAACATTAAAATTTTTTTTTTTAATTTTACACACAAATGAGGCATCTTTCTGCTCAGACTCACAAAGCAGGTCATGTTGAAAAATCAGAATTGTCCAACGTGAAGAAATACGATGATAAGAACAGCTAACCTTTAATATTCACGTGTTTAAGTGGCAGGCTCTGCTTTACAGTTTATGTGAATACGTTCGTTTAGGATTACTAGATTAATATATCCGATTGCGGAATAACTTCAAACTTATTAGACATTTAAATTACTAAGTTTTAAAAATTAATACTTTATTTCATCTTAAGAAAACCCATGAATTTTGAAGTCAAACATTTAAAACATGTATCCGAACACACCTTCTCAGTCGGTGCAGAGATTATACCTCAAATTCCACCCGTGGGCTCCACAGCTGGACAGAATGACAGGAAGTGAGTTTATCGGAAGCTGGAAATAAAATGTTTGCTGCTGGCTGGTTTTTTTAAACTGCCTTTTTTGTTCAGTTTGGTCCTTGTGTGCTTGGTTGTCCTGTACAATCTCAGAAATGTCCCCTTTTTCTTTTTCTTCTTCTTGAAAAACATTAGAGATTTTTCAGGAGATGGAGAGGACCCAGCCCTGCCCTTGCTGGCGCCTGCGGGGTGGCGGGACCACACCCGACCGCGACACCATTTGCGGTGTTAGTGCGGCGCGTCCAGCGAGTGCTTCGTGGGCAAGGCCGCGTGGCTGGCCCCGCGCTGGGCTCCGGGCTCTCGAGGAACGGGACCCATGTGACCCGTGTCCTTATAGACTGACCTCATGGCCCAAGAGGCAGACAGACCTGACAGACAAGAAAACATCAGTGAGTGTAAGTGCCCTGAGGCAGAGGACCAGAAGCCCGCCAGCATCGGGGGGCAGAGGAAGAAACAGAGGTCGGGTGTTTATCTTCCCACAGCCCAGCTCGCGGGGCGCCCGGGCTCCCCGGGCTCCCCGGGCCCCCCCACGGCTTGGCTCTTAGTTTCGAAAGCTAAGAGTCTGTAAGTTTATAAATAAATTCTCCCTTAGATTTACCCAAAGGATTGTTTAAAAAACTCCAATGACGAGTATAAGGTGGGGTCTCTGTCAGTCTCTCTGTTCTGCTCAAGTGGCAGCCACGTGTCAGCCACACAAGCAGCAGACGCATTCTACCTGGTGCAGCAGGTGCGCTCGAGCCGCCGGGTGAGGCCTCTGGCACAGGAAGAGTGTTTATCCCAGAGGCAGCCACCGTTCCGTGTGGTGCCCGGCCCGCCAGCGCCCTGGCTAACCCCGCGGCCCCGTGCAGTGGTGTTAGAAGTTTGGCCAGCAGTGAGGACAGCAGAGTTTGGAACCATTCAACAGCGTGTCCGCGCAGCCCCGCTGGAGAGTGGAGGCGCCAGGCCGCTTCACCAGCACTTGGCAGCACCCGTCTCTGTGTCTGTCTGAGTTCTGTGCCCGATGTGGGGCTTGAACTCACGACTCCAAGACCAAGAGTCACTCCACCAACCGAGCCAGCCAGGCGCCCCTGAATAGTCAAATCTGGAGGAGAACCTCTGTTGGGGTGTCCATTAAATCCATTGTGGGGGGGGCGCCTGGGGGGCTCCGTCGGTGAACTGTCCGACTTCGACTCCGGTCATGATCTCATAGTCCGTGGGTTCGAGCCCCGCGTCGGGCTCTGTGCTGACAGCTCAGAGCCTGGAGCCTGCTTCGGATTCTGTGTCTCCCTCTCTCTCTGTCCCTCCCCCGCTCATGCTCTGTTTTGCTCTCTCAAATATGAACAAACATTTTAAAAAGCATGTTACGGAAAAAAACAAAAAGAGAAGACCTGATTTATCTAATTTGTCTCTACTTTACTCGTGAAGCTTAGATTTCAGGGTTCCTAATCGTAGCTGCTTTTGTTCAGGTATTTAGATTTATTTGGTAAGGAAGTATTCAAATCATTTTAAATCAAAAGCTCAAGCGCTAATAAAAGATGTGTCTAGAAGCATCTTTGAAGGGAAAACAGGGTCTGCAGGTGTATGGCTGGAAAGCTTCGGGACATGGTTTGGGGGACGGGCGCGTTACAGAAATGTCGTGAAGTTCCGCGTGAAGTCTTCGGGGCAGAGTGAGGGCGACAAAGCCCCTGGGGCCAGCAGCACCGGGTCAGCGGAGGCCGCCTGGCCGCGTCCCTGCGAGCAGGGGCTGGCCCCCATCTCGCGCTCACCGAGCCTGGCAGACGCACCGCTGCAGCGCGCCTAGTGTGTGCACGTCCAGCAAATTCGACGCCCGGAGAGAGACTCGCATCTTGGCAGGGAGTTCTGGACGAGCGTGGAGGACCGGTCACCGCTGACCCCACCTGATTCAGGAAAGCGGGTCCTCCCCGAGCCGGGCGGCGGGCGGGGTTTATCGCCCCCCCCCCCGCCCCTGGATCCCTTGTCCGCCGAGGTGACCGGCCTCTGTCAGCAGGGCCGGGGCGTAGCTTCCTCTCGCCGCTTCCTCCTTCTCAGGCCCGTTTCCTCCCGGAGCCGCAGGGCGGTTCTCCAGCCAGGAGCTCGGCCCAGCTCCGCGATTGTTTCTGTTTCTGCGGCGCCTCAGGCTCGGGGCAGCAGGTGCCGGAATGGAAGGCGACTCCCTCCGGGGCCACTGCTCGAGCACTCGTTCCCTCTAATTAAATGTCGTGTGACGGGGCGAGAGAGCCTCTCGGATTCCCCGCCCCCAGGGCCACCCGGGAAGGCCCACGTCCAGGGACCCCGGCGTGCGTGCCCAGCCCCACTCGGGACCTAGTTGTTGACGTCGTGACCCTGAGATTTGCTCGCGGGCAGGGCTGAGTGGAGGTGGGGGCTGGGGCGGGGTCACCGTCTAAACTGACGGGAAGCCTGGGGTTTGAGCAGAAACTTACAGTTTCTAGATTCATACTTTGAATTCCGTTGTGTTTTCTCTTTCATTTTTCTCAGCTCTTTAGAAATGTCGTTTTAGAAAAACCCCAGCCCGATCTTAACTGATCCAGGAACAGAGGGGGGCCGTGTTCCCCATAACCGCACCTGGAGTAGCGACAGAGGCGTAGGATCGAAGGTCCAGAGGCTTGGACGCAGGCGCATGTGGCTTCCGCCTGAGCTCAGCCGGCCCCAGGCCCGAGGCCCCAGCAGGCGCTCACGAACTTGGACGTGGAGGGCCTGGCTCTGGGGGACCCTGGACGGGCAGGCAGGAGGCGCTCAGGCGGGGGCCACGGGCACCGGGAGGAGAGTCTGTACTCCTCAGCCCTCAGGCTTCGCCTCCCGAGAATCCCCGAGGCCTGGACCCCTGCGGACCCCCCCAACCCCTGTGGACCCCCCCGCCCCGGACCCATTACACCCCGACCCCTGGCGAGTGGGTGGCGGCGCTTCCAGGGAGCTGCCGGGCCCTGACCTGCAGGATGGCGGCCTGAGCCTGGACCCCGATGCCGGGCTTCTGAACGTAGCGCCCTGAGTGTCACACTCGCCCTTCAGAGTTTGCTTTGTTCTCCCTGTAACAGGAGTCTCCTCAGGGAGTCTTCTCCGCGTGTCGCCGTGCCCGTTCTAGCTACCGCGTCGTGGCCGTCACACCCTCCCGCTTCCCTGGCACTCCTCCACCTCTCCTGGCCACCCCCCCCTGCCCGCCCTCCCTGAGCTCAGGGGCCCGGCTCTGCCTTTGGTTCTGTCCTTCTCACTGGGGACCCTTCGTGTGTGTATGGGAGACAGGGGGGTGGACGGGAGACGGGAGGGGACTCCGGGTAAGGTTTCCACGGGTGACAGTCGTCCCGATGCCCGGCCTCGGCAAGCAGCCGTCCTCGGTACGCAGACGCCGAGGGCCTCGGCGGGCTGAGCTGGGCCGAGATGCGCCCGCCTGGAAAGCCTCCTGACGGGGTCTCGTCCGGGGTCCCGGGCAGATCGGGGGTGTCCCGGCGGGCGGCTGGAGGACCCACAACGTGGTTACCTCCGTGTCACGAGCTCGGGCTGTCCCGACGCCACTGCCAAGGCCTCCGGACCTCGAGCTGGTTGGTCCCAGACACGCCCGGCTCCTTCCCACTGAGGCTGGTAGCTGCCGCTTGGTTTACGCCTCCTTCATTTCCAGCGAAACACAAATGTGATTGTTACCTGCTAAAAAAACGTAAGATGACTTGCATCCAGAACAATCCGAACTATTTATCCTTGCATTTAAAACTTGAGTGTTTAGGGGCACCTGGGTGGCTCAGTCGGTTAAGCATCTGGCTTTGGCTCAGGTCATGATCTCGCATTTCACGAGTTCGAGCCCCACGTCGGGCTCTGTGCTGACAGCTCGGACCCTGGAGCCTGCTTCAGATTCTGTGTGTCTCTCCCTGCTTCCCGCCTCAAGAATGAGTCCGTGTTAACAATAAGTACGTAAGTAAAATGTGTGCAGTTGGAATCGGGCCTGGCCACTCTCCAGCCGTCGCTGTCTCCCCTCTCCCTCTGTCCCTTGAACGCCCCCGTCAGCCCTGGGCACGGGAACCAGCCCTCCGTGGCCCCCACCTCCCCACCTGCACTCAGGCAGCTCCCTCCCCCGGGAGCGGCCCCCTCATCCGTTGCCCTTCCACGTGGAGTCCTCGCAGGTGTGGTGGTGGAGTGAGGCCTCCGGCGTCCGGTGCGTCCAGCGCGTCACGGCTCTGCCCTGTGCCGCTCCGGACACTTTCTTTAAACTTCGGGCCTGGCGGTCCCTTCCGTAACATTAGGAAAGAACCGCACCCTCCCGTGGGGCCGTCGTGAAAATCACGGCGTTGGCTGTCGTTTTATGTGTCGGCCTGCCACGCGTTGTTTGCGAACGTGTCTGGCTTCCTCACTATTTCGAAACCGCCGAGAAGTCAGGGACTCCGTCCAGTGCACATAACCGCCCTCCCTCAGAGCCTGTGGCCCGGTGTGGGGAGCGTGACGGCCGTCGACTTTTATCAGATGCTGTGGTCTCAGCTCTCCGGCCCGGTGTAAAGACCGAGAGGGTGGCTGCTGGACTGTGGGCGGGTCGCCTGTGGCCATTTCTCCTGCCACAGGCTGCGCGTCACCGCCTGTCGCCAGGCCGCCCATCGTCGGGCCTGACCGTGCGCCTGCCCAGGTGCCTGGGGAGAAGCCGCAGGCAGGCGGCCCCTTGGCGTCTGGGCCGGGAGGCGGTCTCGCTGTTCTCCGCGGCCTTCCCGGACAGCACGGGGAGGGGGTCGCGAGTCGCTGGCCTCCGCGCCCGGCTCTGTCGAGGGCTCACGTGCGGGGGCGGGGTGTTTTTCAGAGATCCGACGCCGCGGCTCCAAGGACCCCTTGGTGAGGGCTCTTCAGCTGCTGGACGGTCCCTGCGAGGCAGGCGACACCGGCACGAAATCGGAGACCTTGGCCAAGAGACGGAGCTCCAAGGACCTCCTGGGGAAGCCACCCCAGCTGTACGACACGCCGTACGAGCCCCCAGACGGCGGCCCCAGGGCCGAGGAGCGGAGGGCGCGGCTGCCCGCGGGGGACGAGAGGCCGGCGGCCGAGTACGAGCAGCCCTGGGAGTGGAAGGAGCACCTCGCCAGGGCGCTGTCAGGTGAGGGCCGCCCGCCCCGCGCCGGCCGCTCCTCCCTCGGCTGCAAGGCCAGGCCGAGGCGGAGCCCTGGAGGCCCGAGACCCCAGGCGCCCATACCTTCAGTGGCTCGAAGCGCCGGGCGTGGCCACCGCCTTGTCCCCACGCCTCTCCCACTGTGCGCCCGGGAGCAGCTCTTGCTTGGTGCCTCTCCTCCGCCTGGCGAAAGTCCCCGGAGGGGCCGGCAGTTCTGGGCGCGGTGCGTCGCGGGGACCGCGAGCGCGTGGAGGAACCGAGGAGACGGGGCTGGTCAGCAGGCTCGGGGTGCAAGGGGGTCTCCCTCTGCGTGGCTGGCACAGCCTCTCTTTCTCGGGTTTAGAGAAGTCAGGGGTGCCTTTCCCCCCGGCGGCGAAGCCAGGCTGGCGGTCGGCAGTGTGCGCCACCCACAGGGCCGGTGGGGCAGGTGCCGCACTGGAGTCCCATTTGGGTCTAGTCCTGTTTTCCGCCGGCCCCGCGGCCACCTGCTCTCCTCACGCTGCTGTGCCGTGTGCGGCTCGTTCGTGTCTGCGTCCCGTGCAGCCTCGCTGGCGTGGGGCCCAAGGCACTGCTCCATCGTTCCCGTTCCTTTGATTGTGTTATTTTGTAGTAAAAACTGCTCGTTTGGTTTCATAGAATGATACGTTCTTGCATCTTTCATTCTAAAATTGAAAGTTTTTAGAAGTACATGCTAGGCGTGCCCTCGAGGCTGCCCCCCATGCTCTGAGACTACTGGACGAGGACCCCAGAGGGGTGGCCAGCCGCGGGAGCTTGGGGGGTGCCGCCGTCCGCCTGGGGAGCCCGAGGGGTGCTTTGGCTCTCGCGCAGGGGCCTTCCTCCCCAAGGCGAGGCAGGCAGGGAGGATTGTTGCCGGGCATCCGCGAGGGCCGCCCCTGGCCTTCGTGTTAACCGAGCCTTCTTTCCAGCTCAGTTTGAAGGCTCCGAGCGGCCTGCCGCCTCAGAGGACGTGGTGAGGCAGCACCACCGCCAGAAGAGCTGGACCCAGAAGGTCCTGAAGTCGACCGTCTCTGAGCACAGCGATGGCGACAAGGTGGACCCGGCCCTGCCGCTGGGGAAGCAACCGTGAGTGTCCTCGCACCCAAGGGGGCACGCTCGAGAACACACAGGGGCACACGCGGGAGCGAGAGGCGGCAGGGGCCCCGGGGGGGCTGGCCCCCTGTGCAGGGTTCCCCTTGCTCACGAATCCCGCACGGCGGCAGGCGCACCGCCTCCCAGAGCCGACCGCAAACTCCGTCCTCCCGCGCGGACGGACAGCTTCCCAACGACACTGGCCCCCTCACCTCCATCTCTCGCCTCGTCAGTTTTGTGATCCGGGGTCACCAAATCTGTATCTCTTCTCTTCCGAGCGTGAAGCCGGATCTCGTTCAGGCCACGGGGCTTCCACCAGAAGTGCACAAAAAATAATATTTTATGGGCACCTGGGGGGCTCCGACTTCGGTTCAGGTCATGATCTCGCATTTCACAAGTTCGAGCCCTGCATCAGGTTCTGTGCTGGCGGCTCAGAGCCTGGAGCCTGCTTCGGATTCTGTGTCTCCCTCTCTCTCTGCCCCTCCCCCGCTCGCACTCTGTCTCTCAATCTTTCTCTCTCTCTTTCTCTCAAAAGTAAGTAAAAACATTTTTTAAAATTGTTTTAAGTACTAATATTTTCTGGAGCGTGGCCCTGTCTGGATTTGTGCTTTGATGCCGGTGCCCCCCCTTTACAGTTGGTATCATGGCGCCATCACCCGTGCCGAGGCCGAGAGCCGGCTCCAGCCCTGCCGAGAAGCCGCCTATCTGGTCCGAAGCAGCGAGTCGGGGAGCGGCAGGTACTCCATCGCCCTAAAGTGAGTACCGAGGCCACTGGTGCCCTGCTCAGGAGGCGGGGATGTGCCCGACAGCCCTTTCCTGACGCAGGCAGGCGACTTGTCCACAAAGGTGTAATTCGAAGGTGGTTCACGGGCGCGTTGGCGCGGACCACGGGGTGAGAGCTTGGGCGGGAACACGGGGCCGGCCTGGGGTAGATGGCCAGCCTCTCTGAGGACGCCAAGTGCCTCTTACCGTCACACAGTTGTCAGCTTCTGCCTCGCCTTACCTGACGTGGCGTAGCCCCTCCCCGTGGGTCCAGGAGAAACAATGCCAATGAGAAGAAGAATTTCAGTGGTTTTATTTCCTAGTGTTTGAGACTTTAATAAATTAATCAGGTCCCTTGATGTCAAAACGCCAGCTTTGAGCCAGCTTCCGTGGGGAAGGAGGGGACGCTGGCTCACCGCCCCTCCCCTGACGGTAACAGCGCGGTGGCGCTGGCCCGGCGGAGCTCCTGTCATGGGAATTCTGGCGGCCCAGCGCTGGAAGGCCATTGCCGGAGCCCCGCCAGCGCTTCCTTCCTGCGGAAGTGGAGCCCCTGCCGCTGGAACAATCGGGCCGGAGGGGGAGAGGCTGGGCGGGCAGAGCGCCGCGGCCTGGGAGCCCGCAGGCCAGCGACACAATGGCAGGAACGGCGTTCCCGCCGCGGGGGCTCGAGCCCTCGGTGCCGGCGGCCGTCCGTTCAGCCCAGACGGCCTTCCCGGTTCGGGGGTGGGAGGGGAGGAAGGAGGAAACCGGGTGTTTCTTCTTCTTCTTCTTCTTCACGTACTCTTTGGGGAGAGGAGAGGGAACCTTACGTCCCTGCCCCGAGACTGGGGGGGGGGGGTGTTTAAGCCTCCCCCCAGTGGTCTCGTGCTTGGGTTCCGCATCGGTTTGGCAATTCAGGGCGCTGGGCTTTTTTTTTTTTTTTTTGGTCTTTTTGGTCCAGTCCCTGACGACCCGTGTGTACTAAGGACAAACAACCCAGGATGACCCACCTTGAGCGAGGCCTCGAAGCCTCCGTACGCGTCCCGGCAGGAGCGAGGACCCATCTGCCGGGACCCCGGTGGGGATTGGCGTCAGTGGGGGAGGGAGGGCCCTGCTTGCTCGCTCACGTCTCCTCCATTCCGTTTCGTCTCAGGACGAGTCAGGGCTGCGTCCACATCATCGTGGCCCAGACCAAAGACAGCAAGTACACGCTGGACCAGACGAGCGCCGTCTTCGGCAGCGTCCCCGAGCTGGTGCGCCATTACTCCAGCGAGAAGCTGCCCTTCAAGGGGGCGGAGCACATGGCCTTGCTGCACCCGGTGCCCAGCAGGCCGCACTGAGGCCCGGCCGGCCTCCTCTGGGGGCGAGGCGGGACTGCGCCCCGGGAGCCGGCGGGGAGTGTGAGCCTCCTCCCAGAAGTCAGAACCTGTGGCCCCAAATCCGTCCCGTGACCCTCGGTTACTGCCCTTTGCTCTCCTGCAGTCGGAAACCACGCTTCACCAGCAGCCTCCACTCTGCAGTGGCTGTTCTGTTTGGGGGGGTGACTCTCAGGAAAGGGGAGTCGGGGGTCCCGGAATATTCAGGTTTCCCAGAAACATGCTAGTTGTTGTCCTGGTCTCTAAACAAACCAACAAAAACGCAGTTGGCATCTGTGTGAGGACCCAGAGAGCGTGGCGAGCGGACGAAGAGCGGACGGCGGGTGATTTGGAGAAAGCCCTGGGGTCCCTGAAGGTCGCAGCTCTGGCGAGAGAACGTCGTCGCTCAGCCTTCCAAGAAAGTTTGTGTTTTCTCAGCGTAAATAAGAAGGAAGACGCCCCTGAATCAGCAACACAAAGCAAGCCTTTGCGTCATTATGGTTCCGAGTTCTAGGACAAGATACACCACGAGCCTGAAAATTCGAGAAGCCCAACAACCACCATTCTAGCAATGACGGTGCGGAGTCCCCGGAAGCTTCCGTCCCCTCTCGGGCCTGCGGTGGGCGGGGCTGGGTTGCAGCCCTTGTTCCCCGGTTCGACTTGTTTTGTATTTCGGAGCGAATGTTAGTTTCTACGTGTGTACCCATCTCTCCCTGCGTCCTCAGGAGGGGACTGTCCACGCGCCTTCACAACCCGCTTCGTCTTCTGAAAAGACCGAGACGCTTCCCTAACTACTACTGCCTAAGATATTAAATCGACATTCGTAATCGGGAACTTAACATTGACCGTTGACTTACTGTGGAAAAAAGATGTACAAAAACCATGAAAATGGCTTCTTGTGAGGAGACCCCGGTGAACGGCCAGCGGTTAGAGCCGAGCAGACGCCTCTGCGGTCCCGGTTCCCGGCGTGGACCTCGGAACCGGCCCAGACACGCGCGCCATCACCTGGGAAAAGTTAACTTCCGTAGCTCCTGTTAAACAGATGAGAAGGTTAATTCGGTTATTTTTTAGGAAAGCAGATGTTTCTGGTTATTATCCTTCGATTACGAGTTAGGGGTTAGTAAGTCCTGATTCTTTATTCCGTTAAGGTTGTCGCCAGTGGGTTTTGTGATCTTTGATTTAAAAAACTTGAGAGGAACTTTTTCTTACTGACTCTCAGTGATTTTATTAATGAGTCTCCTGTTTTTTAAATACTGACAGAACGTTTTCAACGTGGACTGGTTCACGTGTGACATCTTCAGCACAAGATTTTTTTTTTTTTACTTTTAGCATCTACAGTTCCAATTCAACAAATATTTATTATCTTCCATATACAGATCATTTATTAAACTTATTTTTAGTTCAACATTATAGAAGCGAAACCTTATTTTTTAAACTTATTCTACAAAATACAGCAGTTATCATAATTTTAATAAACGCTAAAAGCTTTGTACAGTTTTTCTTTGTGCACTAAATGGTTTCCGTTGCCCCTACCCAGCAACAGTGAGGAGTGTCAGCCAGCTGACATTCTGAAAGCAGACCCGACGTGTCACATAATCAGTAAGCTTCGATAACACGCTCAGTGTCGTGCTTTCTCTGCAGTCACGTCACCTTCTCTTGTGCCTGAAAGTGGAGACGCGGGCTTGTGAATGGCCCGGCTCCTTCACCCCACGCGGGAGGTTGTACCAAGACGGAGCGCGGTAAGGTGGGGGGGGCGGCTGCTGTGCCGTGCCTCGGGTCCTGACCCAGCCGAGGGCGGCGACGGGCTTCCCGGCTTCAGGGCCCCATGGGCCCTGGACAGATCGGGCCCAGGAGGGGTCTCTCACGGCCTGTGGGGGTCGGGGGGCGGCTCCTGGGCCAGCACTTTCGCGTCCTCCCCGTCCTGCGTTACCTCTGCCTCCCGGGGTGTTTTCTGTTTCCTTCTAAAGAGGATCATGTCCTCTAGCCAGTCTGTGCCCCCCAGCCTGGAACGTGGCATCCTGCGGCTTCGTCCGTCTGTGCCCCTTCTCCAGCACCCTCCCGTTCTAAAAATGCTCTGCCCAGGTGACCAGATGAATTCAGTTACTTCATTTCAGGCCCGCAGGACATTTCTTTCTACTCTGCCACCATAGCTGTTCCCATCGGGACGGATTTCGACCAGCGGAGTTGCGGTATCTAAATAAGGAGGGATGAAGTCACCGAGCGATGTCACTATGTGCCCAAGAAAGAAAACACTGCTGCCCGCCTCTCCTGGGGAGAGACGCGTCCTTTCAAGTTTCCCAAAGTACTTTCTTCAGTGTTTTTTGAAGAAGAGCCTTTATCCTTTGCTGAGTTGTCAGTCCCTTATTGGCCTCGGCCAGAGGCTGGGGACTGGGCAGGCGCTGCTGGGCCGGGTGGGGAGCCGGCCCTAGTCCGCCCGCCGAGCGGAGGATTTAGCGGCCGTTCTCCGCAAACCCCCCGCTCGGCCCCGGGCCCGGGCGCCCGGACCGCGGCAGCCTCCCCCTTCTCCCGAAATGCCCTGTTTTCGTCAAAGGCCCGCGCCTCACGCTTCCTCCTGTTTCGGGGAGAAGGAGGACTCCAGACCCCGGTTCCCTTCGTTAGCGCGGTCTCTGGCGCCCGCCTCACAGGTCCCTCTCCGTCGCCAGCGCTCTCCCCCTCGGTTTCCAGCAGCAGCCCCGCCCCGGCCGCATGCGCACTCCGGCCCCCGCGGCCGTCGGGGCGGAGACTCGGGGCGGAGACGGCGCGTGCCCGCCGCCCAGCGGAGGGAGAGCGAACTGCAGGGGGGCGCAGGGCCCGGGCGCGGCCGCGTTGCCCTCCGTGCACCTGTGGCCGCGGGCCCCCGGGCCCTGGCTGGATAACGTCGTTTAGAACCTGAGTGTGTTTCCACGGAGATGCAGACGGCGCGCTCATCTGTCCCGCTCGTGGCCGTCCGGTTACCTCGTTGGGGGCTCTACCATTTTCACGTAACTAACAGGTACTTTCAGCTTTTGAAAATGTTGTCAGATTGTACGTGACCCCAGTGCCCCCGTGTAGCGCTTCGGTCACTTATGCCCGAGAGATCGTATTAAATTCCTGGGTGCGTGACAGCGGCCCTCCTGAGGGCCCTCTCTCAGATGCCACTTTAAATAAACACTGCTCCAAGAAAACCAGTGTTTTCGCTCTCGGTTAGCGTTGAGGATCGCTCCCTTGGTCAATGCTTGCCGTGGCAAGAGCGGCAGCCCAGGGGCGCCCGCAGGCATCGCTGACATGCGGGAGGAAGCCGCCCGGCGGGCCGCGCCGGACGCCGCGCCGTGAGGCCTCACCCGTTTCCTGGGCATCTGGTGCGTGGACAGCCGTGGCCTGTGTCCTCCCCTCTTCCTCAGCTGCTGTTATTCAGACGGGTGCCCCCTCTCCCGTGGGAGGTGATGCTTCAGCCCGTGGTGACGCTCGAAATCTGTAATTTTTTAAACTTGGACCGGGTGATCTGACACCCAACCATGGCTGGGCACCACCCGTGGAAGGCGCTGTTTGGAATAAGTGCCAAATACATTCACCGAAGTTCTAGAAGAATGCTGTCGTATTGAGTCCTTCAGGATCAAAAATTTTTTAAAGCTTACTTATTTTGAGAGAGAGCGCGAGTGGCAGAGGGGGAGAGAGAGGGAAAGAGAGTCGGGGAGCGGGGGAGAGGATCCCAGACAGACCAGTCCTGTCAGCACAGAGCCTAGCGCAGGGCTCACACTCCGCAACCGTGAGATCATGACCTGAGCCGAAGTCGGACACTTCGGCCACTGAGCCCCCCAGGCGCCCCTACAGGATCAACTGTTTAATTCCCATTGAGCATTCACACAAGCGGCCTCCTGGCGGAACAAGAGCCTGTTGTGTTTACCCACCTGTGTGCCACAGAAAAGGAAGTTCGCGTCGAGAAATGTTCAAGCCCCCACCCCACCCCGCCCCCCCGGCAAGCAGAGTAACGGTTTTCAGGATCCAGGTTGAACACGTCGGTAGGAGCCCGGGCCTTGGCTGCGGAATGTCCGTCTCTGACCCTGCAAAGGGTGTAGGCGAGGGGACCGGGCGTGCGGCCGGACGCCTTCACGCTGCAGGCCCGCTCTTGAACCCCGGGCAACTCGCCGACCCGGGGGGTGGGGGGGCTCTGCTTCCGGATCAGCACGCTTGGAAGATTCCAGCAGCTTGTCCTGGGGAGTCACGGAGCAGGGCGCCCAACGCTCGAAGAATCCAAGCTCACGGGGGGAGGGGCGATAAGCTCGCCGCGTGGTTTCGGTCAACAAGTGAGAGACGAAGTTAAAAACTAAACACACGACAGCCAAGAAGTGGAAGCAACCCACGCATCCACGGAGTGATGAGCAGGTAAAACAAAACACGCTCACGACACAGACCGGAGTATTATTCGGGAAGGACTTCGGGCCCGCGCTCCGCAGGGCGCCAGGCGGGCGAAGTAAGCCAGGCGCACGGAGACGAATGTCGTAGGACCGCACGTCTGTGATGACGTGGAAACAGTGAGGAGGCCGGCGGGTCAGCCCTGGGGACAGCGGGCAGCAGGGACCTCGACGGCACAGAGGTCGGGCTCTGCGGGATGAGATGGCCCCGGGGCTGTTTACGCAACGGTGCAAACGTCCTTCGCGCCGCCGAACCGCGCGCTGAGCAGCGGTCCAGTGGAAGATGTTAGTACGTGTCCCTTAGCGTAGCAGGGGGTAAAACCAGCACAGCGCGGGGCCGGCAGGCGCCCGGAGCCCGACGTGTTCCCGCCCTGCACGCGGCCGCGGGGGCGCAGGCGGGGGAGGCGGGGAGCGGGCGTGAGGGGTGGTCTCCACCACCGCACGGACCGTGCCGGGTCTCGCCGGTTGGCTCCGAGGGCCTATCCCTTCCCCGCCTTGGCAGAGGGTCCCCTCGAGGGACCGGTAGGTCTGAACCCCGATAGCCTGCGTGCTGCTAGCTGTCGAGGGGCTCGGTCCACGGCGCGGGCATCTTCGCTTCCAAACGCCCGCGCGGCCCCAGCACCACGTCCCCCACGCTGCAAGTCACGGTGGGGGCAGTCACGAGCCGCTCCTCTGGGCTCGGCGCCCGCTGCCGTGTCCTCAACTCTGTCTGACCTACGGCCGCGCTGCTCCTCGGCCCAGCCCGGCTGAGCTGGTCCCCCATAGGGGATTGTATGTGCTCAGTGAAAAGCTTTCAGTTGTAAAAACATACATGCGCATGAAAAAACTTGTAATGCATAAGAGAAAAAAAGAGCACGGCTAGTCTTCGTGACTTCCTAACGCTTCTAGAAAATCAGAGCTGCTCAGCTGGTGCGAGTACAAGGCACCCGTGGCGAGAGCCCCTCCCTGCGAGGCCGCGGTCCGCCCGCTCCTCCACACCCGACTGGCCGCCCGCTCCTGCAGACGGCATCTGCTCGGGATTGCGGTGGGCAGCCTGCGCCCCGAGGGGGGGCTGCCCCCCAACACGTCCCCGCAGCCTGCGCCCGAGGGGGGCTGCCCCCCAACATGTCCCTGCAGCCTGCGCCCCGAGGGGGGCTGCCCCACGCCATGTCCCCACAGCCTGCGCCCGAGGGGGGCTGCCCCCCAACATGTCCCTGCAGCCTGCGCCCCGAGGGGGGCTGCCCCACGCCGTGTCCCCGCAGCCTGCGCCCCGAGGGGGGCTGGCCCAAGCCGTGTCCCCGCAGCCTGCGCCCCGAGGGGGGCTGCCCCACGCCGTGTCCCCGCAGCCTGCGCCCCGAGGGGGGCTGGCCCAAGCCGTGTCCCCGCAGCCTGCGCCCCGAGGGGGGCTGCCCCACGCCGTGTCCCCGCAGCCTGCGCCCCGAGGGGGGCTGGCCCAAGCCGTGTCCCCGCAGCCTGCGCCCCGAGGGGGGCTGCCCCACGCCGTGTCCCCGCAGCCTGCGCCCCGAGGGGGGCTGCCTCACGCCGTGTCCCCATAGCCTGTGCCCCGAGGGGGGCTGCCCCACGCCGTGTCCCCACAGCCTGTGCCCCGAGGGGGGCTGCCCCCCATCTGTGTCCTGTAGCCTGCGCCCCGAGGGGGGCTGCCCCACGCTGTGTCCCCACAGCCTGTGCCCCGAGGGGGGCTGCCCCCCATCTGTGTCCTGTAGCCTGCGCCCCAAGGGGGGCTGCCCCACGCCGTGTCCCCACAGCCTGTGCCCCAAGGGGGGCTGCCCCACGCCGTGTCCCCACAGCCTGCGCCCCGAGGGGGGCTGCCCCACGCCGTGTCCCCGCAGCCTGCGCCCCGAGGGGGGCTGGCCCAAGCCGTGTCCCCGCAGCCTGCGCCCCAAGGGGGGTTGCCCCACGCCGTGTCCCCACAGCCTGTGCCCCGAGGGGGGCTGCCCCCCATCTGTGTCCTGTAGCCTGCGCCCCGAGGGGGGCTGCCCCACGCCGTGTCCCCACAGCCTGCGCCCGAGGGGGGCTGGCCCAAGCCGTGTCCCCGCAGCCTGCACCCCGAGGGGGGCTGCCTCACGCCGTGTCCCCATAGCCTGTGCCCCGAGGGGGCTGCCCCACGCCGTGTCCCCGCAGCCTGCGCCCCGAGGGGGGCTGCCCCACGCCGTGTCCCCGCAGCCTGTGCCCCGAGGGGGGCTGCCCCACGCCGTGTCCCCGCAGCCTGCGCCCCGAGGGGGGCTGCCCCACGCCGTGTCCCCACAGCCTGTGCCCCGAGGGGGGCTGCCCCACGCCGTGTCCCCACAGCCTGTGCCCCGAGGGGGGCTGCCCCCCATCTGTGTCCTGTAGCCTGCGCCCCAAGGGGGGCTGCCCCACGCCGTGTCCCCACAGCCTGCGCCCCGAGGGGGGCTGCCCCATGCTGTGTCCCCACAGCCTGTGCCCCGAAGGGGGCTGCCCCCCACCCATGTCCCCACAGCCAGTACTGCAGTTCAAGACGCTCTCCGTGAAGGAGCCTCAGCCATCCGGAGGGAGCCACCATGCACAGAGTGCCCACTGTCCTTCCAGAGGGAGCGGCCGGAACGAGGTCTGCAGACCGTAGACAAAGTGCAGGTGGAGGCTTTCAGGAAGTCCGTGGACGTGTGCGCCGAGGACGCGGCAGGAGGGAAGAAATTGAGCACACGGTTCGGAGCCGGGCCGGCGGGGACTGGGGGGCGTGCTCCCGTGTGGTGTCTCACCAGGGTCATTACGAGTGAGACCCTGGTTGTTGCCCCTCCCCCCCACATTTCATCTTTTGGGGTCTGGCTGCCTCAGGGATGTGTCTTCGTGCGCGCGACCCCCACGGACTTGGCTCCCGGGCGCCAGTCCCAGGACAGGTGTGACAGCCGACTGAGGGATCCGGGTCCACCCCCCTCGGGGCAAGGGGCCCCGGCCTCCGCCCGGAGCGGGGCTGGGAAAGCGCCCGGTGCCCGGGTGGCCCCCGCCACATCTCGGGGTCAGGCCGACGGGGTCTGCGGCCTCCTAACTCGCCCGGAGTCTCGGGCCTCTGCCCCCGCGCCGCCTGCCGTCCACCCACCCGCCACCGCATCCTCAGTGGTAACAACGCTCACCGCGCAGCGCCATCGGGCGGAGGAAGACGGTCGTGTTCGGAGAGCCCACAGGCGGCGGCCTTTCTTAGCCAATTCCAATAGATCCTTTCCACCAAAAGGGGCTGTGGACTTGGCGGCCGCCAGCGGGCTGGGGCCGTCCCTCCCCACCGTCCACAGGTTTCGTTTCCAGTTAATACTATACGTTGCCACGGGACCCCGCCTCCAGCCTCGTGGCCTCCAGCACAGAGACCCCACCGCCGGCCGCGCAGAGGGGACCTGGAGGCTCCCACTCAGGCCCCCAGACGTGGTTCTCATGAGGCAGCGGTCTGGGGCCGGAGCGGGGGCTCCCCCTGACCCTCAGGCCTGCCCCTGGAAATGATGGACCGAAGGACCCCACGTCCCGAAGCGTGAAGCCCCCACAGCACCCACCTCCTCCAAGAAATGGCCACGTCTCCTAGTCACCCCCAGGGCTCGTGGCCACCCTCCTCGGAAACACCTGGGGGTTCGCTTACCTTTCTGCGCCCACGTCAGACCGCCCACCGGAGTCCCTGCAGCGCGCCGCCACGGGTCGGGCCGAGCAGGTGGACACGGGACGCCGTCTGCCCCCCCTCCCAGGCCTCTCCCTCGTCTCCTGCTGGGCACAGACTCCAGGAAGTCACACTTACGACACTGAACATTTCAAAATCCCTGTGGCACAGCACAGAAACTTAAAGCCCAAAATAGAGTACGAGTGTCTTCCTGACGAATCCCGTTCCTTAAACAAGCGTAATGCGACATTTGAAGGCGGCTTCTGTGACCCAGTAAGCCGTCTGGGAGCACAGGCGGCTGTACCTGAAGTTATCTTAGGAGCACGGCCTGACCCGAGTGTTACACGCATCTGCGGTAGGAACGGGTTCATGACTTCACTGAAAAATTCTATTCGCGTGTTGGATTGTCGCCTAAAACTGTTATGAAACAGGACGTGGGTGAGGCGCTGTTTTGTTTTCTAAGGGACACACTTGCAGAGGGCAGGGACTCCCACAACGGAGGCGTGGACTGGTCCGTTTTTGGAGGACAGTGCAGGGCTCACGGTCCTTGACCGTCACGGCTTGTGCACAGGCCACGCGGCCAGCCACCGTTCTTCACACCTGGCCACCACTGTGCCCCGGGCCACCCTGAGCCCCGGCTGCGCTCGCGTACAGCCGGGCCATGTCTGAAAGCCCGGGGCCGCAAGGCGCCCGCTGGCTCCATCGGTGACGTGCACGACTCTTGATCTCGGAGTCGTGAGTTCCAGCCCCACATGGGGTGTAGAGATTGCTTTAAAAGACTTTTTAAATTAAAAAAAAAAGAAAGAACTCAAGGTCTCTGAAGAGCACACAGGTGGGCAGCTCCCTGCCTCTGGCCGGTGCTGCTCACAGACGCCGAGGAAGGCCTGGCGCCCTTGCGCGGGGCAAACAGGGAAGGGCTTTCCTAAGAGGCTCTTCCGATAACTGCGCGTCCTCGGCCTTCCCTCCGAGCCTCGCCTGCGCTCGCCCGGGTCCCACAGGAAAGAGCATCACGCGGCACATATATACAGTGGACTGCTACGTGGCAATGAGGAAGAATGAAATCCGGCCATGTGTAGCAACCATGGATGGAACTGGAGGGTATTATGTTAAGTGAAATAAGTCAGTCGGAAAAAGACAGACACCATATGTTTCCACGCATAGGTGGATTTTGAGAGACTAAGCAAAAAACCAGGGGGAGGGGAAGAGGGGAAAGGAAAAAAAGCCACAGAGAGGGAGGGAGATAAAGCATAAGAGACTCTCAAAGACTAAGAACAATCTGAGGGTGAGGGGGGTGAGGGAGGGGGGAGAGGGGGTGATGGGCATTAAAGAGGGCACGTGTTGGGATGAACACTGGGTGTTATATGGAAACCGATTTGAAAATAAACTATTATAAAAAAATAAAAATAAACTAGGGTAGTAAAGAAAAAAAAAGAAAGAAAAGAAAAGACAAGAGCGGGGCACCTCCCCCTCCGCTGGCTGCCGCCCGCCACCCGCTGCTTCCTGTGGCGCCCTGGAGGCGCAGCCCGGGGCTCCCGTGGCTTCCCTCTGGGCGCCCCTCGGGGTCTCCACTCGGCCTGAGACGCAACGGCCTCCGGCTCCCAGCCTGGCGCTGCTTACACGAAGCAGCCACACGATGGCTCTCGTCTGTCGGGGAGATGTGGGCTGGCTGTGGCCTCGGTTTTTCCTGCCGAAGACCGTTTTCAAGAGGGGACAGTTTCAGGCTTTGTGATACCGCTCGCGCCCCTCTGACAAGCAGTCCCGATGAGTGATGGCCCACCCTCTTCCTTCCCGCCCGCCGGTCACCCGGCGTGATGGTAAACGCGGCGCAGGCCCCCACGCCCTTCCGGAAACCCCAGGATTCATTTTGGGAAACATTTTTACAATTAAAGTCTTTCGAGAAATTGCTATTGTTTCTTCAACTTATCTGATTCTCTCTAGAGGTAACCCGATCCTGCCGGGGGCCCGGGGGTGGCGACGCCTCTACTTGGTTTCGAGCCGTGTTTCTCCAACCCTCCCCTCCCAACAGGCACGTCCTTCCTCTGCGCAGCCGGGGGCCCAAAGCACAATTACATCTCAAGCATATTAGTAGAAATTGTTTATTTCAGACATTTACAATTTTCACCTTAAATGCAAAATAGCTGATAAAAAGAAAAATATTGAAAAACATCATACTGACCCTTTGCCCCATATACAGACATCAGCGTTTGGCATTTGCGTTCAGGTAATCAGGTAAAAAATAGACACAAAAATTAAAACTATTATTTCTCTCTCTCAAAAAAAACACATTATAAAGCTGAGGTATCGTATTCGACAGACGAGCGATCCCGGCCGAACGTGGTTCCGGACGCGCACGCCGCCGGCGCTCCCCGACGATTGAGGTTGTCGTAGAAACCGACAATGCCGCCGGCCACGCCGAGGACCGTCGGGGCCACTCAGGGGCGTCAGGCTGCTGCGTGGGGAGGCGGGGAAGGGCCGCCCTGCGCCCGCGCCTCTCCGGGTAAGACGGCAGCTCCCCGACACCGGCCTGCCAGCCTTCAGCGCCTCTAACGAGGCTACGTATCGGCCCGGCGAGACATTCCTGAACATTCTGCGGGAAACCTGCCAGTCACGAGCCCTCCCGCCTGCCCCCACGGCCCCGCTCGGCAGCGGGTGGCTGACGGCACGGGCGGTGATGGCGACCCGCTGGGGGGCGGCGGTGCCGCGAGTCCAGAGCCCGGCAAGGCCCCCCCAGAGCGAGGAGCTCTCGGTTCCCGACCGCTCTGCAGACCACGCGCCGCCGCCCCGGGGACGTCTCGAACCACGTCCGTTCCGGCTGCAAGAATTTCTGGGTGCTACCTGAGACCTGGCGCCGGCGTGTTTTCGACGCTCCCACCGGCGGGACGAGCCGAGGCCTCGGGGGACGCGACCCGAGTAGGTGCCGGGGCCGGGAGGCCGCCGTGGCCCTGCCACAGAGAGAGCTCAGCCGGCGCCTGTGCGCACCGCGCGCAGCCTGAGACCCAGAAAAACACTCTTCCTTCATTCACACTAGCTTATAAAGAAAGAAAGGGGAAAAACCCTCTTCAATACAGAAAAAAAAGGAGGTTTCGTAACAGTAATACCGAAAGCGCCGCAGCGTGCAGCTCAGAGCTGGGCGCTCTCGGCCGCGGGGCGTCTGCGTTTCCGGCGCCCGCCCGGGCCCCGCCGCCAGGACGCGGGCACAGACCCCCGTGCTCCTGCACGCGCGCGTGGTCAGATTTCGCTTTAACACCATTTCTGCTGTTCTCAAAGAAACCTAGAAAACCAATGAAAAAACCTTGCTAATTTCTGTCCGCTTAAGACTCGTTGCCCAAAGCAGCCACGGGGCCTGAAACTGGCCGGCGGAAGGACAGTAAAACGGCCGCCCGCCGCGGCGGGGCTGGCACCATCCCAGGAGTCGGCAAAACGCGGTCCTTCCACCCGCCGCCGCCCGTCTGGTAGGGTGGTCGTTTCCTGGAACGGCGGCCTACGAGAAAGGTCTGTGGTCCGGTCAGTTTTCAGCCATGGCTGCGAGGCTGACTGGGATCTCAGGTTCATCCTGGGACAGCCCAGGCTGCTGGAGGGCGCCTGCCGGGGAGACCGCACGCACCCCCCAACTGTCACAGCCCGGATGCTTGGCCAGGGCCACGGCCACGGTCACTCGCTCAGTGGTGCTCCCATCCCAGCTGAGCCGAACCGAATTCAAGGAACTGAAGAAGGCCCCGCAGTAGCCGCCGCCCCCCATGCCGGAGGGCCGAGGGGCGGGGCTGGACAGCGCGCCCCCCGAGGCTGCCTGGAGGGGAACAGCTGCTGTCCCCCAAGTTCAACAAGAGGCAGACGACATTTTAGGACGAAAAAACAAGACAGTGAATGGAACCTGACTCTGCTTGAGAAGGAAAACTCTTCTCTCCTCCTTTCCCCCCGACTCAGTTTGTGCTGAACAAGGCCCTGTCCTCTCACCCCGGTCATTCGCATCCCGCCACGGCGGACACGGGCGCTCCGCCCTCTCAACATCAAACAGCAGTTGTCTTAAAAAACAGGTGAAAATACATTCCTGCCGGTTCTTTTTGTCTTTTCACATAAATATTATCTTCCCCTGTTTCTCCGGCTCAGTTGAAAACGAAGTAGACAGAGTTGGAGCGAAGCATGTGCGAACCCCTCACCACCGTGGAGAAGCCCCTGCTGCCAGTTCTTCTGGGGGGTCCCGGGGAGCCGGGCCCCTGGGCAGCACCTCCCCTGGGGGCGGGCAAGGAGGCCTGCCCCACTACCCGCCTCCCTCGCTTCTCTCCTCCTCAGGCCCTGGGATCCGAACTCGGAAGTGAGGTCGGGGCACTGCTCCGGTCCGGCCAGGGCCGGGGATAACCATTCACATTCGGCAAAACGCCAGGAAGTGAGTGCAATTCCATCTCAAGCCACCGGCCCTGAGACGCTATCCGACCCGTCTGTGTGGGGAAGGCAGGTGGGTGCCTCTCCCACCCTGACCTGAGAAGACCGGACTGCGAAGGCACTTAGGATTTGAGCTGAGAGGAGGCGTGCGGGGCGCCAGGACGCTGGCGATGACCCGCCCCGCCCACTGCCGGGCGCAGCCCGAGGGCACGGGTCGGGTGTGCGGACGGCCGCGGCTCTGCTCACCTGGGTGTCTGGTGCCCTGGGCTGACACACCTGAGTGGACTCTGGCCCCTTTAAGGCACTTGAGAAAGGGTGGCTCCCAGACACAACCGCCTCTCCCTTCCGAACATGGGCAGCAAACCCGGTTCAGGAAGCGAAGCACCTTCCGTCCTGCGCCTGAGATGCGCCTGAGATGCGCCTGAGGGGCCGGCCGGGCGCTCGGTCGTCCCCACGGCGGGCCGGCACCTGCCAGCTATCTGGGGAAGAAGTAGTCTCTGTTGCTGATGTCGTAAGGGCTCCGGGGGCCCCCGGCGTCCGGCTGGCTGTGCCCCGACGTGTGCTCAGACCCGCGGCTGCCGGGGGACGCTGGCGGAGAGATGAGGGGGACGAGCACGGGCCCAGGCCTGGGCCTCTCGGGGGCCGGCTGCCCCAAAGCATGCGGCGGCTGCACGCTGGCCTTGCCTTCCTTCAGGGCGCGCAGCCTCCCCGTCGTCTTGAACCTTCACGAAGACAAAGCACATGGCTGTTTAGCGCCCTCTGCGACGAACCCGAGAGAGAAACACCAGCCGCTGGCTGCCCCGGGGGCCTGGCTGCCTGGGGGGGCCTGGCTGCCTCATGGGGGGGCCTGGCTGCCTGGGGGGATCTGGCTGCCTGGGGGGGCCTGGCTGCCTCATGGGGGGGCCTGGCTGCCTCATGGGGGGGCCTGGTTGCCCTGGGGGCCTGGCTGCCTGGGGGGATCTGGCTCCCGGGAGGGGGGGTGCGGGGGTGGCCCTGGCTGCCTCATGGGGGGGGCTGGCTGCCCCGGGGGTTCTGGTTGCCTGGGGGAGCCTGGCTGCCCCGGGGGTTCTGGTTGCCCCGGGGGCCTGGCACCTGGCTTCCAGCTCAGAAGGCCGAGAACCCTCCACTCCATCAAAAGGATTTCAGAAACACTCCAAGGAACCTGTGGGTGCTGTTGGCCCCATTTGCAAATGGAGAAACTGAGGCACACGTGGCCACGAGTGTCCCTTTACAGCACTAAGCACATAATTGGCCCCACCCACAGGTACACACCATGGGTCCCACATCCATTTACTTGGAAAAGAGAGGAAGGGACACGGGCCTGTGGGTCAAGCTCTGGCCGTGGGGCCTCCATTCAGCAGGGGCAGGGCTGCCCCCTCCCTCCACAGCCCTGCTCCTCTGGGCCACTCCGGCCGCGCTGGCGAGTCCGCGCAGACCCCGCCGTGGGCACGGCCGGGCACAGTGACTCATCTGACAGGAAGCAGATGTTCGACAGGAAGGAGATGGCGTCTCTGATCGGCGCTTCCCTCACGCCGCTCCGCGGGGCCAGGGCGCGGGGGCCGAGAAAGTCACTCGAGGGCCAGAGTCTCCAAAGGTGCGTCAGGCCCCTTCCTGAGGGGCCCTGCGACCACACAGCCGGTGCCCCGCCGCCCCGCTCCCCTCCGTCTCCTCCCACGGCTCCAGGAAGGGCCTGGAGGGACGAGGACACCAATCTCAAAAACAAGGTTTGGGGATTTTCCTTGGGTTTCTTTTTCTGTCAACAGAGCTATTCCTGCTCTGGTGACGATCAGTCGTTGATGGTCGGCTCCGAGCGGGCCCTGGCTGCCGGCCCGTTATCCGAATGGAACAAACAATCCGCAGACCGTTCCCAGGGCCTCGCCGCCGGCGCCGGGCAGGGAGCGCAGCAGGGCCCTGGGGCGGAATTACCCTCCCTCGGGGGAGAGCCAGCGCAGGCATTTGCTCTGCGTTTCAAAATAGTCAGACCCTCTGACCCAGGAATTCCATTTCTGAGAAAGGCCCAGGGAAACGGCGGAGCCGTGGGAGGGTGGCGGAGGCGACTGCAGAAGCGGGCCCGCCCGCACACCCTTCGGGCTGCGCAGGGGCGAGGCGCTGCGGGCCGGGTGCTCGCGCCGTAACTGAGGCTGAGTTTAGAAGGCAGGACTTGGGGCGGTGGGTGCAGCACAGTCGCGGCTCCCTGAGGACGGAGCTGAGCCGAGGAAAGAGGATTGGGACACGGATCTGACCCGGTCTCCACCTGGTCTCCACCACGAGGCTCCGCGCTCCCCTCCCCTCCCCTCTGCAGGCTGGCGGCCTGCCGGCTCGGGCCGCGCACCTGCCTGACCTCGCCCGCGCTCGCGTGTAGGAAGCGAGGAGGCTGTCCTCAGATAACGCAGGGCCTTTTCTTCCTGCTATCTGTCGCCATTTAGCAAACAAGCATCACGATTTGTTTTCAAGTCTCTACTCACGTTACTTCACCTGCAGGGAAAGCGGCGCCCGAGCCCTCTTTACCACAGCCGCTAACTCGAGGCGAGACCGAGAAAGACGAGCTTTTCTTCTTCTCAGACATTTTGAGTGAAAGAGACCCTTTCTGAAAATCACTGAGCTCACAGGGACCAGGAGCCGCCGGCCTGCGGGTTCCATGGCGGGCGCTGCTCTGACCTGAGCGGGAGTCTGAGCGCGCAGGACACGGGGGAGAACGAAGCTGGGCGGCCAGACTCCACACGCCCAGGCCGCCACCTTCTGTCTCACGTATTTGGGCTTCATAATGTTTTAAGAAAAGGTTCTGCAGCTAAAAGAACACTTTTAAACATTCACCACAATCGTCACTCTTTTAAATAAGCAGCCCGGTGAGAAGTGACACATGGCCCAGCGCACAGGGGCGCCCGGGGGGCTCAGCTCATGATCTCACAGTTCGCGGGTTCAAGCCCGGCGTCGGGCTCTGCACTGGCAGAGAGGAGCCTAGACTCTGCTTCTGACTCTGTGTCTCCCTCTCTCTCTGCCCCTCCCCTGCTCGTGCTCTGTCTCTCTCTGTCTCTCGAAAATAAATAAACATTAAAAAAAAAAGAAAGAACGAATGAACTGGCCCGTTTCCAAGTAGACTTGCCTGACACGAGAGAAGATGGAAACTCACTGAGCGAGGAGATAAACTACTGACGTGTCCTCAACACAAGGCTGTGCGGCGACCGGCCAGTGTCCACGCACCACCCACAGGTGAGCAAACAAGGCTCGACACAGGCGGAACGGCCACTGCCCAGCCTAAGCTTCTCGGTCAGCCACCAACGGCACAGGGGAATGGCGCTGCTCGTCAGCGAGGCCTTCGGCCAGGAGCGACGGGCAGGGCCGCCCGGCCCACGTCGGCCACAGCAGGCCAGCCTGGCGGGTGGGGACTTGGGCCGGGGGCTCCAGTCCTGGCCACGGGCACAAAGTCACCGCCCCTCTCAGGCTGCTTCCCCATTTGTGAAAGTAAAGAATTTGCCTAAGTGACCATGACAGCAGCATCCGTGGAGCACGAACTTGGGGTCTGAGTCCTGGCCTTCGCAGCCGCTGTCTCCCACACTCCCCCAGCTCCAGCCTCCTTGCGGGCCAACGGGAGGCCCCGACGGTTACTCCCCGGGGTCTGCGGCGGGCCCCTCGGGCGGCAGGAGGGGGGACAGCGAGCGCTGGCAGGGCCCGTCTCTGCTCCAAATGTGTGACAGCTGGTGCGGTCCCCCGCCTGGGCCTCACCTGCACCCCCTCCGTATGGCCTGCTCGCCACTGTGCCGGGCGTCCAAGCGGACACAACCCTGAATCCAATCTGAGTTGTCACCCGGACAACCGTGGTGCCACAGCTGCTTCCGAAACTCCATGGGGGCCCCGGGAGCCTGGCGATCGCTCACCCCCACGCCCCCCAACACGATCACCGGCGGCAACTGGACAGCTGTACGCCCGGCAAGAGGGAGCAGGACGGGCTCCGGGTCCCCCGAGCTTGTGTGGCCACTGGCTGAGCTCCAGAGACCTCGGTGCATGCGACGCCTCAAGCTCCCGCTCCAGCCATGAACATGCCTCCTGCCCACGCCTCACACTGCTGCCGGACATGTCTGCACGCCCGGCGTGAGTGAGAAGCCGACGGCCACCTGTCGGGAGAGGCTGCGTGAAGGGCGCCGTTGCCTGCGTGTTTCCTGACCACAGCCGAAGGGGCGCCAGGACACGGCACCGAAAGGTGACCCCTGCAGGTCCCCGGGGGATGTGGCCAGGCCCCTCGGACTCGCCCGGATACAGACTTCCATGGTGCTGCCCACACGGCACGCTCACCACGTCCATACTCAGCTCCTGTGGGACGGGCCACGTGGAACTGCAGCCCCGGGCCGGCCGTCTCTCCCGGGTCCTGCACACACTCCACCCTCCCCCTGCCTCCATCAGCTCGGCTCCTGTCCTCTATGCGTCTACACGGCCTTCTCATGTCAGAATTCCACGGGGACCACCCTGCCCTCACCCGACCTGTCTACACCGCCCTGCCCTACCCCACCCCGTCTACACCACCCTGCCCTCACCCACACCCCGTCTACACCGCCCTGCCCTCACCCCACCCCGACTACACCGCCCTGCCCTCACCCCACCCCGACTACACCGCCCTGCCCTCACCCCACCCTGTCTACACCACCCTCACCCACACCCCGTCTACACCGCCCTGCCCTCACCCCCACCCCGTCTACACCGCCCTCCCTTCACCCCCACCCCGTCTACACCGCCCTCCCCTCACCAGCACCCCGTCTACACCGCCCTGCCCTCACCCCACCCCGACTACACCGCCCTGCCTTCACCCCCACCCCGTCTGCGTCTACACCGCCCTCCCCTCACCCCACCCGTCTGCGTCTACACCGCCCTGCCCTCACCCCACCCCGTCTGCGTCTACACCGCCCTCCCCTCACCCCACCCCGTCTACACCGCCCTCCCCTCACCCCACCCCGTCTGCGTCTACACCGCCCTGCCCTCACCCCACCCCGTCTGCGTCTACACCGCCCTCCCCTCACCCCACCCGTCTGCGTCTACACCGCCCTGCCCTCACCCCACCCCGTCTGCGTCTACACCGCCCTCCCCTCACCCCACCCCGTCTGCGTCTACACCGCCCTCCCCTCACCCCACCCGTCTGCGTCTACACCGCCCTGCCCTCACCCCACCCCGTCTACACCGCCCTCCCCTCACCCCACCCCGTCTGCGTCTACACCGCCCTGCCCTCACCCCACCCCGTCTACACCGCCCTCCCCTCACCCCACCCCGTCTACACCGCCCTCCCCTCACCCCACCCCGTCTACACCGCCCTGCCCTCACCCCACCCGTCTGCGTCTACACCGCCCTCACCCCACCCCGTCTGCGTCTACACCACCCTCACCCCACCCCGTCTGCGTCTACACCACCCTCACCCCACCCCGTCTGCGTCTACACCGCCCTGCCCTCACCCCACCCCGTCTACACCGCCCTCCCCTCACCCCACCCCGTCTACACCGCCCTCCCCTCACCCCACCCCGTCTACACCGCCCTGCCCTCACCCCACCCGTCTGCGTCTACACCGCCCTCACCCCACCCCGTCTGCGTCTACACCACCCTCACCCCACCCCGTCTGCGTCTACACCACCCTCACCCCACCCCGTCTGCGTCTACACCGCCCTCCCCTCACCCCACCCCGTCTGCGTCTACACCGCCCTGCCCTCACCCCGCCCCGTCTACGTCTACACCGCCCTGCCCTCACCCCACCCGTCTGCGTCTACACCACCCTCACCCCACCCCGTCTGCGTCTACACCGCCCTCACCCCACCCCGTCTGCGTCTACACCACCCTCACCCCACCCCGTCTGCGTCTACACCACCCTCACCCCACCCCGTCTGCGTCTACACCGCCCTCCCCTCACCCCACCCCGTCTGCGTCTACACCGCCCTCCCCTCACCCCACCCCGTCTGCGTCTACACCGCCCTGCCCTCACCCCACCCGTCTGCGTCTACACCGCCCTCACCCCACCCCGTCTGCGTCTACACCACCCTCACCCCACCCCGTCTGCGTCTACACCACCCTCACCCCACCCCGTCTGCGTCTACACCGCCCTCCCCTCACCCCACCCCGTCTACGTCTACACCGCCCTGCCCTCACCCCGCCCCGTCTACGTCTACACCGCCCTCCCCTCACCCCACCCCGTCTACACCGCCCTGCCCTCACCCCACCCCGTCTGCGTCTACACCGCCCTGCCCTCACCCCACCCCGTCTGCGTCTACACCGCCCTGCCCTCACCCCACCCGTCTGCGTCTACACCGCCCTCACCCCACCCGTCTGCGTCTACACCGCCCTCCCCTCACCCCACCCCGTCTACACCGCCCTCACCCCACCCGTCTGCGTCTACACGCTCCGCTAGACTGACGACGCACCAGGTGCCCAGCTGCTGAGGCCAGAGACGTGAGGGTCACACTCGATCCCTCCTCCCTCCTTCTCATCTAATCTGTCTTCGAATCTCGTCAGTTCTTCTTCTAAGGCACGTGCAACGCAAGCTAGATAAGGAGGAGGCGGCCGGCCGGCGCCCCCAGAGGAGGAGGAGGGGGAGGGCGAGGAGGCCCCTGCCCGGCTCACCTCAGGACGATGCAGGCGCACAGCAGCGCTCCGAAGGCCAGGCTCCCGCCGGCCACCAGGAAGGCGGGCAGCGGCCCCGAAGAGGAGTCTTGCACTAGGAGAGAGGAGAACAGGAGGAGGAAAAGGAGCAGGAAGAGGAGGAGAAAACCGCACGGCCGGTGCCGTCAAGGCTCGGAGGAACCTCCCCCAGGAGGCCCGCCCGGCTAAGCCGCGGGCCGTGCGGCAGGCTGATCGGCGGCCCGCCAGAGCCGGCTCCGGAGGACTCGGCCCAGCAGGACGTGACCCCAGGATGCCAGCCCTCGGCGAGAGAGGCGCTCGAAGCTCAGAGCCACGGACGCCCATTCACCGTTGGAGCAGCTTTGCCAGTGGCCTCGGGCCTGTCCCCCAAGGCACAGGGGGTGCAAGGCCCCGGAGGCTTTGGGGACCCTGCGGATGGCAGCTCCACTGAGGATGGCGTCAGGGGTGCGGGCAGGTTAAATCAAGCTTTCTCCATTGGGGTGTCATCTGTCACCCCACTTGGTCCTCGAGCCTCGGCCACGTGGTCCTGCACGGGACCACAGGTGTCCTTCCCACTGTTGACCCCCGCCTGCTCACGCGGATCCCGGCTCAGAGCAGGCTCTCCGGCGACCAAAAGAACAAAGCGGTTCAGCAGCAGCCATGTAGGGGGAGATGCCCTTTAACAGGCGGGACGAACGGCCATCTCTGGCGTTTGTGCCTTCCCTCATTCGACAGATAGCTATTGACTGACTACCGACAGAAGGCTTTGTTCTAAGCCCCAGGGATACAGGACGACAGAAAGCTCCCACCTCCCTGGATCTTACATTCTAATCAGCGGAGGGATAAACAAATGTCATGTGACCTCGGCGGGCTGAGGGCGATGATGAAAAGTCAAGCAGGGGGAGGCCAAAGAGTGAGGGGGGGGTCGAGGCAGCGGGTGGGGGGCCATCAGGTGGAGAGGCTGGGACAGGCCCCTCGCAGGATGCCCCGAGCAGAGAGCTGGCCAGGCCAGGGGACGGACATGCAGGCAGAGCAAGCAGCATGTGCAAAGGCCCCGAGGTAGAGAAGTGAGCACAGAGTGAGTGACAGGGAGAGAGAGCAGAGCGGGCGAGGCAAGGTCTGAGACGGGCACAGACCCCGCGGAGACCAGAGCTCGGATCTGGGATTGCACAGTCCCTCTGGCCGCTGGTTGGAGAGGGTCTGTCGGGGGTTGGGAGGAAAGGCCGGTGACCCGCACCAGCTCCTGAAGTCCTGCGGGAGTTCCGGCGGAGGTGGCAGAGGGGACGAGTCTCTGGGAGCAGCAGGGCTGAGGGACAGGATGTGGGATGGGGGTAGAAGAGGAAGTGTGCCCGCCCCTCCCCCCAGGGCAGCCCAGCGAATGCGGCGCCAGTTACCTCGATGAGGAGGATAGAAAAGAACAGACTGGGGCTGGAAAGGGCAGGAGGCGTCAAGAGTTCGGTTTCCGACACAAGCGTGAGATCTCCAGGGAGTGTCAGACCAAGACCACGCCCACTGGGCGCGGGCAGGTGAGCCGGGCCATCGAGGGGCCACGGATGGCCATCGGCGGTGGAGGTGGGGCTGGAGGAGCGCCTCCCCGAGGCCCCTCCCCACAGCAGCCCCTGAACTGCGCCCCACCCCCCACCCGAACGGCACCGCCTCCATGTCAGGGCCCGCCGCCACCGCTGCAGACCCCCGGAGGGGGTGGCTTCGTCCCGGCAGCGCTCAGCCCCAGGGAGCGAGCGGGCCCTCCCTCCCTCCCCCCCCCCCCCCCCCCGGGCGCATGCGGGCATCGGGCGCCGCCGATGGGACCTGCCCGGGGGAGGGGCCCCACAGTGCCAGGAGCCGTCGGACGTACTACGGTGGCTCCTTCCTGGCGCCAGCCGGCTGCCCCGGTCCCAGCCCGCGCCCCAGCCGGGACTCTAGCCACCTGTACCTGGGCCATGTCTTAGGTCCCTCGGCGTGCGAAAGCGGACAAGCTCCGCTGGGAGCGTGCGGACGGGACAGGGACATCTCTGTCACCGCCCTTCCTTCCACAGACCGACCTTCCGCCAACGCTTCCGAGTAAAGGGCCTGGGTGCAGAGAGGCCCCCGGGGCCCCTGAGATCACCGCGCTGCCAACACACCTGGTCCTTACCTGGGAGGCTGGTTGCGTTGGCAGAATCTCTCCAGACATTTTCATGGTCTCCATTAGCAGTCGGCACCTGCAACAGAGCCCCTGTGAGCCTGCGGCCGCTGCGCAGGCACCACCGCCTCTCCACCCTCCCTGGCCCGTCGGCGCGTGCCTCCCTCTCTCAGGGACCTCTCCGCTTCTGACCTGCGCCCCTCCACTCTGCGCCGTTATCTGCATTACTTGTATCGTCCCTCACCTACTCCGGGCAGGACTCCTTCCTGCTGTCTCTGCACCAGAGCCCGGGGCACGGGCCCCCCCAGAGGAGAGACTCAACGGAGAGGCTACAGCAGCACTGTCCCCCGGTCCCACGCCAGGGCACAGGTGCCGCCATCTCCAGTATTCCGGAGGCCCACTGGCTGGCTCTGTGACCTTGGACAGATTCTGTAACCCACATGGGCGTCCTCGTCCCTCCCGTGCAGGCACCGCCACCTTAGCTCTGCGCCCGGGCTGAGGTCAGGACCCAAGTGCAGGTGCAAGCCTCGGGGCCGAGCACTGCCCCCAGGACCTTCTGCCGGGGCCTGGGCAGCCCTGCACCGACTGCGGGTCAGGCGCAAGGCCGGGGTTCCTTCCCTGGGCTGCTGGCTCCAGGAGGGGCTGAGCCCCCCAGCTCCGCTGGCCCTTAGGGGAGGAAGGACCAGGGGAGGACACGCAGCTGGCTGGGGAATCGGATTACCCGAAGATCTGTTAAGCAGCTTCAGAGGTAATCCTCCTTCCAGAAAATTATGACACCAGGAACCCACGGAGGAAGGGCTCGGGTGTCCTGAGCCCGAGTCTCGGGCTCCGCCGGCCGTGGTGTCGCTCAGATGAGAAACGAGACCGCGGCCATGGGGGGTTTTGTGAGCCAGGCCAGCCTACTCCACAGGCCACCGTGGCCACGACTGTCCTGGCACGACAGAACTGCTCTGACCCCGCTTCCCAGAGGCTGGAAGAGGGCAGGTGATTGGCCCGTGGCCACGTTTCCGGTAAGTGTCAGAGCTGGGATCCGAACCAAATTCCGCCTGGTGCCAGCCCACACCCCCCAGCCCTAGGCTGCCCTGGCCGCTGGCGCGAACACGGCTCACCTGCGTGGGGAGGGGTGCCGCGGTCTCGGCTGAGGAGCTCCTGGAGTCTGCGGGTGGAAGGATCAGGATTAGCGACGGACAGACCCCGGACTCGCCCAGAGCCAGCTCGTCGCCATGTAGCTGCGAGAGCTTTACGCCATCCTAACCGATCACATACGTAATCAGGTATGTGAGTTACACACTTACGCAAATTATGATGCAGCTCATATACGGCAACGGTCTTTGATAATATGGGAGAAAAACGTTGAAAATGTGGTTATGTGACAAATGCAAGACAAGGGAGGCTCGTCTAGCCTGATGTAAAGTCCCCAAAGAGACGGACGGCGCTGTTGGCCGTGCGCCACATGCACACCTACGCTCAAACGCGGGGGCAAACGAACAAGAACACATCGCCGGACCGAAGCAGTATTAACATTCTCGTTTTTTTAAATTTTTTTAAAGGTTTGTTATTGACAAAGACAGAGAGAGCAGGGGAGGGGCAGAGAGAGAGGGAGACACAGAATCCGAAGCAGGCTCCAGGCTCTGAGCTGTCGGCACAGAGCCTGACGCGGGGCTCGAACTCATGAACTGTGAGACCATGACCTGAGCCTCTCAGGTGCTCCAACACTTTGATTTTCTCCTATTCTCCTTTCTCAATAAGAAATACGTAAACGAGTTCTCACTGGCCTGGGTGGGTTTGGTAGGCTTTGCCCGGGAAGGGGCTCGGTCCGGGCACATGGGGGAAGGGTCGCAGTCTGAGCACGCCGGGGGGCCCCCTTCCTGGGAACAGTATTTGTGCGGAACCCCACCCCTCCAACCCGCCACGGTTGGGCGGGGGGGCTAGGCGCCGAAGCCAGAGCAGTAGCGTGAGGCCGGGCCATGGTCAGTGCGGGCCGGAGGGACGGGGGCTGAACTGTGCCAGGCCATGGGCGGAATGCTCTGGGGTTTAAATGTTTTCTCTCCAGTCCACCGTTTTTCCGTTGGGAAGTTAAAAACACTAAGGAAATGGCGTACACGGAGACGTGGAGCTTACCTGACCCAGGAGGAGAACACGGCACAGAGAAGGCGACCAAGCCTCTGCTCAGGAAAGCAGGGCCAGCAGGACAGCGCTGTCCCCAGGAGGGGAGGGCACACATGCCAGCAGCCCCGACACCAGAGCATGTTCACCCCCCGTCCCCACTGTACACAGGAAACAGAGCCCAGAGAGGGAAAGCCGCGAATCCGAGATCACACAGCAAGTCAGCGGAGAGAGGCCTGGGGAAAGCGCAGGGAGAACAGGCAGGCGCACGGCTGGGGCGCTAACGAGAGCTAAAGCCAGGAGTCGGGGCGGCCCCGCCCAGGAAACACCGCTGCCCACAGACGGCCGTCCGGCCCGGGGCTTCCCGACCCCAGCCACGCTCCCTTCATCTGTGGCTTTTTAGGTCCCATCTGTGATCTACAGCCTCAGAACCTCAGGGTCGGGACCCAGCTAGCAGGGGTTTTAAGGGCTCCGAGGGGCGCCTGGGGGGCTCAGTCGGTTAAGCATCTGACTCTTGGTTTCGGCTCACGTCATGATCTCAGGGTCTTGAGTTCAAACCCCCCATCAGGCTCTGTGCTGACAGCTCGGAGTTGGAGTCTGCTTCAGATTCTGTGTGTGTCTCTCTCTCTGCCCTTTCCCAGCTCGTCCTCTCTCTCTCTCTCTCTCTCTCTCAAAATAACTAAATAGACATTAACAAAATACTTTAAAATGAAGTCTTAGGTAACAAGACTTTTTAAAAGGCTTCCATGACCTCGATGATGACGGGGACCCGATTCGGACCGTCGGTCCCCAGAGAGAGGAGGTGAGGAACTTTTGTGTTGTTATGAGTAATAACCATTTCCATCTTACAGACGGACACACCGGGGCTCGAGGGCAGTCAGGTCAACGACACCGTAAGACACCACCAACGTCGCCGGGACCAGCCTTTGTGGGCGGCCTCGACCCACTGGTTCCGAAGGGTCCAGGTGCCTGTAGTTCCGTCCCGTCGTACGCTCGGTGTCAGGGAGCACGCTGTTTTTTCTGTTTAGGCCAAAGCGCTTCTATTTCCTACCGCCTCCCTTGGGCCGGCGAGTTGGGTGTGGGAGGGAAGGAACGCGGGCCCCCGTGGCCCCGGAAGAGACCGTGGCGGCAGCGGCGACGAGAGCCCGCAGTTATGGAGCGCCTACTGTGTGCCGCCCCCCCCCCTCCCCGCCCCGCTCCGCCTGACTTGAGGAGCTCGGGCCTCACCGCAGGACTCTGACAGCCCGGTCACTCGCCCCCATTCCACGGACGCGGCCACAGGCCCGGGACATTCGAGAACTTGTCCCAAGTTTTGTGAGAAGTAGGCGCTAAATCTTTCTGGTTCTCAGAACGAACTTTTTCCCTTTATTTTAAAACCAACTCTAGGCCGAACACTTCTCAGATTCTGAGACTAAATCTTACTCATCTCCGAGAACCTAGCATGGAACACGTTCTTCTGAAGAACCGTGTGTTTACGGAAATTTCGATTGTGGAAAAGCGCCCAGGACAAAGACTATTTGAAACACTCGGTGTGGTCGCCACCGCGTTTTTTCCTTGTATGAATATTTCCGAGGTGACAGGAGGTACTTTCACGTTCATAACAAAACAGAAGACCACACAAGAGTTTTGGGTTTTTTTCACACGAGTTCTTCAAACAAGAAACTTATTTCCATTGACTGGAGGGTTGGTCTGAGTTCGCTTGCCTGGGTTTTGGGACAGGGGAGTCCCACGTAAAGAGGGCAGAGGCTTTCAGGACAGATAAATACATAACCCCGGTCAGGACACCGCACCTCTCTCAGACACCACTCTTCGTTTCTGAGCAGGGCAGACGGCTTCCTCCCGGACAGGTCGCCCGAGATCACGACGCGGGAAGTGCCCCAGCCCGCCACATGGTATGTGTTTAACACGGACCCGGGGCGCCCGGGGGGCTCGGTCGCTTCACCGTCCGACTTCGGCTCAGGTCCTGATCCCACAGTTCGGGAGTTCCAGCCCGCGGCAGGCTCTGTGCCGACAGCTCGGAGGCTGCTTGGGATTTTTCTCTCTCCGCCCCTTCCATGCACTCTCTCTCAAAATAAATAAACTTTAAAAAATTTTTTAAATGCTGACGAGTCCTGGGGCTGGGACACAGCGCGGCAGCCGCGGTGAACCGTACCACACTGCTTATTTGAAAGTTGCTAAGAGACCGGAAGTTCTCATCACAAGAAACAGATATTTGTAACTCTGTGTGGTGACGCTGACAGACGCTAAGCAGACAGCGTGACCGTCCTTCAGCCACATACACAAATACCCAAGTTTACACCGTATGTCTGGAAGTAATACAAAGTAGTGTGAGGATTATACCTCCATAAAACTGGGGCGCAAGGAACATACATCTCTTTCTAACAAGATAATTTTAAGTTGCGTGTTATGACCAGTTAGGCAGTGCTCAGTGGTAGGAGTAAAGAGAGGGAAACAGAGGCGGGCCCAGAATAAGAAGTGGGAAAAGAAAGAAAGGAGGCTGAGGTTGCAGAGAGGTCAGGGGACAGGGGACAGGGAGGGAGGGACGAAACACAGAGCCAGACGTCCTCGGGAAGGGGGCCAGGGGACGTCTGCAGGGCCACCCACTCCGGGCTCAGTCCCTGCTTCACACCTGCCTACACAGGCGGCAAACCACCGACCAGAAAGTCAGTCGCTGCTCCTCCCCTTCATGGGAGCACCAAAGCCCTCACAGAGGCGCTGACAGTTCCCTGTGCCCGGGCCCCGCGCACCCTGGGTGGTCCGTGGGGTCCCCCGGCCTGAGATCAAAGGAGAGGCCCATGGGGGAGCAGCTTGGCTGCAGAAGCGTCTCACCTCACCCCTCCTTTACAGCACAGTGGAAACGGGCAAAAGGGCCACGGCTACTTTTACTTAACTATTCACGTCCTCACTGAGCAAAATTAAAAGTTGGCAACGTTATACAGCCCCAAAGCTCTCTTCTGAAATTTTACAGTCAGTGGACGCCCAGGGCCCAGCATCGAGGGCGCCGGGCAGCGTGCGGGCAGGGCTCACCGGTGGGGACCCGCCCGGGCGGTGGGACGCGCCTGTGCAGGGGCCGGGCCGGCCTCGGGCTGCTGGAAGGGGGAGGCGAGTGAGCTGCGGGGTGCGGGGGTCCGGCAGTGGATGCCCCTCGGGGCGCCGTCTCTCCAGAAGCGTGTGCCCAGGGGATGCTGAGCCCTCGGACTCTCCCGCGTCCAGCCCCGGCCTCAGGGCACCCCCAGGACCCCTGTGCCCGCCAACCTCCAGCTCCACCCAAAGGGCTGCCCAGCCCCTGCCCTACGCTCGCTCTGCAGAGGGGCTCACTCGCCGCCGCCCTGTGGGGGCTGTGGGAGGAGGGGCTGAGCGTCCGACCGGACGTCCACGTGTCCCTGCTGCAGGTGCCGTTGGGGGACACTTGGCCTTGCCGGCCGGAGCGACACTGGGGGGAGGACCAAGACACACGGCCCCTCCCCACCCTGCCCCGTCCACCCTGCCTGGAGGAGGCACCCACCTCACCCCCGGCCACCTTGTGCAGGGCACTGGCCCTTCCTCCGACTACCCAGCCAGCCTGCCATCCCCTTCTCTGTGGGGACGGTCCTAGACCCTCCAGGTTACAAGCCCCCCACCCCGTGAAGCTTCCTCGGCTGTCTCTGGGCCGCCCCGCAGCCGCCGTGGCCCCAAGATGCCCCGTGCGCAGGCGACAACGGCTCCTCGTGCGGCCACTCTCGGCGGGAGACAAAACAGTCACTGGATCTCCAGGCTCCGACACGCCGGGACAGTGGACAGCACGTGCCCGGCCACAGCAGGCTCGGGAGGCGACCGGACAGGCCGGGCGACACTGGGCGTCCTCATCGACAGGCGCCCGTCCTGCGGGACCCGGGCGCCAAGCACGGCAGCCGCGCCGGGGCCCACGCTTGCGGAGGACACGCCAGGCACACACGTCGGCTCCACCGAGCCACCCCGGTGTGACAGCACCGGAGCCCAGGACAGACCGCGTGGAGTAAACCCCTCGGGCACGCCCTTAGAAACCGCAGGAGCTCAGTGTACAAACGCCTCCCTCAGCGCAGCGTCCCCCTCTCCCCGGGGCCCGGCCGAGGCTCCGGCGGTCACCCCACTTTCCCTGGGTCGCTTGTCCTGACTCCTCACTCCACGGTGCTTCCCACGACCTCCTCGTCTCCCAGGTTGGCACCCCCATGCTGAGGCCGGAAGCGGGGGTAGCCCGTGCGTGCGGGTCCTGCGGTTGGGACTGGCCGTGACTCCAGAGCACAGACATGCCCCCGACGGCCACGCGACGGCTCTGGCGGTACAGCACCGGCCCTCGGCCCCGCGGGTGCTGCCGGTTTCCAATCTAAACCCCTTGGCCCCTCCTCCGGTTCCACCACCTGCAGAGGGAGCCAGGGACGGGGAGGGGGGGAGGGGGGGTTGCTCTCAGGCATCTTGCCGGCGGGGGCTGTGAAGGCCCCCGAAACCACACGTGCACAGGACGGGGTCTCAGACACTTCAGATGCTGACGCGAGAAGCACCCGGGTGCTCTGAGCCCCGACAGCAAAAGAGTCAGAGGCTGTCCTCGGCGGGCCGGTGGCAGCAGCTCCCGCTGTGGGGACAGGTCGGTCATTTAAAGAGGGTCCCACAAACGGGACCGAGTGCAGGAAAAGGCAGCCAGGGAGCCCGTGGGCCGGGCCAGCCGCACCCCAGCCTGGGAGGAGAGACGCCTCGGGTCACCCCAGAGGGCAGGGGGGGCTTCACGTGAGAAAGCGTTCTTCTCGAAGAGACACTTCTCCAGAGAAGATCTGCAGGCGGCCAGAAGCACGGGAAGAGTCGCTCCCCACCAACCCTTCTGGAGACGCACATCGAAACCCCACCGCCGCTCTACGGCCCCTGGGGCGGCTCGTGTCAAAACGAACGAAGGAAGAGAGAAGAACGAGTGTGGTGAGGGTGCGAAGAAACTGGAACCCCGTTCGTCGCTGATAAGAACGTGCGATGGCCCCGGGGCGCCTGGGGTGCTCGGGCGGGCGGGCAGCTGAGCGGCCAACTCTCGACTTCGGCTCCGGTCACCATCTCGCGGTTTGGGAGTTTGAGCCCCGAGTCGGGCTCTGTGCTGAGAGCGCGGAGCCTGCTTGGGACGCTCTCTCTCCCTCTGTCTCTGCCCCTCCCCTGCTTGAGCCCGCACACGCGCTCTCTCAAGATAGACTTAAAAAAAAAAAGAAGAAGAATGCGCCGCGGCGCAGCGCCGCGGAAAACAGCTGATAGTCCCCAGAAAGACGACGGACAGTCGCTGTCTGATCGGCAACTCCACCGGGGGCCCGTCCTCGAAGGGACGGAAAGCAGGGGCCCAAACAGACACACACACGGCCTCGCCCAGAGCAGTTTTCACAAGAGCGACGAGTCGGAGGACCCCAAGTGCCCGACCGCGGAGGAATGGACGAGCAGGATTCTGACACGTGCTGCCACGCAGATGAGCCCCGAGGACAGGACGCTACGTGTGACGGGCCAGTCACGAGGACAGTCCGCTTATGTGAGGTCCCACAGCAGCGAGACGCAGAGACAGACAGCAGGCGGCGCCGCCGGGGGCTGGGGTGGGGGCGGGGGATCCCGCTGAACGGGGACAAGGCTTCGGTTTTGCAGGATGAAGAACCCGGGGCGGGGACGTGCGGCAGCCGCGCGGCGCCCTTGACGCCACTGTAGTGCGTGGAAAGCGGTCACCACGGTCAGTTTTAAGTTCTGTATATCGTGCCACGATTAAACGTTTTTAAAGAGAAAGAAAGAACTTTCTAACGAACCTTTTCTTGACGCTGTTTGTGACCATCTAAGTTAAGCGGCAGGGTCGAAAGGCGAACGAGCGTCAGCCCGTCAGAAACACTCCCGGGCGCGACGCCGTAGCCACTCTCCCCTCGCGAAGGCCCTCGGGGCCGCGGTGACGCGCAGCGCTGCGGCGAGGAGCGTGTTTGGGCCCGGAGTGCATACAAATCAAACCACGGACAGGTGACAGGAAAGAGCCAGGGGAGAGCCGAGCCGGCACGGACGGTAAGTGCCTCCGACTAGGAAGACGCGCAGAGCCCGCGGCAACCGTCCGGCTCTCCGGGACCGGAGGGACACGGACCTCCCGTGGCAAACCCGTGTCTGTTCCGGGGGAAGAACGCCGACACCAGTGTCCCCCTGGGGCCGCGGTGGGAGAAGGTGCCAGGGGTGGGCCTGGCGATTGGCGTCATTTCTACCTTTTCCTCTCTAGCCATAGTACGCAATAAACGGGTCTTTAAGAACTACGCACTCGTTTCCATTACGCTTCTGGGCTAATGAGATCGCGCCCCGAAGCAAGCCTGGAAGCCGTTCTATACGGAAAACACTGGGAGCAACGGATGGGCTGCCACGGCGGTAGTGAGCTCTCCCTCTCTGGAAGCATTCAACCAGAGGCTGGCTGGCCACCGCACACACCGTGACCTGAGAAGTTCCCGTCCTGGGCCTGGGCCTGCGGAATCCCAGCCTTTCGCAGCGAGGAACCAAGAGACTTCTCGAGAAATCTCACATCGTTTCCTCGGGAAAACCGCAAAACGGCCGTGTCGGCTTCCTGCTCTGAGCTCGGGAGGCGCCGGCAGCTTCCCCTGGGAAAGCGGGACTGGAAATGGCAAGGGGGGGCAAGGGCCACTGTTTCCGTGAGCCCCACGTCGCTTCTTTGCGGTGAGAATGTACTCACTCGGTAAAAATTTCAGAAATGAAAACAAGACACTGGGGGCACCTGGGCGGACCAGTCGGCTGAGCGTCCGACTCTGGATCTCGGCTCAGGTCGTGATCGCAGCGTCATGGGTTCAAGCCCCGCGTCCTGCTCTGCACTGACGGTGTGGAATCTGCTTAAGAGTCTGTCTCCCTCTCTCTCTGCCCCTCCCCCGCTCTCTCTCTCAAATAAACATTAAAGAAAACATTAACCATGCAGTCATTAAACAATACATCTTCAAAAAATATTTAATAATGCGAGAAAGCTCACAGTACCCCCCCCACGCCACACACTCGTATTTAAGAAAAAGGAAGAAGCCTATAAAAATGTTCTCACTGGTTTTCTCCAGGCGGTAAAAACATGGATAATATTTTTTTTTCATTTTTGTGGAATTTTTCATGCTCTATCACAACCACAGTAATTTCAAGCATTCCCTAAAGGCAATTATTTTTACTTTTAACATCTTTTCTTTTTTTAATGCTTATTTATTTTTGAGAGAGAGAGAGAGGATGAGCAGGGGAGAGGCTGAGACGGAGGGGGACACAGAATCCGAAGCAGGCTCCAGGCTCCGAGCCGGCAGCACAGAGCCCGATGCGGGGCTCGAACTCACACCCTGAGATCATGACCCGAGCCGGAGTCAGCCGCCCAACCGACTGAGCCACCAGGCGCCCCTGCCTTTAACATCTTTTCTAAAATAGGAAACATCAGTAACTGTGGTTCACTAAATCCAGCTACAGATTCTCCGAAGCCCCCCAGCTGTGGAGCCATCCCCCTGCCTGTGTCCCAGCGGCCGCAGGATGGTGACGGCCGCACGCGTCACCGCAGCCCCGCGGGCCTCTCTCCAAAGCGGTTGCAGTCTTAGCGCAGGTTTGGGGTGACTTGCTACATAGTAACAAGAACCGGGGTAGTACGGCTGAAAGCCCCTCCGCGCCCACGAAGTACCTGTCCACGGGGAGCCCGCGGCCTCGGGGCTCCAGGCGCTCCAGGAGCCGTGGCCGAACTCCTCCCGGGCCCGGAGCTGTACCCTGTGCCTCGCGCCTCGCCAGGCGTCATGGATGACGCAGTGATGCTGGAGCTCCTTGACCTGGGGGGGGGGGCTCCGGTCAGGCCTGTGTGTCCCCAGGGACAGCGTGGCCTCGGCCCCTCCCCCCGGCACCCTGGCGGCCCCTCCCCCCGGCACCCCCGGCACCACTAGGCTGCACTGTCACCCCTGCGGCTCCCCGCCCCCAAGGGTGGAAGCTTGAGTCACGCCCACACCCTCGACACACCTGCCTCCCCGGGCCACACTCATCCTCCCACACAGGCCCCCGGAGAGGAGGGGCCGACGTCGTCATTCCCGTTTGACAGATGAGACAACGAGGCTCAGAACCGTCCGGGGACTCACCCACGGCCACCCGGGCAGTGGGTCACGAAACAGGCCCCGGAGCCGCGCGTCGTTCTTCCAGAGCCCTCCCCACGCCCCCGAGCGCCCGGTGCATTCTCCGTCCAGAAGGAGGAGGAGGACTCACCACCCACGTGGTGAACGTCCTCGACCGCTCGGCCCGGTACCGGAGCTCAAACTGCAGCCGGTAGAAATGGGAGTTCCAGGAGGGGGGGTCCTGCCAGCTGACCCTGAGCCAGCGGGGGTTCCCGGGCACAGCGGCGACAGTGACGTTGACGGGAGGGTCAGGCTGCACTGTGGGGAAAGAGCGCGCTCACTGGAGCGGGAGCTGGGGACCAGGCAGGACCCCGGCCCAGACCACGCCCCCAGGGCCTCCAGCGGGTGAGGGCGCCAGCTCGGCAGACCCCACAGCCAGCCCCTCCCTGTGCCCCACGAAGTCTCGAGGGGCCCTCAGGCAGAGGGGACGGAGGCAGCCGAGGGCGGGGGTCCCCAAGAGCCTACTCACGGATTCCGTAGCCCTCAAATGTTTGGGGACGGCTGGACTTGCTCCCGGCAGCGTTGGTCACGCACAGGGACACCACGTACAGGGAGTTGTCACCCTCGGGGACTGCCAGCTGGCAGGAGAAGGTCTGCGGCCCCGGGAAGTACTGGCACGGCTCCTCCAAGTCTCCCGAGGGGCTGGTGCCGCTGCACACAGGACACAGCGGCCTCGCCACCAGCTCCTGCCCCTTCCGGGACGGGAGGGGGCGGCCGGGCCTGGACAGACCACTTCCTGCATGGGCTGTGCTCCGGACCCCAGCTCTCCGCCCCTGCCCCCTCCCCCCTCCCAGTCACCAGGCTCCAACAAAAAACACTTGCCCTCAGGGGACCAGGACAGCATCAGTGCTGGCCCTGCTCACCAGGAGGGAGAGAGTTTCTGGCAGGCTGAAGGTATTCGAGGTGAGTCACTCAGGGGCCGGTCTGGCCCGGAGGCCTGAGACTTCGCCCACTTTCAGCGTGTGTGGGCGTGCCAGGCCCGGCAGCCACTCGCCCTGCCGCAGGGGGACAGATCACTGCCGAGTCAGGGTTAGACCCCGGGCCCAGGACAAACTCTCTCCTTCCGGGAACCCTGCTCCTGCGCTCCCAGTGGGAGTCAGAGCCTCGTTCCCCCCAGCACCATCCTGCCTCCATCCCGAGTGGGGTGTGGGGTTGGGGGGGCTCTCGTGAGCGCCCAGCCCACGGTACATGCTGACCTCACCCAGCCCTCGCGGGAAGCACGGGGAAGATAGCGCAGAGGCGAGGGGGCCCGCACGTGCACACGCCTCTTCCCAGGGGCCTCATGGCGCCTCTGCCTTGGTCAATTCAGGAGGCAGCTGCCGGAGGGACATGAGTCCGAGCCCTCCACACAGAGCAGCCTGTGCACGGACACCTAGCGGTCCCCAAACCATCACCCACACAACCCAGCTGTGGGTTCTGGAGGGTTCCGACTCCCCCATGGGCAGACAGGCAGTCTACACAGCTCTACTCGGAGCCAGGGCGTTAGTGTTAGTGCATGACACCGTCTGCGGACAGACGCAGTGGAGACCAGACCCCCCTGCACAAGGCACTGCTTGGGCTTCCTGACGCTCCGAAGACCGTCGGCTCAGACTCCGTTATAAACTCCCGGACCAAGCGGCCGAGGCTCCGGGACTGAGAGGGACTGACCACGGGGCTGTTCTCAGCGCCTTCAGCCTCCACCACCCCGCCCAGCCTACCCCCCTCCAGGCCCGTCTAGCGGATGCGGTCTGATAAAGGCTCCCAGTCAAGGCTGATAAGGAGCCGGCTGCTCTTCCCTGCCTTGGGACACTGGGACGGCTCCTCCTTGGGGCAACGCCCGAAACCTGGCATTCTGAATAAAACCAGACGGGCTGGGACGTGACCCCCAGCAGAGCCGCGCGCCAGCACCACGACCTTACACACGTCGACCAGTCTCGGCGTCGGCTTCTCCGGCGAGGAAAACGACGCCCCTCGCTCGCTCGTGCTGGGCCGTACGCGCAGCACCGTCCCCCAGCCGGTCCCCCGCCCCTGCTCCCCGCCCCAAAGCGAGGACGATGCTGTCTGGGAACCGCTGGCCAGCCTGTCCCCAGCGGCTGGGCTGCCCTGCGGGCCTGGCTGAGGAGGCAGACAACGCAGACACAGGGCCCCACCCGGATACTCACAACTTCTTCACCAGCAGCGTGGCCCTGGTCGTCCGGGAGGGTGGGGCCCGAGGACCCCACTCACAGGCCACCTTGCTGAGGGGGCTCTTCCGGAAGCAGGTGATCTGGGGCTCCTCGGGAGGGGCTGAAGGGAGATGGTGGCCGGCGTGAGGGGGCGCGGCCCTGAGGCCAAACACCACACACACTCACTCAATCTCTGCAACAGCTCCGAGTGAGGCAGGGCATGAACTGTATTTGCCAGCGAGGACACCGAGGGCACAGAGGTTACGCCATGAAGGGTCAGGAACATTCCAGGCCACAGGCTGTTAACCCCTGGCCTCGGCCCGACCACTCAGGCCAGTGGGGAGGGGTCCCTGTCAGCCGGAGCCCGTTTTCCCCTGCATGTGTTGGGCCAAGGAAATAACGGCAGCTTAAAGGGAACACTGGGGGCTTCTGAGCACACAACTCACCTTCCACCAGCACACGCACGGTTCCAGCCAGGCGGCCCTCCCGGTAACAGGAGTAGTTCCCAGAGTCGCTGAGCCGCACCGAGCTCAGAAGCAGCCTCCCTCCCACGCCGGCGCCTCGGTCCTGCGGGGAGCCCGGGGCCCCATTCCCCAGCAGCCAGCGAACCGTGGCGCCGGCTCCCGGCTCCTCGCCCGGGCAGGTCAGGGTCACGTTGTCCCCAGGCCGGGTGGTCACCACACCGCTCAGCACCTCTGGGGACGGAGAGGACACCCCGTAAGCCCACAGCAACTAGGAGGGACTTTGCTTCTGACACGAGAGGCCACAGGAGTCAGAACCGTCCGTCTCTCAAGTCTGTGCTGCAGCCCAAGCCACAGAAGCCTCGGCCCAATTACGGCCACGGCCTCCCGGGGCCCCTGCCCCCCCCGCACCCCGCCAAAGCCCCCCGGCCCCCCAACTCCTGCGAATAGAAAGCCCGTCAAGGGCTGCCACTGTCCCAGCATGCGACCAGGCACACAAGGACCTCTGCCGCCTGGTCCCCCACCCACCCCACTCCCCACTCCACCTCCGGTGTAAGGTCTCAGACCCCGTCCCTCCCCCGCAGCTGGACTAGGCCCCCCCAGCTGCCGTCTCCCAGCCCACCCTGAGGGAGGCGTGGGTCCTTTCCGGCGTTTTCTGTATCACGGTGTGGCTATCGACTTTCTCACATGCGGCTCTGGGTCATTTGCCCAAGACTCTCCCCGAGAGGAACTCAGACCCGAGTGTCCGCTGTGTCACATGCGTCCTTTTGCTGCAGGACTGAACACACAGCCTGGCGGCCGTGTTTAAGCCTATGGACACCCGATGAGTGTGTCTGGTCCACACGACAACCTCCATCTGGGCCTGAACGAGGTTCTGCTTAGACCGGGCCCACCCGACACTTTTTTTTTAAAGATTTATTTCATTTTTAAGTGATCTCTACGTGCAAAGTGGGGCTTGAACGCGTGACCCTGAGGTCAGGGGTCACATGCTCCAACTAGGCAGCCAAGTTTTTTTTTTTTTTTTACTTTTAAGGTTTTATTTCTACCACCCAACACTTCTGATCACCACATCCATGTTTCTGCTTCTCCATCTTCCCCTCGACGAAGTGGCTCCAGGGACAAAACTTCACAGGACGGACGTCAAGCTTGTGCACAAACCACTAGCGCTGTAGGGACAGACGGGGACCTGGCCTCGCGGGACCGCCTGCCGCTGTGCGCGGGGCCCACAGTGAGCTGCGGACGCCGGCGGGCTGCAGGCAGGGCGGGGTGGAGGTCCAGGGCCGCAAGCGGCACCTGTGTGTCCCCAACGGCGACTAAGAGACAGTGAGCTCCCGCCAGCACTCATCAAAAAACTCAGTAAGTGTTTAATAAGTGCTTAATGTAGGGTGCCTGAGAGGTGCCCTTGGGGACAGGGGTTCCGCATGGAAACCCCCCGAGTGCTGCCCTCCCACTGTGCCCCGGGAAGCCCCACGCTGGACGGCGGGGAGCCTGGCGCAACCAGGAAACGCCGTGGAGCCGGAGGGCGCACTCTTCTGCTTCTGCACTTGCCAACTCCGGGGGTCACTTCCTCCCCGCCCCCCGACGGAAGTTCCTGCCCGCGTGGGACCAGCCTGAAGGACAGCAGGGGCTGATCCTTCCCCGCTCGCTCTAACAATGGCCAAGCACTGGGCGGCTCAGAGAAACAGCAACTAAATAGGCTTTTCCTCTCGTCCACAAAAACCGAGCTCTGGGAGCCGCGTGAGGGCCACTCCCTCTGCCAAGGAGTTGGGTAATGGTTTTCTGAATCTTTAAAACTGAGTCACTATTTTTTTTAATGGGGGTGATAAATTATAAACCAGCTACTGGCAACTATTGCTTGTCCCAGCCCCTCTCCAAAATACGTTCCTTCTAGGGGCACGTGGCTGGCTCAGTAGGTACAGCCTGCGACTCTTGAGCTCAGGGTCGTCGGTTCAAGCCCCATGTTGGGCACGGAGCCTAGTGAAGAAAATGCAAAGTACGTCTCTTGCAGAACCTGTGAACAGCACTGTGTTAACTATGCTTCCGAGAGCACTGGGTGCTGGACGGACAGATGGACAGGAAAATCCGAAAGGAAATAAAGGTGTTGAAGCCAGAATGGGCAGTGCCATCCCCCCGGCCGGCCACCCAGCCAGCCCCGCGCCCGCCCGGGCTCCGAGCCGGCCGTGACACCCATGTGGCTGTGCAGAGCCCCAGGGCACCTGCCCTCCTGCCCCAGCACCCAGCCCTCCGGATGCCGGGACTAGAGTGACTTCCTTCCAGCCTCGGGCAGTCCGGGGACTTTCTATCAGCTGCGTCACTCTCAGAATGAATGCACATGTTCACGGTGAAGACGTGACACAGCCCGGTCTGTCCGAGTCACTCGGTCTCAGGAGGAGGGGAAGGTGGGGCAGAGAGCAAGGGGGCAGGGACAGGGGACAGGTGAGGGTGCGGGCGGGCTCCTTCAGGTCAGGGAGGGAGCATCACCTGCCCTCGGGCTCCGCGCGCCCTCACCAACCGGCCCTCAGCCCTGGGGCCCGCACAAGGTCCCGGCTCCTCCCCGAGGGCCTCTGGGCGCTATGTTCGCTGCTCCTGGAGCGGCCAGGACCCTCCCCCCGCCCCCGCTGCAAAGCAAGTCTCCCTGATCGGGAAGGGCCAAAGGGAATAGACACAGCGAGTGAGCAGAGTGCTCCTGAGCGGTCCCTTCTTGCTTGTCTCAGTGGCCCTCACCGCCTCGCCCCCCCTCAGCGGCCCTCACCACCTCACCCCTCCAGTGACCCTCACCACTTCAACCCCCTCAGCATCCCTCACTGCCTCACCACCGCCAGCGGCCCTCACCGCCTCACCCCCCCCCCCCCCCCCCCCCCGTCAGCGGCCCTCGCCACCTCACCCCTCCCCAGCGGCCCTCACTGCCTCACCACCCCTCCCCCCCATGGGGCACCAGGAGGAGCTGACCCCGAGCTGAGCACTGAACAAACAGCACGCGCTGTGGCATCTGCCCTGGAGGAAGCGGTCAGCGGTGTGGGGCAAGGGCTGCAGGCCTGAGCCTGCGCCTCCTCAAGAACTCAGGATTTTTGTGCACGTCCGTGCAAGGCCACGAGTGCTCAGGGACAGTGAACGTGACAGCGAACACCCACTACCCCCCAAGCCTCGTCTTCCCTCTGGCCCACACTGCCATCCTCAAACCTCGCAAAACCCTGCAGGGACCTGCCACTGCCTAGAACACAGGCCGCCCTAGGGCAAACATCCGGGTGCGGGCAGGGGCCCAGGGCGGGGGGCCGACCAGGGGAGCCACAGGGAGGGGGTTCCATCGGCACGGAACAGCCAGGAAAGCCACCAAACGGCGAAAGCCCACAGAGGGCAGCACCCGGTCTGCAGGGGCAGAGACAGAAGCCAGGAGTGCAGGTTCAGTGCCTCTGGCCCCAGCCCCTGCCGGGAGCCCCCCCCCCCCCCGCTCCCCCATCTCTGCCTCTGTTTATCCTCCAATCACCTGGAGAATGAACACACCGGCTGTCCCCCCCCCACCCCATCCCCTGGGCCCCACCAGAACGAGTCACAGAGTCAGGGGAGGGGGAGGGGGCAGTCAAGGGCCGGGAGCCTTCTTCCCACAGCCAGTGTCAGACGCAGCAGCCCGCCCCCCAGCTTCCTGGGAAGGAAAGGGTCCCGCAGAGGGCACAAGACATCACCAGGACCCAAGATCAGAAGCGCGTCCGCTCCCAACGACTCCTCCCGGAACGCCAGGAGCTAGGTGTCCGCTCTGTGGGCCGACGGCGGGCAGCCCAGCGCGGAGGGGACAGAGGCCCAAGCCCGTCCCCAGTCCCGCCAATGGTACCCGGGCCCCAGCCGAGCCCCAGTGTCTCTCCGTGAAGTCCGAAGGTCCCCTCCGCCCCCATTCCTGCCTCCGGCATCTCACTGCGTGGGGTCGTCAGCTCTCGGAGGTCAGGAGGCACGTCTGTGTCTGTCTCGGCTTGAAAATGCACAATTGACAGATTTGTTACTTAACAGTTGGTGACTCTGCTTCGGACAGGGACGTAGCTGGTCCCTGTGCCCTCAGACAAACGCGGCTCCTGTCCCTGCAAAGCTCTCAGGGAGGGGAATCCCACAGCCTCCCTGCCTCCCTTCCTCAAGAGGGGGAGAGCTGAGGCCCTGCACGGGCCGGCCCCTTGGGCCCCCGGAGCCCACGCCCCGGAGCGCTGGAGCCCCCACTGCCGCGGGGGGCTCTGCGGATCGGCTCTGGGAAGAGGGGAGGAGCCCCATTCCAGACCCGAGGTCAGGTGCCAGAAACCGAAACGGCTTTGCTGTTTGTCTGCTTTTTTCTCCCTCTTCAAGTAAACTTGCAAATGTCAATAATCAGAAAAACATGCTCACGGAGATAGATTTCTCAACTCGATCACAGCGGCCGCTCCTGCCAACAAAAACAGGCTCGGCTTCCCGGCCCCATTTATGTAAGCGGTGAACTGGTCACCCGGCGCACGGCCGCCGAGGACACAGGCTTAACGCGCACCTGCCAATCCCCCGCCTCCTCTCCGAGCAGGGACTCGGGTCTGGCTGAGTGGCCAGCTGGCCCCGCAGGACGGACTCCCGCCTCTCCGGCCGCGGAGGCCCAGGCTCTCAGAAGGAGTCACGGGGAAACCCTTCTCAGCAATAAAGGCCTTGGACTGGAAGGGAGCGGCTGCTGAGAAGTCTCCAGAAGAACGTGGGTACCTGCGTCCGAATGCAGAATTCAGTCCCGGGGAGCCTAGAGCACGCCCTCAGTGCTGCCTACCGACTCGGCTGGATTTCCTAGTTCCCGTGGAATAGTCATAACGCCCACCACCAACCGTCGGCCTCGGTGGCCCACCCACGAGCTGTGGCGCCTCACAATCACCTTGCTAGGAAGGCGAGCTCGTCCCGTATCCTGGCCGAAGCCACACAGTTCAGAGAGGTTCAGGAACTTGCCCGATTCGCACAGCTGGCAAGGGTAGCGCGTGTGGCCACGAGTCTCTCTCCTCTGGGCACGGGCCTCTCTGGGCCCCCCGCGACCCCCCGTTCTCTGTGCCACCCGCCAGCTCTTCCCGTCCCTCTCCACCCACCAAGGAGGCTGCTAGAAGGGGGAGCCCTGGGGTGAGGGATCTGAGGAGAGCGGCCCCCGGCGGAGCCCCCCCAGCGGCAGTAGTGGGTCCGAGGCTGTTACAGGAGTCAGGGGCCAAGTACCCGGACCTTCCGTGGGCAGCAGCTTGTGAGACACACGCACACACGCACACACACTCACTCCTGCTCTCACGGGTCACCCACTCACCAGCCTAAAATCCCCAGGACGCAGGGGGAGGCCAGCCCCCAACCCCACCTCTTCCCCTGTCCGCAGCCGCACCCCTCCTCTCTCTCGTTTGTGGTGCTGTACCTGCTTGTATTTGCCTTGTACTTGGCAGAGTCGTGTTTACCTTGGCTCCGCACCGAGACCACACCCCGCGCGCGCGGGGACAGGAGGCTCCTCTCGACCCACAAGAAGTGTTGCGGGATTCTTGTCTCCCGGACCAGCACCCCCGGACCAAGTCCGCCAGAGGAAAACCCGGGACCCTGCCCTGGCGGCCTCGGAGGGAACCCGCCGGCCCTGCCCGGGTCTGGCCCGGCCGGCTCTCAGAGATTATCCCCTAATTAGAGGAGAAGATACAGAAGGGCCACCCGGCAGGCCGACTGGGGCCAGTGCCCACGGGCAGCAGCGTGGGAGGGCTGGAGCCCTGCCCTCCGCCCCCCCCCCCCCGCCCTCCTCCCCTCTCCCATCGTGTCCGCCCCCAGGCCGGCCCGGAGCACAGCCAGCCCTGTCTCCGACCTCAGCCCGCTCTCGGACGGCACCGCCAGGCACGCCCCAAAGCCTGCCCACTGCCCACCGCTCCAGACGCGAGGAAGCCAGTGAGACGCCAGAGTGGAGGTGTGGGGGGGCTGGGCGCTCCTCCTCTGAGGGGCGACACGCGGGCACGCCGTCTGTGAAAATTCACCAAGCTGCAGGTGTACGCTGAGCACGCTCGTCCAGGCCTATGACTCCTCCCCACACAGGCATGCACATGCACCACGAGCCTGTACGCACACGCCCCTGCACACGCACACACCTGCACGCCCATGGACCTGTGCACACACAACACACCTGTACACCCACCTGCACCTGCACACACACACACCTGCACAAACACCTGCACACACACCACACACCTGCATGCTCAAGCATATGCACGCACACATACCTGTGCACACACATCTGCACCTGCATAACGCACGCACCTGTGCACACACAACACACCTGCACACACCTGCACGCCCAAGCACATGTATGCACACATACATGCATGCACACATACCTGTGCACGCACACCTGCACATACACACCACACCTGCACGCACACCTGTACACACACACCTGCACACACACGCACCTGCACACACACACCTATACACACAAAAGACACCTGCACACACACGCACCTGCACACACACACCTGTACACACAAAAGACACCTGCACACACACGCACCTGCACATACACACACCTGTGCATGCACACGCACCTGCGAGCCGCACCAATGGGTCCAGCTCGCCCCACGTCTCCAAGAAGGAGGCAGTTCCGAACAGGCAGCAGGCAGTTGCGAAGCCAGGACCCGAGCCTCCCTGCCCCGCCATGTTCTGAGAGGGGAGGACTCAGCATCGTGAATGTGAGTGCTCCCTACACCGATCTCCAAATTCTACTTGACCGTAATAGATACCAAGAGGAATGTTGTGGAACTGGACAAGCTGAGTCTAGAGTTCAAGGGCAGCCAGGACGACTCTGAGGAAGTGGAGGGAGCAGACGGGGGTCAGCCGGCCAAACCTGAACACCGTACAGCCACAGTCTCGGGCGCAGCGTGGTGCCGGCGCTCACAGACCGAAGCATGAAAATGACTAGAAATGGTTCAGAAACAACAACCAAAAAGAGCTTAGTCTGCACTAATGAACTGCACACTTAAAAGTGGCTCGGACGAGGGGCACCTGCGGGGCTCAGTCGGCTGAGCATCCAACTTTGGCTTAGGTTATGATCTCACGGTTTGTGGGTTCGAGCCCTGCATCAGACTCAGCCTGAAGCCTGATTCAGGTTCTGTGTTTCCCTCTCTCTCTGCCCCTCCCATGCTTGCACCTGCTCTCTCTCTCTCTCTCTCTCAAAAATGAATAAACATTAAAAAAAATAAAAACTGGCTTAGGCTGGTTGGCTACATACGGACACTATTCCAAGCACACACACCCCCCGATCTGACCCTCCCGGCCCCCTTACAGGGCAGACTGGCCACGCCGCTGAGGGAGGGGAGCCCGGATTCAAGCCCAGGCAGTCAGGCCTCGGAATCTGTGCTTCTAACGACTCACTATGCCGAGGGGCGGTATAAACTCAAGTATGCACGGATTTAGTGCATTTGAAAGGAGACTTAAAAATCAGTGGGGGGAAATGGATTATCCAATAAACTACAAAGGGGCATTCGGTGATAACTGGGGAAAACGTTAGAGCCATGCCTCGTACCTCGGTCTATGATAAACACAAAATCGATCAAATATTTAAATGTAAAAAGCTCTCGGGGCGCCTGGGGGACTCAGTCGGTCGAGCGTCCGACTTCGGCCCAGGTCATGATCTTGCTGTTCGTGAGTTCGAGCCCCGCGTCGGGCTCTGTGCTGACAGCTCGGAGCCTGGAGCCTGCTTCGGATTTTGTGCCTCCCTCTCTCTGCCCCTCCCCTGCTCACACTCTGTCTCTCTCTCTCTCTCTCTCTCAAAAATAAAATAAACATTAAAAATTTTTTATTGTAAAAAGCTCTTTAAGCCATCAGAAAAAAACGAATAATCTTTTACAACAATACCGGCATAGGAAGATCTCATGAGGTAGGACACGAACCGTACACGTAGTCAGCGAGACTGACAAATCCAACTGCGGTAAAAACGGCCTGCGCGGTAAACGCCGCCTCCGCCAGGAAACTCAAAAGACAAACGCCAACCCGGAGAAAAACATTCCCAACTCGCATCACAAGTTCCCTAAGACACGAAGGGCTCCCGTGAACGACACGAGGAAGACCAAAGCCTGGCGGATGTGGAGACCCGGCGCGCAGGAACGGCCCCGCTCGGGAAGGAGGGTGCGAGTGGCCCCACGCAGACACCGTCTTCCGCGGCCGCCAGCTCGGTGACCCGCCTGGCAAAGGCGCAGGGCCCCAGGCGTCCTCTCCTCGCTGCGGGGGCAGCTTCTGTTCTCTCGAAAAACGACCAGCGAGCGCGCTCTGGGACTCACGGCCGCCCCGGGAGGAATCTGTCCCACGCGTGTCCGCGCACAGCGGCCCCAGGAGGGGCGGGGCGGGGCGGGCGCTCACCCCCGCAGCCCTGCGGCCAGCGGCCAGGCGACACGCAGGCGGGCGCCCGCGGAGGGAGACCCGGGAGCCGCCCAGCAGGTCCCCGGGTGGAACACCGACATTCCCTCCGCTCGCTCCTCCCCGCGGGGCGCGGGGCGCGGGGCCGGCGGCGAGGCCGGCGAGCTCCTCTCAGCTTCTCCGTGAAATGGAACCCTGAAGGACACCGGGGAGGACGCGGCCGGTCAAGGGGAGGCCCTCGGCGCCGTCGTCCAGACGCAGCCCAGCGCAATACTTTCCTGCAGGCGGGTCCTGGTGCTCGGCCCCCTCCCTCCCCGGGGGCTCTCACTGCCGGTCACGTCCATCAGGCGCCCCTTCTCTGTGAGGCGTCTCATCTGCCTAGGCTTCAAGGGACCTGCCCTCAAGGGACCTGAGCGGGCGACGGGAGACAGGCCCGGCCGCCCCACCCGCTACCAGCGGCCTCTCTGTGGGAAAGCTCACTGGTGCTGACTACGCCTGCGACAGCCCGGACAGAAGGTAATGTGAATGCCCACGAGGGGGGCGGTGTGCGGCCAGCCCTCAGCGCTGTCACACTGTCGGCACCACGGAAGAGGAGGCAGCAGCCCTCCCTGGGCCACGGCCCGCTGTCTCCGCCACGCCCGCGGCGCGGTGCTGGGGAGTCTCCGACGTGGAAGCTGTGATGAAGAAGGTGACCTTGGCATCCTTGTACTTTGCGGGGGAGGGGGAGCAACACACATGACTGAGTGCAAAGAGCAGGGTTCAGAGCCTCGCCTGTCACCTCGCTGCTGTGTGATCTCAGGCAAGCTGTGTAACCTCTCTGAGCCCTGGTTTCCTGCTCCAGCAGCTCCTCACCTCTGTCCACTTCTGGCGGGTGCTGCCTCACCTCCACGAGCGCGCCGCCGGCTGGGAGTCCGGCCGTCTTTCCAGAAGTCCCTTTTCTGGATCCCGCTTGTGCAGCTAAGGCACCCTCCGTTTCTTCGCCCCCCTTACAATGAACGCTCTCAGGAGGAGCCTACGTTCACTCCCGAATCCGCTCCTGGCTCTCCGCCGCCACCCGAGTGCACTGCCGTCCCGGCGGGGGGCTCCCTCCTCTCCGCAAGCCGCCAGCCGCCCTCGCTGGGCTCTCAGACACCAACTCTCCTGGCTGCCGCCGACCTCACCGCTCTCGCCCCCCCGGGGCTCCCCCTCCTCTGCCAGCCAGGCCTCCCCTTCCCACGTCTCCAGCCACACTCGCCCTGCGTGAGGCCGGCCGCGCCCCAGCCTTGAAATAACACCTGCTGTTAGACGACCCCCGGGGTCACACCTCGAGCCCAGTCCTCGGTCCCACACTGCAGACTCCTGCGGCCTGTCATCTCATCGGCCGACCCCATCTCCCCCCGCATGACACGTGCCACCCTCGGCCTGCCCCACGTGCGCGGTGGGTCTGGCGCCCAGACCACCGGCCGCCGGGAAGAGTAGAGCCGCGCACACCTCTCTGCACACAGCCGGCGTCCACGGCGGTCACCGTTACTGTGACACATTCTGAGGGAACACCTTCGGGAAAGGGAGCTGGGAGGTGGAGGGACACCGAGAGTGGGTGCTGGGGAGGCAGCCTGGAGGCAGGGCCTCGGGGCCAGAGCCGAGCCGGCAGAGGGCAGGCGAGGGTGGGGGCCCCCGCTGACGAGCAGGACCCCGGCGGCTGGCCCCGGCACCGCCCCGCCCGGGGCTGCGGGCCCAGGGGAGAGCACACAGGCCAGCCACCCAGAGGAAGCTCCTGGGGCTTCGCCAGACGGGGGGGTCTCAGTAAAGAGCTCCCTCTATCACTCGGCCCAAGGGTTCTCTTCCCAAGACTCCACTGAGCCCTTCCCTGTCCAGCCGGTGTCCCCAGGGAGCCATCCCTCCAGAGCCTAACGGGCCCTTGGGATCGAACGGCACGACGCTGCTGAAGAGGACGCTGGACTTCCCTGCCCAAAACGGGTGTCTGGTGTCTGCGGACTCCCTCAAGGGCTCCGTGCCGCCTTCGGGCCTTCGTCCAATTATCATCCTCTCCGGGACGACTTCCCTGACCTTCCCTCAAAAAAGTCAAGGCTACAGGCCCCTCCATCTACACACGGTTCCAACCACCCCTCCCCAGGAACTGTCAGATTATGTACTGAATCCGGCAAGCCAGGGATTTCTGTCTCTTTTGCTCATTTTTGCCCCCACGATTCTGAGAACCCCACCTGGAACACACGAGGGGCTCAGGATACTTTCTACAGGCGGCGCCCGCGGGCTCGGTCGGTTAAGCATCTGACTTTCGGCTCAGGTCGCGATGGCACAGGTAATGAGATCGAGCCCCATGTGGGGCTCTGCGCTGACAGCTCGGAGCCTGCTTGGGGTTCTCTCTCCCTCCCTCTCTGCCCCTCCCCCACTCTCAAAATAAATATATTTTAAAAGCCTTAAAAATACTCTTTGGAACGTGTGCATTATTAGCTACGCATTCTTCCACGCGTGCTCTGCACCATGAGCTCTGCATGAAGCCTTCCCCCCTCCTCACGACCCCCCGGTTAGCTGGTGCAACGAGTTCCAGTTTCTAGACGAGGACGGGGAATCTCCCAGAGGCGACTCTGCTCGCAAGAGCTCACGTCATCTCTACACGGCAGGGCTGGGCGGAGACGCGTCCCAAAGCCTTAACCACCGCCTGTGCCGACGGGCTGTGTTCAGGCGGAGAAGGGGCGGCCCGGAGAGAGGGAAAGGAAGACGCAGCGGAAACCTCTGGAAGGACCTGGTGCCTGCTCCACAGCAGCAGCCCGTCCTGCAGAACTTTCTGCAGTGACGGAGATGCTCTGTGTCTAAGACGCCAGCCACTGCTCATGGGGACAACGGAGCACCTGGAATGTGGCTAGTCCACCAGAGGAACTATACTGTGAGCGGGGGAGGAGCAGAGGGAGGGAGACACAGAACCGGAAGCAGGCTCCAGGCTCTGAACCGTCAGCACAGAACCCGACGCGGGGCTCGAACCCATGAACCGTGAGATCATGACCTGAGCCGAAGTCAGACACCTAACCGCTGAACCGACTGATGCCCCCAGGTGCCCCTCAGTGTAACTGACATAAATGTAAACAGTCACACAGGGTAAGTGGCGGCTGGGGCCCCAGCAAGGTGAGTCCGAGCCCCAGGGGAAGGAGGGGAGTGGGGAAGGGGGTGCGTATGTACGGCGGGGAGCCCCCGCCTGCACCTGCCGCCGAGGGTCCCTCGTTCCTCCGTGGAGCTTCCTCTCTGCACCCTCCCCCACTCCGGACGGTTTGCCTTTGGGAAGTTGGTACCACGAGGCCTTCGGGCAGCTGGGTTTTCTCAGTCTCTCTCTGGGATTTACATTTGGCCATTTTCGAGCTCCATTTAGGGTGGAGTCTGGGGAGCCGGTCCCACACAGGCCCACGGGGCTTTACGCGGACTCCGTGTCTGCTGCGAGGAATAAACAAGGGCAGAGCCAAAGCGGGGAGAGATTTCTGGCAACCAGAAGCCCCAGCTCCAGCTCCGCAAGCACACCCTTCAGTGGGAGCTCCTCACACCAGCGACTAGCAAGCACCCTGGGCCCGCCCTGTGCGGACTCTTCCGGAGCCCCACTCCGAGATGTTTCTCTTCAGTAAACCTGGGGTGGGGGCCAAAACCCGGCCAACACACACACACACCCTAATTCTGATGCGACCGGCCCCAGTGCTACCCTTCTGAGAAATCCTGATTCAGGGTGAGGCGAGGAACGCAGGTAGACGCTGGGGGCAGGAAGAAGTCACCCTAAGGGGAAGTTCAGAAGCTGAGACAGGAACCTTTGAGAGGCTTCAAGCTGTACCCGCTTGTGCCGTGTGCCGGCTTGCTCTGCAGAGGCGGAAGGAACCTGAGTCACCCGTGTCCAGGCCTTCCACGCCCAACACCTGAGTCCCCGCCTGTCGGGGCGCCCGGACGGCAACTCCACCTGAGCCGCCCCGTCGGCTCCCGGCTCGCGGGGGACAGCTTCCTGGCTACAAGAGCCCCCAGCCGGGAGAAGCCCCCCACACACACAGCCCCTGCTGCCCCTCGCCCCTCGCCCCTCAGCCGTCGGCCCCGACGGGGTCTTTAGTTCCCCTCTCCAGCACGCGGGCTGTGTGGGTGTGGGAGGAGAGCTCGGTGTTTTCTGCTTCTCGGCATTTTCCTTCTGAGCTGGGCTTTCACTTCCTCCTCCAATTCTCAGTTCTGCCTTTCGTGGGCCGCGCAGGCCTGGAGACCACCTCGCCTGTCGTCTGGAGGCGCAGTGGGCGGCCCTGGCGATGCCAGCAGCCGCTCGGGAGCCAGAGGGTACAGAAACCACGGCAGGAACCTCCCCGGGGCAGGTGCCCTGGGGTGTGGTGTGAGGAGCCTCGCTCCCTCTCCCGGGAGACTGTGGCCTCAACCCCGCCTCGCACGCCTCTGACACCTCGATTCCCTTCCCTTGGCCCTTCTGGCCCAGCCCTCAGCCGGCGGGCAGGACTCGGGGCTTGCGGCTTGCAGCAAACGTGGGGGACTAGCTCTGCCTTTGGGAGTCTCAGGGGCCCGCCTCCACCCAGGGCCTGACCACATCCCATCTCGGCCTCGCTGAGCCTGTCTCCTCTCAGGAGCACAGAGTATTTTAGACCCGGCAGAGAACCAGAATATACCGGGACGGTACCTGAGGCCTCGCCTCGGTCAGCAGCGGCTGCCACCTGCAGGGGTTCCCAGTGTGTGCTGAGAAGGGGGCCCTCTCCATTCTCCCCTGCACAGCACAAGGGGTGCCACCGTGCAGAAAGCAAAGCGCTCACCGCCTATGGCTCTGGAGTCCCCTCTCCCAGCAGAGAGCCGTCCCTGAGGCTGTCTGCCCAGGGCAGGACCCATCTGCTCCCAGAAACCTCCAGGCTGCTCCTCAAAGAAGCCCTCGGACCCTAAAATAAGCTTCTGGAGAAGCGGCGGCTGGAGAGCCCGGACACAGCTGGGCGCGAGGCCAGAACCCATGGAAGAGCCTGGCTGCCAGGGGCTGATTACAGTCAACAAGAGCAAAAGTGTCCTCTGCCCTCTGCCCCGCCCCTCCTGTCCTCCGGCCAGAGAGCCCAGCGCGCTCCAGCCCCAAGGCTCCGCACTCACTCGGGTTAAATGCCCAGGGCGGGGGCCCAGGGTTGCTAGCGCACGGTGGCCGTGGGAGCATCCGCCTCGGCGCCCACGGTGCCAGCGCCCTCGCAGTTGGGGCTGTGACACACACACACACACACACACACACACACACACGCGTACACCGGCGGGGGGGGTGAGGGACAGAGCCAACGACGCGACCCCCAAAGCCGACGGTGAAAGTGGCACTGGTGCCCCGGACACCCCGGCGGGAATCCACCCCGCTGGGACCTGTGCCCCCTGTCACGACTCCCGAGGGGCGCAGGGGCGGAGGCTCGAGACACGGCCCCCCGACCGCACGCCGAGACCGGGTCGGCGCCCGCGGGCCCCTCCGCGGCCACGGAGGAGGGGAGCCGCCCCCCTCCGCCCGCCGGCCGCCCCCGCCCTCCAGGTGCGCGCGAAGCCCTTACCCGGCGCGGGGCAGCCGCCGGGGGTCAGGGCGGCCCCCGGCGCGGCCAGCAGGGCGGCGAGCAGCGCGCAGCGCAGGGCCAGCATGCTTCCTCCGCGGCGGACGCGCCGAGGGCCCAGGGCGGCGGGGCCGGGCGGCCGGGCGGCGGGGCGGGGCGGGGCCGGGAGGGGCGGGGCGGGGCGGGCTCAGGCGCCGAGCGCGGCCCCTGTCCCCCGGGTCCCCGCGCTCCCCCGGCTCAGGCTCCGCGGCAGCGTGACTTCCCACTCGCACATGACTCACAGCCGCCGACCGTGCCGGCCGCGCAGTAGAGCCCGGGAGGAGCCGGCGCGGGAGCGTCCCCCGCCGGCCCGGGGCGCTGTTGCGACAGCCAAGCGCGTGGCGCAACCGCCCGGGGCGCGCGCGCGCAGCCCGCGGAGGACGCCGCTTCCGGCCGCGGGCGCCGCACCTGGGCCGCGGGCGCCGCACTCCCCTGGGCCGCGGGCGACCCCCCAACCGCTCCGCGCCCCTTGTCGCGCGCGGTTTCGACTTTTGGTTTCGAGACCGGGATTTTGCTGTGAAAGGAGCACCTGGACGAGGCGGAGGGACGGAGCCTGCCGGTTCGCGGCCCGGGGGTTGGGGGGCGTGGAATCAGCCACGGAGCCCTAATAACCACCCTCAGAGATTCAGATTTGACGGATCTGGGATAAGGCTCGGGCATCCGAACCCTGCATTCTCTTACCCCCCCCCCGCCCCCGCCCCCCAGCGTGCCGCCCTGGTCCCAGGCCGACCTCCCCCGACTGCTTCTGCACCTGCCGTCCCAGGTCTCTGATTGTCATTTTCCTCACCCGTCACAGATAAGACCGGCTATCCGGGTCAGGCAGATTGTGAAGATCCCGGATGAGGTCTGCACACGGCACAGGTCCGGGCCACAGCTGATCAGAGATGTCGGAACCCACACATCCACCCTCCTGACCCAACGGATAGAAACCGGCACTTGGCTTTCAGGAGCAACCGCAAAGAGCTCTTGAGAGGCCCCACCAGTACTCCCCAGGGAGCCTAAAGCTGATAGGGTGGCCTCAGAGCTCGGTTTAAAGCGGGAGTGGAAGTCCTGAAATAAGGTCTAGGCTGAGAAGTTTCTGGACAACCAGCTGCCATGGGGCTTCAGGCTCGTGCTAACCCAAATCGTCGTCCTGGGGCAGCTGGAATGGGCCTGTGCTGACCGGAGCCCCCCAAGTGGACAGACTCTGACATGAAGGGACAGAGGTCCTGAAATGCAGCCTGCAGACCCCATGCGTCTGGGTCTCTCTGTGGGAACCACCCATCTGGGGGGCCGGCTCTCACCGGGAGGGCACCACAGGCTCGGGACAAGGACGTTCCCTCACACACAGGCACTCCAGGACCGGCAGGCTGCGGACGGCAGAAGAGTAGGAGCTGGCAGTGGGGACACCCATTCCCTGGGCCCCCCAGCCCCCTTCCCCCACCAGGGAGTGTTGCTGCAGTCAGTCCCTTTTGTCTCCCCAGGGGAGCTGAGGGCTGGGCCACTTTTATCAGACCCTTCCTGCCAGCGAGTCTCCTCTCACTTTGGACCTGGAGCCTAACCTCTTAAAGTTCGCCACCAATAGGGCTCCATCAGAGACCTCCCGGAATAAATACATAGATTGTTCTGAATCCAAAAGGTACTCTTCATGTCTGTGCCTCCTCCTTTGGGCCTCAAGAGGTGGAGTGGTTCCCCTAAGGCGACAGCCAGTCAATACCCCTAGACCCTAACTGGAAGGGGTCCTGTGTTCTCTTTTCAACTGCCCCACTTCTACCCCTCAGGCTTGGGCTGGGAGAGTTCCAACAATACTCTTTGTTCTCTGTCGCCTTCAGGGGCAGGCAGTGACCTTAAGTGCTGCGGGGCGCAGGGGGTTGCCAAGCAGACCCCTCCTCTGACCTCTGGCCCTAACACATCAATAATTGCCAGAAAGTGCCTTTTATTCCCCCAAACCTTCCCCTCCCTCTTCTCGCCAGCCTGGGAGGAGGCTGACAGTGTATGGCCAGCTGAGGTATCATACAGGGCCCCTCTGATCAGCAGAACTCAGTGTCTCAGGCCAGTGGCGCCCCCTAGAATCAAGCCCCAGACGAGGCCTGGTGCCCTCGCCTTCCTGGCGACACCTGTCCACTTTCACCGTCAGAGGGTGCGGCATCCCCGGTCCGGCTCACCCCATGCACCGCCTGCAGCAGGTTCTGCCTTCCACTGACTCGCCAGCCCCCAGAGAAGGGCTTGTCACAAATGGGTTATAAAGTCTCCCCTTCTTATAATATCTACAGAATGTTATGATTTTGTAACTGTTCGGAAGCAACATAGTTAAATACAGACTTATCACATGACCTAGCCACGTCATTTTGGGGTTTACATACAAAAGAACTGAAAACAGGGACTTGAACAGATATTTGCACACCCATGTTCATGGCAGCACTATTCCCAATGACCAAACACCCCAAGTGCCCAGCTACGGATGACTGGATGAACAACGAGAGAATATCATTCAGTCTTCAAAAGGGAGGGCGTTCAGACACGCACTCAAACATGAGTGAACTTCGAAGACATTATCCTGAGAGAAATAAATCAGACCCAAAGGACAAGCGCTGTATGACTTCACTTCCATAAAGAAGCCAGAGTGATTAACTCATAACCACAGAGGGTCCAGCATTGGCCACCAGGGGCTGCACACAGGAGTGGGCATCACTGTCGAATATGCATGGACTTTGACTTTTGCAAAATGAAAGAAAGGTGTTCTAGAGACGGAAGGTGGTGATGGCCGCACCATCGTTTGAGTGTGTGTAGTGGCACCAGACGGCGCACTTAAACATGGTTCAAACGGGAGCTTCTGGGCGGGTTGTGGCTGGTGGGGGGGGGGGAGTGGCACCCTGAGGGCAGGGAAGTTCCACGCAGCTCCCCTGGCCCCACCCTCCGCACCTCTGCCATCTGACTGCTCCTGACCTGTGGCCTAGTGGCAGATGTCAGCAGGGTGGCGTCCGGAAATCACTGTAACTGTGACAGTATCTCATGCAGTTGTTGAAGAAGAGTATTCTCTGTTCAACGATTTCAAAACACTTCTCTAATGTTTTTAGAACTCCCTTTGTGTTACTGAAGGTTCATTTTCCAGAGGATTCCTAATTTTCATGGCATATACTCTCAGCCAACTTTTTAAAAAATCTTTTAAGTTTATTTATTTTGAGAAAGAGGGACAGAGAGCGAGTGGGGGAGGGGCAGAGATCGAGGGAGAGACAGAATCCCACACAGGTTCCTCACTATCAATGTGGAGCCTGGCGCAGGGCTCGGACTCACAAACCATGAAACCTTGACCTGAGCTGAAACCAAGAGTCGGGCGCTCAGCCGACTGGCCACCCAGGCATCCCAACTCTTGGCCGACTCTTTAAAAGGAAGACCTAACAGACTGTGAGCAGAAGCTCCGGGAGGCGCAGATAAAGCGTGTCCTGATTCTCCTGCTCCAAAGGAAGGCGCGAGCTTACTGCTAGCTGGCAACGGTCGCTGCAGAAAAACAAGGGCTGGAGCATAGTCACTGCCCCGGAGCCCACACCCGGTCCCTGGCACTCGAGGAACACGACGCCGCTGCCTAGCTGCGGTTGTGTCAGACATCCAGTGGGGAGGAACGAAAGTGACTTCTATTAAAATGAACTCAACCTTATTTCCTTTTTAAAATACTTTTTTAAGTTTATTTATTTATTTTGAGATGGGGGGGGTCCCAAGCAGGCTCCAAACTGCTAGCACAGAGCCCGACACAAGGCTCGAACTCACAAACCGTGAGATTATGACCGGAACTGAAATCAAGAGTCTGATGTTCAACCAACTGAGCCCCCAGGCGCCCCAGTACTTTCTGTTGTTGTTGTTAAGCAGGCTCCGTGCCCAACATGGGGCTCGAACTCACCACCCTGAGATTAAGAGTCGCATGTTCTACCAACTGAGCCAGCTGGGCACCCCTCAATCTTTTTTTTTTTCTAAAAGTAATAAATGAATACCAGCACACTATTTCCTAGCCTGTGTTCCCCAGAATTCATTGTAGTGGGGTAATGTAATGCAGTATATGTCTTTTTTTTTTTTATAGAGAGTGTGAGCAGGAGAGGAGCAGAGAGACATGGAGAGAGAGTCTCAAGCGGACTCCGCGCTATCAGCGCTGAGCCGGATGCGAGGCTTGAATTCACGAGCTGTGAGATCAGGGCCTGAGCCAGTCGGACACTCAACCGGTTGAGCCACCCAGGCGCCTCTAATTCAGTCTGCTACCTATGAATGTTTCTTCTAAGAATGTGATAAACATAAAAATTATTTATTTTTGAATGGTAAATATTCTATTATGTATATTTTACCAACTTAAAAAAAAAGCATCGCTATTTTCAGGTTCAACAAACTAGGGGCTTGAAAATTCAGACACAAAATAGACACATGCGAACTGGTAGGGGAGGGGAGGCGACTCATCCTATTCTAAGGACGCGCTGTGACACTCCTTTAGAGAGCAGCCTTCCGACATGCGACATACAGCACAGTTCTGTCGGCACAGATTCGGAAACCAGACTGCCCGGGTTTAAATTCCACCCAGCCGCTTAGTAGCTGCGTGTCCTAAGACAAGTTTCCTGATGTCACTGTGCTTCTGTGTCTCCATCTGTAAGACGGGGAAATAAACCAACTTCCTCAGATACCTGTAGACCCGCGCTCTTAGTAACAGTATCCAGACTGACGGTCCGAGAGAACCCTGCCGCCCGCGGCCTTCACACCAGGCTACTTCTGCCTCCGGACTCTTCCCGCCTCTCCGGCCCGCGGGGCTGCTCTCGAGGGCGGGAGCGGGGGAAGAGCGCGGGGGCGCGTGCGGAGCCCCCCGCCCCCCTGCAGGCACCGGGGCGCGGGGGCCGCGCCGACCCTCTCCCGGAAGCCCCCTGGATTCTTCTCCAGAGACCTGAGCGGCCGAGGAAGCACCCGAAGCCCCGGAGGTGCTGCCGCCCTCTCTGCGCCCCCGCCCCACGCAGAGCTCCCCGCCCCACCGTGTCCGGGCCCCGCCCCCGCCCCACGGAGACCTCACCGCCTCCCCCGGGCCCCGCCCCCGCCCCCGCCCCACGCGGACCTCACTGCCTCCCCCGGGCCCCGCCCCACGCAGACCTCACCGCCTCCCCCGGGCCCCGCCCCCGCCCCCGCCCCACGCAGACCTCGCCGCCTCCCCCGGGCCCCGCCCCCGCCCCCGCCCCACGCGGACCTCACTGCCTCCCCCGGGCCCCGCCCCCGCCCCCGCCCCACGCAGACCTCACCGCCTCCCCCGGGCCCCGCCCCCGCCCCCGCCCCCGCCCCACGCGGACCTCACTGCCTCCCCCGGGCCCCGCCCCACGCAGACCTCACCGCCTCCCCCGGGCCCCGCCCCCGCCCCCGCCCCACGCAGACCTCGCCGCCTCCCCCGGGCCCCGCCCCCGCAGAGCTCCCCCCCTCGTGTCCGGGCCCCGCCCCCACCCCACGCAGACTTCGGCCTCCCCCCCCCCCCGCCCCGCCCCGCCCAGCCCTGCGCCCCGGGAGGCTCCCCGGCCTGGGTGCCACGGGCGGCGCCCACAACCCCGGGCGTCTGCTCGCTTCGCCCGCTGTGGGACCCGGCAGGAAGGGACGAGAGTGAGGTTGGGCACATGTTCCTCAGACGGGTCACCTCGGTCACCTCTGTCTCTCAAGCAAGTGACATGGCTCCTACACTCTGCCTTTGTGAGTCACTCCTCCTGAAATTATCCTAGTTCGAAGGAACCTTAGGTTTACCGTTGGGGCCTGACCGATCTGGCTCCTTTCTCGAGCACACGGCTTACCAGACACCTGAGCGGCCTTGAACGTGGAAGATAAAAACGAACAAACAGAAGAGAGAATGAAGAGCCAGCCGCTGGAAACAGACTTGAAAAGACTTTAAAGGAAAGGGTCACTAACGTCCTCAGGGAGACATGACCAGATGTGACATGAGCGTTGGAAATTAAAAACATGACAACGGAGGGGCGCCTGGGTGGCTCAGTGGGTTGAGTGTCTGACTCACCTCAGGTCATGATCTCCTGGTTCACCAGTTCGAGCCCCGCGTCGGGCTCTGTGCTGACGGCTCGGAGCCTGGAGCCTGCCTCGGATTCTGTGTGTCCCTCTCTCTGCCCCTCCCCCGCTCGTGCTCGGTCTCTCTCTTTCTCTCTAAAATAAATAAACATTATTTTAAATTTTTAAAAACACAGCCAGAGACAGCAGAAGAGTTGAGGTGAGAAGGGTAAAGTGCAAACGTCGGGAGACCGGGAACTGCCCCAGAAGGTACCACAAGAAAACCCAGAGCGATGAAGAAAAAGTAAGAGGAGTAGAGAAGCAGTCGGGGAAGTGGACTGGCTGAATCCTCACAGAGGAAGGGACATAATTAAAGTCCCTCGAGAGGATTTCTCGGGGCCCAGGGACCCCCGCGTCTGCGCTGGAAGAGCCTGCCGAGAAGCCGCACAAGGGACGGACGAGGCCCCCACCAGCCCAGACGAGGCACGGCCGCAGACTCGAGCCACAGGAAATAATCACCACGGAGGGCCGACGGGCCACGAATCAAGTTCCGGCCGCACGGCTCTGGGCGCCTCCTCAGGGATGGCGCCCGGATTTCCCCAGCATTTCGCCCCCACGGCGAGCGCGTGTTTTCTAGGTAGAAGGCGGTGGAGAGACAGGGGGGGAGGAAGGGGCTTTTCTCCCGGTTCCGGCAGCTGCGCCCCGGGTCAGAGACCGGCGGGAGGACGTGCTGGGGTGCCCGGGGTGCTCTGCCCTCCGCCCGCGCCGCCCCCCTCGTCCGCAGCCCTCCCGACAGGGCGCACCGGGCCCACTGCGTCCCGAGGGCCAGCTCCCGGCTCCCGCCCGGCGGAGCCGCCAACCTCGCCACCGGCCGCCGGGCCACACCTGGGGGGGGGGGGCTGAACCCCCGCCTTGGGGCAGGGTCCCTTCCGAGTGTTCTCTTCCTCGGCTGTCCTCGGCCCTCGGGACCACAGAGCCCTTTTACGTCTCAGACTCTTTCTTTCGTCGTGGCTGGGCGCTTCTCTGCGGCACGAGGCCCGTCGAGGTCACCGTGGGAGCCTGTCTGCTGACGGGACCCAGACTGACCGCCGGGAGGCAGGGCGGCCCGCTCGCACCGGCGAAGCTTCCAGACTTGACGGGGAAACGCTTCCAGTCCGGGGTTCCGCACCCGGCCAGAGCGCGGCACGCGGGGCCTGCACAGGACATGCGACAGAGACCCCTGGGAGTTCGCAGCTGCGCGCGGAGACGCGGCCGACACCAGAACGCGCCTGCGGGAAAGCGCGACGCGACGGCCTGGCCCGCGGGCGGGGGCGGGGCGCCTGGGGACCTGCCCTCCGCACGCGCCGCGCCGGGCTCCAGCCCGCCGCCACTTCCTCCCGTTCTCGCCTCCAGCCGCGCTCAGCCCTGGGGCGCGAGGGGACTTTCCGGCGCGGTCCCCTCCCCTCCCCTCACCGCAGCCCTCAGTCCCGAGGTGAAAAATCAAAGCCGCACACTTCTGCCTCCAGGCGCCACACCCGTCCCCTTCCTGCGCAGCCCCCCCACCGCGAGGGGGGAGGGGAGCCCAGGGGAAGGCTCTAGATTCACTTGAGAAAAAGTCGGTGGGAAGCGGGCCCTCCTGTTGTCTCGGAGCCACAGGAACGGGCGGGGGTGGGGAGGCGAGAAGGACCCAGGAGGCTGCCGAGCTGGGCCGGGCGAGCTCTCTCCCGGTAACGCCACCGGGCCGGGGCTTAGTCCCAGCACTGAGCCGGTGCCTGGGGGGCGGGGGGGGGGGGAGCGGAGCGTCCGCAGACGCCGCCCCACTGCCGTGTCCTGTCTCCTCTCGGCCCGGGCTCCCGCCGCCATCAGCCGAGTTCTCGCACCCTCGAGCCCCGCGGTGACGGGGGTGTGTGGGGTTCTTTCCAGGGCCCCACACTTAGACTGCTCTGCACCTCGCACACACACGCACACGCACACGCACACACGCACACACGCACACGGCACTTCCTCGCGGACGGCACGGGCTTCGGTCCGAGGACAGACACCGCCTGTCCCTTGCTCTGGACGGCCGAGTGCAGCCATGAGGCCCGGGAAGTGATGTAGCTGGGGGGGTGGGGTCAGAGAGCGTCCCCGGAGCCACCGCCACCCAGAGCACACCCACGAACGGCCAGGCTGGAGCCCGCCCACCGCAGCCCCAGGAGGGGGGTCAGCCGGCCCGGGCCTCAGGCCGCATCGGGCCACCGCGCCTTTTAATAGCACATGGCGGGCAAATCTCCTGCCTAGAAAAGCCAGACACAAATTTGTGCACAGTCCGTGACAAAACTGGTGCGTGGCATGGGGGGAGGTGAGGACAGGGGTCGCCTCTGGGAGAGCGGCAGGCAGCCTCTGCAGCAGGGCTGGGGTGGGGGCGGCCTCCGGGGCGGCCACACGGCCGTTCACCCCCTGGATGTATGCCCAGATGTCTGTCTTTGAGGCTTGTCACGTATCGCGCTTTTCTCTCTAGATTACCTTTCCCGACGTGCACACCGTCGCGCGGCGGGCCAAACCTCAGTGCACAGCTCGGCCACCGTTAGCTGGGAGCCCGTGGAGGGAGCCCCGCCCCCCAGACACCCCGGCAGGTGCTCCCCGAGGTGCTCCCCGCCAAGGAGCCGCCGCCTGGAGGACGGCCTCGGCCCCCCGCGCGGGCACCGGCGAAACCGGGCAGAACGGGGCCTTCCGTGCCTGGTCTGTTCGGTTCACCGTGACGACCGCGAGACCGACCCGTGTCGCTGAGTGTACCCACGAATCCGCTCTCGCCCCTGCCCCGGAGGCTCTTATCCGGTGAACGTGCGGTTGGCGCGTAGACGCTCGGACGCCGGGCTCCTCGGACGTGCTTGCTGTTGCGGACAAAGTTGCTGCGAATACTCTCGCGCCGGTGTCTCTGACGGATACACGCGCGCATGCGCCCCTCACCCGCAGCGGGTCCTCTGGTCGACGCGCAGGCACGCATTTAGCTTTAGCCGGTGGTGGTAGACACGGCAAGCAGTTTTCCGGTTTACAATCCTATCGGCAAGACGCAAGAGTCACAGTTGCGGCAGGTGCGGGCCCACACCCGGTGCCGTGTCGCTCCGCCCTGCGCGCTCTTCGTGTCCGCCTGCGGTGGGACCCGCCTGGGGTTCTAATTTCCAGTCCCCTGTCGTTAAACATCGTGTATGCCTGTCAGTCCTTCGAATATCATCTTTTTTTTTTTTTTTTTTGAGATGGCTGCTCGGGTCTCATGCTTATTTTAAAATTTGATTATTTTTCTCTTTTCTTATTTATTTGTAGTTCTTTATGCGGCCCGATGTAAACGAGTCTGTCGGGCGGGCGTCAGGCTAATGGTTTTGCCAGTTGGGAATGTGCCTCCAGTCCCTTATTAGTGATGTGTTTGGGTAAATGGAAGTTCTTCATTTTAATAAGATTCATAGTTTATTGATATTTTAGTTTTACGGTTAATATATTTTATGCCCTCTTTAGGAAACTTCTCTCTGCCTCAAGGCCATAAAAGAAGTCTTTATTTTCTTCTAGAAGTTTTAGTATCATATCTTTTATATTTCAGCCCGTGATTCATTTTGAATTAGTGTTTTGCATGTGGTGCAAGGAAAGACGTATCGTTTCCACGTATATCCATTCGCTCTGGCACTATTTATTGGACAGAACATCTGTTGATCGTATATAGAAATACAGTCAATCTTTTTATTTGACCTTATATCCGTAATCTTCCTGATTCGTTTATTAATGTTAATAGTGTATAGATTCTTTTCGGGTTTCTGTGTACACAATCATGTTCTTTGCAATTATTACTTTCTTTCATTCTTTCTTTCTTTCTTATTTATTTACTTAGAGCGTGCGTGCGTGTGTGTGTGTGTGTGTCTGTGCACGTGCGCGAGTTGGGGAGGAGTAAAGAGAGAAAGAGAGAGAGAGAATCCCAAGCCGACTTTATACCATCAGTGCAGAGCCCGACTCAGGGCTCTCTCCCATGAACGGTGAGATCTTGACTTGGGCAGAAATCAAGAGTTGATGCTTAATCAACTGAGCCCCTCAGGGGTCCCGCTTTAGTTTTTTCTTTCCAATACTTGCAACTTTAGTTTATGTTTCCTACCCGTTACATTGGCTAGAGCCTCCAGACAGCACTGACTACAAGTAAGAGAGTGTCTCATTCTCGGTCTCCAGAGGAAAGCTTTCAACATTTCACTGTGAAGTCATGATGGAAGATCTACGTTTTCTTATACTGCCGTCAGAGCAAGGACATCCCCTTCTGTTCCTAGTTTGCTAAGAGGCTTCGTCACGAATGCTACAGAACTCGACCGAGCACTTCTGTATCCATCGGGACGGCCACGCGGTTTTCCCATTTATTCTGTTAATGTGATAAATTCCATTAATAAATTTGCAGCTCCTATCCCAGTCTTGCTTTCCTAGGTAAATTCAAATTTGTGGTGATGGGGGGACCTGGGTGGCTCAGTCGGTTAAGCGTTCGACTGCAGCTCAGGTCATGGTCTCATGGTTTGTGAGTTCGAGCCCCACGTCGGGCTCTGTGGTGACAGCTCAGAGCCTGGAGCAGCTTCGGAGTCTGTGTCTCCCTCTCCTCTCTGCCTCTCCCCCACTCATGCTCTGTCTCTCTCTCTCAAAAATAAATAAACACTTAAAAAAATAAAAAATAAATTTAAAAATTTGTCGCGATGTAGTTGGTTTTTTATGTATGGTTGGAATTGATTTGCTAATATTTTGTTTAGAATTTTTATATTTACGTTCATAAGAGATATTAGCCTGCAATTCTTTTTCTTATTAATGTTTTTGGCAGCTTTTGTTATCAAAGTTATACTTATCTCACAACATGAATTGGAAGAGTCTGAACCAACATGAAGTTACTCTTTCCTTAGACGTTTGAAGGAATTCTTCGGCGAGGCCACCTGGGCCTGGAGTTGTCTTCGTTGAATGTGTTTTTAATTTAATGTAATTTTTAAAATTTTTATTTAAATTCCAGTATAGTGACTATACAATGCTATCTGAGTTTCAGGTGTACAATGTAGGGATTCAACACTTCCACGTGCTACTCAGGGCCTATCTTGATAAATGTTCTCTCAGCTCCTTCGCCTGTCTCCCCCGTTCTCCCCCCCGCCGCCCCGGCTCCCCTCTGGCGGCCATCAGTGTGTTCTCTACACGTAAGAGTCTGTTGTCTAGCTTGTCTCTGTCTTTTATCCCCCCCCCCTTTGTTTACCGTTTTGTTTCTTAAATTTCACCTATGATGGAAACCATTTAGTATCTGTCTTTCTCCGACCGGCTTATTTCGCTGAGCAGAACACCCTCGAGTCCCACGCATGTGGGTGCAAATGGCAGGATTCGTTCTTTCTATGCCTGAGACTCCGGCGTAGGCAGCAGCCCTTCGTCATCCATCATCTATCCATGGCGGCTTGGGCTGCGCCCTGACTTGGCTGCCGGAAACATACACGTATCCTTTCAAATCAGCGCTTTTGTATTCTGTGGCTCGAGAGTGAGCAGTGCGGTTAGTGGATCGGATGATAGTTCCATTTTTAATTTTTTGAGAAACCTCCGTACTGTTTTCCACAGTGGCCGCACCAGTTTGTATTCCTACAAAGGGTTTTTACTTTTAGATACGATTTCTTTAACACACGTAGGACTCTTCAGATTCAGATCTTCTGCTTGTTTCTGGTTTGAAAGTGTTTTTCAAGGAATTTGACTATTTATTGAAAATTTCACATTTATTCGTGCAGAATGCTTCACGGTATCTTCCTACCATCTTCTTATTGTCCACGGAGATCTTTCGGTTTCCATTCTTGACTTTGGTAAAACATGCCCTTTTTCAAAAACTGTTATCAGTCTTGCGGGGGGGGGGGGTCATTAATTTTATTAGTCCTTTCAGAAAAACAACTTTCGCTTTGTTGATTCATACTATTATATGTTTGTGTTCTATTTCATCAATTTCCATTTTTAGATTTCTTATTTCCTTCCTCCTATGTTCTCCGGGCTTAATTTCCTGGGGTTTTTTCTAATCTTGAAAATCGATTATATATCATTAATTTTTAGCCTTCTTTTTTAACGTATGCATTTAAAGCTATAAATTTCTCTCTAAGCACAGCTTTATCTGCCTCCCAGAAGTGTTGGTATGTTGTAATCTCTGTCATTTAGTTCAAACTATCTTCTCATTTCCATCGTGATTTGCTCTCGTTCATGGGTTATTTAGAGGTGGATTGCCTAATTTCCAACTATTCATTGATTTTCTGCTTAATCGTTTTATTATCACTATCTTAAGCCCACTGTGGCCGGAGATCATACTCTGTATTATACTAATCCTTTAAAATGTGCTGAGGGGCGCCTGGGGGGCTCAGTCGGTTAAGTGTCCGACTCTTGGTTTCGGCTCAGGTTGTGATCTCCTGGTTCGTGGTTTCGACCCCCACACAGGGCTCCCTGCTGACAGCGCAGACGGAGCCTGCTTGGGATTCTCTCTCTCCCTCTCTCTCTGACCTCCCCTGTTCATAGTCTCTCTCTCAAAATTAATTAATTAAAAAACTTCAAAATGTGTTGAGACTTACTAAATGGTTTAACATGTGGTCGACCTTGTTTCGTGCTCCCTGTGGATTACATAACTGCAGTGACGGTATTCTGGGCGCCACACTCCATCAAGTTTCTTAGCTGCATTTTTCAAATTTTTGATACATTTATGTTTTTATCACCTTGTCCAGTTATTACTGAGAGAAATGTGTTAGAATCTGTTATGACCGTGGGTTTGTCACTTGCTCCTTTTACTTTCTGAAAGCCCGCCGTCTGTCTTCCGGCTGCTGTTTGCACTGTGCGCCTCCACCCTTCTATTCCTCTTAACGCTTTCTGTATCTTTACAGTTAATATGTGTCTTTTGTAAGCAGCATACAGCTGAGTTTTATTTTGTATACAATTCAACAGTGTTTGTCCTTTAATTAGGGTATTTTATTCTTTACAGTTAGTTGAATTACTGATGTATTTGGATCTGAATCTTACCATCTTATCCTTTCTTCTGCATTTAATCTCACTTCTATTTTTCTTTTCCTGCTACTCTGAGTTCTTTGGATTGATTACTTTTTTAAGGTTTATTTATTTATTTTTGAGAGAGACAGAGACAGTGTGGGCAGAGGAGGGACAGAGAAAGGGAGAGCACCCCAAGCAGGCTTCCTGCTGTCACCCCAGAGCCTGATGCGGGGCTCTCACTCACGAACCGCAAAATCATGACCTGAGCCGAAACCAAGAGTCAGATGCTTAACTGACCGAGCCTCCCAGGCGGTCCTTGATTTGTTATTGTTATTACTCCATTTTCCCCTCTATTCAGTTTTTTAAATGTTTATTTATTTTGAGAGAGAGAGAGAGAGAGAGCATGGGTGGGGGAGAGGAACAGAGAGAGGGAGAGAGAATCCCAAGCAGGCTCAGCATCGTCAGCACAGAGTCCCATGCAGGGCTCAACCCATGAACCACAAGATCACAACCTGAGCCGAAATCAAGAGTCGGTCGCTCAACTGACTGAGCCTCCCAGGTGCCCCACACCTGACTCTTGATCTCAGCTCAGGTCTTGATCTCGGGGTTGTGAGTTCAAGCCCCGTGTTGGGCTCTGCACTGGGTGTGGAGCCTACTTTAAAGAAGAAAATGAGGGAGAAAAAAGAAGTCCTACAACTTAACAACAAAAAGACCAAACCGAGCCAAAACCAAACCAAAACAAACACCCCCCCCAAAAAAAACAAATGGAGAACGACTTGAATAGACATTTCTCTAAGAAGACATACAAACAGCCAACAAGCACAGGGAAGGTGTTCGAGGTCGTTAATCATTAGGGACACCCAGATCCAAAGCACGTGAGACTGAGCGGAGGGAGAGTGAATTATTAGCGAAGGAAGTCAGAGAAAGACAAATACCACGTGATTTCGCTTAGTGTAGCCGGAAGCCGAGGGCTGGCCTGTAAATACAGAGAAGAATCAGGTGGTTGGGGGGGGCGAATGGGTGAAGGGGGGCCCAGTTCCAGGAGGAACGGGGTGTTGGGACTGCGCGTGTGGTGACAGACGACGGCTGCGCCTGTGGTGGTCGCAGCACAATGTACAGACGCGTGGGCCGCTAGGTCGTACACCTGACACCGATGTGACACCGTGTATCGGCCGTACTTCGGTGAAGACAAAAGTCACTACGAGATACCACCATGCCCACGGGAGATGGCTGCGCTGAAAACTAAAAAGCAAATGAAGAAGAAAAGGAAAAGAACAGGCGCGGGGAGGGGGGCGGAGAGGTCAGGCCCGCAGACACGGCCGCCCGGACGGGGGGGTGGGGGGCCGCAGGGCCTCCGCCGGGACACCCCCCCTTGGGCGCCCTGCTCGGACCTGCAGAGGCGCTCGGACCAAGCCCGAGCCCAAGTGTCCGCAGCGCCCTGGGCGCAGTCGCCACGAGGCGGAACCGACCCGAGCGTTTGCAGCCAGACTAACGGACCGAACGTGGCTCCACACGATAGGACATCATCTCCTCCCCAAAACGGCCCCTCCTACAATGTGGAGGTTTTGATCGATCGGACCGAGAGTAGGCGGGGGGGGGGGGTGCGGGGGGGGGAGCGGGCGCGGGCGCGGGCGGGGGGGGGGGTGGCGCCAGCCTTCCGGGCGGGGCGGCGAGTGCGTTCTGGAACCACGTATTGGTGGCGGCGTGAACGTGATGCCGCTGGCTCGGGCATTTTGAAATGTTCACGACTGTAAATTTTACGGAAATCTGTCCTACTGCAGTTAAGTTATTGAGGACCCCAAGAGCGGTTCTTTGTGTGGGTCCTATCTGACACTAGTTGCCGTTTAGAAATGAAAATTGGGGGGCGCCGGGGGGGGGGCGCTCATCCGGTGAAGCGTCCACTTTGGCTCAGGTCATGACCTCACCGTTCGTGAGTTCGAGCCCGGCGTCGGGCTCTGTGCTGACGGCTCCGAGCCTGGAGCCTGCTTCGGATTCTATGTCTCCCTTTCTCTGCCCCTCCCCTACTCATGCTCTGTCTCTCTCAAAAATAATTTAAAAATTTTTTTAATTTAAAAAGAAATTAAAATTGGGAATTAAAAAATATGTATACAGTAATTCATTCTAAAATAATAAAAAGTACATCATTACCAAACACGTATTTTTTTAAATTTTTTAACATTTATTTATTTTTGAGAGACAGAGAGACAGAGCGTGAGCAGGGGAAGGGCACAGAGAGAGGGGGACACAGAATCTGAAGCAGGCTCCAGGCTCTGAGCCATCATCATAGAGCCTGACGCTGGGCTCGAACTCACAGACGGTGAGATCATGACCTGAGCTGAAGTTGGCCGCCCAACCGACTGAGCCACCCAGGCGCCCCAAACACATATTTTTAAAAACATATTTTATTTGTTTTTTTAATAGAAAGAAGAGTGGCATTTACATAGATGTACTTTTATTTCAATACCTCATAAGCTTCTGATCTCAGCCCTGTGTGAAATGATGTTTTAGTTGAAGGATATGACGAAAGTTTGGCATTACACAGATACGTAGTTGGAAAATGGAAAAGTATTTTAATAGCTTTTTTTTAAATATTTTTTAACGTTTTTATTTTATTTTAATGTTTATTTTTGAGAGAGAGAGAGAGAGAGAGACAGGGCATGAGCAGGGGAGGGGCAGAGAGAGAGGGAAACACAGAATCTGAAGCAGGCTCCAGACTCCAAGCCGTCAGCACAGAGCCTGATGCGGGGCTCGAACTCACGAACTGCGAGATCATGAACTCAGCCAAAGTCGGACGCTTAACCAACTGAGCCACCCAGCAGCCCCTTTATTTTATTTTTGAGAGACATAGAGACAGAGCATGAGCAAGGGAAGGACAGAGAGAGAGAGGGAGACACAGAATCTGAAGCAGGCTCTATGATCTGAGCTGTCAGCACAGAGCCCGACGCGGGGCTCGAACTCACAGACCGTGAGATCAGGACCTGAGCTGAAGTCGTCCGCTTAACCGACTGAGCCCCCAGGCGCCCCATTAATAGCTTTTTAAGAGAATTGTGAATATTCTTTTTTCATATAGAACTCAAGAAGTGATAGTTTCTTAATTGTGGAATTTGAAACCATAATAAAAGAATGTCCATATTTTTTTTTGTACAAGAAAAGACTTGGGTCTATCTTATGCCATACACACACACACACACACACACACACACACATTTTAAGAGAGAGACAGGGCTCAAGTGAGTGAGAGGCAGAGAGAGAGAGGGAGAGAAGGAGAGGGAAGTGGGGCTCACCTGAAGCGGGACTCAAACTCACAAACCAGAGATCATGACCTGAGCCAAAGTCAGATGCTTAACGCACTGAGCGCCCAGGCGCCCCGTCTTGTACTTTAAATGGCCTTTCTACCAGGTAAAATTTTATAGCCTTGTACGCTGGTCATGGTGTGTGATTCTTTCAATGCACTATTTATGGAATTCAGTTTGCTAGTGTTTTGTTGAGAATTTTTAAATGCATATTCGTCAGGGATACTGGCCTCTAGTTTTTGGGGTTTTTTCCTATTGTGTCCTTATCTGGTATCGGGATAATGCTGGCCTCATAGAATGAGCTTTGGAGTGTTCCCTCCTCTTCCATTTTTGGAAACGCTTGAGAAGGATCGGCACTAATTCTTCTTTAAATGTTGGGCAGAATTCTCCAGTGAAGACATCTGGGCTTTTCTTTGTCAGGAGGGTTTTAATCACTGATTCGATCTCCTTAAGTGTTATTAGTCTGTTCAGATTTTCTATTTCTTCACGATTCAGTCTTAGTCGGTTGGATGTTTCTAGGAATTTGTCCCTATTTTTTTGGTTGCCCGGTTGGTTGGTGACTCTCTGATCACAGTGTCTCATGAGCCCTCTTAACTCTGTAGGGTCATAGTGTCTGGTGTCTCGCATTCTATAAAGCCCATGCTTCCTCATATGGACAGCTTTCTCCCAGTCGGTTTCTCCTGTTGGGTAAGAGGTTTTATTTAGAATCTGTTTCTCTCTTTCATCCTCTGTCCATTTGGCTCCTGGCCCCGGAGGCCTAGCGCCATGACAGTGCAGACGCCACCTTGGACTTCCGGGCCCACACGCTAGAGCTCCACGCGGCTCCAGGGCCTTTCCGACTTGGAAGCCTGGACGGCCCTGTGCCACTCGGGCTCAGGCAAGAAGAGGTGATTTGGAGCCTCCGTCACCACCCCGCCCCCACCCCGGTCCTCACGTGGGCTCCCCTCCCGTGAGACGCTGCATCAGAGATGCCCAAGGAACTGGCCTTACAAGAGCCCCCCCAACCCCCCGACCCCGTCTGGCGCTATTCCAAGCGCGGTCGTCCAAACTGCGCCCCCCCCCCCCCCCCCCCCGCGTGCGGACGGCCCGAGGCCAGCCCGCCAGGAGCGAAGTACCGAGGCCGGAAACCAGCATTTAGGAACGTTATCACAACCTGGCGGCGAGGGGGAGGAGCCTAGGCTTGGCCCCTCCCACCCCGCGGCCAGACAGCCGTCGGGTCGGCGCAGACACCCTCCCCCCCCCAGGGGCTGTCTCCCTCCCCGGTCTCTCACCAGGAGGACCCGCGCGGCGCCGCTCTGGCTCCCTCACCTGCTCGCGCCGAGCCCGCCCCCCGCCCGCCGCCCGCCGCCCGCCGCCCGCCGCTCTCCGCCCGGGAGCTCTGCGAGGCCCGGGCCCGGCGGCGGCGGCGGCGGCGGCGGCGGGCGGCGGCCCGGAGCGCGTCCGTCCGGCTAGGAGCCGCCAAGCTCGGGCCGGGGGCCAGACGCCGCCCACCACGACGGGCGAACAGGGCCCCCGCAGACGCCCGGCCGCAAGCGCGACGCCGGGGCGGGAGGGCAGAGCGCGCGCAGGCCGCACACGCCGGGGGCCGCTCCCGGAGGCGCCGGGCCCGGGGCGACGGGGGCCGCTCCGCGGCAGGGCGCTCCGGGTCCTCGTCCCCAGGAGGCCGCTACCTGCCGCAGCGGGAGACGTCGCTGACTTCCTCGGGACACGGACACAGAGACTGCGACTGAGAAGACAGAGGACCGAGTCCGGTGAAAGAGCGGCCAAGACCGCAGCCAGAGAGCGACGTGAAACGGAGCACTTAACGTGATGATCGTGGGGCGCCTGGGTGGCTCCATGGGTTAAGCACCCGGCCTGGGCTCAGGTCATGACCTCGTGGTTGGTGAGTTCGAGCCCCACATCCGGCTCTGTGCCCACGGCTGGGAGCCTGGGGCCTGCTTCGGATTCTGTGTCTCCCTCTCTCTCTGCCCCTCCCCTGCTCTTGCTCACTCGCTCTCTGTCAACAATCAATAGATTAAAAAAAAAAGTAAAAACATTTGTATTATAGGAGTCCCAGAAGAGCTTGAAGACATTGTAGCTGAAAACTCCCCTCATCTAGGGAAGGAAACAGATACCCAGATCCAGGAGGCACCGAGAACCCCAACAAAAGCAGATCCACACCGAGACATGCTGGAATTAACATGGCAGAATATAGCGATAAGGAAAATCTCAGGGGCCCTGGGGGGCTCAGGCAGTGAAGCGTCCAACTCTGGATTTCAGCTCAGGTCACTGATCCCACGGTCCATGAGATTGGGCCCCACGTGCTGACAGTGCAGAGCATGCTTGAGATTCTGTCTCTCTCTCCCTCCCTCCCCTGCTTTCACACACTGCCTCTCAAAATAAACAAACATTTAAAAACTTATTTAAAAAAAAGAAAATATCTTAAAAGCAGCAAGACGAAGACATTCACGCAGAAATTTTCTCGAAGTTCCCCATGCTGCCACGTCCGAGCTCCTGACCGCTTCCCTTCTCTCGGGGAGCCAGCGGACCGCCCCGTGTGGCTCGCGCCAATGCTGATAAAAGACGCCCTTTTTTACAGAAGTATGAGTCCATCACAGACTGGACACTGAAAAGGCTGACTGTTCACCAGAACCACTGTTTCCGGCATTTTCTGCCCCAATAGCCCTGAGCCCACGTCCAGGGCCTCTTTCTCTGCCGTCCTCGGCGGGAGACCCCTCTGTCGGTGGGCACCCCCAACCCTGCCGGGGTGCAGCTGGAGCCTGGACCCGTGAGCTCAGGCGTCCCCTTCCCTCACCTGAGGCCGCTGGCGGGCAGAACGGGGTGGGGGGGGCGGAGGGGTGGGGAAGGAAAGGGGGAAGGCCAGGGGTTGGGGAGCCACGGACAGCGAGTTTCAATACGAACCTGGCCTTCCGAGTTGCTGCGAGGACGCGTCTGTGAAGGCGGGGGACAGAACATCCCCTACAGCGGGGTCGCCTGGCCGCTGGACGGCTCGGTGCTTAGACGCGCGGCGTGCGGGCCTCCTTGTGCCATCCCCCCCCACCCCCCCACCCCCGCGAAGGCGCGGCCGGCTGCGGAACCGCGTGCTCTTCCCGAAGGCCCAGGAACGTTGGAGCACACAGCTTTCAAAGGGCCCCCGAGCCTGGATGAGTAAGAACCGTTGGTGGAGATACCAGAACATTCGACCGCATTTCCACCGCCGGGGGCAGGGCTGCCGTGGGGTTCGACCTGCGGGGCGTCGTCGGTGGCTGACGATGTCGGTTCCGTCTCCACAGAGCAGACACCCTGCTCCCCTAGGGGCCCTCCCTTCCCCTCCAGTAAAGGCCCGAGCTTCAGCCCCAGCGAACCCGCCTCGAATGACCTCGAATGAACCCACCTTCCCGGGCCCTGGGACAGCAGCCGGCACCCAGCGGCTTCCACCAAGGGGCAGGACGGTGCCCCGGAAGGGGGCGCCTTGGGCTTGCAGCCGTGGCACAAGAGCGTGGCATGCAGGAGGGAGTGGGGAGTAAGCCCCCCACCCCCGTCCTTCCCTTTCGCCTGCAGCTCCCTCCTCACCCCTGCAGGACCTCGAGTAAACCTGGCGTCCCGTCCTCCTCCTCATCCCCGTGCTGGGGCCCACACGGTCACTGCTGGGCCCAGAGGGACAGAGACCGTGTCCTCCAGGGCGTTTTAAAACCGCTCCCCGCCCCCGCCCTTCATAGCAGGGCCCACGGCTTCTGCAGACCCTTCAGCCCTGGAAGTCCTAGCCTAGGAGACTCCCCTGTTCCCTGTCCAGAAACCTCGCTTAAGGGAAAACACCCCGCAGGGTTTCGTTTGTTTTTACCCATTCTAGGCCCTAGGAAATGTTTGGGAAAGGCCTGCCTTTGTGGGCCCGGCAAGAAGGAGCACCAGGTCCTTCCGCCCGGAGAGCTGGAGGCCCCGGCGGTGCCGGGAGTCTCTCCCTGGGGTCTGGGCGCTGAGGCCCCCAAGGAGGGCCTGCGCTGAGCCTGAGAGCCGACTCCCTCCTCCACTGGACACACAGCCGCCCGCCTCTCCCCTCCCTGACCTGTGAGTCCAGTTCGTGGGACTCAGCCCCCTACACGATAAAACGTGGGTGTAGGCTTCCCGACTTTGTTCTGGAAACAGCGATAAGAGAGAGAATTCGGCCCCTCCCTTCAGCTCCTGAGCTCAGCTGCTAGTGCGGGGACTCTGCCAAGAGGGGGTCCGTCCTCAGTGGCGACCACGGTCCCCAGCCCTGGGAATTCATGAGCTCCGGTGGGCAGGAGGGCGGTGGGCAGGGGGGCAGACGCGGCAGTCTGTGTGCTGGCACCGTCTCGCCCCTTCCCCTGCGGGGACGCCAGTGTGAGACTGTTTCGAGTCTCCTCCAAGGGCTGACAGGGCTGTCGTGACCCTGCGGGGGTCTCCGTCCCCGGGAAACAGCAGCTGGGGGCGTCCATTTAATTCATCCCCCGCTTCACGCCAGGGAGCCTGATGGCACCGGGGCACACTCGGTGGGCTCTCCTCCAGGCCCTGGGTGTGGCTCTGGTGACTGTGGAGACAGTGCGCCGTTCACTGGAACACAGGAGGCAGCAGGAGGAGCCGAGGGCGGGGAGAGTCCTGTGTGATCTGGGACAGGCTGAATGCGGGCAGCCGGGCGGGGGTGGGGGGGGTCGTCCAAGCGGGAAGCCCACCGGCCGGTTGGATCCGAGGCCTAGAGTGTGGGGGGAGGTGAGCGATAGCAACAATCCCAGATCTCGTTTCTTTTTATTTATTTTAAATGTTTATTTGTTTTGAGAGAGCGAGAATCCCAAGCAGGCTCCGCGCTGCCAGCGCAGAGCCCGACTCTGCGAAGCCGCGTAGTGACCTTCAGCAGCCCAGAAGAGCGCGGAGCCGCCCCGGAGCCCTGGTGGAGAGCCGAGCAAGAGCTCCGGGGAGGCTGAGGAGGAACAGCCAGAGGAGCAGGGGTGAGCGTGGCCGGCAGAGTCAGACGCAAGCACGAGACCTCCGAGGGTCCAAGGCGATCCTAGTGAAAGCGTTTAGGGGGCGGGGGAGGGACAGCTGGGGCAGCAGGGGGCCCCGAGCTCAGGGGAACTGGTGAAGGGACGCTCAGGACGGGCAGAGAGGGCCCCTCCAGTGGTGGGCAGCGGAGGCAGGGTGGCGGAGGGAAGGGGTGGAGGAAAGAGGGGAGATTCCAGTGGCCAGAGGGGCCTGCCGGGTGCAGGCCACGCCCTGTCCTCTCCGCAGAGCAGACGGCACCAGCCCGGCTGTGGGGACCACGGCCTGGGATCTGGGGGACGGGGGGGGGGAGCGGGGGTGGGCGAGTGAGCAGCAGAGGCAGAGGGCATCTGTGCACAGGGAAAGGACGGCCAAGCCCCTGACTGCAATCTGGGAGGACGCGGCTCCGGGCACTGGGGTGCCCATGGGCGCCTGCCGCTGTCAGCCCCATCGCCAAGTCCGGGTGGGTGAGGCAGGAGGGCGGCGGCAATAGAGACACGTGCCTAAGTCCACAGTGCGTGCAAGGAAGTGGGAAGTCGGGTGCGGGGGGGAGAACCCTGGGGGGCCGATGTTGGGAGGCTCCGAGAGAGCACGTTCCCGCAGCCAAAGGCCCTTCTGGCAGCTGTGAGAGTGGCTGGCCCTCCCGTGCACCTGGAGGGGGGGGTGTGACAGCCCCTCCAGGGTGGAGCAGGACCTCCTCTCCCCCAAAACCGGCAGCACGGGAGGGTCTGTCTTGGGCAGGGGTGGGGCCGGGAGCATCACCAGAAGGGTGACCCGGGCAAGGACGTTGGGCGCCCAGCCAGCCCAGGATTAGGCCTGTTTCCATGTCCTGGGCATGGGGTTCTGGAAAGACCCAGGGAGAGGGTGCAGGCAGGGCCCTGTGGGGCCACCCCCACCCCGGACGGCTTCTCCTCAAGGGGAAAGGGGTCCTCTCTCCACTCTCCCCTCCAGCTCATTAGCACCGAGAAAGAGTTAGACTGTCACCCGTGACAGGAGACTAGTTAGGTGGCATGGGAACGCGGACTGGGAGAGGGGCGCCGGTGCCTCCCCCACGCCCCCTGCCCGCGGGGAAGCGAACTTCATCTGCTAACCTCAAATTCCTGGTTCTGGACACGCTCTTCTGCGGAGAGCCCGAGCAGGGAGACTGGAGGCCGGGCCTGCGGGAAAGGGGTGGACCAGGGGCCAAAAGAACCAACTCGCAGTGTTTACCCGTTTCTTTCCTCACCCAGCTGGCACGCGCTAGGAACGTGTGGTTGGCTTGTTTGGAAAAGTGGACAGTTCGAGGCTGTGAGCGCCCAGCCACTGGCTGGACACGAAGTCCCCGCGGTGCGCCCACTGCCCCACTGCCCGCAGACACTCGGTCCCGGGAGTGTGCCGCACGCTAGAGCCCCCAGCGGCTCCTCCCACTCAGTCCCCTCCAAGGAAGCTGGTCTTTACTTTAACCGCCAGCCTGGATTCAAATTAGAAAAGACACAAATTACACACCTCTCAGAAATTGGAATTTTATAAAAAGGCATTTTTCTCTTATGTCCATAAAATGATAGAATTCTTGCAAGTATAGAAATGTGTCATAAGTTATATAGAATGTTCCTTAATTACAGCTCAATGCAACTCGGTACTTTCCTCCCTCCCTGAAAAACGAGAGAGAACCAAAAAAATAATATATATATAACTGTATATATATATTTATATATATATTTATATAATATAGACAAACCAAATATGAAAAACAAATCATTTCCTCTTTGGTATAAAAATCAGACTCTCACCTTGAGAGACACACAGACAGACATGATGTTGGGTTTGTAAACTGTGCGGCCAGAAGGGACCCCTCCTCCTCCCCCCTCCCAGGGCCCCGCCCCAGAGGCGCCTGCTGGGGAGTGTGAGCCCTACACACCCCTTCCAGCGGCTCGCGTCCCTCGGCACCACCGCCCCCGCTGCCAAGACTGAACTGGTACCAAGGAGCCCAGGAGAAGCCTGACGGGCGGTGTGGACGGAGGGGAGGAAGCCGCCTCGTGCCCTCCTCCTGCGGGGTGCCAGCCCGGGAAGGGTGGGAGCCCCGTTTGCCAGAAGGGAGGAGCGTAGGCCCCGCACGGCAGGTGCAGGCGCAGGGAATGCGGAGAAGGGGGAAGGGAAGACAGACGGACTCCGCTAGGGAGCGCAGACCCACGTTCAAAGACATATTTTTTTAGGACATCTCACATCCACTTGGACACTTTACGTCGCTGAGAAGGGCGGGCCGGCCTCCCAGGCCCCAGCCCGGCACCAGCAGGGCTGAGGACCCAGGAAGGGTCTGTGTGCGGGAAGGGCGGCCCTTCACTCTCGAGGGGACGAAGGACAAGACCGGCTCCTCCTCTGCGCTCGGCCCGCCCCCGGGGGCCCAGCAGCGGCCACCCCAGCCCCTGGTGCGGTCCGGCGGTGGGGGAGAGGGGCTCCCGGGGACCAGCTTCCCTCTTCCCACGACACAAAAGGTGCTCAGGGCCCGCCCCCCCTCGCCAAATAAAAAAGACAAAACGGAAGTGGACACAACACAAACCAAGGAGAGACGCACACACAGCGGAGGGGCCCACGGGCCCCAGCCGGTCTCTGGCTTCCCGGCGATACATTCTCTAACTCAGGGGCAGGGGCGCGCGCGGCCCCTCGGGGTGGGAGTAAAAAACTACAGAGCTCTGAGCCTCCCCGCGGCTCCGGGCAGGGCAGGGGCGGGCCGACCTCCGTCTCTTCTTCTGTTTTTGGTTCTGTGTCCGAGCCCCTCGCTGGGCCGGAGCCCGCAGGGGCAGGGGCGTCACCCCTTCAGCGGCTTGTCGGCCGCGCCGCCGCTGCCGCCGGGGCTGCCCGGGCTGTCGCTCCTCTTCCTGCGCAGGCTCTCGATCCAGCCGGAGCTGGGGCGCGCGGGGAAGCCGGCCAGCGCCAGCGAGCTGAGCCGCATGTTCCTGCCGGACATGATGAGCTCCCCGAAGCCCTCCTGGTGGGCGAAGGCGTAGCCCGAGCGGCGGGAGCTGGTGCGGCCGGCCCTCCGCGCGCAGCGGTGCTGGGCCCTCTTCTTCCTCACCAGCTGGCTGTAGCGCACCTGGGGGGGCGGCGCGAGGAGCGGCGTCGGGAGGGGGGGACTCGGGGAGAGGGGCCCCCGGCGCGCCCAGGACGGGGGGTGGGGGGCTGCACGGGCGTCTGTCCCCAGACATCGCGGGTGAGCACCACGCGGCCCAGAGTGCGAGCACGCGAGCCAGGGGGCTTTCTGACGCGGGGTCGCGCCCGCAGAGCAGTCGGCCGCTCACCGTGTCAGACAGGTCAGGTTTCAGGCTCAGCTTGAGGAAGCGAAAGGCGACCACGGGCAGGATGCAGACGACGGTGGTGAGCGCGATGGTCAGCCACACGGTGGGCTGGGCCAGGGTGCTCCGGGCATTGCCTGCGGACGTGGGGGGGCCCCGGGCAGAGGAGAGGCGGCCCACGTCAGCTCCCGAGGCCTCCCTGCTCCCCAAACGCACTTCCCTGGAGCTCGGGCCTCTACTGGACACCTGTGCGGTGTCTCACAGCCCCGCGCCCCCCACCCCTACCTACAGGGGCTTCCCGGCTGGGGCGACGCCACCACCCACTCAGCTGCTCCAAAAGGCCTCGAGTCAACGCTGAGTCCTCCCTCGGACTCCTCACCCGCCTGGGAACGCAGCCGCGCCGCCTGCCTCCCTCCTGCCCTCACCCAGACCGTCACCAGAGCCTGCAGACAGGTCTCCCCGTTTCCGCCCTTGCCCTCTGTGCCCTGTCATGCACAAACCAGTAAGAGCCCTCACTGGCTACCACGCTGCTCTTTTTACGGTCACCCTTCGATGCCACGCGCTCTTTCCTCAAAAATAAACAGTAGAAAGGGACCCAAACACAAAGCAACTCTGGCAGCCTGGCGTTCCCACACCTCAAACGTCCGCCTTTCCAGCCATCTACGCCTCCGGCGCTCCAGGCTGGCATCGGAACGCGCGGCCCTGGCTCCGCTCACTGCGGCCTCCTCTGGGGGGCTGCCCTGGCCCGCCCCCACCCAGTCGTCTTGCTGACCTCGAGGCTGCCCCTGCTGGACCCTGACCTCCCTCTGAGGCGGACCCTGCGCGGCGGGACCGCTCTCACTCTCACGCCCTCTGAGGACCGGGCCTGCGCCAGAGACCCATCGCGGCACGCCTCGCGCACGGGAGCGCCGACAGCCGCCGCGCTGGCCCGGAGCGGCCGGCTCCCCCTCACTCGGGAAGCGGCCCCAGGGACTCACCCACGAAGCGGAACTGGTTTGGGAACATGCCGAAGAGCCCGTCGCTGTGCATGGCGAAGAGGATGGCGAAGTAGACGGCCAGGCTGCCCCAGATGAAGAAGTGGTTGATGGCCGTCCAGTAGCCCGTGTCCAGCCCAATCTGTGGAAAGCAGAGGGCACAGGCAGAGAGAGCATGCCCCCGCACCCCTCCCCCTCCCGGGGCGCCCCACCGCCTTCCCGAGCAGAGCAGGGGGGCGGGTCCCGGTCTGCCCCTTACCTGCACGCTCACGACGATGACCAGCGAGGTGGCCACAGTGACCGCGAAGGACTGGTAGTCGGCCAGCTGGGCGCCGTCGTCCCGCGCGGCCTCGGCGAGCGCGCCGTAGGGGACGAAGAACGTGAGCACGGACGTGTAGATGCCCTGGGCGATGCAGATGAAGAACTCCCGCTTGTTGAAGAGGAGGTTGAGCTGGCCCGGCTCGTACAGCTTGGGGTACTCCATGCTCCGCTGCTCCGGGACGTCCTGTGTGGGGACGGCCGGGCGGCCCGGGAGGCCTCAGGACACAGCCCACCACGGCCTCCTCCCTTCCCAGTTCTTTGACGGCTCAACCCCACCTCGAGCCAGCTGCCCCCCGCCAGTCTTCGTCCAGCATCTCAGGGGCTCGGGGGCCGCTGCGGCCGAGCGGGAGAGCCACCGTCTGAGGCACCGCAGGCAGCGGGTACTCGCGCCGCCAACCACGCAGCCCTCCCCCCCCCCCCGCCCACCCCCGGCTGGACCCCTGGCGCCCTGACCTGGTCGAAGACCCCCATAGCCAGGACCGGGAGGGAGGTGTACACGATGTTGTACAGCGTGATGAAGTACTGGTCGTAGACCGTCTGCCAAGAGAACAGACAGCACGGGAGGGGTGAACGGCCGTGTCTCCTCAGTGCAAACCAGGCAGGAAAAAGCTGCTGAGTGGAATGGGGTGCCTTACAGGATTTTCTGGAGCCTGTCTCTATTCCCTCGACAAATGTTTGTTTTTTTTTAAGTAGGCTCTGTACCCAACAGAGGGCTTGAATTCACAACCCCAAGATCAAGAGTCGAGTGCTCCACTGACTGAGCCTGAGGCGGCCGGATGCCCCTCAACAACCAGTCGTGAGCCAGACAACAGCTGGGCCCTGTGGGGACCGACCACGGACAGGGCGGAAGGCCTCTGCCCCGAGGAGCTCATAGACAGGCAAGCAGCGGGCCCCCTACCTGGGCTGAGAAACCACAGAAGAAGCCGAACCAGAAGTGGACCATGGTGAAGGCGAAGTTCTTGTAGAAGAAATAGCAGAGGAACTTGCACATGCGCAGATAGGACCAGCGCCCGTGCACCAGCAGGAGGCGCTGCAGGAACTTGAACTGGGAGAAGGAGTAGTCGGAGGCCAGCACGGCCTGGATGCCCTCCTGTCCGCTGATGCCCACGCCAATGTGGGCTGCTGCGGGGACGAGTGGGGACGGGGTGGGGGGGCAGAGGGTCACGGGCTCAGTGCAGCGGACCACCTCCCCACCCCCGTCTGCACGTCCGCGCTCACTGAGGGACAGCCCCCGTCTGCATGTCCGTTTGCGCTCACTGAGGGACAACCCCACGTCTGTATGTCCATCTGCGCTCACTGAGGGACCCCCCCCCCGTCTGCATGTCCGTGCTCACTGAGAGACACCACCCCCCCGTCTGCATGTCCGTCCGCGCTGAGGGACAACCCCCCGTCTGCATGTCCGCCCGCGCTCACTGAGGGACCCCCACCCCCGTCTGCATGTCCGTCCGCGCTCACTGAGGGACAACGCCACGTCCGCATGTCCATCCGCGCTCACTGAGGGACCCCCCCGTCTGCATGTCCGTCCGCGCTGAGGGACACCCCCCCCGTCTGCATGTCCATCTGCGCTCACTGAGGTACCCCCCCCCCCCGTCTGCATGTCCGTGCTCACTGAGAGACACCACCCCACCGTCTGCATGTCTGTCCGTGCTGAGGGACAACCCCATGTCTGCATGTCCGTCCGCGCTCACTGAGGGACCCCCACCCCCGTCTGCATGTCCGTCCGCGCTGAGGGACAACCCCACGTCTGCATGTCCGTCCGCGCTCACTGAGGGACCCCCCCCCCGTCTGCATGTCTGTCCGCGCTCACTGAGGGACCCCCCCGTCTGCGTGTCCGTCCGCGCTGAGGGACCGCCCCCGTCTGCATGTCCGTCCGCGCTGAGGGACCGCCCCCGTCTGCATGTCCGTCCGCGCTGAGGGACCGCCCCCGTCTGCATGTCCGTCCGCGCTGAGGGAACCCCCCCCGTCTGCATGTCCGTCCGCGCTGAGGGACCCCCCCCCGTCTGCGTGTCCGTCCGCGCTCACTGAGGGACCCCCCGTCTGCATGTCCGTCCGCGCTGAGGGACCCCCCCCCGTCTGCATGTCCGTCCGCGCTGAGGGACCCCCCCCCGTCTGCATGTCCGTCCGCGCTCACTGAGGGACCCCCCCCTCTGCGTGTCCGTCCGCGCTGAGGGACCCCCCCCGTCTGCGTGTCCGTCCGCGCTCACTGAGGGACCCCCCCCCCCGTCTGCATGTCCGTCCGCGCTCACTGAGGGACCCCCCCCTCTGCGTGTCCGTCCGCGCTGAGGGACCCCCCCCGTCTGCGTGTCCGTCCGCGCTCACTGAGGGACCCCCCCCCTCTGCGTGTCCGTCCGCGCTGAGGGACCCCCCCCCCCGTCTGCATGTCCGTCCGCGCTCACTGAGGGACCCCCCCGGTCTGCATGTCCGTCCGCGCTCACTGAGGGACCCCCCCCGTCTGCGTGTCCGTCCGCGCTCACTGAGGGACCCCCCCCTCTGCGTGTCCGTCCGCGCTGAGGGACCCCCCCCCGTCTGCGTGTCCGTCCGCGCTCACTGAGGGACCCCCCCCCTCTGCGTGTCCGTCCGCGCTGAGGGACCCCCCCCCCCCGTCTGCATGTCCGTCCGCGCTCACTGAGGGACCCCCCCGGTCTGCATGTCCGTCCGCGCTCACTGAGGGACCCCCCCCCGTCTGCGTGTCCGTCCGCGCTCACTGAGGGACCCCCCCCCCGTCTGCGTGTCTGTCCGCGCTGAGGGACCCCCCCCCCGTCTGCATGTCCGTCCGCGCTCACTGAGGGACCCCCCCCCCGTCTGCGTGTCCGTCCGCGCTCACTGAGGGACCCCCCCCCCCCGTCTGCGTGTCCGTCCGCGCTCACTGAGGGACCCCCCCCCCCCCCCCCCCCGTCTGCATGTCCCTCCGCGCTCACTGAGGGACCCCCCCGCACGCCCGCGCTCACTCTTGATCATGCTGACGTCGTTGGCGCCATCCCCGATGGCGAGGGTCACGGCCTTCTTGTGCTTCTTCACCAGCTCCACCACCTGCGCCTTCTGCAGAGGGGTCACGCGGCAGCAGATAACAGCCTTGCAGGCGCAGGCCGTCTCTAGAAACTCCAGCTCCATGTCCGCCTCCAGCGCGTGGGCCTGCAACACCGAGCCTGAGGTCTTCCTCCAAGCCCTCACACACCTCGGCCCCGCCGTGAGGTCAGGGGCATGAGAACGAGGAGCAGGGGAGACACAGCAGCAGAGGGAGAAGCGGCCTCTGGGAGCACCTCGCCCATGACGCAAGGGGACGCTCACCAGGCTGTGCCCGTTGATGACCAGGGCGTACTCCCCCGCAACGGCCTCCAGGACCGACGTGAGCTTGGAGGAAAGACGCTTCTCCTGGCAGGCGAAGCCGTTCCTCATGGCGTGGGGCGAGTCTGTCATCTTCTCCCGGGCCTTCCTGGGGAGTGGAAACGCAGCCGTGGGCTTCCGGGGCCGGAGCAGGGCCTTCGGAGAGCGGGACGCCTGCCGGCCTGGGCCTGCGGCTACCTGAGCTCCTCCCGCACTTCCAGGACGGTGTGGCCAGTGACGACGAACACCTCCGTCACGTCGTCCATCAGCATCTTGCAGGAATAGCCGATGTTCACAGCCGTCTCTACCGAGAGAGAGGCCGACAAGGTCAGCGCCCCGTCCGGCCTGAGGGCCGAGTCTCGCGCGCAGCCCAGCGCCCCGCACACGGCCCTCACCTTGCTTGTCCCCGGTCAGCACCCAGATCTTGATGTTGGCCAGAGTCAGGAGGGCGATGGTCTCCGGAACCCCTTGCTGAAGCCTGTCCTCAATGGCCGTGGCACCCAGCAGCTGCAAAGCCCACAGGGGCCCTGATGGGAGAGTCCCGGGCCCGAACCCTCCCCGGCCCTGGCCCCCGGTCCCCGGCCCCCTTGGCAGCCGTACCACCATGTCGCTCTCAACCTCCTCGTACACGCCGGCCAGCCTGTCCTCCCGGCTGTCCTGGGCCAGGCTGGCCTGCAGCCGGCGCTGGGCCCACTCCTCATAGTAGTCCTCGTCCAGGTCCTTGTAGGCCAGAACCAGGGTCCTCAGCCCTTCCCCCGCGTACTCCTGGGGACGAAGCCAAGGTCACCCTGGCCCCGCTGCTCCCAGCACACGGCGTTGGGACCCGAGGCCCTGCTCCCCACACCTACGTTCAGGTGGTCGGCGGTGGTGTTGAGCAGCTCCTGGCTGGAAGGCTGCAGTCTGCCCAGCAGGATGGTGTCGGCCCCTTTGCAGTAGAGCCGGATCCGTCCCTCTGGGTTCCGCACTGTGATCGCAACGGTGGGCGCAAGTCCCGGACTCAGGAGGGCCAAGACCCCCAACCTCAACACACGAACAAGGACCACCCAGCACACCTCACCCATTCCAAGCCGGGCGCTGCCCCACACGCCCTTGGCAGCCCCGTCGCGTCCCCGCCTGCGACCCCGTCCCGGCCTCACCTATGACGGACATTCGCTTGCGAATGTTGTTGAAGTCCAGGATGGCCAGCAGCTGATAGGTGACAGCTGTGCCCATCTCCTGGACGGTGATGGTTTTGGGGGTGCGCGAGCGGAACACGAAGCCGAAGTTCCTGGCTGCGGTGACCAGGGCCCCCTCATCCGGGGACTGGGCTTTGTAGTACAGCTCCCCTGTGCGGGGGGGAGGGGCGCGTGCGCTGTGAGTGGCCGCCGGGACGCCCCTGCCTGGCTGCAGCTGCGCCTCGGCGTGGACTCAAGGCTCCGAGTCAGCGGGGAGAGCCCCGGGCAGCCCTTGACTCACCCTCGCTCTTCTCCTCCGACATGACGGTATGACACAGGGAAAGGAGGCGGAAGAACTCGTGCGTGTGGGGGTCCCCCATCTTGACAGCATCCAAGAGAGTGGGGTCCCAAAATAAGAACTTCTTGTCGGCCAGAGGGTTGAAGGAGAAGTCGACGGGCTGTGGCCTCTAGGGAGGAAAGGGGGCAGCAAGCAGAGGCTGGGGGCCAGGCTGCATCCGCGGGAGCTATCCCCACCTGTCTCCTGCCCCGAGGACAGCCCAGATCCTGCCCATCTCGAACTCCCCAAACTCTCCCTTCTGCTACCAATTCTCCCTGCAAACACCCCTTTCTCCAAGCAGCTCCCTCGTCTTGACCAGAGAACGCACCCCCCTCCCCGACTACACCCGCCACCACCAGCCAGACCGCCTGGATTTAACCGGCACATAGAATACCTACGGAAGCCGGCCCTTACCTCTCCCAATTCAGCTTTGTGTCCCAAGACATCGAACACGTCCCCTACACGCACCAGGACGGAAGGAGAGGCCGTGTCAGAGCAGTGGAGAATCCGGTAGCATCCACACGGGCGTCAGGGACCCTCAACCCCAGCCCCGGAGCTGATGTCACAGATTCGCACCGTGGACTCCAGGCACCCGGGCCTGCGGGTCACGGCCCCCAAGCCCCTCTCCTGCCAGGGCTCCCCGGTCCCCAAGATGCCAGTCACCCCACAGGCCTCACAACAGACAAAGCCCACACGCCTGCCACAGGCCTGGGCTAGTACAGAAGGCAGATGGCTCGCTCTAAGAGCCAGGCCCCACGTGCCCTGCCCCGAGCCACCCCGAGCCGCAGGGCCCCCGCAGCAAGGCCACGCGGAGACCACGGTCACGTTCCAGAGAATCCCAAGGGTCCCGAGCAGCGGCACGAGGAGCCACGTGGACGCCTAGCGTCTGGGGCTTCGTCTCGAGCAGCCGGGGCCGGAGCGGGAGGCGGGCAGGGGAGGGGCCCCGCGGGAAGCAAGCTGGTCCCACCGTAGCTGCGGCCGCCGACGGAGCACTTGCTGAAGACCATGATGTTCTGCGTGAGCGTGCCCGTCTTGTCGGAGAAGACGTACTCCACCTGGCCCAGCTCCTCGTTCAGGGTGGTGGTGCGCGCCTCGGCCGGTGTCTGCCTCTTGGCGCAGAACATCTTCCTGTCCCAGTTGATGAAGTAGCTGTGGCCCAGGCGGATGACCTCCACGCTGCACGGGGGGGCGGGACAGCAGGCTCAGGCCGAGGCCGAGGAGGCCCCCTCCCACACGGGCCTTCGCTGCAGGCCCCCCGCCTGGGGACGGACGGACGGACGGACGGACGGATGGACGGACGGAGCGGACACCTGGGCGGGAAGGGCAAGGAGAGCCCCCTGACCCCGACCCTCCGGTGCGGTCGGACAAGAAGGTGCAGAGAGAGGGCCTGGGCGGGCAGGACACACTGTGCGGGCAGAGGAGACGGGACTGCAGCCCAGGCTCTCGGCCGGCTCTTACCTCGCGCTAAGAACACAGAGACCGTGCGGAGAAAACGAGAGAAATATGTGAGAAAAGAAGAGAAGATGGAGATGCAGGAGGGCCCTGGCCCCTCACTGCCCACGGCCAGCGCTCTCCTTCTGCCCAGCTCAGGCCCCTGGCTTTCCCAAAGGGAGCGAGGCGGCCAGGACGCCACTCCGCACGTGGCAATCGCGCCGAGCGACAGGGCACGGCGCTTCTCACGTCCCGGGTCCTCCCCGTCCTCTGGCCTTCGGGGCGCCCTTGGGGTACGGATCGCTAGCACCCCAGGAAGGCGGCCTGCACAGACCGGGCCTTGGAGCACATCCAGAGCCCTGCTCCTGACTGACCGAGGCCAGACCAGGACCCGGCTACCCGGCAAACGTGCAGCCGGCTTGAGCCGTCTTCTCGGCCTTCTCCCCACCGAGTGGGTCCCGCCCCCAACACTCCCTGGAGCCTGACTCAGCAAGAGGCTTTCTTAGGCTGCAGCCGTGGGCGCTGCGGGAGCTGGATCCGAAACCCGGACGGCAGGCCCAGAGACGGGGAAAGGTCAGACTGCAAACAAGCAAGCGTTTCAGCAGAAACCAGGAGCAGCGATGGCAGCAAAGCCCACGCCGCACCCCGAAACCTCACTTCCAAAGTTTACTTTCCATTTAGTATTTCCTGTCAGGCGAGTAGCAAGACGTCCGTTCCCACTTCACAGGTGGAAACCAAGGCCCCGAGTGCCTGTGGCTTTGCCTGAGGTCATGCCTAGAAAAGCCCCCAGCGTACCCCCGGGGGCGGAAATGCTCAGTCCCCTTTCGAGGCCAGCGGGCGGGACACAGGGGCGGGGGCAGGGGGCCACGCCAGGACGACCTGGGGTCCGGATGAACCAAACGCGGCCCTTGGGAAGAGCCCGGGCATCCCGAAAGGGTTTCCTTCCCTACTCTCAGGTCCCCTTATCTCAAGTGCAAGGTTCTAAGAACAAAGGAAACTTCCTCCTTCCTCCCTTCCTGCTCCTTCCTCCCGGCTGGTCCCTGTTAAGGTTCCCTTCACAGCAAACGCCCTAGAGGTCGCCTGCGTCTTGGTCCTGCCGGTCAGCGCTTCCTGAAGCAGTCCTGGGATGGGTTTTAATGACTCTTGAGAGAGTTCACTAAGTACAAAGTCCACCAGCAGAGACTCAGGACCCTCCGCAGCGAGGCCCACGCTCGCGGCCCAGCTCTGCCTCCCGGCTGCCCTGTCACCGTGGCTGTCGCGGGTCCCATCTGCATGCCACCCACCCCGCTCCACCTACGCTCAGCCCAGCTGCCTCCTCAGACGTGTCCTCCCTGACTCTCGGCCCGGCGGGCGGTGCCCTTCCCGCTCCCGCGGGACTTCGGGCCTCCCACACACCATCGCACCGGGCAGGTGCCATCTCCCGCCCCCAGCTGCCTTCCCCCCTCCGGGTCCCCATGCGCCCCACGCCAGGCTGCAGGCAGACCGATTTCCACAGCCCTTGTTCCTCCCTGGTTTCAGCTCTCTCTCTCCCAGACCGAAGCTCCTGTAGGGAAGCAGGCACATTCCTAACGCCTCCCTGGAGGCGGCACCGCACAAAGGTGCCGTGCAACCAACACGTGCCGAAGAAATCCCCGCGGCTTTTGTTCTGACACAGTCCAAAGTGCCAGGAAGCCATGTGGCGTTTGCTCCGCGTGCAGATAAACAGAGAGCAAGACGCTCGAGGCACAAGGAGACCCAGGTTCCTCCCGAGGTTTAACCTTCATGGAAACGTCTGGCTAGGGGCCCCCTGAGCCCCCTGGGAGGCCCGGGGCGCAGCGAGTGCGTACCTGACGTAGAGCGATATGGGCACGACGGTGTTGAGGATGATGATGTAGGACCAGAAGGAGAGGAAGCCAGAGAAAAAGGCACTGTCCACCGCCTCGTCCCAGGGCAGGTAGGCCTGGAAGCGCGTCCCGACCTCGTGCTCCCAGATGGCGTTGCCGATGGCCAGGATCACCCCCATGCACACCAGGAAGCCAAAAATCTGGCGAGGAATGAGAAGCAGAGGCTAGGCTGCCACTTAAGCACCCTCCAAAGTCAAGTACATCCCTGAAGGTCACCACTCATACTTCCACACCCTCAAAAGCTCAGGCATCTTTAAAACGCTGGCGTGCTCTAGAGGGAAGCAGCCAGGACTGGCAACCGCCACGCGGCCTCACCCGGAACCTCTTGCTTAACTGTGCGATGGGGAAGCCCCAACAGCCGCGCGGCTCCCAGTCTGACACCACGGAACCTCACGGAACCTTCCGAGGTGACGAGAATGGGTGTGAGTGAACTACTTCCAACATAACGAAGCGGCTCAGTGGAAATCGCCCATTTAACTTGAGCGAAGCTTCCACAACCCAACAAAGGCGTGCAGTTTCGAGAACATTCATTATCTCATACAGAGTATCATGATTTTTTAAATCAGCGAAACAAAATGTACCTTCATTATATAGGTTACTTGAAAATAAACAATCTCTTAAAGCTTGTAAAAGATTCTTTTACACATTTAAATCTTGGGGATGCCTGGCTGGCTCAGTCAGTTAAGCACCTAACTCTTGATTTCGGCTCAGGTCATGATGTCACGGTTCATGGGATTGAGCCCTGCGCCCGACTCTGTGCTGACAGCGTGGGGTCTGTTTAGGGTTCTTTCTCTCTCTCTCTCTCTAAATAAACAAACATACAAATAAATAAAAATAAAAATGCGAATCTTGGAGTCCCTGACAAGAGTCACAAGAAAGTCTCGGTGGTGAAAAGAAGAACACGGCCGGTGCCGTCTCATTCCAGACATCTGTCTCTGAAGCGGCGGCCGCTCTCACGACCGCCAGGGGGCGATGTGAGCCCGCGCGTGAGACGCTGTGCCCGCGCGCCTGGAGGCTGGCGTGGACGTGGGGGTGGGGGCGGCAGGCAGTGGGGGCTCCAGAAGGGAGGAGAGGCCAAGAAGGAGCTCAAGTTTCTAGCCAGACAAGACAAGAATTCAGGAAGTGCCAAAAACTAAGCCAGAAACTTTTCCTTTGGGATCCTCCACTCTTAGAAGTCGGGAAAAGACCCTGTTCCCCATCCTCCAAATGGAACCTTCGTCTTCCCTCCCTCTCCCCCACCATGAAGGCCTCCTTGTCCCTGGCAAAAGCAAACACAAGGTCACATGCTGCACTAAGTCATCACCACGATGACCCAGAGAAGGGAAGGTCTGTTTCGCTCTCTCGGGGTTCCTGATTCACACACGTTCCTGCGGGTTTTTTAAGTAACGTCTTCCAGGTCTGAAAGGGGCCTGAAATCAACACCGCCTCCGAGTGGCTGCGCTGCCGGCGGCTTTAAAGCCAAAACCTGAAGCCCGACTGCTGACCGGGCAGGAGAGGGGGGAGCGAGGGCTCCGGCTGGGGCGCCGGAGGGCAGGGGGCCTGCGAGGAGCCTCACCCAGAGCACCAGCGTATTCATCAGGCGATCGATACTCGTTCTCTTGAACTTGGTCCTGCCGCTGTTCTGCATCAGCTTAGTGTCAGGGCCTGGAAGGGAAGGGCAGGGGCTGGGGACGCCGGACGGCCCGTCTGCCTCTGGACTGCTGTCCGAGCCCAAGGGCGCGGCGGGAGAGCGCAGAAGAGACACCGGCCTGACGCGAGAGGCTTGTACTGCGGGCCCCAGCACACGCAGCCTCCTCCTCCGCGCCGAGAGCGGCCGAGGCTCCACCGCTTACTCTTCTTCCCTGGGACTCCAGGAGGCTCACCTGCAAAGACCACCAGCCCGAAGCACCACTCGGTGTTACGCAGCACGCAGCCCCGGAGCAGCATGTTCTGGTTGCTCAGCGGGAACGCGCTCTCCTTCCAGTGGAGGGTCCCCCTGAACTTGTCCAGTTTGTTGTTGGGAGGCTCGCAGACCACCTCACCTGAGCGGAAGACAGAGCGCCGTCCCGGCGGGTGCCGTGAACGCCTGACGGCGAGACGGCACACGGCCGGCCGGGAGCACACGGACCCAGGCGACTTTGGGGGAAGAGTGAGTGGGAGCGTGTGAATGGAGACCGAAAGTCACGTACCCTCAGGCCCAGTGATCCCGCTCTGGGGACCGGGTTCTAAAGAAATCACGGCATAGGTCTTAACATGTTTACCGAAGCATTCTCTGACCAGCAAAAAACTAGAAACAACTGAATGGTCAAGGCACAGTCGGATAAACTACAATACGTCAACGGTGCGGCACCACGCAGCTGCTGGAGACAATAAGGTGGGTTCCTACAAATCGCAGGAAGACACGGAGGACGGATTTAACCACCAAACAAAGGCGGGGCGGGAGGTCTGAGTGCAGCGCGATCCCACCGCTCTGGGCTCGCAGTTGTGTGAACGCAAAGTGTGGATGGGGACAGTGCGCCTGGCCGCCTGAGGAGGGTGGCCTGGGGGACGGGCGGGTTTTCTAATGCACGCTGCGGTTCCCCTTGTTAGAAGGACCGCGTCCAGGGAGCGCAGCCCAGCGAAAAGGAGAAGGTGCAGTCGAGACCCCAAAACCCAGCCCGCGTCCTCCGCCTGAGAGCCGCCCCTCCAAAGTCGCTCACCGTCAAACTTGGCGAGCCTGCCGACGTCTCCCAGCTCCGAGGTGACCGGGATTGCCTGGCGCACTTTCATGTTGGTCTCTCTGCAAGGACATGGTCCCCGAGTCCGGGCTCTCCTCCCGTCCTCCGCGTTCCACCCGGGAGCACCTGACCTCGGGCATCAGCCTCCACATCACCGAGCGGGAAACGCGTCTACGCGCTCAAAGCCTTGGACCCCTCGGTTTTCCACATGGTACCGATTCCAGACCTGGAAACCTCTTCCCAAAACAAGCCCTTTATCCTAAGGAGGCGGAAGACGTGGGAGACCGCGCGTCCGACTCACCCGTCGAGCTCCGCCGTCTCGATGTAGCACAGGCCGTGGGGCTCACTGCTGGAGAGGAGGAGGAGGTCCGCCTGCGGGGAGAGCCAGCTGAGGCGCCCGGACACCGGGACCCCTCCCGGCGCCTCCCTGCCCGACGCGTTCCGGGTTTGCTCAGCCGCGAGCATGAGCGGCCAGAGAGGAGTCGGCCCCAGGGGTACCAATAGGACACAGAAGCTTCCCACCCAAGGAAGTTTCCTTCCACAGGTGTTTAAGAGGCAGTGGTAAACCACGAGAGACCCATTTCTTCCTGCTGAAAAAACAAAAAGGGAGGAGCCCGCAGGCCCGGAGGGGCGCCCCCCCGACCCTCACCGCCACGAACTGGTTGTTCTCCAGCTTGATGATGTCGCCGACACGGACGTTCATCCACGGCTCCTGCTGGAGGCTGCGGTGGGACGGACAGAGCGGGGCCGTCAGGAGCCAGAGAAGCTCCCAGGGCGCCTTCCTCCCCAGGCCCTCGGTCTGCGGCGGGCGCTCACCTTCCGTCAATCAGCACTTGAGACTGCCGGTTGTTCACCTGGTTGTCGCTCTTGTGGCGGAACTGAAGAGAAGGGAACGGGGACCGTAAGACCCCTTCCCCACTCGCGGGGACTGAGATGCCTGGTGGGACGCAGAGCGCGCTGGGTCCCACCCTGAGTGCACCTGTCCACAGCTCCACCCCCTCCCTGGCTCTGCCCCCGTCCTTGGCCAAGAAGCCAAGGACGCTGAGGACAGCGGGGTGGGAGTGGAGGCGAGGAAGGGGCGCAGGAACGGGAGCGACTCACGTAGTCATCGGTGGCGTCTTTCACAGCTGTGATGGCAAGGACGAGGACCAAAGGCACGATGGTGGTGAACCAGGACAGGGAAGACACCTGCGGGATCAACTGCAGGGGAAGGGGGCGCTGAGGCCCGTCCGTGCCCTCCCCCGCCGCCGCCTCTCCCCTCCCGGCTTCAAGAGCCGGAAAGAGGCTACTACAGGGCGCTCACCTGCAGGATGAGAAGGAACAGGAAGTAGGTATTGGCCACTTCCTGGAACTGCTCAAAGAGGTTGACAGGCAGGAAGGTGAGAATGTTGTACTTGGACGTCTTGATGCAGTTACTCTACGGCGGTGGGAGCGGAGGTGAGGAGGCGGCCTCTCACCCCGACCCGGAACCTGACTCCTCCGCCTACGCTCCCCAAGCCTCTGCCCCCAAGAGCCGGCCACCACAGGTGTGGGAGGGGGAGGGGGCAGAGCCACGGGAGTCTCACGGGCTCCATGTGCCCTCCTGCGCTGACAACCCAAGGCACGGAAAGTTCCGCACAGTCGCAGATGGAGAAGGCCCAGGAGGCTACCTTCCCCCTCGTCCCCTCCCCACGCCAAACCCGGGGTGGGGGGGGGGAGGGGCCTTGGCCTTCTGCATTCGGGAGGAGAGGCGGGCGGCGGGAGTCACTTACGGCATACTGGAATTTCTCGTTGTACTCTCGGTCGTTGGCTCGAGCCCTCCTCTCTTCTTCTGCAACAGAACGGTGCTGGGCTCAGGAGGAGCTACGGGCCTGCAGCTCGTCAGGCTGGCCCACTTTGTGGGGTTTCCACAGGGAGCCCTTGGCTCTTTGCACAGTACACGGCTTTTAGGAGTCGGTCCCCACACCTGCGGTGTCACTCCATTCTCCCCTCTGGTCCCTGTCACTGCCAGCCTGGGTGCGGGGCTTTGGGGACATTTGTTCCCAGGACAAGACGGCTTTTCCCTTCCTCGCCCTCCCTCACCGACAACAGCAAGGCTACTAGGGGCACTCAGGTCCCCTCCCCCGTCCCTTTAATTAACACCTTAGGCTTTGTGGCCTCAGGAATCCCCAAAAAAATAGCTGCTAAAGACAAGAAACTTCCTTCCCCCAGGAACCCCCGCAGGTCCAGCCCTGCTCCTAGCTCCTGACCCGAGGGTGGGGCGGACAGGTCACCGTGCTCTACAACCGCCCTGCGGCAGCATCCCACCACGGCCCGCGTGCAGTAACCCCTACAGGGGCCTCTGCTTGTCACATGTCACCAGCAGCGCCTTCTGACTGGCCCACGATGACATCACCTTATTCCAAAGCTCCTCTTGGAGTAGGAGAAGGGGGGTCAGGGATACGGGTCACGCAGACCAAGACAGGGATGAAGGAGGCAGGATTGGGACAGGAACAGGACGTACTTTAAAGGGTCGTTCCCTAACTGTAACCCTTCCCGTGCCATCCGCACTTAAACCACACATCCACCGATAACCGAGCGACACACAAGCTACACCTATCCAGAGCATCCGCTGACCTGGAACTGCGGGCAGCACGTTCCCGGCCCAGAACACGGGGTGCCCTGCGAAGGGCTCCCAGCCCACCTCTGTCCGGGGGCCAGAGGCTGAGGAGGAGGGAGTGCCTCGGTCAGGCAGCAAACGCGGCGCATGGCCCTGCGCTGGAGCCCAGGGCGGCATTCCAGAGCCCTCCCCTCACCCCTGCAAAGACCCCTGCGGAGCCTGCGCCGCAGCACAGCCTCGACCACAGCGTCCTCTGCCGAGCGGCGCTCCAGCCCTGCGGGGGCACTTCGCTCCCAGGACCGGCCCCAGAGGGGCCCCTCGGGCTAAGACCCCTGCCAGGGGGCGGCAGGGACCTCGGGGTCTGGAAGGGAGAGGCCCAGGGACGGATGGGGAAGGCTGAGGGCACCGAACAGGAGGGTGCAGAGGGAAAGGCGCCGGCCCGGGATGGCGGCCAGGCGCTGCCTCCCGTTACCTGTCCCCCAGGAGGGCTTCTTTCTGCTCCAGGAGGGGGGCGCCCCGGCCCGGGCCCACTTCTCGGGCATCTCCTTGGGGACCGTCATGATCCCGGTTTGAACAGGGGGAGGGCGGGCAGTCTGTCGGTCTGTCCTCGGCCTCAGCGGCGCCGATGCGGCGACCCCCCGGGCAGGCGCACGAGCCGCGGCCGCTCAGAGGGGAGCCCCGGCCGCCGGGCGCGCGCCCCACCTGCAGCCCGGGCCATCCCCGCGGCCGCCGCCCCCAGGCCCGGCCGCCCGCGCGCCCGGCGGCCCGAGCGCGGCGCGCGCCCCGGCTCCGCCCCCCGCCCGCCCCCCGCCCCGCAGGGCAGCGCCTGCCAGCGCCGCGTAGGCGAAGCCCGCCGAGCCCCGCCCCCGGGGGGGGGGGGCGCCAGTGTTGTCCGGGCAACCGTTTTCCTCCCGCCCCCGCCCGCAGGAAAACCCGGAGGGAGGGGGAGCCGAGGGAGGAAAACGCGGAGAAGGTGGGAACACAGCTCCCCAGGCCCAAGACTAAGCTCTCAGGTGCCCCGAGACTAGAGGCCACGTGCGTGGGGCTGCGGGGCAGGAACCCCCCGCCCGGGGTTAGGTACCCCGCCCCCGCCCCCGGGAGGTGAGGCCAGCTCGGGCATCCAGGGAAAGAATTCCCGTTCTAGGCACCCCCTCCAGGATGGTCGGGGGCTGTGAGCCACCCTCCTTCACACTCACTGCCAGTCGTCCCTCTTGCCTTTGCTCCCTGAGCCATAATAACACCCAGTCCCCCCCTCCATCCCTGTCTTACCTGGGGGGCGCTTTTTTGCACACAATGCCATCTCACCCAACAAGGTCCCAGCAATCCCATGGAGGACCCTGCAGGAAGGTGACATATGCGTGAGGTCGGAAAGCTGGGGTACCTCTTCATTCCCCTCTTCAGACTCCTGAAGGTTCTCTTCTCAGTTCTGACCTTCCCACTGCCTCCCCAGGCCTCAGCCCTGGAAGGGGGTGTGTGTGCGCTTGTCAGGGCTGGCACTTTACAGAAGCCAAGACCTACAGGGAAAGGAAGTGGCCAGACAGGAGGGCACAGCTCCCCGGTGACCCATCCCAGGGGCAACGGATGTCCCGTGTGCCCTCCTGGTGGCAGCGAGTGGTGGCTATGCTTCCTGGACAGCAGAATTTCTACCAAAGGGTGGGGTCAAGGGAGCCCCAGCCAGGAAACACCTGGCAGAATATCAGGAAAGGCGGCGGCAGGCTCCGCCCTTCTCAAAATGCTTCTCCTCTCACCAGCCCCACCACTGGGGGGTCCATTCTCACCTCCTCCAGGGGAGCTCGCGCTAGAGGCATGGCCTTCACTTCCTGAACACAGTCCCCAAACCGCTTCCTCTCAGTGTGGGTCAGTTGCCCTCTGGGCCAGCAGCAGGGCCTCACCCGCCCTGGTGGGGAGTCGCCCTCTCTCGCCCCCACAGTCCCAGCCCAGTCGGGGTGGCAGGAGCTGCGGGCTCGGGGAGCATCCGTCAGACAGCCCTTTGCTTCCTTCCATCTTCCCATGTCCTTCCTTTCACCTAAGAGAGCAAAAGGCCTGGCCTACAAGGCTGGGTGGGTCCCAGAGCCTCATCCCTATTCCCCAGCATGACCCACAGGAAACTGCCGGCCGGTCCGGGTCCTCTTGTGACCTCCTGCCTCTGCCTGGATAGAAAGCCTTCCCCCTCCTTGGTTCCCCGTCTCGGCCTCCTGGGCACAGCCTGCCGCCTGTCAGCCCGAAAGGATACTAATTGCCTGTCTGCTCAACCTCTATAATTACAGACTCTTGCCACAGCCGGGGGGGCCCCACACCAGCCTGCTGTCCCCTCACTAACCCCGACTCCCTATGTGAGCCCCAGATCAGGCAGAAATGCTCCCGGACCCTCCCCCAAACTGGCCTCCAAAGGTGCCTGGCCCAGGAGGAAAACCTCAACCCTGGTTCAGGGTGCCAGGCCCTCCTCCAGGGGCTCTGGCCAGGGTCTCCACCCAGTCTGGAGTGTGAGTCACGGCAGGGTGGAGTGTGGAGGGAGAGGGTAAAGGAGGGGATGGAAGGGTGGGCATCTCAAGCTGGACCCACCCTCTGCAAGGGAGGCAGTCAAGAAACACCAGCCCGAAGATCTGGGGTTGAGACCCTGTGAAAGAAGTAAGGAGGGACCCACACACACTGTTAGGAGTCAGGAGCCTGCTCAGTGTTTACATCTAAGACCCTGGAGGGAGGGAGGAGGACTTGGTCCCAGACCTCCTACCCTCTGAGGGGCCCTCACAGAGAGAACAGCAGTGGCCCACCTGGGAACAGGGACTCTCTCTCCCTTCTCCCAAGTCGCACACAGCCTGGGTTTCCTGAGCCATCAGGCGCACCAGCCACGTCGCCCTGCCCCAGCCCCCTCCGCAGCCACATTTGGGATAAAAATAGCCAGTTCTGGGAAGAAGGCAAGGCTCCTGCAGGCCCGGCCCCTGCTGCCTTCCAGCCCAGACCCGGAGAGATGGACCCCTGGAGGAGGTCGGCAGGTCAGAGGAACAGATGGAAGCTGAATCCTGGACCCCCGGGCCCCTGCCACCTTGCATCGCCAAGGACGCAAGCCAGGACGCGGCCCCCAGCTGCGAATCGCCAGGGTCACCGCCCCCCTCCCGCACCCCTGGCTGTCCGCACGCACAGAGATTTCCTCCACCCGAAGAGCCTACCAACCTGAAGCCCCTTCTCGGGGCGCGCAACCCTCGGCCCTGGGGCTACTGCGCCGCGTCCCCGGACCCCCATCCTCCTCTGGGCGGGCAGCCCCCGGACCCCCTCCAATCCTCTGCCTGGTGGGCGGCTCCCGGCCCCCCATCCTCAGTTGGGCGGGCACCCCCGGACCCCCGGACCCTCAATCCTCCGCCGGGTGGCACCCCCGGCCCCCCGGCCCCCGCAGCGGCCCGCCCCGCCCGCCTCACCTCTCAGCGCGCGGCGCCCGGCGCCCGCCCCGGCCGCCCCGCGCTGCCCATGCCGGGGGCTGCGGCGGGGGGCGCTCGGCTCGGCTCCCCGCGGGCTCTCGCCCCCAGCTGCAGCCCCGCTCCCCCGGGGCTCGGCCCGCTACTTTGTGTCAGTTTCGGCCGCGGCGGGGCGGAAGTGACGGAGGCGGCGGCAGAGGCGGGGGGCGGGAGGGGGCTTTGGGGAGGGGGGAGGGGAGGGGGGAGGGGAGGGGAGGCGGGGCCGCCATCTTTGTGCGGGGCGGAGGAGGGGGTCTTAGTCCTTCCGAGGCCGTGGCCCCAGCCCCCAAAAAGCCGAGCCAGCCGGGGATAGAAAGCCGGGAGGTTTTTATTCGGAGGAGAAGGGGCCAGAGGCGCGGCGGGGGGGCGGGCAGCGAGGGCCCCCCGCAAGCCTCCGGAGCTGGCGCCTCGCACCCCTCTCCGGGAGGGACGGCCGGAGCGCCTGGGCACTGGGCCGTGCCTTCAGTTTCCCCCCTTGCGCCCCCTCGCCGTGGGGTGGGGGAGCCGCCCCGCGAGGCAACGCGGCCGCTCCGAGGTTCCGGGGCCCGGAGCCCGGGAGGGGGCCGAGCACCGCGGGAAGCGTCCCTCCTCAAGCGGGGCCTCTGGCCGCCGGCCCCGGATCTCCGGCCCCTGTTCAGTGTCCACAAGGGAGGCGACGGCCTCGTGTCCGAATCAGAGCTCACGCTGGCTGCGGCAACGGAGCCGAGGCAGGAGTTTTCAGGCCTGAGGCTTTAAGCTGTTAAGAGTTTCCATATCCTGAGCCGGCTCCGACTCCTCCGACTCCTCCTCGGGGTGGTGGAGGGCAACCAGCAGCTGGTATGTGGCCGTGCCAAGCGTCGCCCCCACCAGAGGGGCCACCACAGGCACCCACCACCAGCCATTACCAGCTCTGCAAGAGAGGGAGGTGAGGAAGGCTCCAGGGGTGACTCCCCTAGCCTCACCCTGGAGGCGCAGGGGCAGGAACAAGAAACTCCCTACAGCAGCCCCAGGGGAGGTGGACGCCAGGAAGACGTGGCTTGGCAACAAAGCCCGGGGCTTAGAGAAGAACCCTCGGGAGAGCTTGGTCCTGCCTCCTCTTAGGGAATCAGCCCCAAACACCCGTTTTGCCGAGAGGTCACTAATGCCTGCAGGAACGGGGACACGCCCAAGAACACAACCTCTGCTGTCCCAGTGCCAGGGGTGGAGAGGAGCAGAAGGGATAGGAGAGAAAAGGAGCAGCAGCTCTTAGACGGGGGCGTGTCCTGAGAGGCCCCTAGGACTGTGGAAGAGGGGACAGCTGGGGACCCAGACTCAGGGCTGCCAGGGCAGGGAGGAGGCTCCCGTCACTCACCTGAAGACTTCAGGGCCCCAGCCGGCCACGTAGGTGAAAAGCCGTGGGCCCAGGTCCCGGGCAGGGTTGAGTGGGAACCCACAATTGGCACCCAGGGAGAGCCCAATGGCCAGGACCAGCAGCCCCACAGCCACGGGCTCCAGGCCTGCAGGCACCCCCTTGTTCCGTGTGTCCAGGATGGCCAAGATGCCCACGATCAGGATCCCCGTGCCCAGCACCTTGGAGTCCGCAGAGGCAGAGGGGCCCCCGTCAGCTACCGGGTGATCCGTCTGCCCCTTCCCTCCAAGCACCCTAGGTCACCGCCTCATGTCCTCTGACTTTGTCCAACACAGGCCACCGGGGTGGGGGTGCTACAAAGACAGACTCGACCCCGCACCCTGCCCAGAGTCTGGGGGCCCAGGGGACAAGGGCAAAGACTGGGGCTTTCCCAGGTCCCCATTCACACCTACCTGATCCAGGAAGCCATTGTTCAGGGACAGGTAAGGGGCGGGGTAGGTGGCAAAGATGGAGGCTGTCTCCTTGGGGCCAGTCACGGTCAGGTTCCCACCTGTGTAGTTCTGTAGGGCATCTGCGGCAGGCAGGGGGCGCTCAGGCTTTCCAGCTTCATTCGTTCGTGCAGAACCATTGCAAGGCCCTCCCAGCCGCACACAGACCCTCCCAACCCTGTTACCGTAGTAGACGGCATAGGTGGCTCCGGAGGCACAGAACGCAGACAGGAGCTGCACCAGGCAGTAAACAGGAAGCTTGGCCCAGGGGAGGCGTCCCAGTAGGCACATGGCCAGGGAGAAGGCTGGGTTCAGGTGAGCCCCTTCGAGGATGCGGAAAAGAAAACCAGCATCCATTAGGTGTGGCCACTTGGTGCTCGGCTCGAAAGGCAGATGTTACTTGTCCCCACCGTGTGTGCGGCTTGGCTCCAGAACGTTCTGTGGCTTGCCGAACTCACACAGTAATGCCCGGGGTCTGCCCGCTCTTTCTACTACGTGCTTGTGTCTTGTGACAGGGCTCAAGGCAGGCACACTGACACAGCCTGTGTCTGGGGCACAAGCAGGGGAGGCCCGGGGCAAAGATGATCCCAAGGCCTTCGGGCAGGGTACACAGGAAGACAGACTGACCCTAAAGCCTTGCCCCAGCTCCCGGTCTAGGTGAGTGGAGGAGAGATACACGGAGGGGAGAGGCTGGCCCGGCCGAAGGCATATCTCAGTCCAGGGCACCAGTCGAGCTCAATGAGACAACGTCCATGAGTCACCCATCACCACAACTCCTCACATGCATGTGCCCAGACCCCACCCTCCTCACCTGAAACGTTACCACCCACGTAGATGGCTATGATCACGGCCAGAGAGCCAGCCAGAAACATGGTGAAGAAGTCGCCTTTGGTTTCTCCGCTGGTGACGGCCTGGGCTACAGCCCCCTGGGTGAGGAGCTGGGGAGGGTGGGGGGGAGATGAGGAACGGAACCAGGAATGGGGAGCCTGGAGCGAGGCTGGGAAGGCAAGGGGAGCAGCTGAGAGCAGAAGTAAGAGGAAGGGTCAGCGAGGAAGGGGGAGGGGCACACACAGGGAAGGGAAGTAGAGGGAGATGTAGGGGAGGAGTGAAGACACGGAAGGGGGACGAGAGATGGACAGGGCCCGGAACGGAAGGGACCAGGGCAGGGACAGAAATGATGCATAGTTGAATGAGGTGAGACACCAGGAAGAAGAGAGAGAGACAGAAACTTTTGCCCTCCTCCCCTCTTTCCTTCCGCCATTACCCAGCCTACCATGAGCACGAACACACCCAGAAACTCTGCCAGGCACTGCCGGGCCAGGCGGCTGCGGATCCGAAGCCGGCCCTTAACATTGGCCAGGGACTGTCTAGGCGACATGGTGGAGATGCCTTGTCTCTGGCTGCTGCCACACAACCACTGCCTGCCGGGGAGGGTGATGATAAGGGAAAGACTTTAAAACCAATTAGCTCAACTCCTGAGCAGCAATATCTGTACACGTGTGTAGGCGAGGGAGAATCGAGATAGCAGGAGACTGTCCAAGGGCCGGCTCTTGGACTAGGCCTGGAGTTTGCCCGGGCTTGGTCTGCTCCGTCTGTCACCCCCATTCCACCCAGGAGGAGCCTCCTCCCATGCTGATGGGTTGGAGGAAGTGTCCTGCGCCAGCCCAGTGCTTGGTGGCGACAGCCTGCTCCCAGCCTGCTCCTGATGACCTGGAGAGCCTCAGGACTCGCCAAGGCCGCACAGCTCCTGAAAGGGTAAGTCCGAATTCAACTCCAGACCTTCTGCCTCTACAGCTCCGATTGCACGGTGCCATCCAGGTGGAATATGAAACTTTTCCCTCAACCATTTGGATGCTTGCAAAACCCCGCAGGCATCCAGAGAGGCTGGGCTGAAGACCAGAGACTGAAGAAATAAAACCCACTCATTGAACGCTTGTCCTTCCCTCATGCAGAGTCCTACCTTGGCTAGAGTGCCCTGGCTCTGCCTTGGCTCCAGGTGAGCGCTTCACACTTGAACTTGAGAGGTCCCGGACCTCAGGGGCAAGGGGCGGCCCTAAAACACTTCCTGACTAGGAAGTAGAAGATGGATCAATCAATCAGGTTCCACCCCTCACCAGACCAGCCTGGACCAATCCATAGAGCACAAACTAGAGACACCTGTTTCCCACCTTGGAATTCGCGCCTAAATGTGCTTAAAAGGAGCCTGCGCGCCCTTCTCGTGGTCGCCATTTTACGGAGTGGCTGACCCCAGCATGCTGGAATCCCAATAAACGCTCTTGCCTTTGCCTACGTGTCTCATGGTCTTTGGGGGACGATCTGAGGATCCCAACACACTGAGCCCCACCCCCTTCTCTGGACATTTGTCACCCCGAGACTCTGCCTAACACGCAAAAACTTCCTACTTCTCATGGCAAGCCTCCAATTAGGTTCATTTAACTGTGAGTCAAATCCTAGACCCTGGGAAGCAAACTGCATTTCCTTCGCTTCTGTAGCTTACGTTCTGTGGGTGGAGATGGACAGACATTTAAAAGGCGAAAGATTTATATGATTTGAAGAGAAACCAGAGTATAGATGGACATTTAAAAAATATAGTTTATGAGGTTCCTGAGTGCTGGGCCGTGGGCTCTGGCACAGTCCTGGGCGCATCTGTACACAGTCCTCCTTTACTGGGTTTAGTGGGTATTAGAAAGCTCTACCCGGATGCCCTCTTTGGGGCCAAGGCACCCATTTCCCAGCTGCTGGGAGTATCAGATGCTGATAGCACACAGCTCCTTCCTTCAGGGCAATGCCTCCCATGGCAGAAGGCAGCCTTGCCCAAGGTTACATGCCCTCCCGTAAGGCCCATGTCAATGACCGGTCGAAGCAGGATAAACACCTGGCCTCTGTGTCTTGATACGGAACAGTCCCTGAAGGGGCCACTCCAGCTTCCAAATTCCCCATGGGATCGGCTGAGGCCTCTCTCGGAGCCTCAGTGTGTGTCCGTCTCCCCGTTTGCCTCATCCTGCCTTCCTCACTTCCTCACACGTGCATCCGCAAACACTCGCACTCCTCAGTAAACCTTGCTCACGTAGCTTCTCATCTTAGTCTTTCTCCAAGGAACCCAGTTTAAGACCGTTGGTGTCAGGAGTGGTTCTGCAAATTCTAGAATGAATCTGGGTGCTTGTTCACAGTCTGGCTGACGAGAACCCTATCACGGTAGTAGGTAGAAAATGACAGTCTCTAGCTCTCCCTGCCCTTCCCCCATGCACTCAATCTCTCTCAAAATAAACATTGAAAAAAACGCAAACAAAAACAAACACCGAAATGTAAAAAGCAGACCTAGTAAAATCCGTGAAGGAGAAATAAAGGAGAGTCCCCTTTCAGTGTTGGGTGCAGAGATTTCTCAACCGTATAAAGAGCACTAACCATAAAGAAAAATATAAACTTGGCTACGATAAATCAACTTCTGTTCACCAAAACATATAATAAAGAAAATGAAAACACAGAATTTCATTACTAGATCTTCTTTGTTCTTGTGATACATCTTCTTAGAAAAGTCCCTTTATTGTGTGTCATTTTAATAAAGTTCGAGGAAACAGAGCTAAATAAACGTACAAGATCAGCCACTCTAAGCCACAGTACTAAAAGGGTTTTTAATGAGAAAAAAATCTAGTAACATTTGTGCTAGTTATATTTTCTTCAACATACGTTAAAAAGAAGAAAGAAAGAAAGAAAAGAATGAACATAGCCAATATAGGAAGAAATATTTGCTAGTGTGTTTTCCTGGGAAGACAGGAATCCCTTGCGTCCACACGGGCGTCCTCTTGAGAATCTGACGCGTTCTCAGGTAGAATGGAGCTGTCTCTATAGTTCTCGCCACAAGAGTAATCCTCTTCTACCAAGCACCTGACCCTAGGTATCGAATCGGGTCTGGGAAGGAGAACAGAGAATGAGGAGAGAAGGCTGTGGGCCGAGGCGATCTGGGAGCCCTGGACGGCGGCAGAAAGTGGGAGAGCCTGGACAAGACCAAGACTGAAGAATTAGCATAAATAAAGGTTTTATTGGTCAGTTTGCATGAGTCACGAACTGACACGCCCCCAATTCACTGCTCCGCACACCGTGGGCCCTGAGGTGGCAGGAGGAGCCGCGGACGGTGAGCAGAGCGGGGAGGAATCTGAAGGCCTCTGAGGGTTTGCAAGGCTACCGGGACCGGAACCAGCGTCCTAGGAACAAATCCAGGATGGAATAGGCATCGTCGAGGGTCGGAGGTGCTGGCGGTGCTGGACCTACGGAAGAGAGCGAGACACACGGACACGCTGAGTGCGAGAGGAGGAGCAGAGGACAAGGAGGGGAAGCATACGTATTAGAGGCTAGGAGGGTAAGGGTTCCCCTTTCCCACGGAACTCACGGACCCCTCTGATTCACACTCTTCACTTACCATCTCTAGGACCGCCGTCTGCCTCTTGACGGGTGACTGTGGTCTCCGTCCGGCCCTCACTGTCCACCACAGTCCGCCGCTCCTCTACTGTCTACAAGGAGAAGGCCCAACCGTACCTCTAACACCAGTAAAGGGGAGCCCACTGGTCTCTTCGCCTCGGTCACTCTCTCCGCGGCATCCCCTGCCAGTTTCTTTCACCCCTCTCTCCAACTCACCCCATCTGGCTTAGTGATCTTGGTCACAGAGACGCTCTTGAAATAGGATTTGGGCTGGGGCTGCAGAACCGGGCCGAGGCCCTCCTGGGAAACCTGGGAATCAAGATCTAGAAGGGCAGAGAGAGGCAACACAAAATCAAGAGTCCTAGGGAAAGAAGGGGTCAGCGTGGCAAGAAGAAACTTCGGAGAAGAACAAAAGGCAGGCCAAATGTCCTCTCCCTCCAGACTCACCGTTGTCTTCTCTGGCTCTAGAATGGGGGGTCACAGGCCACGTGTCATCAAACTGCAGAAGAAGGCAGAGGAGGTGAAATGATACCTTTCAACCTGAAATTTGAGAGGTCGGAACCCAAAGGTTCCAAAACCACCTTTCCCGGGGAGAGATGACCCCACTCAGGGTAGAGTAAACCCCTTCCTCCTCCCTACCTGTTTTATCTCCTCTTGTACCAAAAAAGCTTTCCTGAATGGACGCTTTCTGTCCTACCCGACAATCCTGCCTTGTCCCAGAATTGCGACAGACCGGTGACTTATTTTATCTTTTTAAGAGAAAGCAGAACTCCCCTCCCTGCTCCCTCATTCGCCCCCACCCCCGACCCTGATAAAATCCTACAAGAAGCTTGGTATAGAAAGCAGATAAGCACACTAAGCGGAGGGCCTGGGACCCCGCCCGGCCTGTGGGCTCTCACAAGCCAGCCGCTGTGCTCCACGAGCCGTCTCCCGCGGGCTCTCGCTCCGCCCAGAAGCACTCACCGGACCAGAAGGTCTCTGGGAGCCCCAGTCCGGTGCTGGTTTGGGGGATTCACTTCTGGCATCACTCTCCGAGCCCCCTCCAAAGATCCGGGGCTGGTGACTGTCTGGATACTTAAGCATTGAGTCCCGGAGTGTGTGTCCCTCCTGTCGTCTCTCACCAGGTGTCTCTGACTCAGGACCAGGACCTGGAAGTTCTGCAGAAAGGTGGCCGATCGGTGCGGGGGGGCGGGAGGTGGGACAGGACTTGGGTTCCTTGAAACCTCCATATCATCGGTCTTGTCACACCTCCCACCCCCACCAGCAACTCCCGCCAGGCTCCTAACGTCACCCTCCAACCCGGTGGTAGGAACCACAGGTTGACCCGAACAGCCACACACCAGGAGGGCGGGAAGGCAAGGTCCAGGCCCCCATTTCGCTGAAGATGTTGTTAAAATCCCGTATCAGGTCATCAAAGCCGAAATTATCATGGAAACGCATCCCTCCTCCTGGGCTGAAGCTGAAGCCAAAGCCAAATTCCTCCGGGGGCTGCGGACCCTCAAACCTCGAGCTCCCACGGCCCCACGCGGCTCCTTCTTCTTCTTCTTCCTCATCATCCTCATCTTCATCTCGAGTCATCCCTCCAAAAAAGGGGTCTCTGTGGCTGGGAGTCAAGGCAGATCGACGGCAACATTTTAGTACTTTAAGCCATAAAGTCAGCTCACGGGGGGCAGAGCAGGACACGAGTAGGGTCTGGAGAACGGAGGTGAGGCTTGGAGGGCTGGCACTGGGTTTTCGTTGGTTTCGTGAGGGTGGAGGTGTGTTTTCTACTGAAGGCCGTCGGGTTTTTGCTTTGTTTCCATCAAGGCCAGTCTTCACCTGGCGGCCCCCCGCAGTGTCCCCGGGGCCCTGCTCACCTGCCCATTGTTCTCCCGGGCAGCCCCACTGTCCTCCCCGCCCGGGCCCCTGTTGCATCACCGCACACTGCGGTGACCCCCGCCCCCGGCGCGGCGCCCCCAGCGGCAGGTGACGGAGGGCGGAGGAGTGCGTGTGCCCAAGGACTAGGTGTTTAGGGTCTAGCTCCCCTCAGAAGACGCCACCCTCGTCCGATCCCGACCCACTCTAACCTCCGAGGCGGGGAAAGGCCGAAAAAGCCCCGAAAGAGATCAAAGAGGCTCATCCCCGAGTTAGGACTCGAACTCGCGGACCCCACCGAGGCCCATTCGCACCCGGCGGCAGCCTGCGCCCCGCGGCCGGAAACTGAGCGAGGCGTCAGGCCACTTGCCGGAAAGCAGGCCTGCGACCCGGCACACTGTCGCAAAACGACCGTCAGCGCGGCGCGGGCGGGGCTGGGGGCGGGGCGGACAGCGCGGCTCGGGGCGGGGGGCGGGCGGGCGGCCCGAACCCTCGTCGGCCGAGGCTCGCCAGCCCTCCGCGTCGGCCGCCAGGTGCCCCGGGCGCTCCGAAGGCGCGAGGCTGCGTGGGGCCGGCCGCCGCCGCCAGGGGGCGGCCGCCGCCCGCTCGCCCGTCGGCCGCGGCAGGTGCGGGCCGCGCTCCTGGTCCGAGTTCCCCGGTCGGTCGCGGTCCGGGACGCGCGGGCTTGGCGCTCTCCAGCTAAGGGGGTGTCGTTAACTGGAGCCCTGGGTGGCCACCGGGCAGGCTCTGCGACCAGGAGGGCAAAGGCTCGGTGAGAGGGCGAGGGGAACGCGGGGGGAGGAGTTTGGAGCTGTAAGTATCCCCTTTCCTGTCCCTGACTTCTCCAGCCTCTCGGTCCCTGCAGCCCCCCACCGGCACCCGGTCTGCCAGCCAGCCGCGTGTCACCCTCCCTCTCTCCAGCTCCTTTGCCTGGAGCCACCTTTAGTACATTCCTTCCAGCTCCTTCTTAATCCTCTCGCCCTTTCCACCCAGTCTCTGCTCTCCACTCCCCTCACAGCCTGAGATCTGCAAAAGGAGCAGTTTCCGGAGGAGATGCGAATCTGGGTGGTTCTTTCTAGGCTGTGAATTTTTTTTGAATGTTTTTAATGTTTATTTTTGAGACAGAGCATGAGTGGGGGAGGGGCAGAGAGAGGGGGAGACACAGAATCCGAAGCAGGCTCCAAGCCGTCAGCACAGAGCCCGATGCGGGGCTCGAACCCACAGACGGCGAGATCATGACCTGAGCCGAAGCCGGATGCTCCACCGACTGAGCCCCCCCAGGCGCCCCAGGCTGTGAAATTCTTGGGGGAGGAGTACAGGCAATCCCCTTAGAGCAGACAGGAGCAGCACTTTAAGGGCCAAGCGCTCTTTTTATTCCATGGCCTTCCAGGAGCCCGCGGGAGGCCCTGCTGGTGTGTAATACTCAGTCACCAAGCTGCTCACGGAGGGGACTGAGGATGTCCTAGACGGAGCAAGAACGGGCAGAGGCTGAAGGTAGAGGTTTTCTTTTTATATATACAAGACACATTAATCCATTAAATTTGAGGACACAGTACAAAAAAAAAACACTTCAACTAATTCATCTGACCAATGCTGTTCATATTCATGACGCCGTTTTTTGTTGTTGTTTTGTTTCCTAATAATAAAGGAGGAGGCTGAGGGCTGTTGGGCTGATATATATTTGGGGGTCCCCCCTCCCCACCTCACCCATACACCACCAGGGTGAACAGGAGGAGGAGAAGGAAGGCAGGGCCCACAGCAACGTTTCATAATCTTGAATGCAAGGGGGGGGAGAGGAAAAGGGGGAGAGAAAATACAAATCCTATAATACATACAACAGAGTGGGGGATGGTATGGGAACGGACAGACACGAAGCTGAGGCATGGGGTGGGCCGCTGGGGGCGGGGGGGCCGCGGAACCCCCCCACATTCCTTTCTCTCTTTGATGCCGTTTCCGTAGTTGCCAGGCCGCGAAGCCCTCTCAGAAGATGGGAGCGGGAGAAGAGGAGGGCCAGGGCCTCAGTTGGCCCCCCAGCTGTAGCTGTTGTAGGCAGACTTGTTGGTCTGGGGCTTCTGCGGGATGGAGCTGGTCTGGCTACGTTGCCCGCTGCCCGTCTGCAGGGAATGGGACGATGAGGAGAAAGGTGTCTAGTTAGTGGGACAGATCTGTGACGTCTTCACGTGCAGACCTGGAAACTGCCTTGCTCTCCCCTCACTCAGAGAAAGTGCTGTGAAGTTTACTTCCCGACCAGAGAACGTTTAATTTCTATAGCTGCTAGGGCGCCTCTGACGGGGAAGAAAGCATTTCCAACCTTTAAACATGGGAACGATGACAAGACGGCCGGATGCCTTTCAGGAGACAAGACTGTGAATGAGTCCTCGCTTTCAATCCCACCTGCTCCCCACCCCCCACTGCTCTGAGCAAAGGCGACTCCCTCTAGAGAGAGTTATGGCCTCTTAGAGAGGAGGGAGCATGTGGCGATTTCGTTTTCACTGACCCCGAAGAACACCTCTCCGGTTGGAAGGCTGTCTCTGAGAGCAAGGCAGCCCTTACTGATCCCAGCCCCCCACCCCCAGTGACGGAGGAGAGGTCACCTGTACCAGCCCCCGGCCGCCCGCCCACCCACCCCCGACAGCACGGCAGAGAGCCCGTTTCGGCCAAAAGGCAGGAGAGACAGTCTGAGGCCCCAGGCTCCAGACGCCGCCCCAAGAATCCTTTTCGGTCCGGTACCCAAGTGTTTCCAGAGTCGGGGAAGGGCAGAAAGAAAAAGAGGGCGCTGGGAAGGGGAGGACAAGAGAGGAACAGGAGGCCAGAGAGCTCAGCAAGGTGTCTGTGTTTGTGTGTCCTGATCTGTGACGGTGCAGCTTTTTGTCTTCAAGTTCCCTGAGGCCGTGGAGGTGAGATGGGGGCTGGGAAGGAGTGGGTTCAAGCACATCATTCAGTTTCATTACCTGCTCCTCCTGCTGGCGCTGGCAACAGAGAATCATCTGCAAATATGGTAGCTGAGGCAGAACCAGGATATATGGAAAATAAAGGGACAAACTTTGACAAGAGAACTCCACCATCAGAAGGGAAAGCTACAATGTCAGGGAAGGGGGGAGGCCGGGAGAGGTCAGAGGGTGGGTGTGGCCCAGGTCTGATGGGATGAGGGCAGCTGTGCTACAGGAGGTAGAGGAGAAAGGCACCGAAGGGACCGGGCGAGGAAGGTTTCAGCCCGGCCCCTTCTCTGACCACTCCTCTGCCGGCAGCTTGTGTCGTGTGCGCTTGTGTCTGTCTGTGCTGTGTGCCCATGGCTGGCGCTGGGAGGGGCGGGTGAAGGTGGTGGTGAGGAGGGGGAAGAGAAGGAAAGGGGGGCAGTTGTAGGGGACAGGAAGGAAGAGGAAGGGAAAGGAGAGGGGAGAGCTGTTACCTGGCCGTCCTGCTGCAGGTGGTGGTGGAGGATCTGGGAGTGTGGCTGCTGATGGGGGGTCAGAATGTGCATGAAGGGGGCAGGTGGGTAGGCCGCGGCTGTGGCCGGATTGATGGGCCCCCCACTTCCCAGGGCTGAAGGCAAGTTGAAGGAGGCAGCAGGAGTGCCGGAATGAAAACCTTGTTTCTCGAAGGACTGCTGCCCAGCAGGTGAGGGAGAGACAGCAAAAGGGGTCAGCAAACCAAGCCCTGGACTCTGAGCCCGAGCCCTCCCCCCACTGCGAGCAGCGCGCATCAGAGGCGGCGCGCTGCCCCCGCACCGGTGCTCGGGCCTGTCTCTGCCGTGCTCTCCTGACAGAAGTGCTCCCTCTCCGCCTCCATCCTCTCCTACAGAAGCAGGGTGCCGCGGACTCCCTAGCCGTGAGGACCACAACACGGCGGGACGGGTGTGAGGCTGCCCTGTCGCTCTACCGTCACGGAGCAGCTGTAGCTGCTCCCCTCCCCCGCCCTGGGGCTTGGCCGCCAAGCGCTCCGCAGGGCTCCTGCTGCTTCACTGAGCTCCCGCTCTGTCTTTACAAAGAACGGATCGCACCGGCTTCCCTTCGCTCCGTGCTCCTCCTCTTGCACAGTCCCGAGAAGGCTGGCAGTGGGTGAAGTCGGGACGGCTGCGCAGCGAAGCCCACAGCACAGCGGTCCACCACACCTCCCCGTCCTGACCCCTTCTCTGGCTTGTTCTCAGAGGGCTGAGTCCCGACTTCGAGAAACTGAAATCTAGAGACCATGGATTTTCTGGGATGGGCTTCCTGACCTCTCAGGCTGTTCTCGTTCACTGAGCTGCTGTCACTGCAACGCCACTCCCTGTGTCCATCCCTGTCCACCTGTACCCCACGCAAGGCACCTACCTGGGTCTTGGAGTACACAGAACCCGAGATATCCGGCACGCCCGTGTTACTGGAGGTGACTGACACGCCTGGGGGAGGAGGAAACAGGGGTTAGCTCAGCTGGCTGCCTGGCCCGCCCCCTGGGGGAGGGGACCATGTGCGCGGTCCCTAGCTAGGGCAGGGCCAGGGGTCCTGCTCTGTTCCTCCAGCTGAGGCCAGTCCTGCGAGACGAGGGCTCATGCCCCAAATCTCCTGCCTTTCCAGGGACGGACCGAGTATGCAGTGAGAGAGCGAGCAAGGGGAACTGCCTTTCGTGGGGCAGGGGCTACGGCCAAACCTCACCAGCATGTACCTTTCGAAACACCTCTGTGCCGAAGCCCAAAAGAAATGTATTAAATGTTTAACGTCCATTTCCAATGAACCCACCCAGACTCCACTCGGTCCTGCTCCTGAAGACCAGCAGTCCGGGAGCTTTCTGTTCACAAAGAGACACTTCTGGGCTCAAGAACGCACGCTCTCGCAGCATAGGGTAAGCGTCCGAGGGGCAGTCCAGTCCAGCCCCCAGAGCGTGGCCCGTGGTCAGTCTCGGCTCACTTGGCCCCGCGTCTCCGGTCTTGGCTCTTCTAGGCCACGTACTTAGGATTTAAAGAGCCCACAGAAAGGTGCATTTCCAGCTAAGTGACTGAAGCCTGAGCGTGGGGAGGGAGGAGGGTAAGGAAGAGAGCGGAGTACGCGGTCTACTCCAGTCCAGGTGGAACACAAAATCCAACACCCGCATGGTTTACACCTGAGCTTCTCCCGCAGACACAGGCTCTAATCCGTACTCCCAGCAGCCTGCGCTCCCTGGTGAAGCTCCTGTGGCCACGGCCACGCCGACACCAGAGCAGCATATTCCTCAACCCCGTTTCTAGTCCCGAAACCGAAATACGCACTGTACCCTGGGGTGTGGGGCAATGGATCAGGGAGATGGGAAAAGCCATCAAATAAAATAATCCAGCATCTTACTACAGAGATTTTCTGCAAAGATTCGAGGAAAAATAATTAAAAATTAACTTGGAATTTAAAACCCACAAGATAATTCGCTCTCATCACATGAGATAAAATGAACCGCATTTCAGCCTGTGTCCCCGGATCCTTCTGATGTTTGAGGCACTTGGATGGAAGAGTTTTTCAGAAGCACCGTGACGAAGTGACCAAGTCACAAGTCCCCCACAACTCAAGAGCCGTTCCCCCGTCAAGTCCAGAACCCAGATCCTCCCAATGCCCAGGACAAAGGCAGCCTTCCAAGGCGGAGCCCTCATTGGACAACCACTTGGGGGTCTTCCCAGTACATGTGGGGTCTTCACCTGGAAGCTCCTCCCACAGCACAAACCCAGATCGCTCCGTGGGGGTGCCACAGAAAAAGAACACAACTGCAGACACAGAGCATGGAAGACCCCACCCCATCTCCAGAATGGCACCTCTACCCGTCAAGGGCCCTGCAGTAAAAGAAGGGTTGGCACAGGGACTAACAGGGCAGTGTTTTCCCTTCCCTTTTCAGACCCCAGGCGCCCGTGTGCAAATCCCTGGTAGTGGACCTAACTTTAAGCACTGTTCATTTACGGGAAAGGCTAAGGCACTGAGGTTGTTTGTGCGGAATGGCTGACAGTTAGGTGGGACAGACGGGATACGAACATTTTCGAGGAAATGAGAGCCAATGATCGATCTTTGCTGCAAAGGTTCAGACACCTTGTAGACACCCCGGGTAACCCCATGCAGGATGGGACAAATGGCTCCCTGGTTTCTCGAGCGGGGTGGGAGGGAGGAATTGAGTTCTAGAGTGGCCCTGCCACAAACACACCTGGGCTCCTTCTTCCCAGAGGCTGGACTAGCTAAAATCCAGCTTTGAGTCCAGAAGCTGTGGCCCGGGTGTTGGTTGAAGGGACTGGAGATGCAGAACAAGAGAGAACACCGCGGCAGCCCTCACAGCCTGAGTGTGGGCACTAGCGACCCTACACATGACGGGTGTTGACTGCCCCACTTCCCCTTCACGTGCTACAAGAAAGCTCCTCAGACTAGAGTTCTCTTGCTTGCCTTCCAACAGTCAACGCTCCGCCTGGTCCCCACTCCCGAGCAGCACCTAGCACGTTGGCATGCGGTGGACAGCAGGGAGGAGAAACACGAACTAGTCCCTGCCGGCATGGAGCCCCCGAGGGCTGGGGACAGATACAGAGCAGCGGAGTATCTGGGTTTGCACTTAACGAAGGACGGTGTTCTCGCCGCGTGAGTCAACTCTGTGAACAAAGGGGCGACAGTGTACTAGTGGTTGGATCGAATGGGGAGAATGCCTGTAGTCACGGAGAAGTCGAACAAAACCTCTCCTGCACATCCTTAGCTACGCCCACAAGTGCAAAGCAACGAGTAGTCCACAACCCCCGAGCAGTCTCGAGGGACTGAGAACAGTGCTGCAGGCCAGCACAGCTGTCACAGCCGGAGACGTCAACTAGCTGGTCACTAAAGACCCGATCAGATCTCAACCAGCCATCTGGCCCCGGGACCTTGGAAGCCACTTCCCTAAACCAGTTCTGAACACCACCTCTTTCTGCCTTTCACCAGGACATGACACTCGAAGCTGGTTCCGTCCCTTCCCCCGGCTGACATCAGAGGCACAGGAGAGCGGAGTGGAAAAGTGAAGAGCTGCACCAAGCGTGGAGAATCAGGGGTTTTCTACGAGTAGCTTGCTTTACCAACCGCTCGCTGGAAGGGCTGGAAACAGGCTGCCTCCCCTCTCCCACCTTGAGAAAATCACCATGCGGAGAAGGTCACCCTTCTTAGTTCTTCGGCTACACTGGGGTTTGGTTGAGAAAGCCCCCCTCCACCCTTTATCCACAGCACAACGTTGGCTCCTAGAGTCCAGAAAGACATGCACGGAAAGAACGCCAGAGTTAGCTAAAGAAATACCACAGTTTATTGAAGACTACAAATATTTTGTTACAAGGTGGAACTACATGCCTTCCAGAAATCAAAAGCGACGGCAGGCGTGCGCACGGATGCTTCGGAGGCGCTGCACCGCTTGAACTCGGAATGGGTAAGAGGGTCAGACACGTGGGGGAGAGGGGGATAGGGGGCAGGGCAAGTTCAAAGCCCAGAAGGTATCCACCAACTCATTTCCCCAAGCCACGCAGGCCATGGCCGCAGCTCGGCAGGCTCTCCTCAGTGGTCTGGTTTCTGAAACAAGACTTCAGTGCAAATTTATACACACACACAAAACACAGCCCCCAGCCTTGGGCCAAATTAGCTCTCTGCCGTCCAGAAATGCTTGTAAGGGGGTGGATATTTTCTTCCTAAAAGGAATCAAATACATAAAAATAAATGAATTTAGAGGTTGATGAGGAATGGGATGACAAGAGCCCTCTGTGGGGTTGGGAACTGGGGGTTCTCAAAAGACTGTTATAGCAGATTCCTGAAATCTTAAAGTAGATAAGAAACTAGGATTTCCAGAATCAGGTACGCCATTCTCTTGTCAATCGCCTACCTCTTACAACTCTTGAAACTGGTCCAGCTAAAACTTAAATCTAATGTTCTCAGAATGGGGCCACTCCAAGTCGGAAAGCTGACGACTGTCCCCACCAAGGATTAGGGTGCACCTCACTCGGCGAGACGGGCAGCCACGAGGACCAAGGCGTCTCAGGATTTCTCCAGGTTGAATCTGGACTCACTCCAAGTGCTCCAACACAGTTCAAAGCTCCATCTGGTCATGAGTTCCCAGACCTACTGCCCTCTGTGCTCAGCTCAGAGTTCCCCGATTATTGAAACCCTTGGGCAACTGACCCACCTGGAGCCCACAGAGGGGTGAAGAACACAGATGTAGCTCCCTCCAAATCACCATGACACCATCAGTGAGCTCAGAATTCTGAAGAGCCCTCAACCCCAACTCTTTCAAGTGCAAAACCTCCTCCCCACATTCGTCTCCAAGTGACTGAAAAAAGCAGATGGAACTGTTCTCCACAAGTGGAGTGCAGGCACCACTAGGGGAGCAGGGGACAGACCAGTTATCTTTAGGTCAGTCCCGACATCTCCACCCTGCCATCAGATCCTGCAGACAGACTTTGCCAAGAGACCAGCCGTACAAACAAAAGGCCCTAAGGTCCCGCCCTCCCTCTGTTGAGCTCTCGTATCCCACGCCTCTCTCTCTGTGCCCTAGGTCTCCCAGCGAGGGCATGGAAAGGGGCTGCATGAGGAAAGTGGTGCTATGAAGAGATTTAAGCCCGGCCCGCCAGAGCACACTGGCTAAGAACCCGCCCACTGCTGCTGTGCAGTACGCGCTTCTCCTTGAGAACCACCAGTACCAGACATCCTCACGCCTGTCCCCAGTGACAGCTCAGTAACGTCTCAGGGCCCTCTGTGCTGCGTCCCACCCGAAGTTTAGGCCAGGCAACATACGCTGACAGCCACCGCAGGCTCCAGGGCTCTCGCGTCACGAGGGCGGCACGCACGTTCGAACGCCGAGCACACGTCCGTGTCGGTCAGACGTGGACGAGCCTGCGTGCGGCTGCGGGCAGGCACACGGCGCAGTGACCCCGTGCTCTCAAGCGCGTCTTCCTCCCTGAAACTCCTTTAGTCACATCCCGCAGACACCACGGACATCCAGGGTCACGGTGAGCTTACCAGTGTTGTATCCGTGAGACCCATATCCACTTGGCTGTTGGAAAGGGGTGGCTGATGCGTTCACACTGACATTCACACCATGCTGCTTGGAAGAGGTAGGAGCCACCTGAAGGGCAACAGGGCCAGAGGGGAGGTGAGACGGTGACAGGTTCACCATGCTGCTCCAGGAACTGGGCATTCAGATGGCTATGGACTTGAGGCAAGCTGGCCAGTCTGTTTAGAGAAATGGGCTCCCTACGGAGCTTGAGGAAACCTACCAGTGGAGTCAGGAAACGGCAGTCTGAAGGAAGGGAAAGCAGCAAGTGGCAGCAGGGAATGGATGGCGGCATAGGGTACAAAGCTGCGCTGTGTCACCTCCCCTCTTCAGAGAACTCTAAGAGGTAACCTCTATCCTGATACCTCCAATTCCAGCCTCCCCCCACCCCCACTTCCTGAACCAGAGGGGAAATGGTTTTTCCTCATCTAGGATTAAAAAGTCATGTAGCCTTGAAGGCAGCTAGGATACATTCCAGGGGCTGGGCTTCTTCACCAAAAGGAAAACCAAACCCAGTACTCACAGGGAACACAGCAGGCCCATACTGGAAGGTGCTGGGGAGGCCCGGAACCCCTGTGTAGTATGGCAGGCTGGTGTAACTGTAGCCAGGAGGCAGCGCCGGGTTCAGGAATGTCTGCTGCGTGGTGTGGTGAGTCTGCGTCTGGTTCTGTTGGGGTTGGGCCAAGGTTGTGGCCGGGGCCGGGGAGGAGGCATCCCCACGGCCGAACTTTGTGAGGTCACCTATGACAGGAGAGGCTAAATATATCTGCTGTCTTTTTCACCCCCGGCCCCAACACACAATTACTTCTCCTGGTTTCACAGGACTCCAGAGGACCACAATTAAAGACTGTTAGAGGTCAATTCTTTGAATTACATTTTCTCTGTGACTCCATTTAGCGCACACTCCGCACTGTGCTAGTCAAGCCTAGGGTCAAACGCCTGGGCGACACTGTGTGAGACAAGCCCCCAGAGCAAAGCTCCTGCGTGATTTCGCCCCCACCCTCCCCACCTTCCCCTGCTTTCCCTCCATGAGGAACACTCCATGCTGCACTCAACAAAGACAAGTCAAGAAAAATGACAGGTCAAAGAGGACGACAGGTCAGGCATAAAAAGGAAGACCATGGCCTAGCAAGGCAGCAAGACTGCCACCGTGAGCAGGGAACAAGAGAAGAGACAGCAGAGGAAGGCCATTTCCACCCTGCACTTCCCGGGAAACACTGGAGAACGGCAGAGAAGAGGCTGTTGGGGGTCACCTGGAACCACAGCGAGAAGGGAAGGTCGGTCTTCAGCAGCATCCCAAATCTACCGACCCGGAATCATCACATTCGTTTTAGACCTTCTGCCAAAGGTCTTCATTAGAGTGAGGACTGGGTCCCTTCTCGCTACTAACCAGGTTTCTGCCACAACCCCAGCACCCCCCCGTCATTCGCACCCCCCAGCCGTACCAGAGTAGGGATTGCTGGCCAGGCTACCGTCCCTCCCCGTCAGCGGAGTGGTGGGCGTGGGAAATGGGATGCTGTAGTAATCCTAGAAGAGACACACAGGGGCGCAGACTCGATGCCACTCATCCCCTCAACGCGAGGCGAGAAGCAGAATGTTGGGAGCACTGCATTTGCCCAGCCGGCGAGTGAGCTGGCTGGAGCTGGCGAGAACTCCAAATTACTCTTGCACACGCTGTCCCCCTCGCCCGGCCACAGGCAGAGTCAGGCGAGGTCTACGGGTGTGCCCGCCGGGAAACAGGTCAGGGCCATCGGGACAATTAACACTCTCAAACCGTTAGGTACTGTTCCCAGCAGTCCACTGCTACCAAGATTTAGATTCTCTTTCTGTAATTCAGAGTGTCTGACATGTACAGAAAAAGCATCCAGAGAGCTCCAGAATACTCTGAAGCTATATGTTAGGTTAAAATTTGGTTACTTCAAAGAAGACACAGCTGATCTAAAAAAAAAAAAGCTACCTTCTAGTCAACCCACTAACCCAGCCCCTGACCTTGAATCAGGGTTTTCGTATGGAGGTACGAGTTAGGGAAGAGCTAAACAGGGGACTTATCAACTGAACGCCTGAAATAAGCCCCTCGATGCTGTAAGATCACTCTCTCCTCCTAAGCTCTACACCACATACTCACCAAGGGAAATCTTGTCTGAAGCATCTGTAAGTCGTCATAACCATATACCTGTGGCTGGAAGACACAAACACGTAACAATGTTGATAGCGATTAGTTACCATAGAAACAAGTCAAGGTGCTAAGAGACAAAGGAAGTCAACACAACATCCATCCTCATTCTTAGGAAGAACAGAACGTAGATTACTTCTTTCAGTTTCCTTTAAGAGCAAAGAAGCAAAGTACAGATTAGGTGATTTACGGAAGGTCTCGAAGCTTGCCTTGAGCTACATACCACCATTCCAACCCAGAGGCAGTGAGGGACACACAGGAGCCAGGTACGAACAGCCATCAAAACCATGGCTTAGGGTTCATCTCTTTCAGAAAGGATTCACATTTCACCTTATCGTGTGGGGACCAAGATATCAGGCTGATTGTTAAAAAATGTGTAAAATGGGGGCGCCTGGGTGGCTCAGTCGGTTGAGCGGCCGACTTCGGCTCGGGTCATGATCTCGTGGTCTGTGAGTTCAAGCCCCGCGTCGGGCTCTGTGCTGACGGCTCATCAGAGCCTGGAGCCTGCTTCAGATTCTGTGTCTCCCTCTCTCTTTGCCCTTCCCCTGCTCACGCTCTGTCTCTATGTCTCTCAAAGATAAATAAACGTTTAAAAAAAAAAAAATGTGTAAAATGTTACTGAAGGTCTCCTCTGTATGACACTCGTTCTTTCTGAGAGGCAAGAACAGGTGTCTTTAAACATTTCAAATAAATACCCTTCGCCTTAATAGGCAGAAGATACACCAGGACACAAAGCTGCCACTGTCAGCCACCTGCTCTCTAGCAGTCCCGGATCAGGTCGGGGAGCTCTGTTCTTCTCAGCTCAGAGCCAGCGAAGGCCCTCAAAGACAGGGAATCAATCCAACCAGAGAAAATAATTCTCTGAGAAACTGAAAGGGATTTCAGGTGGACACTCTGGCCTGTAGCTTCTGAGGTCCAGAATTTGTTTCACAGGGAAACACACAATAGAAGAAATGGCCTCCATTTAGTCCTTCCCCTCCAGAAATGATTATTTTCCCCCCAAACTACGAAGATCAAACACCGGTTTGCTTACATGCGACAACCACTCATTTATTCTGTATTTTAATCACAGTCTCCACCTGAAGCCGGAGCTGTAAAGGGCAGCCACACCGTCTTCACCTTTTGCAGAAGGCGCTTCAGCCTCACTTACCGGGTAGGCATGTAACAGCCCCGGAGCCATAATGTACGGATTAGGCAACAATGGCGGGACCCCAGGAGGGAGGTTGGGAGGAGCTTTTCCTAAAAGAGAAATCACAGTCTTATCCCATCACATGATCACTTCCCTCCTCCATCCCAGAGGAATGCCGGCCATCCACCTACTACCTGAAGTTGTGGCGACTGAGCTCCGAGTTGAGGCTGTGACGGTGGAGTTGCTGCTGAGGCTGAGGCCCAAGCTGCTGCCGCTGTTGAGACTGGAGGAGACGCTGACCACCGGGGGAGGCGCAGAGACTGTGCTGGACGTGGTGGAGAAAGTGCTGGAGGAAGAATGGAGGTTCGCCTCACTGTCCACGCTTGTGTGCTTCAAAAACGGGGAGCGGTGGATGAGAAGAGGAGGAAACAGCGATCAGCAACACCGGTCAGGAGAGAGGCGCACCCTCCTCTGCCGGTGAGAGCACACCAGCGTCCCAACTAGAAAGGCCGAGGCAGGGGTCGGAAGAGACTACTCAGTACCCTCCAGCTGCATGCTCCCCAAGAGACGCTGCAGGCGGGGACACAGTTCACAACGAACCGGCTGCACCCCATCCCCTGTTGGAGCAAGTGCGGACAAACACCCCATAAACCAATGCTGGTCGCCCGGTGAACTGGTTCACCTCGGGGAAACACATCCTAGTCTTCTCTCCCACTTCCTCCTTCAGTAGTTCAGCAAGTTCTAATGATTTTTAACCGGAAATCGGATACCTGAGGAAAAACAGACTTCTACGGAAGCCTCGGCACTCATCTTTCCCAGGTTTCTGGCACACTAGACACCTTTGCCCGAAACGGGTCTTCCTTATCATCTCAGCTTAACTCCACGAATGCTCGTTATAAATCACAATAGTGAAATTCTTTGATCAAAAGCGTTCCTCTGGCCTTTACTTTCAGAGGAAGCCCAGACTCGCACTGATTACTCTCTTCGGCAGCCACGTTCAACACAGCCCAGACCAAGGAGTGAGAACAACCGTACAGATATTCTCACAGGCTCTATCAGAGCATACGAAGTCCCAGGCACGTCAGTGTTATAAAAAAAAAAAAAGGCAAAGCTTCAGGAGTCATATGTCCCGGGCTTTGAGAACTGGCCCACAGCTCTACAATCATTTCCCAGTTCTTCTGCCTCTCCTGCCGTCCAACATCCTTTTAGTCCATTCCTGCAACCTCAGAGCAATGATCACTCTGCCACCTCACGAGAGATTTCCAAGAATTTCTTCTCGGGAGTCTTACGACTGGAGACTTCTAAGTGTAAGAAAACAGCGCTTCCTCTGGCCGCATCACGCTTACCAAAAGAGTGGACGTAGAAGTGCGCCCAGAAGACGTGGATGATGAGAGGGTGTTCTGCTGCGTCGATAACGTGCTGCAAAGAAGAGGTTGCCATCAGCCACGCTGCTGTGGTGACTTGCCCTGGAGCTTCCGTCAAGAACACAGGCGAGGAAGCACGGCAGTACACGGGACCAGGAAGACCAGAGACCGCGGGGAGCACCGCGGCCAGCCGGAGTGGGGAGCAGACACGGCGAGCGTGGCTGCTGAGAAGGAAAAACAGGCCTCTCTCTCCTATTCCGCAGCCTGCAGGTCATGACCACTAACACGGCCCTTGGCGGGCAGCAGGGACAGGACGGAAGCAGAGAACTCTGCTACCTCTCCTCCCAAACCCAATGTCCACCTGCCACCCAAATCACCTGCTGTGTTGCGTGGTGGGAGCATTTGCGCTCTCCTCACCGTGGCTCAAGCCACCCAGGGGGGACGAGTGTTGACTGGCTGCTGTCAGCAAGGAGGCTGCGGACACCGTCTCGCTGAGAGGGGAGATGCCGGAAGTGGAAGGTGAGTCAGACTTCACTGCAGAGCCTGTAGCACCTGGAAATGAAGAATTATTATTCATCCTGTCAGAGGAAAGGGAGTGTCTCTTAGAAGGGAAGAGATGACTCCAATCTTAGGCTGTCCCCAAGACAAAAGAGTAAGTTATTTAATAATGGACTGCTGTGATTAGGTAGGCTCTTTTATTATTTTTTTTAACTTAAAAAACATTTTTTTTTTAACTTTCGAGAGACAGACACAAAGCAGGAGCAGAAGAGGGGCAGAGAGAGGGAGACGCAGAATCTGAAGCAGGCTCCAGGCTTCAGGCTCCAAGCTGTCAGCACAGAACCCGATGTGGGGCTCAAATCCATGAACCACGAGATCATGACTGAGCTGAGTTGGATGCTCAACCGACTGAACCACCCAGAGGGCCCTAGACTCTTTTAATTCTGAACATTTCAGAGCACTGATCTTATTTATCCAATGAAGGGAACCGAGGGTATTTTCACTGTTCTAAGTCAGAGAACCCTCAGACGGGTTTGTCTGAGAGAAACCAGCAGGGCAGGACCACACGAAGACTGACCAGAAGAAAAGCCAGCGCTCTTCCCACTACAATTGAAGAAACGCAAACATACGAAAAGGAGAGGAAAACCACTACAATTTAGAGGAAAAAGCCTCACCTTCAACAGATTGCGTGGTCTGTAACTGTGTGGCCTGCACAGAGCTGAAGCCATTCTGGAACAAAAAAACAGAGGAGTAAGAAACAAACCCAAGTGAACAGGTCAAGTTAGCACAGACTCAGCTTAACCTCAACCAAAAATCTTTCGGAGACATTCTGCAAGCTAACCAAAGGATTAACGTAATGCCGATGATCTAAACAAAACAAGAAACTTAAAATGGCAACTAAATATACCAACCCCATGTGACCCAAAGCAACAGAAGGCAGCACCCCCAAACTGCTCAAGAGATCCCAAGCCCAGAAGAGACACAGGAAAGGCCTAAGTCCAGGGGTCCCCAAGGGAGGCCAGGGAAGGAGGACCACCCAGCCAAAGCCCCCACTGTTCCAGCTGCACAGGACTGTCGCTCCGCTCCACAGCACCTCTGGTATATGCTGTCCCCTCCCTGGGCTGAGACACGGCGAGGTGTCTACCGATACACACCCACAAGTCCAGCACTCAGATCTTTGCAGGAGAGAAAACGAGTATTTGACACTGATCCTACTACAGAGAACAAATCCTTAGTGCTGGCTTTAGTTTTCCGGCTGTGAATCTCCAGGCTTGCTGAAAAGAACTTTTTAATTTCTCCAACCACAGAAATGTGGTTTTTTTCAGCCAATCTATCAGCACTTCTGAGGTATTTGTCAAGAAATAAAATGCTAACCCTGGAGACACTTTGCCCTATATGGTCTCAACCAGCACCCAGGGACCCACAAAACCACACTACCTTTGCCTGAGTCAGGTCCTTTTGGGGTGATGAGGAGATGGAGCTGGGGTACCGTCGAGTCTGCGTGGACCTCTGCTCATACAGAGGGCCCTGAGCATTATTTTGGGAGGTATAGGTTGTCGACTGAATTGGACCGCTCTGATAACCGGACTCCTGACTCTGGTTAGATGAAATTGTAGATGAAGACTCACTGTGGGGAGTGCAGAAGGAAAATCTCAGAACGCCGAAACAGAATGGATCCGCCGCTACTGAGGAAATGCTGGAGACCTACTAGAGTAAGTCGATTACAATCAAAAGGAAAATTTCCAGCAACAAATAAACTATTTTCTCTTGACAACAATAGGAATTTCCACATCCTGTAGGGTGTCAGGGGTCTGAACTAAAACTGCTCGACTACATTGTTTTAAGAAGCAAAAGTAGAAAGGAGAGACTGTCCTCGATCCTTCTGACACGCCCGAGCGTGAGCCCGAAGCACGGGGAAAGCCATCCGTTGGTCACATTCACTTTTAAGAATTCAGATTCCCCGGCTCTCTCCGAAACCCTATTAAATATACAGTACTGGGTAGAAACTCTCCTAAGAAGAACTATTAAAATATTCACATGACTTAATGGGAATTGCAATTCAATAGATTAGACTAGAGCCTGACACATGTATTTTTAAATTCAAGGGACTGAAAAAAAGAGCCTAGTCCCTGAAACTCTTCCAGAATTTTCTTTTTCTTTAAATATTTATTTACTTTAAGAGAGAGAGCACATGTGCACACATTTCAGCACATGCAGAAAGGGAGAGAGAAGCCCAAGCAGGCTCCCTACAGTCAGTTGACACGGAGCTTGACTTCACCAATAGTGAGATCACGACCTGAGCCAAAATCAAGAAGTCGGGTGCTCAACTGACTAAGCCGCCGAGGTGCCCCATCCTCCAGGATTTTCTATTGCTTATGTTGGCCCTCCAAGATAGTTATCAGAGAAGGTAGGGAAGATTTCTTTTAAACTTGTGTAATGTTATCAATACTACCTCTTTCTTAGAGACCAGAGTCCTACCCTTCCTAAGGCCCACATGTGTGCATAAGGCCCACACGGAAAGACCAAATGTGTCAAAAGCATTTTTAGCCAGATGCCAAAGTCCTCTTGAGCACCTCCTAAGAACTGGGTGTGGGGGCACCTGGGAGGCTCAACCAGTTGTGTGTCTGACTCTTGATTTTGGCTCAGGTCATGATCTCATGGTTCAAGAGTTCCAATGTGGAGCCTGCTTGGGATTAACCCCCTCCCCCCTGCCCGCCCCAGGAACAGCACACAGGACATGTGATCTCTCTCTCAAATAAAAACTTAAAAGCAAAAACAAAGTGGTAGATGCTTCTACTGTTTAAAAAAAAAAAAAAAAAAGAACTAGGCATGGACACTTCAGACATATGCAAGAGGTATATTTCTATCTGTTTAGAGTTACAGATGACCTTAGTAACAGTATTCTGAAATGCTTAACAAAACGCTACAATCGGCTACTTTTCCTTCAGTCAGAGGCTTGGGCCCCTTCAGAGTTCTAGGAATCAGCAAGAGACTCAGAAAAAGTGGTACAAGCCCGACAAAAAAAGTCTTGACTGAGGCTTCCCCTCTACCTGGCTGTGCTGGTATAGAGGCTACTTGGAGCCTGGCTTGAAGAGGCGCTCGTGGTGGGGGTGGACTCGTAATCGGAAAGGACAGGTTCTGACCCAAACTGCAATGCCCCAAACTGCAGGTTTAGCCCTGAGATATCTGCCGAGCCAGGCATCTCCACAGCCAGAGCAGGAATCTGCAAAGAAAAGGTAACGGTTTTATTACAATCTGACTGTAAATAAGACTAATAGAAAAACCTCCCCTTCAAATTTGCAAACCATCCCCTTATAATCTCAATTCCCAATTCCCACCTCCCCTTTGCCCTAAAATGACACCCATCTCCAAAGTTCAAGTACCTTAGAAGTCAAGGAGGCCTTTTTCTTCTGCTGTTTCAATTTCTGCTGAGCAGGCTGAGGGCTGGAGGACTGGTTATCTGAGGACCCAGGGGACATCTGTGGGGCCGAGGTGGGTTTGCTCGGCAGAGGAGAGGAGGGTGGTGGAGGTGCAGCAGTGGAGGTGGCCACCGTGGGCGGCTTCTCCTGAAGGAACACCTCCATCATGGTTGAAGACGGGGTGAAAGCCTGGCGTTTGGTGAAGGGGCTGTGGACTGTGGAATCGTTTGGGTTCTTCAAATCTGCATGGAGAGTTCCAGCATATATGAGGTCAGAGATGCTGATAAACCTCAATGAAACACCATTATCCTCTCTAGAGCCATAAAAGAGGCCCTCAAGAATCAGTATGTGACATAAACAGGTCCTCATCAAGGACTTACTCTCATTTCTAAAAGTGACAATCACACATCGTATCTGTTCTAAGTACCGCGTAATCAAATCAGCGCTATCAGCCTGCCTGTGTAAGACAGGAACCTAGGAAGTGTCCAAGTTTAGGGTGTAAGCTCCTAAAATGCCAAGCCCAGGAACCTCCTAAGGCAACATGTTTTCAAACACTTAAGACCCATCTAGGGAGAGTCCAAAAAACTCCTAAGTCAGCAGAAAACTGCAACTATGTAAAGGTCTAAACTTGATTAAAGAGACACCAAGCCTCTAACTTTTTACTATTCCCTAGCTTTCTGAGCTCAGCCTGTTTGACTACAGGGTATCAGTCATGGGAAACTAGCCAGTTGGCTGCCCTTCTCCTGACTTCAAGAAACATTCTCCACCCCCGACTCCTGCAAGCTCCCGGCAGGAATGTTTCAGCACGTCACTTTCCACCCTTCTCACCGTACTGCACCAGCGATGGGGACTGGGAGGTGGAGCCCATGTCCCAAGAGGAGGTGGTGGTGTTTCCAGACTGAGAATGCTGTGCTGCCAACTGGGCCAGGGCCTGAGCAGTCTTGAACTGCTCCAAGAACTGAGAGCCCGTGGTGCTGCCACCTTTGGCTTCGCCGACATCACCGAATCCTTTCCCCAACATGCTCACCTGCGGATTGACACAGGGATGAGAAAAATCTACAGCAGACAAATGTGTTCACTGCTTAGAAAGTCACTTAGCCACGGGGAGAACCAGAAGAGATCAGACAAGTGAAGAATGTTGCCACACTGAGGACCCAGTCTAATCCATCAGAGCATCTCTGGAATCAGACTGCCTAGATGCAAATCCTGACTATGTAATCGTGGAAAACTTATCTGTAATTTCTCTGTATCTCATTTTCCTCACCTGAAACAATGACAACAGTATTGCATAAAGCTGTAGGAGGATCAAATAATGTACGTAAAGCATTTAACACATGTAGAGTACATAATAAGCATCATTAAAATTTATGTCCTCACTTCCTCCCTCCTCGGGTATAAATACCTAATGACTGGAGAAATTTTTCTCCTTTTATTTCTATTTATTTTTTTTAATGTTTATTCATTTTTGAGAGAGAGACAGACAGACCAGAGCGTTAGCAGGGGAAGGGCAGAGAGAGAGGGAGACACAGAATCTGAAGTAGGCTCCAGGCTCTGAGCTGTCAGCACAGAGCCCAATGTGGGGCTCAAACCCATGAACTGTGAGATCATGACCTGAGCCGAAGTCAGACGTTTCACCGACTGAGCCACCCAGGCGCCCCTTCTCCTTTTATTTTTATTTTTAATTTTTTGATAAGTTTTATTTTTAATGCTTATTTATTTTAGGAGAAGAGTAGGGGAGGGGCAGAGGGAGAGGGAGAGAGAATCCCTAGCAGGCTTCATTCATACTCAGCAAGGAGCCCGATATAAGGCTCAATCTCACACGATCTGTGAGATCATGACCTGAGCCCAAATCAAGAGTCGGGCACAACTGATTGAGCCACTCAGGCGCCTTTTAAAGGTTTACATCGGGGGCGCCTGGGTGGCTCAGTCGGTGAAGTGTCTGACTTCAGCTCAGGTCATGATCTCACCATTCCCGAGTTCGAGCCCCACGTCGGGCTCTGTGCTGACAGCTCAGAGCCTGGAGCCTGTTTCAGATTCTGTGTCTCCCTCTCTGTCTGTGCCCCTCCCCTGCTCATGCTCTATCTCTCTCTCTCTCTCTCAAAAATAAACATTTAAAAAAAATTTTTTTTTAATTTAAAAAATAAAAATAAAAAAAAAAAGGTTTACATCAGGTGCCTAGGTGGCTCAGCTGTTAAGCATCACCTCAGCTCATGATCTCATGGTTCGAGAGTCGAGCTATGTGTCGGGTGAGCACAAGCCCCGCTTTGGACAAACACAAACCCTGCTTTGGGTGAGCCCTACTTCCTTCTTTCTCCCTCTGCCCCTCCTGGGATTCTCTCTCTCTCTACCCCTCACTCAACTGGGTGTGCACTCTCTCAAAAATAAGTAAATAAACAAAGAAAAACGCTTACATCAACCCGTATTTATTTTTTTAAGTTGTTTCTAATGTTTATTTTTGAGAGAGAGAGAGAGAGTGTGAGCGGGGTAGGGGCGGAGGGAGAGGGAGACACAGATTCTGAAGCTGGCTCCAGGGTCCGAGCTGTCAGCACAGAGCCAGACGCGGGAGCTCAGACCCACGAACTGTGAGATCATGACCTGAGCTGAAGTCAGACGCTTAACCACCCAGGCACCCCAAGCAGTATTTGATTATTAAGTTAACATGAAGGTTAATAGGAAATTTCACTTTAGCATTAAGGCTCATTGTGCCCCTTCCACTAAACAGCTCAAAAGTAACACGAAGACCTAACTGGAAGCCTCACTTCAACGCTGCTATAACTACCACAGAGACAAAGAGGAGAAGCTATGGGCCTGTCAACACTTCTGCACCTCACAATCAAATAGTGAGTCCACATGATCTGTTTTCTCTGTGTGCAGCCAACTTCTAGAGGGCAATCACGGATAAGAAAACAAAATTTACTCTTATGCTTTTGGGGGATTTTCCCCACTCCCTACTGCCAGGTAAGATGACCAGCTGAGTCCAGAAGACGAACCACAGGGCCTTGACTACTCCAAAACATCTTCAAGGAGATTGAATCTAATTTCCCTTCGGCTCTTATCCAACCATATCCTTCCTCATCACCATCAATGAGCAGCACTTTCTTATATAAAACCAATCATTCCAACTCAAGGTAAGACATTTCCCCCCAAAATTATACAAACAAAAACAAAAACACCAGGAAAGGAGTTAAAAGCACGGGACTGTGGCAGAGAGATGATCCCACATAATAATGATTATCAGATATTCTGCAAGTGCAAAGGTTTACGTTACAGATACAGCAAGTTATGTAATGTCTACGTACGGGAAGCTCCTATATTATTTATATCTATTAAAATTTTGTTTTACATCTATTAAGTTTAAGGAAAATTAATCCTCTAACGTTTCTTTTTTTTTTTTTAAACACAAGCAGGGGAGGGGGCAGAGGGAGAAGGAGAGAGAATCTCAAGCAGGCTCCATGCTCAGCACAGAGCCAGACATAAAGCTTGATCCCGCGACCCTAGAATCAGGATCTGGGCCAAAATCAAGAGTTGGACGGTCAACCTGGGTGCCCCAAGCATCTGACTCTTGATATCGGCTCAGGTTGTGATCTCAGAGCCCCACATTGGGCTCTGCACTGACAGTGTGGAGGCTGCTTGGATTCTCCCTCTCCCTCTGCTCCTCCCTGCACACCTGTGTGCACTTTCTCTCTCAAAATAAACAAACGCTAAAAAATAATAAAAATAAAACAATCATTAACAATCCTACTACTGGAAAAATAAAACAATACATAAAGAAAAAAAAAAGGTAGTTCTTCTTGCGATTTGCTAAGAAAACACTGGTCCCTGCATCACTGTTTACCCTTAAGTGATTCCTTTGCTACAATGACCTTGAATGTCTTAACTGAGTCAACAAGTCACATGCCTTAAGTACCCTAGGTGTTAATAACTAATACCACTGCTGCTCCCATATTTGTATGGCCCTTATCCGCGACCTTATTCCCTGTTCCTTCAGCCCTCTATGGCAGCCAGTGCAAGGGCTCTTATCCCCGCCTGCAGAGAAGGGGAGGGACGGCTAGTAAGCAGCAATGTTTGGGAAAACCCCAAGTTTTTGGAAGCCTAGTCCAGAACTGCCTGGTTTAAACACATTTGTATGGCAATTCTGCTCTACTGAGAAGTAGGGAAGTGCTACAACTTCCCATCAAAGTTTACTTAGGATGGAAAAAGGATTAAAATTTGATGTCATTTTTTTTCTCTTCAACAGCAAAGAACACTTGGCACAGTGAGTATTCGGTAAGTGATGCAGACTCACTTTTAGAAGATTCAGTCTGTCTAAAACTAAGTCCTCCTACTGCACAGCACCTACTCCCGCACTCTACATCCCTTCCCCCCAAGGCTACTTAGGGGACAAAAAGGGATGCTTTATCCTGCCCCAAGCCTCTGTCGCTGGAAGGCAGTAGTCCATGTATGTGCTGGAGTTAGAGGGCACCAGGTCTCCCACTTACCATACTGTGATGAGAGAACGAGTTTCCTGAAGCAGGCTGTGTCATGGCGCTCTGCTTTGAATTACTGAACACCAGAGGCTGCGCGAGAGAAGGAGCCTGAGATGGGTCCAGATTAGAGGAGTCATTCTCCATTGAAGATGGTGTCTTCCCCAACAGAACAGCAAGGTCGATTCTAGTGGAGAGATGGAATATACGGATAAATAATGACAGAACATTCTAGCATTCTCAACTCCCAGAGTATGGTTAGATCAAAATAAAATCACTCATCAAAAACACAAAGACCAGAAATGCTTAACTGACAAAAATAAGCGATGTGTAAGAGCCACTACAGGATCTAGTTGTGTTCCAACGGGACTGCCGACCGCAGTAATGTTAAATACTTCAACTTAGTTAATTTAATAGAATAACAAGTGTTCATTTTAACGCAGCAGCTTCATATTTGGGCCAAAATTTACACATTTTTGTGATGAATATTTTAATAATGAATGCCTGCCATTACCGATACCTAACACATGAAAACATACACCAGAACACTGGCATCCTCAAGGGTCTTTGGAATCCCCCTCCACTTTTATAAAACTTCAAAAGTTACCTGTGATATAAGGAGAACATGCAGTTTGGCTTTGCCTCTAGTTCTCAGCACAGAGCTCCTAAAACCCTTAAAATTTCCTGCGCAGCTCTTGTTATTCCTAAGGATTCTCTTTCAATCAAAGTTTACACTAATGAGCTTACTCAGGGTGGGAGGCCCCCCACAGAGCTGCAGGAAGCGGCTGCCATCAGAAACACCGGCAATGGGATGAGAGGGTTAGAACTTTCACTCCCAGCATACTCTCTCTACCCACTTCGAGTCAGAAGGAGTTTGGGGACTGTCTTCAACAGCCAATGACTTAGTCAATCAGGCCTATCTAAGTAATGAAACCTTGATTAAAACTCTAGAACAAGGAGATTCAGCATGCTTCTGGATTGGTGAACGCACTGAATGTTGCTGAATGTGCTGGGAAGGCAGCACACCCAGGGGGCATCGAGGCTCTGCACCCCACCCCCTGGCCTGCAGGTGAGTCTCTTCCAACTGGCTGTTGAACCTGAGTACTGGTTATAACAAACCAGTTATGGCAAGTAAAAGTCCTCCTTGAGTTCTGAGTCATTCTAGCAGATTTCTGAACCTAAGGGCAAGGGGGCTGGGAGAATCCCCAAATTTGCAGTCAGCCAGGCAGAAGTGTGTGGGCAGCCTGGACACTCATTTGCAGTGGACCTCAGACCTCGGAAGCAAAGGCAGTCTTCTGGGACAGAGGCATCAACTAGGGTCTGTGCGAACTCTGAAAGGTGTCAGAGTTAAACTGCATTACTGACCATCTTGTTGGTGTTTGGATAACTGAAGAACTGGCATCAGTAAAATCAGATACTGGTGTCAGAAAAACAACACACATCACCTCTGGAGATGAGGCCCCTAATGTCCTGTTCCTAGCACACTTCAGGCGTCTAAGTTCGCAGCTACCATATCCAGGTCTAGAAATAATTCAAGAGGCTTTCCGCGGAGAACAACATTCCTAGTAAGTGTATCTCCCTCTACTAACCCCAAGAACTAAGGTTCAAGTTCTAAAAAGTTCATTAGCTGGATCCCAGAGGAAAAATGACCGTTTTACTCAGTAGGCTTAGCAGGCAAAGACCATAATTATAAAGCAAGAGAAATAGCTACTGAACAGTTCTGCAAACTGAAATAAATGAAAACATTTCCATGTTTAATTTTCCCTTACCACCAGACAAGTTCTATTGTGCCAAGTTTTAATTCAGGTTTACCTAAAACTAAAGGGGCTATTTTGGAGAGAATCATCTTTAAAATAATAAAACATGGACTCCCATTCAGTAGAAGATCAACTCTTACAACCCTATCAATCAACTAAAGAGGAAACTCACATACTTGGTTCCCATTACCACCACCACCACGGGAGCTTGTGCAGGCCCACTGCTACTCTCCTCCTTGCAGCTCTCTCATCAGGCCCGTTTGGGAAAAGACACTGAACTTTACCAGACACTTGCCTCTGACCGGCAGTGATTGTCACATTCTCCGCAGGCAGAGGCACTGAAGACACATTAGAGGCAGTGAAGATCTTGGTCTCAGAAAGCTGGAAAACAGAGGCATTAGTCACTTCTGGTGTTAGGTGGCCTACAGTCAGAAACCTGGCGCCGGTAAGGGGAACTAACACCAAGGAAAAGAGACACCCTCAGGAAAGAGAACCACCTGGCCGAGGAGCCGTTCCTACATGACTGACCTCTATCGCCCTCTAGACATGCTCTACGATTGTATCGAGAGTGTAAAATAGAGAAACCCCATAAAATATATAATGGGAATCACATGATACGCACACCGAACTTACAGGAAACTGAATACACATGCTACGCAGAGAGAAAGAAAACCCTTTATACTTTCCCATTACAGTTCCCGACTCGTACTTCTACCCTAACCACACTTTATCTTCCATTGCTCCTCTCAAAGAAAGGAAGGTTATAGCCAAAACGAAAACCAAAATAAAAGAAATTCCTGGCTTTTGAGCAGTAAGGACCCCAAGTGCTGGTGAATTAAGGTCTTTATAGGGATAATTTCAACTATATGCAATTTTTGCCTTAATGGTGAATTTATTACACCTACTGTTTGAACTGTAAGACCCTAAAATTAGCTAAACAATTGTAGGTAATAACTCATCCCACCATTCAAAACTTGGTTTGGTTTTGTTTTCACTTTTCGACTAAAATCTCTTCTCCAAAAACAAGGCATCCTCTTCCCCAAATATATCATTCTCTGAAAGTTGCTTAAACAGACAAGCCAAATCCGAGCAAGTATTCACAAGGCAGTCTAGCTCAGTTACGACAGAAAAGACACCACCCTCTAATGCTGATGCATCTGAAATTTTAAACACTCAGGTCTGGCAAGCCCCAAGAGTCTGACATACCCTCTGGTCGCCATAAAAGCTCTCTGAGCCTAAACATACACGAGTATAGAAAATAGACTGAAAAAATGTAAAAACGGGACTTAATCCATGATCACTGAAAACTAGAATTCACGGCAAAACCCTGACTGACCAAGAGTGAGTAAAATTCTTTTATCCCGGTGCCACTCCAGCAGCTCACACTGCTTGCTTGCGTGCCACCCCCGCTCCACCCGTGTCTGAGCTGTGCACGTTCAGTCCCGCTGGAAGACAGTTCTATACATTCAGCCCAATTATGAAGCTGGGCTTCAGAACGAACCAGATTGTGAACTTGAGGACACAGTACTCTCTCGCTTTGCACCCACCTCTAAGCCAATTACAGGACCAAACACCAACGCCTGAATGCAAACTAAATAGCTGAACTGGGTGAAAAGGAGTCATGTGCCACCAGCAGCTGTTACTCAAGGCACTACCTGCCTAACTCCACTTCTGGTGCCCTAGCCGACCACCGTTTCTTCCTGGGATAAATCCGACAATCAGCTATTGGACTTACACAGGTGCACTTGCCCTTTCCATAGTCTGGTTCCAGAGAGTCCTATTCACGCCCAGTCTCCTTCATACAACATGTGAAATGTTCTGGCTCAGAAAACTATTTTGGACGTAAAGGTTTTGGGTCAGAATCTTTAGGGTGAATTTCGAGGGGGTAGAAACATCCCATTTTCTATCCCTAAATACCACTTGGGGATAGTAGGCACTAGTGAGGAGTGACCTGGGAATACCTACGTCTTCATTCCAGTCTTCAGTCCCCCACTCCTCTGCCGCGGTCCTCCATGCGCCTGGCAATAAAGGAAAAACAGTGAAGTAACTTAAGTGCCAGTACGAAGCATGTGCAAAACATACTAATGTAGTAATATTTTTGGCAGCCAAAAGAGCAACCGGATTTTAGTAATCAGAAGAGACTCCTGGGCTCCAAGGGGAGGAAAGACTATTTAGAAAGGGATACCTCAGAACACCGGGGTTTTTAATAAGATTAGGACTTTACACCTACTTCCGGGCTTTGTTATACAGCTTTAACCGAGGTAGTGGAGGGGTGGGGGTGGGGCAACAGGTCTAATGCTCCAGGCAACCTCTTAAGATCCCCCAAGTCCTCTGCCCTAGGGGTCAACTCAAGTGAAATGGCAGCAGCCAATTTATACCAGAAGGTAAACTACGCCTCACCTGGTAGGAGACAACACTGTGGGCAGTCTGAAGACAGGATAGCAGTGACAGAGGGACACAGATGGCTGCCATGAGACAGTGGAAGGGCAGTGAAGGACAGGCTTCCAAAGTGTGGGCACTGACAACTACCTGCTATCAGAACTTGAGGTAAAAATGCATACTGGGCAGAAGTCAAGTGTATAGATCTCACTGGTAGAACCATAAGAAACCCTCATGGGTCTGTTCTTTTCCATGTCTTTAAAGAAGCCACTGGACAAAACTGGAAAAGCAAACGTGTATTATTATCCTCACCCTAACCCTACAGGTGACATCTAAACTGCCAAGGGCACGGTGCAGACAACGCAGGCAGGCATACACTCGCCCCATGCTGGTCCTAACAAAGTCAGAATGGTTTCTACAGGAAAGGTCCATCAGCAGTAAAAACCGCCTTCCAGAGTCCCCTGGTTTTGCTTCATGTACACTAATATTAGGAAAGGAAACTGTTCTAGGAGAACCAGGATTCTTCCGTTCAACTGAAGGACACAGTGCGAAATAACAACCTGCCTACAGAAAACGATAAGAATATTCCTTATTTTCTTCTCTAAAACAACATTACATATTGATTAATTCTCCAAGCCTCTTCTCCACATAGAGAAAACTTCTTTTAAGGATTAAAGTCTGGGGCGCCTGGGTGCCTCAGTGAGTGAGGAGTCCAACTTCGGCTCAGGTCACGATCTTGCAGTTCACAAGTTTGAGCCCCGCGTCGGGCTCTGTGCTGACAGCTCGGAGCCTGGAGCCTGTTTTCGATTTTGTGTCCCTCTTTCTGCCCCTCCCCCACTTGCACTCTGTCTCTCTCGCTCTCTCAGAAACAAACATTAAAAAAAATTAAGAAAAAAGGAAAAATGAAAATCCGGCATTCAGATATTTACTGCCACTGAAGAGAAATACTCTAATACCTATAAAACCCATATGAAATCCTTCTAGGGGCGCCTGGTAGGCTCAGTCAGTACAACATGCGACTCCCGATCTCGGGATTCTGAGTTCGAGCCCCACGTTGGGTGTGGAGGTTACTTAAAAATAAAACTAGAAGAAATATATAAAATTCCTCCAAACGTTTAATAATCAAAGAACCCTATTTCGTAGAGAAAAAGATGGTCATTATAATGCCTCTTCCAGGCCCACTCATAACTGCATGAGGGAAATTCCAAACCACTTAATAATGGCAACGTTCTCCAAATCCCGCTAAAGTCCAATTTCAGTTTAGACAAATTACAAACCACATTCTTCTCTCCCTCTCTGGTGACACTACTCTTCCTCTCCACTGACATTCATCCTGCCTTGGATAAATGGAACCCAAGATCAGGTGAGTGACCTAAGATGTTATCTCCTACTGATAGGCTCTCTCTCAAGGCAGCAATGTTTTCCTGCACTCTGGCGGCTGCATGTGGGATGCAAAAGAGGAATGCAGATGCTACTTGATCCAGTACAAGATGCACAGTCATGGCCAGGAAGGCTGTACTGGAGAGGCACGAAGGGAACACAAAGAGTGCAAAGGCTCTGAATGATAGGTAAGGGTTTCCATTCTGTCAGCAGAAAGCAGTCAATGTAAATGTTAAATACTCACTAAATGACCAAAAATTTTTAAGAAGAAAAAACAGGCACAGAGTATGAAAAAAAAAGGCAGAAAAGGGGAAAAAAGGCAGGAAAACAGAAAAATGACATATCCACAGATATTTCAATTCATAAAAATCTATAAACATATCCGGGGCAGTTAGGCACCTGGATGTATCATACCAGGAGCAGTCTCAAATTTTCGGGGATAATTTGACCCCTCAACCCCAATGAAATCAAGTCCTGAAACAAAAAAGAAAAGAAAAGAAAAAAAAACAACCAGTGAAATTTTGCTTGTGAATGAGAACATTTGCCCCCAAAACACAATTCCCACTGTACCTGTGGATATTTTAAGGGTAGGTTTCAATTTCTTTTTAAATAAAAAAAGGAATTTGAAGTTTGCTATCATAAAAACACAGAAAGAGATCATGCATGAAGGTCACTTCTTACTGTGAAATTTACGGCAGGAACGCATCAAGCTGCATCCAACACGTTCACACGAACAAGACGAGATCAGCATCACACAGTTTTTCATTCGACCACAAATCCAATTTCGGATTCTAACCTCCCAAATCTGCTATTCTCTCCTCAGTAGAAATAAACACGCGCCTCAACCCCTCCTTGCTTTCCAAACCAGAGTCTTGCTGAAAACAGCTAAGGCCTGCAATCTAGAACTGGGACTCCTTGCCTGAGTTTCTATCCACAACTGAAAACAAACTCCTTAACATCTATCATCTTTTCTGCCAATGAGAAAAAGCCAAATACCCAAAAACTCAAAAACCGCAACTTCTGGTATTCAGACTGCTACCACACTGCCTCTACAAAGCCACCAGGAGCAGCGTTATGGCTCCGAAAACAAGACATTTCATAGCCGAATGGTCCAGGGAACCAAAACAGATTTCTATCTTGTCAATAACTCAATTTCAGCCTCCACCAATGGGAAAACTGTATTCAAAATGAATTTGACCTTGATAATTGAAAAGCAAGTAACATTCAGGACCTGAGGTATAACATTCTGTGGGCAACAGATGAACTGTTTGTGCCAAGGACTCTCAGAAAACAGATATAAACATCAATGATCTTTGAAAAGGAGCAAAGCAAATAAATGGATAAGGAGTCAAAAAGCTGAATTCACACTCATCCCCCCCCCCCCCTTTATAAGGGAAAAAAGTCTCAAGCTCTCCAAGTGCTGGTTCAGCCCTAAAGAAGCAGGTGATCTCCTAACACAACACCCTGCAGCCCAGGGGCCGTTCTTATTTAAAGGGGTAAAAGGATCTTTAACTCCCAAACACATTTTGGGTTGTCCCACAAGCCTAACATACCCTTAAATATATATAGCCTGCTCAGACACCGACACCAATAGTCAGCTAACTGAAAACACAGCCTTATTCAAATCCCGTAATATTCTTCCACATTCAGAAAACTATACAAAAAACAGAGCTAGAAAGTTGCGATTTCCTTCTTCGCAGATACTCAGATTTTCCAAAAATGAAGGTAAAATAGATCTTATTTCAGTGCCAGAAAACAAATAAACAGACAGTAGGCTTTGAGTCTGGGCCTTGTTCATCTCTACAAGTGGTGACTTAATTAATTAGTTATGGATACTTTTTCAAAAGGCAAAGCTAGAAACCGTAATGGAAACACTAGGAAACCACCTGGAACCAATGGAACCCATGCAGTGTATCAGAAAGAGTATGGGCCCTTAGAGTCAAACAATTCTGAGTTCAAATGCTAGCAATTTTCATGACTGCCCTTCGAGCATAAGTTTTGGCACATGGAGATGAGGAACAGTGTCGATTTCTCAGGCGGGTGCTGAAGGCCAGGTGAACAGCACGTATAAAGTGCCCACAGACACACAGTCCGGAAAAAGAACACACAGTGTTTCCACTGCCGTCCTTCCTCCCCCATCTCTGCACCCAAAAACTCTCTCTCCACTTTTTAATATGACCGTAACCGTAAAATAATTATTTCTTTAGATTTTTAAAGACCAGAAACAGTAAACACTCACTCGTCCCATCATCTGGTTCGAAGTGGCCAGTGTTGTTCCACGTACTGCCGCTATTATTGCCATAGTTATCATCGGTGTTGGCTGGCTCCGCATAATCCGCTGGGTTAAAGGTTCTGGGGGTGCGGGGAAAAAAGCTTAAAAGAGTCTCTGACCCCTAAGCAGCACCAGCAAAAATTAACAATCCCATGTAATAATATCAATTTATGTCTACTATCTATTTTGGGTTAGGACCTCAATAACCGTAATAAAATCCACGCAGAATTTTGGAAAACAGCAGGTACATGCATTCAAATGAAGTTATGAGATACAGACCATGACCCAAGCAGTAAGTGCTTATCTCTAGCACTACATCCGCATACCCATCTGATCAAGTGGTCTAGAAATCCTTCTGATCACATTTTGGTTAAGGCTGCACTGTACCCTCAGGGCCCCAGGACAGTAGCCACTCCAGGATATTATGGTAATTCTTGTAGGGAAAATTTAAAGACTTTGACATCAAATCAATGAAACTTACCCCATTCCTTGAGCAGAAAACCTTCCTCCCCGTCTACCAGAGCCACCTTAAAGAAAAAAGAGAAACAGACGAAGAGAGAAATATTTTAGAAGTTGATATAATAAAAACCACCTTCCCAATTGAGGCAACTCTGGAATAATAAGTGGTTGATATTATTAGATGTTCTTTCTTTCACCCTGTAGTGTAGTTAACATAACACAGTAGGCAATCATCACTATTGACAGATTGTTCCTTTGCTGACCAAACTGCTGGGTCCTTAAGCAAATACATTAACGTCAATGTTAACGCCTAAAGGAAACAACACCTACCTTCTTTTCTGCTGCCCACTCAGCAATCTCCAGAATTCATATGCATGACTTCTCAACAATTTAGGTAATGAGATGCCATATGAATTTGTTTGTTTTCAAATAAAGAAGACCCCTACAGAACTAATAAGAATATCCTGCCCCCAATATCCATCCCCACAAGAAAGTGATCACCTCTGCCTCGGCCACGTCCTCTTCTGCCTCGTTCAGTGCCTCTTCCAGAAGGTCCTCCACTCTTGGTGCCATCTAATCCGTTTTCCTGACCCCGAACTAAAATTAAAAACACAGAGAACCAGAACAGAGTCAATGGAATTTATGTAAATATGTAAATGGCACAAATAGATGTGGTGGGGAGACAAAACCAAGAATAATGAGATGGAAGGATGGGACACGATGGTTACCAGGGGAAAGGTGATGGACCACAACAGAGAGCAATAAGTCAGACTTTGTATGTGACTGCAAGGTAATTTCATGCCAAATTGGTAGCTACAGCTGTAAAATGCTACATGTAAGAGATACCGAGGTCTCAGAACAAATGGTGGCAAGAAAGAAATAAAAACGATGATATAACAGTTATTAGGTCCAGCCTACCAGGGCCCTGACATCCCTGAAATCCAGACATTACTGACCCACAGCTGGTTTTGTTAAAGCCCCATGCATACACTCTCGTCCGCGGCTGGCACCTCTCCCCCGTCTTGGTGGCCCACCACGTCGCCGACTATAGTCTCTGTCACGGTCTCGATTTTCTTTGCCTTCCTCGTTGGTTTCCGTTTGGCCACCATCCTTCTGTCCTGAGACTCCCTTCTTCTTCCCGACCATCTCCCACGAATGCTAAAGAAGGGCAGAGCATTCACATCTAATCAATATGGACTGCTATCAGGAAACCACAGATAAAAGCTACGAAAACTGTTAACCACTCTCCTCTCATCATCCAAGTCTAAGATACCTCCACTGATTTAGGTCTGCTTAAATGTAGGGTACAGATAGAACCTCAAAACAAATTCTATTCCTATCACTGCAAAATTAAAGTCCTTCTTTTGGGGAGGAGCTTACAGCTAATGGACTGCAGGGATCACTTCCAAAAGGATCATCAAGATCTGGATCCCGTGCAGTCACTTGGTGTATTAGTCAAAGGCCTAGTAACTGGTCCCCATCTGTCAAGTGTTGTTTCCTGGGCTGAAACAATTAATTTCCTTCGGATTCAGTGACTCCCAACATTTCAAATGGTATTATTCATGTCAGAGGAAAAAAGGACACTAAAAGTTTCTAAAGGTGAACTTTGAATTCAGAATGAATCAACAGCATTTGACTCTTGGGCACGCTCTCTAATCAAACCACACAGCACTTAGGAGGAGAGAACAATAACTACACCCACTCCTCACCACCATCCCCCAGCCCCCCTCCCTGACACACACACCAATTTCCTTTGCTCAAATGACCAAGTAGCAGCCAAGAAGGCACAGCCCCGAGCTGGACACAGTGTACGACAGGAAGACTTCAGTTCCAGGTTTTACGTACTGTATTCTCCCCATTCTCTCTGAAGTGATAGAACCCGATTAAACTTTCCCCAAAGCAGAATCTAGGATTCATTCCAGAGTGCAGGAGGGAAAATTTGTGTTAAGAAAATAAACTAAAAAGTCCTGCAAAAACCCTCACTCCTTTAAAAATGAGTTTCATAAAGTTTTAAACACACACACCTTGATTCACACATATTTTTGCAGAAAATATGCACAAAAATTCCCAAATACCGAGACTACCATATCTTTAGTACCCTAGTTACATCTTACTCGACAATGACCCAGCGCTCAGCAACAGCTAACATCTAAAAACTTTCAAGAATATGGACCAAGTAGAATATGAAACGACTGTTAATTTTTCCAGAACTGACAACATTGTGGACATGTAGAAAAGTATCCTTCTTTACAGGAAGCATGTTGCAGATGATTTATGATATCCACAACTCACTTCCAGACAATTCCAACTGTCCATCAATGGATGAACAAACAAAATGTGGTATATGCATATATAATGAAATATTATTTGGCGTTAAAAAGGAGTGAAATTCTGACACAGGTCACAAGACGGGAAACTCTGAAATCACTATGCTAAATACAAAGACACAAAAAAGACAAATATTGCATGATTCCACTTACATGAGGTACCTAGAATAGGCAAACTCATAGAGAGAACAGAAAAGGTTACCAAGAGCTGGGAAGATGGGGAAAGGGGGAGTTATTGTATAACAGATACATTTTTTATCTGGGAAATGGAAAAGTCCTAGAGGTGTGTAAAGCTAATGATCGCACAACATGATCGGCGTACCTAATGGCACTGAATTATATGCTTAAAAATGGTTAAAATGATATATTTTAACCATTTTTACTACAACCTAAAAAACTTAAGTTAAAAACTACATTTAAAAATATGGCAAAACCATATCCATGCGTTCTAAAGCGTCTACAGTAGTTCACTAGTAGTTTCTGGAAAGAGTTAAGTATTCATCCAGGGCTCGGTAGCTCCTTGCTACCTACTTCTCCGGTCCAAGTTCATTTCACATAACAGCTCCTGACTCATTTTATGCTCACAGTGGCGTCAATTCTGAAGTAACGGTGCCCCTATTGTAACTAAATCTGCATCAGGAACCCTGGAAACTACATTCAAAATAGTTAGCTTATGGACTTTTCAGCTGGTCCATTTTTGTTTTCTGGCAAGTTTCAGAAAACTATCACCTTTTCTCTTCTCTATGGTTATGTATCAGCTGCTGGCACTACCTGGGTTCTATAATGAAAAGGAATTAATACGATCTTCCCAAAGGTGCTGCCAGTTTTCTGATACGCTCTCATCCACCCAAATACATCCAACACCTCCCTGGCAGTTGAGATTCCTCCCAACTGGTTTCACTAGCAGCTGGTTTGTTTGTGGCATAAGCCTACATTCTCCAGTTTATTTTCCTTTTTGGTATCATAGAACTTTAGATTTGTAGCACTAGGCAGAGACGGTGGAAGGTGAAACAATATGTGACTTTTGCAAATTAATACTTAAAAAAAATCCAGCTCAGTTGGTTAAGTGTCAGACTCTTTTTTAAAAAATATTTTTTAGGGGCACCTGGGTGGCTCAGTTGGTTAAACGTCTGACTTCAGGTCAGGTCATGATCTCACGGTTCATGGGTTCGAGCCCCGCATCGGGCTCTGTGCTGACAGCTCAGAGCCTGGTGCCTGCTTCAGATTCTGTGTTTCTCTCTCTCTCTGCCCCTCCCCTGCTCATGCTCTCTCTCAGAAATGAACATTAAAAAAAACCAAAAAATAGATCTATTTAAAAAAATTTTTTTTGAGAAAGGGAGAAAGACAGAGTGTGAGCAGGGGAGGGGCTCAGAATTCAAAGCAGGCTCCAGGCTCTGAGCTGTCAGCACAGAGCCCAATGCAGGGTTTGAACTCATGAACCGTGAGATCATGACCTGAGCCGAAGTCAGTGCTTAACCAACTAAGCCACCCAGGCGCCCCCATCAGACTCTTGATTTAGGTTCAGGTCATCGTCTCATGATTCGTGAGATTGAGGCCCGAATCAGGTTCTACACTGACAGCAAAGAGCCTGCTTAGGATTCTCTCTCTCCCTCTCTCTGCTCTTCTGCTGCTCATGCATGCACTTTCTCTTTCTCCCCTCAAAAATAAGTAAACCTGGGGCACCTGGGTGGCTCAGTCGGTTGAGTGTCCGACTTCGGCTCAGGTCATGATCTCATGGTCTGTGAGTTCGAGCCCCATGTTGGGCTCTGTGCTGACGGCTCAGAGCCTGGAGCCTGCTTCACATTCTGTGTCTCCCTCTCTCTCTGACCCTCCCCCACTCATGCTCTGTCTCTCTCTGTCTCGAAAATAAACAAACATTAAAAAAAATAATAAGTAAACCTTACAAATAAAAAAAAAGTCTAAACTTTTAGAAGGCGTACATACTCCTCGTCTACCCCCACCTCAAAATCGTACACAATTATTCTAGAGTAAACTCAAAATAAACCAAAGGCTCTATTCTCTGATTATCCATGCAGCAGTCCTCCTCAAATAAGATCAATAATGCAAAATCAGAGACTACATTTTTTTTCTTAAAGTAAATTCTAGGCCAGGAGATCAAGAGTTGCATGCTGTACTGACTGAACCAACCAGATGCCCCTAAGACCACATTTTTAAAGAGAAAAATCCACAAATTTAAATTTAGCAGTTAAGAAAAGTTTTCCAATGGGGCACCTGGGTGGTTCAGTTAAGCATCTGACTCTTGATTTCAGCTCAGGTCATGATCTTGTGGTTTGCAGGAGCAAGCCCCATGCTGGGCTCTACACTGACAGCACAGAGCCTGCTTGGGATTCTCTCTCTCTCCCTGCCCCTTTCCTGCTCCCATGTGCACACACTCTCTCTTTCTCAAAATAAATAAAAGGTTTTCCGTTATTATTTCCTACTATCTCAAGGAAACTGACAAACCTCCAACATTTAGTTAATGTGACACTCCAATACTAGTAAGCTGACCTCTCTAGGGATGAACTCTGGCTATCTATCCCAACCAAGGATCTCCAATGTAAGACCAAGGAAATGAAAATGAGTTCAAAACGATACACTCCTCATTAAGACAATAAAGTTCTCCATGAAGCACCACAGGAACACCCCAAAGGTTAGTATGGCAGAATCCCTGTTCTTAAGGGACTTAATAATTTGGGACAATGATAAGACGAGCACAAAAATATAGGGATCTCATTAAGTAGAAAAGAGAAGAAGTGAAATAAGTGAAATTCTAGGGCAAGAGCTCCTCCAAGATAGCCCCTATCACCTATCTCCAGAGTGGTCAATCGGCTGTCAACTCTTTTCCTGCCGTCTCAACAGAAAGAAGTTCGAGCGACGAAAATGTACTGTAAAATGTAAAGGCGATACTTGAAATGAGAATCCACTAGTTCGTGACTCTGTTCAACAGCAATAAAACAGGTGAGCAGAATGTTCTATGATCAGCAACTAAGGCTATTATATACCATTTCTAATTCAGACTAACCCAGTCTTGAAAACAGTCCCTAGCCTAGAATGAAAAATTTATTTTGGGCTAATTAAGAGAAACGGATTTTATCTTCCTATTTATTGTACATAAATTTTAGGTATTTGCACCTGCAGTAAACAACCTCCGGGACTGTTCTCTGCTCCGCTTGGAGAATAAGGTATCCTACTCTCCTCTAAGTCGAGTTACTCTACTTGCTATTTTTAAAGTATTCTGAGCTTCTCAGTCAGGGACCCACTTTCTAGAACGCTCTATTAACACTCTACCGTATCTGGGTTTCCTTCCAGTAGGACATTGATGGCTCTGTTGACATCTCCATTGCAGTCGTGTAAAGCAATGACACATTCATCCTGGTTCTTGCCTGTGATATCAATCAACTGAAAGAGAAAAATCAGCAAACATCATGAACAAACTTGCACTCTTCATAAAAGGAAACCAGGTGAAGGAAAGAGAGAAGACACCAGCTGAGTCTGAAAGAACCCCAGGCTTAAAAAAGCAAAATATACAGAATTTTGGTATTCTAGTTCAATAAGCAAAATATTAACACCTGTGATTAGGGATGGGCTCAAAAGTATCTATGCGACAATAAAGTAGCTTATAGAGAATCAAAACCAGAAGCATACAAGTTTCAGCATACCATGAATTTCTACATTTCCTAGATGCCACAACTGCTCAAAGTTGCTATAAAAATGGCATCAACAAAATCATCCAATAAACAAGAAATTAAAATTAAGATAAAACTTTTTTGAACACGGTAGCTGTCGAAAGGAGTATGGTAAATCAGACAACAAAAGCATTTATTTAGTGGCTTAACCTATTAAGTTTCAGGTCATAATTCTTTTAATATCTACAGCAAAAAGCATCCTAGCAAACATCTATGACATTAAACTATGCTTTAATCCTGAGGTCTTTTTCCATCAGGAAAAATTCCAACAATTAGAATACACTCACTTGTTTCACCTTTTCCTCAAAGTCAGCATCATTATGGTCTGAAATCATCTGTGCAAGTCGAATCTGTTCTGCAGTGGCCTAGGAATGGAGACGAGTTCAAGAAAGCATGGTCAAGAGACAATAGTTTAGAGAAACAAGAGAGACTTATGTAGTCAATAATCCACCCCAGCTCTCAGCTCAATTTCCTTTCCTTGTTACAAATGGCCAATAAAATGCTAACACCAGTTAAGATGCTTACCTTTACAAAATGACAAAAAAACAAACAGAGAACCTGTCGCCATTCCACTCTACAATCCCTAAAAAAGCAGGGAGCTTTTTCACCAACGTTCAGTTAAAGAGCTCCCATTGCGGGATCACAGCACCTCTTCTAAACATTTGTACATTAAATAACTGACATTAATATATTTGCAAAGTCATGTGCAAACCCTGTTCCTGTTTCTCCAAGGACCAATGCCACTCTCTTATTTCTGGCCTGATGATAACCTAAGATTTGGTCTGAGGGAAATGCTACCTTAGAGATACAAGGCCCAGGACTCACTCTCTCCAAGTCTCTGTGACACAGGATTAAACAACAAAAAGCAAGCTCGCTCATCATGACCTACTACTAACAGTCATCAGACCCTAAGTAAAAAAAAAAAAATGAGGAGAGGCAAGAACTAGAAAACAAAAATAAAAAATTCAAACCAATAACCCAGAGCACAGAACGATGCTGCGTTGCATGGGAACCAGTATCAATCAGCAATGCTAGCCATGGATCCCTTGGGTTGTTTACCTGTGGCCGCTGCTTGTGCTGTGTCTGGTTTTGGTTTTGAGGTTGTTCCCAGTTTCCCCGGGCTCGGTTAGTGCCCACCGACGTCATCATTTACAGTATATACAAATAACAGTATTTACAAGGTAGAATACTGAAAAATTAAAAAAAAAATCAGATGTTAAATATGGGCAAAACATGTTTTCAACCTCTTTCATCAGCACCTTCACCAAACATGTTCACCATCCAAGAAGAGTCATCTTGGACAATAAATTCCTTAAGGAACAATTGCTATTAGTTCATTTTTATAGAACAAGAAATATATAAAGGGTATGTGAAGTGACCGTTTTGTTTTTTTAAGTTATGGGCATGGTTTGGTTACTAGTCCCCTATATGCAGCTTTGTGAAATTTTGCGAAACAATGTTAATAATCAAAAGCTTTCTACACACTAATATCTAAAGTCCCTTTGACAAAACCTGGAATCAGTAAAACCAGGAAACAAAAGTCTTCCAGGAAGGGGACTTAATCTACACTCCAAACAAATAAAAACAATTAAAATACCAAACTCAATCTACCTATGAAAATAGCCCTCCCTCCCTTATAATTCGTTTATGTAAATTGCACGCGACCTCCATCACTTGGGAAAGGGCAAGCTCAAGTCTAGACTTTCTCTCTCAAGTTCTAGTCATGCAGTGGGTGCTTCCATAACCTTCAACAAGGCAAATATTAGCCCCAGTAACTTTGCTCTCAAGAATCTCAGCTCCCTGGATAATTCCAACACAGGTTTTACAGCTACGAGCTGTTGCTCTCCTAGTCCACAGTTCCGAGGCACCAGAACTGCAATCACCCTTTACCACTCACCTTAATACACAGAGAATTCCAAGTCTGTCCCACACCAAAAGCATCTAGCACAAAGTTTTATTTGGAAGAAAGAGCTTCTAGGATATCATTTTAAACTTGAGACATTATTGCCAGCAAGAGGACTTTGTTGAGACAGAGAACACAGAGGGCCTTCCCCAAACCAGAACTCTTTTTGCTATTAACACTTCCAGCAGGCTAGGATTCTCCTGAACTTAAGTTCCTTCCATTCATACTTTGCTTTATAACTCGGCTGCTGTATTTAGTAAACAAAGAAAACACTCATGCTACGACAGTGCTCAAAATCAGATGTTACCCTGCATTTCCCTCCCAGAGAGGGTAAGTTTGTTTTCTACTCTACGTGTAATTTTTTTCATTAATGACACTTTATATGGGATAACTCTAGACTACCCAAAGCCATTACAGGATTTGAAGGAGAGATAATTTGAAGAGGAAGGTAACCCTTCAAACACCATTTGAAGGAGAGGTATGTTGGGCTTCTAAAGATAAATACTGAAGGATTCATTATTAGGGAAGTGAATCTCACTGGTTTCTCAGGTCTCAGAGAAAAAACAAACTTCCCCGCAGATAAATTCTTCGCCAAAGTGGATCAATCGGCTGCACAGGTCTCTTTTTTGATACGGTCATTTAGAATGAAGAGCTCTAAGGTCTCTATCCTCGAAATTTTTTAAGAAAATTTCAGAGCTAATTCTTTAACCCTTACCTCTTCCCCCTACATATGTGCGCTCAAAGGCCTGTAAATATTTCCAGCTACTACAAGACTATTTGCTACACAAATAGTTCATTTCCCCAGACTAGTCAAGTTTCAACACTCACACACACAAAAAAACAAGTGTTCTTTAATCAGTACCCCTAGATTCAAATCAAAAAAATTAAAATTATACGAAAATTATTATGCTTAAATAATTGGCTCTAAAACGAAATTTCTAATGGGAATAAACACTCCTGTAATTTACAAATATTGACTGCTTTCTACTTCACGTGTGTTTTCAACTTAAAAGCATAAATTAATACTACAGAGTTGAATTGTGTGACTAACAACATGGACTGCAGATACCATACCGGTCAACGTAGATATATCAAAAAGTCATCCTGAAAACCAGGTAATTACTCAAGGGAACCCTCCCCCCCACCCCCAAAAACAACAGTCCAGAAGACTCCCTCTGTTAACTTCAATTTCTCTCTTACAAGTGCTTTGAAACGTGTGACTAAGAAAATTTTACCACCTAGGCAGTAACAACACTGAGTAGCAGGTCAAAAGTAAATGATCTGGGATGGATCACTGGAGGGCACAAAATTAGTAGCCTTTTTGTAGCAAGCAGGGACACATACCTAGAGTTATCACAGTGGAGAGGAAGAATCTTGTGAAGTATTTTCCCTTAGACAATAAAAATATTTGCGGGCAACATGTGAGAAGTGTTGGAGACCAAGGGAAAAGTGCAGGAATAAGTACGGGTTTCAACATAGGAGTGCCCTTGACCATTTTTTGAAAACCAGCTACTTAAAAAAATAGCCAAAGAAATTTTACAGGAAAAAAATAAATATCACGTATTTATTGAGTATCTACTACGTGTCCAGTACTTCAGAAAATACAAAAGCAATAGGACTTGGTGGCTGCCCGCAGGGAGCTTACAATCTAAGTGGAGGAACGAGTGAACGCTGAAGCTGGACGGGGTGAGGCTCGCTCCCTGGAACAGAAGGCTAACTCCCCGGGCTCAGTGGAAATGAGCCCTGCACCCCCTTCTCCGTAAACTTGAATCTCGGTTTTAAAAGCGTACTTGCCAGTGAGGACACATTTAGCAACAGGGGCTTTAAACACCAGCAACAAAACGACACGTGAGGGTCTTTCATCCTCAGGGACAGCGCAGCGGGGCCCGCTGCTAGCGGGCCCGGTCCCTGGCACGGCCCGCTCTCCTGACAATGGTGTAGGAGCTCAAACCCGGTGTAGCAACCCACACGTAACCGACACCTCTGGTCCTCCGGTGATGCTGGCCGTCACGGACCCTCGTCACCTGCCAGCAAGTCACATCGCACGTCCCCAAAGCGGGATATGGGCGGTCAAAGGGGGACGGAGAGAAAACAAAACAGGATTTCTCCAGCTACAGATCGGGGACACTCAGAGGCAAAAAACGGTAACGACAACAACAAAAGGGCCTGCTCCTGGGGTGCTTCTCCTTCCACAACAGCCCACGCCAGAGGTGGCTACTTTGCAAGGAGGGTGAGGAGCAGTCTCCTGTTTGTGACATCAGCTTGCACAGCCGTTTAGGGACTGTCCGCAAAGTGAAGGGTCCGAAGAAACTCGGGATTCCCGTCCTATTATGAGAAGGGGGAACGAGCACCCCGGGGCTCCGGTGACGTCCCTCGGGCGTAAGACACCCTGTGGGGTCGGTCCGCCCAGCCTCCCCACGCACGTCCTAATCGTCCGGGGCCCCCCGAACTCCAGCGTGGGCCCCGGCAAGCTCACGGCCGCGGCCGAACAGCCGTCCCCCAGCCGGGGCGCCGGGGCGGCCGGACGGGCGCTAAGAGGAGCTGACAAAGAGGCTGCAGGCGGGCAGGGGACGCGAGCCCACGCGTGGAGGATGGGAGGCTCGCCCCGCTCAGCGCCACATCGGGAGCTCCCGGGGCCAATCGCCTCCTCACCTCCCACCCGGAACAAATTAATCCTCCGCACTCCGAACTGAGGGCCACATGGGGGAGTTTGGGGCAGCTCCACCCCGCCGTCCTCCCTCCCGCCGCCACCCCCAAACCAGGCCGGATCCGGATCCGAGGAGGCCCGCAGCCGGCTGCAAAGGGAGGCAGGCCCCGCGGCGTCCTCACGGCAGCGGCCAGGCCGGAGAGGGCCCTACCTCAGGCGGGGCCCAGGCCGCGCTCGCTCGCGCTCTTCCTCGCTCTCCCCGCTCGGGCTCTAGCCGCATGGCCCCCCCCTCCGGCCGCCCAAGCCCCGCCCCGGCCACGCTCCCAAATCGAGGCCCCGGCTCCGGCGCGGCCCACTAGGCCGCAAACCCAACCATAAACAAAACCTCCGGCGGCCGATTGGGGGGAGGGGAGTAGGGCGCCGGGCTCGCACGACCGGGAGGGGTGTCCAGTGGGGGAGCGCACAGGGCGGGGGGCCGACCGGGGGGGGGGGAACCCGGCGGGGTACGGGAAAAGAGAGGGAGGGGAAAGGGAGACCGCGGATTTAAAGGGGCCGCGGACAATACCCGGCCCCGCCGCGCTGCCGCTGCCGCCGCCGCCGCCGCCGCCAACGCCGCTGCGCTCCCAACTTTACCTCAGTCTCCTCCACACTGACACCCCGGGCCGCGCCGCCCCTGTCACGTGATGTAAGGTTCCCTCCTCCCCACCCCCTCCCTCCTTTCCCCTCGCGCGCTCGCTCTCGCGCCTTCCCCCTCCCACTTGCCTGCCTGCGTCCCCCGGCACGTGACGCGAAAAGGGACGCGCACGCAAGCGTGCGCGCACTACCTCGCCACGAGCCGCGGCGCTGCGGCTCCGCGCGTCCGCCGCGCCTCCGCCGCGTGACGCACTGTCGGCCTCCGCTTCCTGTTCCTGGCGTCGTCCGGCGTCGTCTGGCGTTTCGGCGCGCGCCGCTCGGGGGCGGGGGGGGGGGGTTGCCGGTGCGCGCCTGGGTCACGTGCTGGGGGCAGCGGGAAGGCGGCGTTCTTGTTTCCTGGGCCCCTGTCCGCCATGTTTTCAGGCCGGCTGAGCGTCGGTGTTTCCCCGTGAGGAAATGGCCGGGGAGTTCCGGGGAACCCAGGCGCCGGGGCCTCGGCGGAGCCCGGGCTGACCCGGAGCGGTGGCGCGCGGGGCGGGAGGCCATGGCGTCCGGCAGTAACTGGTTATCCGGCGTGAACGTCGTGCTGGTGATGGCCTACGGGAGCCTGGTGAGGAGACACCGCGTACCGGTCGTCCGCCTCCAGCCGCTCGCTCACTTGAGCCCTCCCCGGGCTGCGGCTCGTACCTGCCCCGGCCCGTCCCCCGGATGGACCCCCGAAGCAGCCCTGAGCGCCCGCAGTTGGGGACTTTAAATTACCGTCTTTTCGTTAAACTTAACGTTCTTTTTTACTTTCTCTCGGACAGGTGTTTGTACTGCTATTTATTTTTGTGAAGAGGCAGATCATGCGCTTTGCAATGAAATCCCGAAGGGGACCTCACGTCCCCGTGGGACACAACGCCCCCAAGGTAGGTCCTTAAGGCCGGAGGTCGGCCTGGTTCTGCAGCTCCGTCGGGGCCTCGAGTGAGGTGGCCTTTGCCTACGGGACGACTGTGGTTCCCGAGTCCGGCGCTCCCCCGCGCTCGGCCGCGTGGACGGGCGCTGACGCCCGCGCGAGTCCGGCGCCGCGGCACGGCGTGCCCCGGTCGCGGGAGCTCCGGGTCTTGCCTCTGCGGAGCGGAGGGCCTGGGCCGGCCCCGCCGCCTGTGCGGTCGGAGTTCGCGAGCCCGGCGGGCCCCCCGGGGTTTGCGTTCGCGCGTCGGGTCAGCCCCGGGTCACCGAGAGAGGCTGCCTCTGCAGAACCTTCCATTCCCGGGGGCCGCCTCAGCACCCTGCTTCCGTCCTTCGTGTCCGGAGCTGAACCCCGAGGGCAGGAAGCAGCTCCCCTCCCCCCACCCCCCGGACCCGCGGAAAGTGAGAGCCCAGGGGTCTTCGCACCCCTCCGCCTCCCGGCCCGCTTCCCCGCGGCCCGCGGGTCTGTCGCCGCCTCCGCGGCGATTCCGCAAACCTAACGGGGAAGCAGAGGTCCGAGTGCCACCGCCCCACCCGCCTCTGTGCTCGGCTTCTGGGCACGACCTTTTTGCGTGGCCGTCTCTGATCCAGGGGTCCGCCTGCGACCTGGCCTCCGCGGGCGCTGTGAACGCGGGCCCGGGACGGGCTGCGGGCTTCGCCGGGCTGGCCGCTCTGCTGCTCGGTGTTGCTTCCTCTGGGGAGGAATGTTCACTGCCCGCTTCCAAGTAGGGGATCTTTTTTGTTTTCCCGTGGTGTCCTGTTTTTCTAGATACAATTTTGCCACAAACTTTCTTTTATGTTTGTGTATTTGATGAATGCCTGCTTTCGAGGCTGTTTCAGGAAGGCAGGCTCTGTGCCGCCCCGGTCAAGCCAGGACCGGCCTGTAGCAGGGGAGGTGCCAGCCATGTGCTGGGCGACAGTCGGGTCAGTGGGCGAACTGGAGCTAGTACCCGACTCCCTCAGCCCCTGGATCGGTGTCCTTCCAACACCCAGTGCTGTTAACCTTCCTTTTTTCGGTTTTTTGGTTTTGGCTGATGTATTTCATGGAAAGCCTTAAGGAACGTGTCTTGGTCTAAAAACTCCACAGTGCCGCCTCCACATTCCCTCAGTTCTCCAGATGCCGCCTGTCCTCCCTGAGAGGGACAGAGGGCTGGCTACCGGAACCCCGGGATCCAAGCAGAACTTTGATTACTGGGGCACCTGAGTGGCTCCGTCGGCAAGCGGCAGCTTCCACTCAGGTCACGATCTCCAGTTTGTGCATTCGAGCCCTGGGTCGGGCTGTATGCTGGCAGCTCAGAGCCTGGATTCTGTGTGTGTGTCTCTCTCTCTCTGCTCCTCTCCTGCTCCTCTCTGTCTCTCTCAAAAATAACAAACTTTTTTTAAAATTAAAAAAAAACTGATTATTTTGGAGCTTCCTGGACCAGATAAGATTCCTTTTGCTTTAAAAAATTCTCATTTGTATTCAGCAGCTCTTCATGGGTCTTGTTCCCCTCCCTTAATAAAATCACCTTTTTGCACCAAAAAAATAAAAATAAATAATAAGTAAATTTGCATTCATTGTTGGTGGATGTGTAAATTAGTAAAACTTCTTTGGGAAATAACTGGGTATTATCCAATAAGATTGCACACGTGTCCCATCCATAGCGCAGGAGTTCCACTCTTATCATAGAGAAATTAATTTTTGTTCATGTTGTACCGGGAGACGTGTAAGAATATTCGTGGGTGTGCGTGGGTGGCTCAGTCGGTTAAGTGTCCAGCTTCAGTTCAGGTCATGATGTCATGGTTCCTGAGTTCGAGCCCTGCATCAGGCTCTCTGCTGTTAGCACAGTCTGCTTAGAATTCTCTGTTCTCTCTTTCTGCCTCCCTTTCTCTCAAAAATAAATAAAACATTTAAAAAAAGAATATTCATGGCAGTGATTGTGATATTTCCACAAGAAATTCTTAGTCCAAACGTCTACTTGAGAATACATGCATGGTGTATTTGTATTTTGGAATACTGTAAGGAGTGAAAGTAAGCTGAACAACATGAAGACATGGCCACGCGTGGAATTCTAAAATTTTTTTTTTTTAACATTTATTTTTGAGAGGGGGAGGCACAGAATCTGAAGCAGGCTCCAGGCTCTAAGTTGTCAGCACAGAGCCCGACATGGGCCAAAGTCGGACGCTTAACTGACTGAGCCACCCAGGTGGCCCAATTCTGAAGCGTTTTTAAAAAAGAAGTTGTTAGTCACTAGCATGAGTGAACCTCAAAAACGTGCTGAGTGAAAAAAGTCAGAAAGCCATTCACAAAAGTATCTACCATTATGTCCCGTTCAATTCACAGGAAATTCTAGAACACACAACCGTATCAGTAGAAAGTACATAATTGTCACCTGGAGCAGGGAAAGGAAGTCGACTGCAGAGGGACACGAACGTTTTGGGGTGATGGAAATGTTCTATCTTGGTTGGAATGGTGGTCAAGTGGGTATATTCATTTGTCAAAACTCAGTCTACACAAATTGGTTGCGTTTTATTCCATGTAAGTTCAGCCTCAGTAAAGCACTTAAAATCATAAAAAGATAAGTTGCAGAGGAATTCAAAAAGTGTTTCTTCATTTGTGTGAAGTTGGAGGCCAGGCCAAGGCAGACAGCTTGTTCAGGCCGATCTGGGACAAACCAGGGAAGACCGGGAGGGTCGCCAGCAGACGAGGATCGGGGGTTGCGTTCCATCAGCGAGGCGCACGAGGCTTCAGAGTCTGGTAGTGTTCTAGTTCATTGACAGGACAGCGGGCACAGATGTTCATCTGCACAATTTTCATCATTAAACTGCACGGAACATGGATTCCGTGTATGGTCTATTCCACAGTGGAAGTTTCTAAACAGTCACACGAAGAAAAAATCTGCTGGGGCTCTAGCAGCCCTCTTAAAGTGAGCCAGATGAACATGGAATTCTTAACAGCGGTTGCTTCAGAATGAGTGAGGGGTGGCTGTAGTATCGTCTTGAATTTTATATCATGGATGTGAATCAACCTACTTAAAAAATTAAGTGTACTCTAGAAGAAAGCTTCTAATAGGCCTGTGATCCGCCAGGTAGGATAGTCCCCAAACTATTATAAACCATATACAGGTGTCACAGATTTTTAGATGATAATTTCCAGTTGCTGTCCAGTTTTTCTCTTCCTCTGGAAGTTCTTTGTAACGTCTAATCAAGATTCTAAATCCAGTTGAGTCAGAAGTCATGTTGATGCTGCAGAACTTGAAGAAATTCTGGGAGGTTAAAAGGTCTAGTTTAGAGGGTTGCGTGGGTGGCTCCGTCATTTGAGCATCTGGCTCTATTTCGGCTGAGGTCATAATCTCGAGATTCGCGGGTTCGGGCCCCTCGTGGGGTTCTGCGCCGCCAGTGCAGAGCCTGCTTGGGATTCTCCGCCCCTCCCCTGCTCACACACCCACTAGCTGTCTCTCAAAATAAACTTTTTAAAAAAATTTTTAAAAGACCTACGGTAGGGGCGCCTGGGTGGCTCAGTCGGTTGAGCGTCCGACTTCGGCTCAGGTCATGATCTCACGGTCTGTGAGTTCGAGCCCCGCGTCAGGCTCTGTGCTGACGGCTCAGAGCCTGGAGCCTGCTTCATAGTCTGTGTCTCCCTCTCTCTCTGCCCCTTCCCACTCATGCTATGTCTCTCTCTGTCTCAAAAATAAATAAACATTTAAAAAAAAAAAAAAAAAAAAAAAAAAAAGACCTACGGTAGAGATGTACAGTTGGGGAAGTTCTTCGAGAACCTAGTCCCTGACCTGGCGGTGTCATCAGCCAGAGGAGCAGTTGTCGGTTGCTCTGCCCCGTTTCCAGGCTGACGGGAAGCCGTGTACAGGATAAGTGACTGCGCGTTCTTTTCTCCGTGCGAACAGGACTTAAAAGAGGAGATTGATATCCGGCTGTCCAGGGTTCAGGATGTCAAGTACGAGCCTCAGCTCCTTGCAGACGGCGATGCGAGACTGCTCCAGCTGGAGGCGCAGGGGGCGCAGGGGACTCAGAGTACGTGGCGCGCGCTCGCGCTCGGAGGGTGCTCGCATGAGGACGCCCGCACGCTCAGAATCGCTCTGCCCGCTGGGCTGTCCGCCTAGCTGCTGGGCCCCCGTGGTTCCTTTTTGCTGGGCGTGGTTCCTTTTTGCTGGGCGTGCGTGAGATGCGGGGGGGCGGTTTGCCTAGCTGGAGGGTCTGCGGGTGATGCCTACGGCCGGTCTTTTGCTCGACAGGTTGCTACAACTACCTGTACAGGATGAAAGCCTTGGATGCCATCCGTGCCTCTGGTGAGTGCAATTTGCCGGGAGGTTGAGGGTCCTGCAAGGTCATGGGGAAGAGGGGGACCCCCTTTGTACAGATCAGAGCTTATGCTTTTTCTGCCTCCCTGGCCGGCAGGAATTCCCTAGAGTTTTGAGAGTACCAGGTTACGTTGTCCAAGGAAATGATGGCGGCAAGTTATTTCTCCTTCAAAGAGTGAATTCGTTTGTTCTTTAGACCTTTAGTTTCATGAACTGGGTGGGTGATAATTTGCTTGTTTTTCCACAAAAGACAAGTGACACGCTTTTTCAGTAAGACTAAGATAAGTGGTTCTTGAATTTTTTCTGTTCTGTGACCGTTGTCAAGTATGCTTTGTCTGAAACATGGTTTTTATCTTCGAGCCGGGGTGAGTAAGTAGGGGGGTAAATGGGAGGGAGATGCTGTCGTGGACCATGGGTGGAGCCTACAGTTGTGTTGCCAGCACCACGTGACCGCTCAGACACGGCTCTGGACCTCCCGGCCTCTTCATTCCGTTAGAATTTCTAAGTTTGGGAGATTAACTAAAAAGACTAACAAATGGGAGACAGGTTGTGACTGTGTGCTTATCTCCTCAGAGATACCGTTTCATGCTGAAGGCAGGCATCCCCGCTCCTTAATGGGCAAGAACTTCCGCTCCTACCTGCTAGATCTTCGGAACGCTAGCACTCCTTTTAAGGGTGTGCGCAAGGCCCTCATCGACACCCTGCTGGATGGCTACGAGACAGCCCGCTACGGGACAGGGGTAAGCTGGCGGCCACTCCTTCCTGCAGGGCATTGAAGGGATGCCCTAGCCTGAGCCGTACTCTCCTTTCCTCATTCCTCAGGTCTTTGGCCAGAGTGAGTACCTGCGCTACCAGGAGGCCCTGAGTGAGCTGGCCACCGTGTAAGTGTGGAGGGGAATACACCGGAGGGTGCAGCAGTGCTGGCCAGCCCCAGCGACACGCCCTTCATGAGCGGTATTTTCTTTTTCCTTCGCAAGCAGCCTTGACAAAACCATGATGACGAGCTGTCTGGTTCTGCCTTGCTTGCCTCCAAAAGTATGTGTGGCTCCAAAAGAACACAGCAGGAGAAGCCCTCCTACTTCCGTGCCCCTCTTTTTTTTTTAGTTTTAGTTTTAGTTCAGCTCAGTAAAATGTCAGAATTGGTGTAACATGTAGACCGAGAAAGTTGGGGACTTGGGCGGCTCAGTTGGTTAAGCGTCTGGCTTCTGCCAAGGTTATTCTCTCGAAGTCTGTGGGTTTGAGCCCCACGTCTGGCTCTGTGCTGACCACTTGGAGCCTGCTTGGGATTCTCTTTCTCTCCCTCTCTCTGCCCCTCCCCTACTCATGATCTGTCTCTCTTTCTCTCTTTCAAAAATAAGTAAACATTAAAAACAATTTTTTTAAGGGAATAAAGGTTTTTTGTTTTGTTTTGTTTCGTTTTTTTGAGAGAGGGACAGAGACAGAGTGCAAGCTGGGGAGGGGCAGAGAGAGGAGACAGAGAATCTGAAGCAGGCTCCAGGCTCTGAGCTGTCAGCACAGAGCCCGACGTGGGGCTCAAACTCACGAACCATGAGATCATGACGTGAGCCGAAGTCGGACACTTAACTGACTGAGCCAACCTGGTGCTGCCATGGAATAAAATTCTTTTTTTTTTTTTTTTTTTTTTTCAAATGGTGACTGGACCTTGGATTAAAAAAAAAGAAAAATTTAATGTTTATTTTTGAGAGAGACCAAGTACGAGTGTGAAAGTACGAGAGAGAGAGAGAGAGACAGAATCTGAAGCAGCTCCAGGCCCTGAGCTGTCAGCATGGAGCCTGACTCGAGGCTGAAGCTCACGAGCTGTGAAGTCGGACGCTTAACCGACTGAGCCATTCAGGCGCCCTGGGAACAAGGTTCTTCAATACAGAGATTCTTTGTCTTTCAGGTTCCAGTATTTTCCTTTTATGTCTTGGTCTGATAAAAGTAACACGTGCCACCCATTTTTATCACCACTCATCGCTTTAGGAACCTTGTTTGAAACTAAGGTCACCACTAGAGTCAGTTGTTGAGTTTTTGTGTTCTACAAGTTGCAACTTTTGTCTGGCAGCGTTTTAAATGTGCACTAACATAGTTTCGTTGTGATGTTTATACAGAGTTGAAAGTGTGAGGAGGGAAAGCAACATAGAATTAAAAGTTAGTTACCAGCCTGGAAAAGAACTATCTCAGTTTTCTGCCCTGTTGAATGTATATGGCTCTTTCTGAAAAGACAAGGGGTATGTCTGTCCTGTCTCATCTCTGTCCTTAAAACTATACTACCTTGTCCCAAAAATGAAAGGTCCAGGAAAAACTGCTCAGAAGACGAGTGAAAGCAGGGGCGGACGAGGAAGGGCACTTGGTCTGGAGGTCGGGCAGGAGGCCTGTTCAAAGCATGGTTTCTTTGAAAGACAGATACCTTTGGTTCTAGTTCAGATGAGGTCTCTAGAGTCTCAGATCCATGGAGAGGGAAAGGAGACCGTGAGCACCAGGCGCTGGGGCTCACTGCTTCACGGGGACAGGGCTTCGGTTTTGTAGCCGGGAAACAGCTCTGGAGATGGATGGTGGCCGTGGCCACGCAATGACGTGAGTGTACTTAACACTACTGAGCTGTAAACATTTAAAAACGGTCTATTTTACCACAGTTTCATTAAAAATTCAGTCCTTGAGGGCACCTAGATGGCTCAGTTGGTTAAGCATCTGAGTCTTTTTTTTTTAAATGTTTATTTATTTTTGAGAGACATAGAGACAGAGCGTGAGCAGGGGAGAGGCAGAGAGAGAGAGGGAGACTCAGAATCCGAAGCCGCTCCAGGCTCTGAACCGTCAGCACAGAGCCCGACGTGGGGCTCGAACTCACAGACCGCGAGATCATGACCTGAGCCGTAGTCGGCCGCCTAACCGACTGAGCCACCCAGGCGCCCCCCCTAAGTGTCTGAGTCTTGATTTCAGCTCAGGTCATGATCTCACAGTTCGTGGCCTTGAGCCCCGTGTCAGGCTCTTAGCTGACAGCACGAAGCCTGCTTGGGATTCTCTCTCTCTGCCCCTCCCCTGCTCTCTGTCTCCCCCAGAATAAATAAGTATGCTTAATAAAAAATAAAATAAAACTTAAAAAAACAAACAAACCAGGACACGTGTCAGTTGAGTCTCCTACTCTCGATTTTAGCTCAGAGCATGGTCCCGGGGTCATGGATCAAGACCTGTGTTGGGCCCTGGGCTGAGGGCAGAGCCTGCCTCAGATGCTCGCTCTCTCCCTTTGCCCCTCTCTCCCACTCACATGTGCTCTCTTTCAAAACTAAAATATATTTTTAAAAACTAATAATTAACAAAAATTCAGTCCGTGTGGGGTACGTGGCCGGTTCAGTCAGTAGAGCGTGCAACTCTTGACCTCAGGGTCATGAGTTCAAGCCTCAGGTTGGGTATGGAGATTAAACTGTAAAAAAATAAAATTCAGTCCTCGATTTCTGGTTTCTAGAGAGTTTCAGCGAGCCTAGTGAGCAGTAGGCTCTGAAATCTGACAGACTTCGATTTCTACCCCAACTCTTGTCACTTACTAGCTTTGTGACCTCAGGCAAGAGGGCCCTCAGTTTCCTAATTTGGAAAATGGGGGTGTAACTACCATATAGAGATATTGGGATGGCAGTAAATTAGATGTTGGCGAAGTACTGATTTAATGTTATGAGTAAGTATTCAGTAGCTATTTCTGTTCTTTCTTTTCGGTGTTTAGTTTTCAAGGGACTCTTTAGATTGGGAGTATGTTCACGGCATGGACACACAAGGTGAAGCAGCAGAATTCAGAAGTTTTCTTTGGGGTACGTGGGTGGTTCGGTCGATTGAGCATCCAAGTCTTCATTTTGGCTCCTCAGGTCATGATCCCAAGGTTGTGGGCTTGAGCCCCACATCGGGCTCCGCACTAAGCATGGCGCCCGATTGGGCTTCTCTCTCTCCCTCTGCCCCTCTCCCGCACGTGCATGCACGTGTACTGTCTCTCTGTAAAATTAACTTTAAAAAAAATAATAAACTTTATTTATAGTGAGATGAAAATGTTGAGCCAGGGGTGGCCTAGGTGGTTCAGTTGGTTGAGCATCAGACTTAGGCTCAGGTCACGATCTCGAGGTTTGTGAGTTCGAGCCCCGCATTGGGCTCTGCCGACAGCTCAGAGCCTGGAGCCTACCTGCTTCAGGTTCTGTGTCTCTCTCTTAAAAATAAATAAACATTGAAAAAAGAAAAAATTTTGACCCAGAGGCAGGAACTCTGGGAAAAGTGGTTTCTCTGCTACTTCTAAGTTATCAGATGGGCTTTTAGTTGATAAGACAGGATAAGGACAGGGATCCTTTGTGGCTACAGCCACGTTTACAGGATGGTTGAGCCTTGGGTTGTGTTCTTGTGGAAGTCCTCATCGTGTCAATGACCTGCCCTCTCTGTGTCCTCCAGGGTCAAAGCACGAAGTGGGAGCTCGCAGAGACAGCACCAGTCAGCAGCCAAAGACCTCACCCAGTCTCCCGAAGTCTCCCCGACGACCATCCAGGTGACCTACCTGCCCTCCGGCCAGAAGAGCAAGCGGGCCAAGCACTTCCTCGAGTTGAAGAGCTTTAAGGACAACTATAACACACTGGAGAGCACTCTGTGACAGGCGATGGCCGCCGCTGCTGCTGCTGGCAGCGGGTCGCCGGGCCGCTGGGACCCGGTCAGCCCAAGTCCCACTTTGCCCAGCGCTCGTGGGGCTCCTGCCTGGAGGATCATTCTCCAACCTGTTCTCACGTCCAGTTTCAGAGAATCGGTCAGGCCTCGAGTTTCCCTTGGTAGCACTTTTTTCTGGAGTTGAATTCAGAAAAACATGTTTTTCTTCATGTTTCCATCAAAGCTTCCTTAAAAATCTTCACTCGGTTTTGTTTATAGTTCTTTGGCCTTTTTTGCCCCATTTCCCAGTCTATAAATAGTTCTAAATTGTGAGAGTTGGGGGCCCCCGGCCTGGTGTGTCCCATGTCTGCGCCTTCATACACAGGTGAATGGGACCATTTGTGTTTGAGACCTCTTCAAGCTGGTGGGTGGGAGGGCAGGTGCGAGCTGGTGGGGAGGTCTGGGGAGGCCGGGGGGCACGAGGACAGCTTGCCCGGTGCTGGGCATAAACCAGGCTGTGCGGGAACGTCAGCCCGGCCTCCCTGAGGTGCAAGGACCTGCCTCGGGCTTCCCTCGCGCACCGTCCTGAATACATGGAAAAGGGAATGGTGGCTCCGGACGTCCTGGGGGTGCTATGGGGCAGTGAAGGGATGGTCAGACCAGTGCACTGCTCGGATGTTAAAAACTATTTAATAAAATGGACAATTAAAACACACGACTCATTCCTTTATAGTCGCCATTTAATGAAGCCGGCGTAGGACATGTTCTTCAGACCTAGGATCACACCGTCGCTCCTTGAGACCCCACAGAAGAAACCCTAAAATCGGGGCTGTGGTCTTCGCTCCTAGGATAGCCTGTGTGGCTAACAGAAGGCGGAGAACCAGGACTGGCTTCTGGTCTCCAGGGCAACAGCCCAGGTGACCTATTAGGTCTTAGGTCTCCAGGCAACAGGCCAGGTGACCAATCAGGTCCTAGGCCTGGGGTCATTGCTGGAGGCAAACGTGTTGCTATGACTCTTGAAACCCTGGTGACAAGGGTACAGAGACAGAGCCTGCTTCGCGTCCTGGGACCCGTCCCGCAAGAGTGTGAACATGTCTGTGGAAAAGGCCACGACAGTAGAGGAGGTGTGCTGAGCCGGAGGGAGGGGCCGTGACGGCAGCGGGCGACTTGGTGGTTCCACGCTAGCTCCCCTCCTGCACCAGCTCCCCTCGCTTCCCTTTGGGGGGGGGGGAGGGGGTGCTGGGGGCGGGGCGCTGGGCCGGGGTGGGGGTCCTGGGGGCGGGGCGCTGGGCCGGGGTGGGGGTGGGGGGCCGGGGTGGGGGTCCTGGGGGCGGGGCGCTGGGCCGGGGTGGGGGTCCTGGGGGTGGGGCGCTGGGCCGGGGAGGGGGGCTGCTGGGGGCGGGGCGCTGGGCCGGGGTGGGGGGTCCTGGGGACGGGGCGCTGGGCCGAGGCCATCAGCAACTCGCTTTTCCTGCAGAGTTTTCAAGGGGTCCTGGGATTTAAGAAGATGGTCGACAGGTAATTTCCGCTTCTGCCCCTTCCCTTCCCCCTCAGCTTGACCCCTGCACCCTCGTGTCCTCCCCCCTGCCACCTCTCGGACCCGCTTCGCCCTCGTTCGGGGCTCCTGAGGACGGACACGCGTGTGCAGGGCGGGCAGCAGCCCTTCTCCCAGCACCGACCGCCCGCCCCCGCCCCCCGTGCCCACCAGCTCGTGCCACGCGGGCAGTGGTTCTCCTGTCCCGTTCTTCTCGTTCCCTGAGGGAGAATTAGGACAAAGTTTTGATCTTTTATGTGTAAGGAGAATGCAAGTGTGCGTTGTACTAGTCATGTGATAGGTACGCAGTGGTCTAATGAGCCAACGACCAGACGGGGCTGTGTCTCCACCTGGGGAACTTTTAAAACCGCATGTGCTCCGGCCTCAACCCAAAGATTGGGACTGCGGGGTCTGGGACTGCGTAGGATCAGCCTGGTTTTTAAGGGTTCACAGGTGGTTGTGCCCAGAGCTAGCGAGGACTGCGGTAGCAGCGATGCAAATAATTTTAGTGACAGTCCCCATCGATGCCTTTTTACAAACACAGTTTGATGAAGGCGCCTGGGTGGCCCAGCGGTTTAAGTGTCCGACTCCTGATTTCCGCCCAGGTCATGGTTCATGAGTTCAAGCCCCTTTGGATCCTCTGTCCCCCACTCTATCTCTCAAAAATAAATAAAAATTAAAAATATTTTTAAAACATAAACATTAAAAAAAACAAAGGCTAAGTTTGACGAAATCTGTCAAAACTTAAGATATCAAAATTCATATATCCTTGGAACTGACGACTGTACTTCTAGGAGTTTACCTTACATATATATGCCTGCAAAAGTTCTAGAACATTCATACGCAGGAGCATTCTAGACGGCATTGTTTATAAAAGTAAAAACAGGGCGCCTGGCTGGCTCATTCAGAGGAGCATGTGACTCTTGATCTCAGGGCTGCGTGTTGCAGCCCCACACTGCTGGGAGGAGAGGTTACTTTAAAACAAATAAAAATAAAAAATAAAAGTAAAAAAGTAGAAACAGCCTAGCTCATTAAATGGTAATATAAAAATACCGGGCAGCTGTTACACAGAAGGAAGAAAATGTGTACGTGCTGATAGGAAAAGTCCAATTGTTAATTCTACTAATGTAAATGTATGAATGCATGGTAATAAAAAAAGATATACTTCCTAGTATATGATAGAAAAACTTTCTAGAAAAATACACAGACTGATAACTTTGTTGAGAACTGGGGCAGAAGAACAAAGCTTTTACTTTTCATTTGGTATATTTCTTTCTTTCTTTTTTTTTTTTAGTTGCTTTATCCTGAGAGAGAAAGAGTGAGCGAGCACGTGGTAGGGGCAGAGAGAGGGAGAGAGAATCTCAGTCAGGCTCCACATCGTCAGGCCCACATGGGGCTCGAACTCCTAAACCATGAGATCATGACCTGAGCCGAAATCAAGTCAGACGCTTAACCGAGTAAGCCACCCAGGCGCCCCAAGATTTTATTTCTAAATAGTCCCTACACCCGGCGTGGGGTTCGTGAACTCAGGAACCCGAGATCAAATCACATGCCCCACGGGGCTGGCCAGGTGCCCCTCTTTTGTTTTTTTAAACCCATGTATTTATTTAATATATTAATCGCCTCAATGGCTCAACCAGAGACTTAACTTAAAAAGCAAACGGGTGCCTGGGTGGCTCAGTCGGTTAAGCATCTGACTTTGGCTCAGGTCACGATCTCATCGTCTGTGAGTCTGGAGCCTGGGGCCTGCTTCGGATTCTGTCTCCCTCTCTCTGCCCCTATCCCCACTCGTGCTCGCTCTCTCTCAAAAATAAACATTAAAAATAAAAATAACATAAGGAGAGAGGCTACACAGCCTAGGTTCTTGGCTAGAGACCAGCTTCGAGCAGGTGTCCTGCAGATACTTCTCGAAGGCCGTGTGGTTTCTCCAGGCTCGGCAGCCTGTGTGCTCAGAGGGCTCTGGGTGCTGGGTTCTCCTAGCAGACTCTGGACGGACAGCAGGGTGACCCTGATGTCACACAGGGCAGACCACTTGCCCTTGAGGATGTTGGGCAGCTGTCGCCCTGGGTGTCCAGGTTTGCGTGGCAGCAGGGCGTGAGGACCCTCCCTGTGGGTGCGTGGTAACCCCTGGGAGGGCCGATACTTCAGGTCTTGACACGCTGTACCCGCGGCTCCGGGGATGGTCCCCAGCCACGTGCAAGGCCGTCAGATTCAGGGAAGGCTGACGTTCCTCTGTCGCCAGACACCATGGGGATCATCGGCTCCTGCTGTGGCATCTTGCCCACAGGACCCCAGGCGGCACCCACCCCCACCCCCCAGAGGTGGCGACCCTGGCAGCAGCTGGGTTGGGCTCTGGGAGCAGCGTGGGCAGTGAGACAGGAACTCGGAGCACGACTGCAACTCTCAGTTAGTGTATGAGTCTTTTTTTTATTATTAAGTTGATTTATTTATTTCGAGAGAGAGAGTGCGTGCACATGAGCCGGGAGGGAGGGGGAGAGAGAGAGAGAGAGAGAGAGGGGGAGAGAGAATCCCAAGCAGGCCCTGCACTGTCTGTCAGCACTGAGCCCCAGTGTGGGGCTTGTACCCTCAAACTGTGAGATCATGACCTGAGCCAAAACCAAGAGTTGAATGCTTAACCAACTGAGTCACCCAGGCACTCTGGAGCTTGTGAGTTTGACCCCATGTTGTATGTAGAGATTACTTAAAAATCTTAAAAAAAAAAAATTCAACAGGGCTTATCTGAGCAGAGGATACATGTATGAGAGATGTGGGGGAGAGAAATGCATATTTCCCTCGGGTATTAAAAACCTTAATAAATGATTCCAGCATGTGTCTAGCTTAAGTTGAGAATCACGGTAGAATGGAAGGTACTAATTTTTAGACTGGATTTAATAGCCGGGTCTGCCGCTGAGTGACCTTAGGCAACTCACCTGAATTTGCTTCCGTGTGTGCAGCGAAAACTAGGATCTGTGACACGTGGCTGTGGTGATCGAGTGGCCTTTACTAGGTTTAGTTCTAGTCACCCTTCAAGGCGTTTGCCGTCTTCTGACACGGGCACAGAGGTTCTGGTGATGGGGCTGGTGTCTCCACTGCTAACTAACCCATGCAGCTCCTACCTCTGTCGCCGGGGCAGGTGGCAGAACTCACACACCCACTGTCTGTGGCCGACGACGCTGGGCCAGAGGAGAAACCTGTACGCTGCCCTAAGGGTGCAGGACACCGTGGGGCAGGAGTTGGCCCTGGCCAACAAGCAGCTGCTGATGGTGAGTTCCAGCAAAGGTGACCTGAAGCCTCATCCTCCCCGCCCTGCCGAGTCCACCGGGTCCCCAGACTCTTAGCTGCTGCCATCACCTGCCCACTGTGTCTGCCTCTGAGGTTTTTAGCATGGCACTAGGGCAGTAACGTATTTCGTGAAGTGGCTCTCTGCGTCCAGCTGCGGGTGACACATCCTCAAGTCGCAGGGCTCGGACTAGCCCTCGCTCCCCTCACCTCCATGTCCAGCACCCGCCGCTCACGGCCCCTCTCCCCCGGGAGTCCCCAGGTGCCGGCATGTCACCATGTTTGTATCCCGGTGCCTAGCAGAGCTCATGGCTCATGGTGTTCTCAGCAAATATTTGCTGAACGTGGGCCTTCGTCCCTGGAGAAAGAATCACGTAGGCTTCCCCTCCAGTGCGCAGCCTCGATGCGACTGCCTAGCCTTGTGTCACAGCTAAGTCCAAACCGAGAGGACGCAAGCTGGAGCGCCATGGCGGGGAGAACGAGAAAGGGGGCAAGCGGCAAGCCTGACACCATGTTCCGCCCTCCGCCAGGCCCGCCGAGCGGCCCTGCACCAGCTGTTTGAAAAGGAGCACCGGCAGCACCAGCAGGAGCTGAATCAGATGGGCAAAGCTTTTTACGTGGAGAGGCTCTGACGGCATCCAAAACAGAGCCGGCTCCTAACGACTCAAACGCAGACATACAGCGGCCCTAAATCTTGATTTGTTTCAAAAGTGTTTATTTATAGCCATGATCTTAAAACAGCTTCCTGGGTTTTGCTTACCGCCTCTCCGATCTCACTTCCTCTCGTCTTTTCCGTCTTCCTGGACAAATAGCTCTGAGTGTGGCTGTTCCCGCACGGGTGCTGTGGCACTTGGCTGGCAGGAGGCCTGGGCTTCCGGTGCTGAGGCCTGGGGCAGGGCTCTTCCCTCTGGACCTGAATTCCCACCTCTGCAAACTGACAGGGTTCCAAACCCCTGTGCCTGGAGGGGCGAGGCAGCTGTAAGCAAGTAGGGAGCAGTGATTTCTGTGAAGCTGCTGGGAGCAGGTTCAATCTAAGGGCCCTCAGGTTCTCAAGGATTCTAAAAGGTACTGGTTGGTCACATGCAGCTATAGGCCGCAGAGAACATGACTGATGAAGACCTACTTTACATAAAATGACATCACAAGCCAGAGAGACCCCTGTTGTGCAGCAGTAACAGGTGTGGGGGCACACCGCCCCCACCGGGACAACTTCCCTGTCCCTTCACCGGCCGTCAGCATCCACCGGTCTGGTCCTGCCCTCTGCTCTGGGTGGCTGTGTGTGCTGCACGCTCGGGCCTCCCGCCCCGCCCCGCCCCCAGCCTGGCTGCAGCCCTCAGCGTGCATCTCTCATCTCTGACGCCAGGCCTTCCCCCCCCCCCCTCCGCTTTTCTCCCTGCACACCCCACCGCTGGGCACAGAGAGGCAGCAGGTATAGAGAAGGGTATGGGCTTTGGAGTCGGGTGTGGGCTCTAAGTCTGGCTTCCTCTCTTAGTTGTTGTCACCTTGTGTGAGTTGCTTCTCTGAGCCTCAGTTTCCTCTTCCTAAAATGGAGACAACGATCCCCTCTCCTAGGATCATCATGGGGACTGAATAAGATTTTGTAGAGAGCAAGCCTAGTGCTTGCCACATAGCAGGCACACTCCCTTTTCCCTCTCGTGTTTCCCTCTGACCCAGGCCACCCCCTGGCCACCCCCTATGCACCTGAGATGCCACTTCTCCCCAGGCCTGTGTCTCTGCCCCGCGTACCCATTTGTCCTCACCGCCAGCGGCCCCGCTTCCCAAACGTCTCTAGTCGATGACTCACGAGTTCCCGAAGACAACAAGACGGGCTCACGGGCTAGGAGCAGGTGTGACACGTTACAAGGGACAGAAGCAGGCGCACGTGGATCTCCGTCCCTGTGGGGGGACAGCTCCCCCCTGCCCCCCACCTGTCTCTCATCAGCCCGCAGCCACCTCCCAGCCAGCCCTGCCGTGTTCGGCATCCAGGGGAGCCTGGCCCAGAATACGGCAGATCTGGGTTTGAATCCTGCCTGTGTCACTTACCGCCCGCGTGGCTTCGGATGCTTTGTCTTAACTTTCTGGGTCACAGCTCCTTGTTTGTAAGCTGGAGAGAATGCCTACCTCACTGGGCTGCCGTGGGGATGAAATAGAGCACTTTGCAGAGAGGTGGCACACGAGGTCCAATAAACGAGAAGCCATAATGCTTTCCCGCCCTCCGAGACTTCTCACCCTTTCTACTTCCTCTCTGTTACCCGGCTGCTCCCCACCCCCCAGCCCCTGCCGCAGAGCCTTTCCTCCCCCTCATTCCTCTGTTTACCGGGACCCATACACCACCCCCCCCGCCCCCACCTTGGCCCCTGACCTTGGCCTCTCTCCCCAGGGCTTGTCAGAGCCAGCCTGGCCATGGTATTGGCAGGCTGTCCCCCCCACACACACACACCGAGCCCGTCTCCTGCGATGCCCTCAGCCTGCGCTGTCTGGTCTCATCACTTCGGCTCTTTCACCCGGCCATACCCACCCGTCCAACCCCTTTTTCTTCTGGGCCTGGCGCCTTGCCCGCCTCCTCTGCTCAGGAGGGTCTGGCCTCGTTCGAGATGGTTACACGGGAGGCACTCCGGCTTTGACGGGAGGCTACCTGAGGTCTGCCTCGTCACGCCCCGAAGTCAGCCTCCTAAGAGAGCTGCCCTCTTCAATCTCGGTGTTCCCTGAACAAAAGTGCTTTCAGTTTCTGTCGTTTCCCAGCCCCTGGTTCCCCGGGGCAGCCGAGGTGCCCAGAGAAGGGAACTGGACGTGGGGGGTAAGGTAAGACAGATGAGCGAAAATTACACACCGCCCCCCCCAGCAGGAGCCACGAGGAGCAAGGACATAAGACACCACCACGGGGTTACCTCTCGCCGGCCGTGCCCTGGAGGGCCGGAGGCGCGCGACGGGAATTGGCTGGGGCTTCGGACGAGCTATTGATCGAGACCAAGGGCGCTGTGGAGGTGGTGCCGTGTTGGGGCAGGGGGCGGGGGTGGGAATCCAGACGAATGGGAACAAGGACACATGGAACAGGCCTGGGGCTGAGGCGGAGCACCCCCCCCCCCGCACCGGCACCCCAGCCCCCTGCCTGCCCGCTGCTGCTATAACTTGGGCTCTGTTCTGCCACCCTGGAGAGAAGCATCCACACAGGGCAGTCGACAGACCTGATCCTCCTCCGCGGAAGACTCCCCCAGGGGGACCCAGGCTGGATCCCTGTGAGGGAAGGACCCTCGGAGAAGAGCACTGAGGGCTGTGGGCTGATTCCTGGGAGAGGGGCTCTGCCCTTGATCTCCTGAAGTCTTTGTTTCAATTCTGCCAGGCAGGGGAGACCATAAGTCTTCTCTGGAGCCCAGGCCGGAGCCTACCAGGGAGACGGGTCACTCCTCTCTTCCGGACATCCAAGGGGGACTTGAAGGGTGCCTGGAAGACATGGGGAGAAGGGGAGAAGGAACAAGATGGCAGCGGGAAGCGGCGAGCATGCGCCAGGTTTCTCACGGCTACTGCTCTGTGATACTGAAGAGCAGGAGGTCCCCAGGAAGCTGTCGGCTGAAAGGCCCTCGGAGGCCAGGGGGTGATCTGGAAGGTCAGGGGGTCCGTTTGAAAGGTAAAGCAGGAGGTACAGGCCCCCCGCCCCCTCCCCCAGAAACCCCCAGGGCAGCGGGAAGGAGGCTGGGGAGAGCAGGTGGCTGGGCTGGCCCTCAGTGCTGCAGGCGCCGACATTGGGGGAGCAGCTCTGTGTGGGGGCCCTTGGAAAGGACAGGTGCCCGGATGTGGAGCCCTGCCCGACAGGCTTCCTGGTCTAGGCCAACGTGATCCATCAAAGGCCAGACGCTGGTAGGAGAGGAGTTGGTACAGGGACAGCACGAAGGGCAGAGGAGCGAGAGCCAGCTGTCTCGGGAGGCGGAGAGCAGGGGTCGGTGTCCTTCCCCGAGGAGACGGCTCTCCACCTAGCCAAGCTTGGTGGCTGGAGGGGAGGACCTCCAAAGCCCTCCTGCCTGCTTCTGTGTGATATGTTTGATATTGGGTTGTTTAATTAGGAACCAACTAAATATCAAACATGTTCTTACAGCAGTGGGCAATTTGGCACCAACTTCTGGGGCCCCTTCCCCGAACCGCTTATCTCCAGGGCCCCTTTAGAACACCAGTGGCTGCAGCCCCTGCGGGCTTCGCACTTAGGCTGGAGAGCTAGTGCGGGAGCGGGAGCGCGGAACTGGAGTTTCAGTTCTTCCTGTGTCTTTCCCTTTTACTAGAAGCGATGTACCTCTGATCGTCAGTCCTTGTACTTTTTCCCTCCTTATTCGACACTGCCCCCACCCTTATTAACTGCTGTTCCCTGGCCCTGGGACTCTCTTGTTCACTAGTCCTGCCGTGAGGGTCTTTGGTTTCTCTGCTTTCCTTCAAGAGTCAATTGTTGGTCTATCTGCCCATCTACCTCTAGCGACGGGAAGATCTCAAGAGTAGACTCCAGTTGTGCCCTGTGCCCTGGTGGGCGTCTCAGTTACCCCACGGCTGGGGCTGAGTATTCGGGCTAGGCACCTGTCCTTGACGTATGACTGATGAGACACATTCACATTCTTCTCTGATCGCTCTGGTCACCTTGAAGAGTGCCCACCTCCCCCTGGCATGTTCTCAGAGTGTGTGGCGCTGGGGTACTGGGATCAATGGCCACCTGTCAGTAACAGGCTCCAAGTGGAGGAGTGAACACGGCCTGGAAAGAAGTCAGGGAGCACAGGGCTGGCAGGGATGATGACTGATGTGACCACGGCGGTGGGTTGAGTGGAGGTAAGGAGAGAGCAGAGGGCAAGGAGAGTGGACAGCAGCTCAGGGCACTTGGTCGGGGTGGGTGTGAGAGTTCTACTTAAAGATCACTGCGGGCGAACAGAGGACACGGGCCCACCCAGATTACTCTGATCCTCCCCTGCTTCTCTCCCCCACCCACCTCGAAGCTCCGGGAGGGCCTTCCAGAGACCAAGGATCACCGCTCAAGGCGTCCCTGTAGCTCTCGAGGGGGAGGAATGATGTCTCCCTGCCAATTAGAGACTCTTGAAATAGCACAGTAATTTGATCCGGGGATCCGGGGGAATTGTCAAGGACCATCACGAGTGACCTCTCCTTTTCGCTGTTGCCCAAGCTCCCTGGATACTGGGAATTAAATGGTAAACCTCCACCAGTGGACTCTGACCCGCATCCACCACAGGCGGGGGGAGGGCGATGGGGAAACAGAAGGGCAACTAGGACCCTCTGGGTGGAGACTACCCTCCTAGAACTGCCAGAGTACCCTCCTGTATTTCAGTGTTCTCCCCTCCCCTTGCTCTTTTAAAACGCCCCCAGAGCTGCCCAGACGGTGGAAAGTGCCAGGGTCAGGGAGAACCTCTCCCCTCCCCCACTTTCCATTGTCTAAAATCAGCCTCAGCTGTTCCCCAACTTTTCTTTGCTGGTGATGTCAGTCCATCAAAGTGTCTCACCCTGTGCTCCCCCGGGGGAGAGCAATAATGGGATGGAAGGACCTGGAAAGACCGTATTAGGAACAAGAGGCGGAGCCAGGAGCGGAGATAAAGGCTCGAGTCTGGGGAACTCCTAGTCGCTCAGCCAGCAGCCCTTCTCTCTTGCCCCAGTGTCCAGTCCCCCAGCGTTCACAGGTGAGCTCGCCGGCAGCCACTGCTCAGGATGGAGGCCATCAAGAAAAAGATGCAGATGCTGAAGCTGGACAAGGAGAACGCTCTGGACCGGGCAGAGCAGGCGGAAGCTGAGCAAAAGCAGGCGGAAGAGAGAAGCAAGCAGGTGGGTTCTGGGATTGGTCTCTCTTACCCGCTGGTGACATGGCACAGAGTTCTCATGGGAAAGGCTGTGACCGCCAGTGCCAGCCTGTTCTTTGGGTGGGAGGGCCTCTCTTCTTCCCCAGCCTCACTGGATAGGCAGAGGACATCTCGGGTGTTGGTTTTGGAGTGACTGTGTAACCTTGGGAAATCCAGTAGCCCCCTCTGAGCCATGGCGCGTCTGCTGGATCTAATGGGGGGGATCACGTTTTGGGAGAACCCAGCTTCTAGAGGGAAAGGTGGGGCTGGGCATGCAGCATCTCTTTTCCCTTGACCTTTTTTTAAGATTTTTACTTTTAAGTAATCTCTACACCCAACGTGTCGAACTTACAACCCCAAGATCAAGAGTCACAGGCTCTACCGACTGAGCCGGCCTGACTTTGAGTCACAGGCATCGACACCCTTAACCATCCCAGGGTCTTAGATGAACACCCACCATGGCTTGGTCATCCTAGGGTCAGAGGTCCAGGGTCACAGGTCACAGCACCCCTCCTGGGACAGTTGGCTGGGAGTGACCGTGGACGAATACGTCTCTGTGGGAAGGGCACAGGGGTCCGTCGGGGCTCGGGAGCCCTGGGTCTGAGCCCGCGCCATCGTGTGTATGTCTCGTGTGTGACTCCTGGGCCCCCGCAGCTGGAGGACGAGCTGGCGGCCATGCAGAAGAAGCTGAAAGGGACGGAGGATGAGCTGGACAAGTACTCGGAGGCTCTGAAGGACGCCCAGGAGAAGCTGGAGCTGGCGGAGAAGAAGGCTGCCGACGTACGTATCGGAGAGACGGAGGGTGGGTTAGCCGCACATGCAGAGCACCCTGCTGACAGGACAAAACTCCATGCTTGGACACGCACACACGTGTGGACCCACAGAGCGCAGTCACAGATGCACGCATGCGTTGTTGCGCATAATCACAAGCGACATGCGCTCCTGATGGCGTGTTCGTTTGTTCTCGAAGGCACGTAGATGTCCCATTTTTGTCTTATCTTCAACCTAGGAATTTCGTTAGTTCCCCAGGACCCAGATGAAGGGAGAGGACTCCAGGTCCAGCGTGCTATCACTTTTCCCACCTCCTCCCCCACGCCGCATTCCTAGCTTTTGTGTCCAAGCCCCGGCACGTAGATATGTGTATTAATAGGGAAACGCTCATCTCCCAACCGCTGCAGAGCCAGCTCAGGTTTCACAATGGGACAAAAGAGGTCACTCTGACCCTGGCCCTCTATGGGTTTATTTATCTGGGCCAATGTGGGCGCCTGCCTTTAGGGCACAGAGATGCCAACCAGACTATACAGCAGCAGGAAGGGCTCGTAGCGGGGGCGAAGGGGCCACCACCAGACCTTACTCTGTGGCACTGACTCAACGACGCAGCTTCTCTGTGGCTGGGTTGAATTTTCCCATTTGAACATGAAATAAATTGGTTTTTTTCTACTTCATGTTTATCCGATCACCACCTACCTCCCTTTACCTTCAAGCTTAAAGCTTTAGCACAACAGTAAATGAGAGGCAACAAAAGCAAGATGTTTGGAAGAAAAGTAACGTAACAGCAACAAAAGAATGTCTGGGTATTGACGGGAAGACAGTCAGTTCTTAGCATGGAGTTACCAGGAAAACAGGAGCACTTTTTTTTTTTTCTTTTTAGGAGCACATATTTTTAAAAAATCACATTTAGTTTTGGAAAACAGACAGAGTGGGCCATTCACAGATGTTTCTAGATCCTCCATTTGGGCTCTCTGCTCCCTCATCTCCTCTTGGGCTCTCGGCCACTCGCGGCGGTCAGGGAACAGGACGGGGCTGTTGAACACATCGGGCCAGAGGCCACAGACACAAAGGGGATCATATACGTGATACATAGTCATCGCTTCCAAGAGTTTAGTTCCCCGCAAACTATTAATTCTCCCTTGTTGGAAAACTGCAGTGAACACAGGTTACCTCCAGAGCTTTGGGCAGATGCTTGATGGCCTGTTGGAATTACCTGACCACGGTTTCAGGTCTAGACGGACAGATGGTCTCTCTGGCTCATAGGGATAGAAGTTTTCACAAACTGGCGGTGTCAGGTTAAGGAGAGTTTTGTGAGATGTTGGGCGACCGCTCTCCCGGAGAGTCGGAGGCTGAAACAGCAGGTATGTGGGTGGGAGGAGGCGTGCCCAGGAGCAATGAAAAGGACAAACAAGTCTAACCTTCGATCTTGGGACAGAGAAACACAAAGGCTCTAGACAATACCCCGTTTCATTGGGAGATAAAGGAATTCCCCGGGGATGAATTCTATGTGTCCTACGCTGTTGCACGTGTACACACACACACACCATCAGCCCCACCCAGACAGCGGGGGTTCCGCACATTCACTTGAAAGAAGTTACTCACATTTATATAGGACCCATTCCAAACCATTTCAATCAGTAATATGCGGGTAGAAAAACTCATTTGACTTCTCTCCCCATGTTAGCTTTCCCTACAAGTCAGAAGGAACCCTCAGAGGTGTGCCAGAGGCCAAGAAACGGGGGCGGAAGGCTGTGAGCAGGAGGCAGAAATACATTAGGCTAAGACAGAAGCAGGCAGAAAGGTCTCTTTCCTCAGGGCTGGGGTTAGCAGTCTTCGCCTGTGAGCTCAATCCTGTCATAGCCCAGTTCCGTGCAGTTTACTGGAATGACACCAGGCCCGTTCGTTTTCATATCATCGACTTGCTTTGTCCCTACGACAACGGAATGGTCAACACACCCTGTGGCCTGCAAAGCCAGAAAAAATGTCCTGTCTGGCCTTTCAGAGAAACAGTTGGGGGATTTCTGTCTCAAAGATGGGAAGTGAAGGGTTTATAGGAATTGGAAACAGTGCTGAATAAGGAGGAAGCAACAGGTTTAAAGGAGAGAGCAAGGGTCAGTCACCAGCAACATGATGTAGGCATCTTGTGGGGGGAGGGAGCCCCGTCGGTACAGGCGCCCCGGGAAGTTAGTTCACAGCTTAGCTCCTACCCTTGAGACTAACAGAGAATATTACTCTGATGTGGACAGAAGGGGAGGAGAGGGAGCGGAGGGGTCAGGAACTGCATGTTCACACAGGGAGTTCTGGTTATCTGAGAAGCTTTTCTGGAAAGCGTGGGATTTGCTGTATTGCTTGAACAAAAAAAGGGCAAGGGTATGGCAAGGTCAGTCCAAACTTCACTTTTTCCTCCTTGAATTTATCTGAAATCTCTTTAAAAATTGTAACAAAGTATACAGAATGTTTGCCATTTTAACTACTTTTAAGTGTACAGTTCACTGGCAATAAGAACATTCACAGTCAGAAGCTTTTTAGGGGAAAGAGGAGTGCAAGGTTAGGACAGAGTCAGAGGGATGGGGGATGGACACGCACACAGCTGCTGACATATTGTTGTATTGTTGGTCACCAGGAAAACAATAGCACTGGGCCCTTTGCTGCCCACCCATCATGCCTTTAAAGGGTATCAGCAGTCAATCCACCTGTTTCCCTGGATCAAGAGAAGATTATCTGCTCGCATCTACCAGCCTCAGGAATGCAGTGGTGCTCTGAGCAGCCTAGGGCTGGCCTCTGCCCAGGGCTCCAAGCGGCCTCACCAGGGCAAAGGGAGGTAAACAGCGCCCCCTGCTGATCAGCACCCAGATGACAAAGTCTCATTTCTGACATCCTCTCTGATCGGACTTCTGCAAAAAGAGTTGGAAAAAATTCTTAGGCCATCAGGGTAGAGTTTCCTCCCTGTTCTTCCTTCCCAGTTCCAGGAGGGAAAAACCAGTACACAGCATACTCTACCAAGCAAATTATTTTCTGTTTGAATTGTTTCCTCTAAATAGCTCATTGCTTAGTGTTTCTAAAAGGAGACAGGAAGAGGGAGCCTCTGGAGCGAGTGTCTTCAGAACCAGGCATTGAAGGCAGCACCTGGCTTACCTACCAGTCACTTCAGGGATCAGGATTCTTAATCCTAGGTCCTGCCCCACACCATCATCCCGAGGGGAAAAGAGAGTCGCGCCAGAGGAGACATTTGTTACGATGGCTTACTGGGAAGGCAGGGGTTCAAACAAGGGAGAAGAGGAGATCAAATGTTCATGTCTCTTACAATGGGAGTCCTGCGTGGCAGGGGCTGGGAGGCAGTTTCTAACTCAAGAATAGCTCCTCGGGGCACCTGAAGGCCGAAGTGGCAGGGAAACTGGTTTAGCTCTCACGGGTTCCACGGGACGGTTTGCTAGGCACTCACGTAGCTGTTGCACGAGGGGTCTGGTCACAATGATCCATAAAGGTGGATTCCTTCCTGATAAAGTCTTTCTCACCTGCACAGAGAAATGTGACGACTAATTACCATATCTAAACTACTCAAGGTTCGGAAGGCCTGGCAGGTTGGTGAATAGCTGGTGCAGAGTGACCCTCCAAGGTGACGGGGGAAGGACGAGATCTGTATGGACGCCAAGGGAACGAGAAGTCCGCCATCCTGGCCTTTTTTCCCACCCCCGGAATTCCCTTCCTTGACTTTCAGGCGGTGGGAGAGAACCTACCTGGGCCCACCCGGAGCGGAGGCTGCAGAGCGGGGCTCTCCTGAGGCTGGGGCCCAGCAAGCCCTGGCCTGTTCCGGCACCTGGGTTTGGAGCCCGTGAGCGGTGGGTGGAAGCCGGACCGGCTTCGGGTGCGTGGTGCGGGCGGACACCCCGAGGTCCAGCCGACCAGCCGCGGAGCGGAGGCCGGCCTGAAGCGCGCCTTCCGGTTGCCATGGTAGCCCGCGCGCGCGGCGCTGCCCCGCCCCCCTTTGCTGGGCGGGGAAAGGCCCCGCCCCGCGCTCGCGCCGAGGGCCGCCCGCCCAGGGCCTGGCGCGGCAGGGCGCGGCGGTGACGTCACATCCGGGCGGGTGGGCGAGTTCCGGTATTTCAGGGCGGAGCAGGCGGAAGTGGGGGTGAGAAGCGGCTGCAGCGCCGAGCGGAGGAGGCAGGAAACGGAGAGCTAGCAGGGGCTGGGTGGGCACCATGGCCGGGATCACCACCATCGAGGCGGTGAAGCGCAAGATCCAGGTTCTGCAGCAGCAAGCCGATGACGCAGAGGAGAGGGCCGAGCGCCTGCAGCGGGAAGTGGAGGGGGAAAGGCGGGCTCGGGAGCAGGTACGGAGAGGGCGAGGCGCGCGAGGGGGAGCGGGCGCTGCAGCGGCTGGGACCCTGGATGGGGGCCCTCGTTTCGCAGCGGAGCGCGGGCCGCGGGCGCCGGCTGATTCGGGGATGAAGTTGGAGCCCAGCGGATGGGTGGGGCTCAGACGCGGCTGGACCTGAGGCGGACGAAGAGGGAACTGGGTGCTCGGGTAAGCTGGCTTGACCTTTGAAGGAACTGAGCCTCGCGGGGCCTGGAAGGTGGTTTTCCTCCTTCTCCTCTTTCCCTGCTCATTCATTCAGTCCCTCGGCGGCAGGCGCGGCCAGGGGAGGGGCTCAGCGGCCTCTCCCTCCCCCACTCGTCGGTGAAGGGCGGGGTGGGGGGGGGAATTCGCTCTCGCTAGAGGTTTCCGGCCCAAAGGGTGAGAGTAGGTGGGTGCTGCTCTGGCCTGGGAGGGGCAGGGCCAACTTACTGTGCAAGGGTGGGGGTTGGGGGTGGGAACTGCCGGAAAGCCCCCGGCCTGGCCTGCTGGCAGCCTTTCCGCTCCCTCCTCCTGCTCAGGAAATGAGGCTGCAGTCGGCTGAGAGGAAGCGCGGTGCCCTCCGTGGAGGAGGTTAAGGCCACAGCACCGCCTCCCATCCTCTGGCCTGGGGCTCTTTCCTCTTATGGGGGCGACTGCTAAACCTACTGTGTCAACCGACTCGAAGCAGCCCAGGAGGAGTCGGTACTTCGCTCACTGTTAGGTGCGAATGTGCGAGCCAACAAAACGCGCTTGGCCCTAGGGGCCCGTGGTGACCTGGAAGGCGGGCACTTCTGCCAGATTCAGGCCTTTATTGCTGAAGTGTAATCAGTGCAGGCCCAGCCGGTTAAGAACACTTCTTCCAAGTACAGCTGATAAGCCAGTTTGTGTGGCAGAGAGTCGGATGGAGTGCCAATTTCTGTCAAGGTTTCTGGTTGACCTCGGCGGTGTGGTTTATGCAGACAAAATAATGAGTGCCAAGGGGCCGCTAGTGATACTCTGTTGCTTTCCCAGTTACCCGCCAAGGTGTCTCTTTTTTAAAAAGATAATAAATACTAGTTCACTGAAAGTTGGAACATTAAAATGTTGATGAAACGAATGGTGATTCTTGAAACTGCTTTCTGTTTCGAAACAGTCCAGTAATTTTAGTAAGTCACAGGATTTTCCGGGGTCTAGGGTGCAGGCTAGTGGGTGGAATTGATCTCCTGACTTGGTTTTGGAGAATCTTGAGGCCGGAGAGAAAAGTAGCTGTTGCTAAAATTTGAAGACCTAGTGAAGAACTTTTGTGGTTTATTGGTATTCCTTGTTCTCTTCCCTGGTAAATTTTTTGTTCTTTCTGTCTGCTCCTCTGGGGAGTGGCTGAGAATTGCTGTTTTGGGAGGAAAGTGGCAGCGACTGCCCTCCAGGTTAGTACCGACGATTGTTAGAAGGCCCTCCTGTGTTTATTCCTAGGCATAGACATGCTGGGGGCTCGTCTTCTTTGGCGGGGGGGGGGGGTTTCCCCCTTGTTCATTATGTTGGTTTTGAGAGAGAGACAGAGAGAGAGAGAGGGAACGCAAGGGAGGAACACAGAGAGAGGGAGAGAGCTAGTATACCAAGCAGGATCCGCACTGTCAGCACAGAGCCTGAACTCCCCAACGGTGAGATCATGACCTGAGCCGAAATCAAGAGCCAGTTGGTCGCCTAACTTTGACTGAGGCACCCAGGCGCCCCTATGTGAGTAATTTCAATTACTAATTCAAGTGAGATGGACTGGCTGGGTGACTCTGTGGCTAGTGACCCTTTCTCATCTCCTTTGTTCTGGAGACTGGATCCCCTTAAGGAAGGCAGGGTGGCTTTTAAAGAACTGGCCACGTGTTGAGCTGCAGAGTCTTAGGCTCAACATTCAAGTATGGGCATCTTGGGGATGGTTCTAGTGTGGGTGACGCCCCTTCGCCCTGTGCCCTCTCCCCCTAGGATTCATCCTTGCAGGAAAATCTGGCTCCATTTTCCCCCTGGTCTTCCCAGGTGACTCGGGTGATAGGCAGCAGAGTGAGCAGCTTTAGATGTTTCTTAAGTTACTCCTTCCTCAGCGCCTGCCGAATTTGCTTGCTGAGTTGAGGTCTAGTGAGGAAGTCCTCAGATGGGGAAGTGGGGTGATAGTTAAATATCGATGAAACCAGTTTCTTCTTTCTATTCCCCGGCTTGAGGGAGCTTAACCGTTTGACTTTCTGCTCTGGTGAACTTTGAACTCCTCCTGAGGAGGAGACACCCCAAGGGAGGGAGGGGGTGCTTGGGCTACCTGTTACCCTCCTAAGCTTTCTGGAATGTGGGTTTTGCAGGCTCCTCCCTCCTCTGGAGCTGGAAACCGAGCACTCCCTGATGGTATCTCAGGCTGTTAGTGGGATTGTCACTGAATTATTTTTCTGGTTGCTTTGTGTGAACGTTCACTCTTTGCTGGGAAGCTGGCGGAATCCAGAGCGGAGACTCTTGATGTGTTCTGAGGTCCACCTTTCTTTCTGCTTTTAACCTGGAGACTGAGCGTGTACAGTGTAGCACGATGTCAGGTATACTTTCGATTTTGAATTTCCTTTGCAATTCTTGCTAAACTTAAAAAGGGGGCATAAATATACTCAAATGCATTCTTTTTCCTTACCTGTTTTTTGTTGTTGTTGTTTTGTTTTTGGTGGTGGTGATAATACATATAACATAAAATTACTATTTTAACCATTTCTAAGTATACATACAGTTCACCTTACTTGTTTTTAGTACCTCTCTCTCCTAACTTAACTTTGGTGTTTCCGTCCTTTTTTCTGGTCTGAAATATTATTGAACATTATTGAAGAAGCAAGTCGGCTTAAAAACAGGTTTTGGGGCGTCTGGGTGGCTCAGTAGGTTAAGCATCTGACTTCGGCCCAGGTCATGATCTCACAGTTCGTGAGTTCAAGACCCATGTTGGGTGTGTGCTGACAGTACAGGGCCTTCTTGGGATTCTCTCTCTCCCTCTCTCTCCCTCTCTCTCCCTCTCTCTCCCTCTCCCTCCCTCTCCCTCTCCCTCCCTCTCCCTCCCTCTCCCTCCCTCTCCCTCTCCCTCTCTCCCTCTGTCTTTTTCTCTCCTCCCCCCCCCCCCCCCCCCCCCGTTCATGTGTGCGCGCGCGCTCTCTCTCAAAATAAATAAAAACAAATCTTAAAAAGAAAATAAAAGGGGCTTTTGGTCTTATTCCCCGTTTCTAGTCTCTGGAGGGGTTGGAACGCCTGTTGTGGGGCTCCCCTGTTTGTGGGGTCCGGTGGGCCCAGCAGCAGGCTTTATCACCTGGCTTTGGTTTAGATTCACTCTCCTGCCGACTGCCTTTCTCCTTCCCTCGTGTTAGCGCACACACTCCCGGGGCGAGGCAGACAGCCCTTTGCTCTGGGTGCCTCCACGTAGCCTCCACCTTTGTTTACTCTGGGCCTGAAAGCTCTGCTCCTTTCCTTCCACCTGCCCCCCACCCCTGCGGTGACTTTAAAAACCCGGAGAACACAGTGTCTACCCCGACGGATTCATTTGTGGACACCGTGGACCCCTGGAGCACTCCTTTCCTCACAGGCCCAAGCCTTACTTTTGCGTTACTGGTTTCCTTTGATCAGAATTTCATCTGTGGCTTTTGTCTAAAAAGAGAAACCCCAGAGTGGCAGAATGCCAGATTTAGGCGAATCCCCTTCTGTCCTTGGCCCCGATTTGCCTCCAAGCACCAGTGCCCCAGCACTTCCTTGCCTCGAGGTGTGTGGCGCGCGTGCCTGGGGAATCTCTTCTGTTTGGAGGATGGTAGCGCTTAAGCCAAACTCCTTTCATAGCTGAAGTTGTGGTCAGCCACCTCTTCCTTCCTTCCTTCCTTCCTTCCTTCCTTCCTAACATTTATTCACCTTTGAGAGACAGAGACAGAATGCAAGCAGGGGAGGGGCAGAGAGAAGGAGACACAGAATCCGAAGCAGGCTCCAGGCTCTGAGCTGTCAGCACAGAGTCCCACGCGGAGCTCGAACCTACGAACGGCCAGATCATGACCTGAGCTGAAGTCGGACGCTCAACCAGCTGAGCCACCCAGGCGCCCCACGTGGTCAGCTATCACCTAACGTGACTGAATTGCTGCTGTGTCCCTCCTCTTCCCTTGGGATCTTTCCCTCCTGGACAGTGGAGAATCCTGTTACTACCCGGAGGAAAGACCTCGGAGCGTATCCTCCAGGCTGGGCAGAGGTGGATGGACTGAAAGTTCAAAACCACATCTGGACATGCTAGCCCTAGGGTAATTGGAATAGCACAAGGCTTAATATTTCCCGTTCTGGTTTGCAGAAGTTCGTTCCGCCCAGTGTCTTGGAGGACTTGGTTGACCCGGAAGGCATGGGCTTTGTGCATAGGTTCTGGCTTGAAGGAAAAGTCTTCTCTTAGGCGTGCATAGTCCTAGGTCTTGACCCTGTGAACTCCTGTTTCATTGTAAAGAGAGCTGATCCGCTGCAGGAGGAGCAAAAAGAGAACAGTGACTGGCGTGTCCCTCCACTCCATTCCTGGGGTCTCTGAAGTTTGGCGGGGACACCTGTGGCAGGTTCTGCTTTTGATACAGGCTCGTCCAGTGTGTGCGTGCCCTCGGAGGGCACCAAGATGCGCCTTCTCCTCCCTCTGCAGCCTCGTGAGGAATTCTACCGTAAATGCTGGTTTATGGGAGAAGCCGCCCGAGCCAGCTTGCTGTCATGGAAACTGCACACCGGCCCCCGTGGCCTGTTATCTTCTCCATTTGGGTAGCTGCCGGCGAGCCGGCTGGAGACTTAGATCTTACGAGCTTCCTCCCAATCTGGTTCAATTCTTTTTTACAGCCCTAGGCGTTTGAGGGGGAGGTGGGCCAGATCACCGCGCCAGCTGTGGTTTGTAGTCCTCGCCTGATGGCTGGACTTGTTCTTTTGTCTTGAGCTTTCGGCCTTTTTGAGCTTGTGAGGTGAGATGTGAAGACCTCTGCCTTCCTGGAAGAGACAGGACCCGAGAATACTTGTCTTGGTGGCACTTTGAATAGTATAGTTAGGGACGCAAACGGCTTCTTAGTGACTTCAGCTTTTGTGGACTTAGGACTCTTTTTCCGTGGTCGGTGGTTATATAGCTCCAGACCCTGCAGGACTCTGACTCTCCCAGATTTGTATTAGGAAATTTTTGTGCCAAATAACCTGACTCTTGACAGCAGTCTTTAGGGCTGTATCCCTCCCCGTAGGGGCTGGTGGCCCAGATTATTCCTGCAGCTGCTCCCACCCTGACCGCTTGGAGGAAATCAGGCACAATCCGGGCTGTAGAAGGGCGATCACGTGGACCAGGCCCGTGGAGAAGCATCTGAACCGGGCGGCACGCAGAGCAGATCGGGTCCTTGCGTGGCTGTGGCAGTCAGTGTACCTGCCACCGGCAAAGACGTGGGGACGGGGGAGGCAGTCGTGTGAGGGGGGCTTCTCTGCCAGCGGAATTCATCCCCATGCACGCCCCCTCCTTTCCCCGTTTCTTACTCCACCGCCAAGGAGGAGGCATGCGGCGGCTTGCCTTCTGGCTGGACCTTCGTGGGGGCTGGAGTCAGGGAGAGGAGCTGGGAGGAGGCTGAGGCTGGGGGGTGAGCAAGGCAGCAGAAGGGAGTCAGAGTTCAGAAATCTGCAGGAGTGGGGGGCGGGCACAGAGGAACCCCCCCCCCCGCCTTGTTTTGTACGTCCGGCAGGTAGTTTTAGTTAGAAGAGCGCCTCCAGTATCACCTTGGAAAAGGGGGGGGGTGGGGAGCAGGCTGCAGGGATTGGGGGTGGGGTAGGTAGCCGAGCATTGCATCCTTTTGCTTTCTGGTCTAGACGGTTATTCTGAAAAACGTTCTCTTGGCTAGCAAGTCCCCTGGTGTACTTGGATGATATCATTGGAGGCTTAATAATTTGATTTCAGCAGCAAATTAATAGACAATCCAAAATTCCTTCTTTAAGAAATTCTTTCTTAGTTTTTCACTCTAAGAGACTCTTTTGAAAGAAGGCTGCAGAGAGGGCAAGGCGGCCGAGCTCAGGCAGAAGGAGCCCTTCGCCAGATGCCTTTCCTGACACCAGCGCGCTCAGGAACTTGACCCGAGTCCAGAAAGGAGGCAGTACTAACTGGCGCTGGGCTGGGCAGGGAACTGAGTTTCAAACCACTCTTCCTGTGGAGTGCATGGAAGTCGGCTGGTGGGAAGGGGGGCGATGGGCGTGTGTGCGTGGTGTCTGTGTCCGCGCCGGGACAGGTGCTGCCGCGTTGCACCCTGGCTTCTGCTTGGGGCTCTGCCGGGATCTCAGCCCCGCTTCTGTCCGTTCTCTCGATCAAACACAGGCCGAGGCGGAGGTGGCGTCCCTGAACCGCAGGATCCAGCTGGTCGAGGAGGAGCTGGACCGGGCCCAGGAGCGCCTGGCCACTGCCCTGCAAAAGCTGGAGGAGGCCGAGAAAGCGGCTGATGAGAGCGAGAGGTGCGTAGGGGAGCCGGCGGGGCGGGGCGGGGGGGCGCACAGGAGCCCGCGACACTCAGGTCCCTGCGCTTCACTTCAGGGCAGAGTGAGGGTTCTCTGGACTCTGTGACCTTTTGTAATTGGTGTTACCCTATAAATTGACCTAGTGACTGTTAAATGGGGCCAACCAGGACGGCCTCCACTTGGTGAATCAAGGCCTTACTTGTGAGATGAGTCCCCCTAAAGCACGGCTCTCCAAGTGGGGTCCCAGCCCAGCAGCACCTGGGACCGGGCGGAATGCAGGCTCTCAGTCCCTCGCCTGATCCAGGAGCCAGAAACTCTGGAGATGGGGCCCAGCGGTCGGTGCTGAATGAGCGTTCTTAACCCCGGGGCACCGTTGATCATGGGGGTGAGATGGGGGTGGGCGGTGGGGACCAGGGGGAGTTAAAAATACTGGAATGCCTGGACTTCCGCGCCCCCGTTCGGTTAGAGCCCATTATGAGAGGCGTCTGAGTGTTGATTTTTTTTTTTTTTTTTTAGTTTTTTTTTTTCTTAAAGCTTATTTATTTTTGAGAGAGAGCGAAAGAGAGCCTGGGGAGTGGGGGACAGAGCATCTGAAACGGGCTCTGGACTGACAGCAGAGAGCCCAGTGCAGGTCTTGAACTCATGAACCGTGAGATAATGACCTGAGCTGAAGGGAGACGCTTTAACCAACTGAGCCCCCCAGGCGCCCCCTTAGGTGTTGATGTTCTTAAAATTCATCTGATGATTTTTTTTTTAATTTTTTAACGTTTATTTATTATTGACAGAGAGAAGCAGAGCATGAGCATGGGAGGGGCAGGGAGAGGGGGAGACACAGAATCCAAAGCAGGCTCCAGGCTCTGAGCTGTCAGCACAGAGCCCTACGTGGGGCTCGAACTCACGAGCCACGAGATCATGACCTGAGTCGAAGTCGGATGCTCAACCGACTGAGCCCCCCAGGCGCCCCTCATCTGATAATTTTTATGTGTGCCCAGGGTTGAGAACCAAATTACAGCTCACCTTTGTTGAAAATAGTCAATTGACTTCTAGAACAAAGGTGTGTGCTAATGCGTGTGGGGTCAGACGAAGGCTTTCAGAGTCACAAATGCCCTGTCGGACGTACGTTGACACCGTGCTGCTGGGAGAATGTGTGGTGTGGCCGTGTGCGCTCATATTACAGAGTAGGGTGCAAATTCTAGAAAGTGAGGAAGGCCTATTACACAACAGGGTAGGGTGTCATCCTGTTGGGGTGTAGGAAACTGGGGGTGACATTTGTTTGGGTTTTATCTTAGTAAAACATTTCTGGAAAGTTTATGAAGAGTTTTCCTCTGGTGAGCAGGACTGGAAGCCTTACTTTGTGCCTTTAAACTGTATCCTTGAGTATTAAGTGTATATCATTGTCATTTTAATTTTCACTTACTTATTTCCTTACTTATTTTAGAGAGTGAGAGCATGAGTGAGTGAGGCGCTGAGAGGGAGAGAAAGTGCAGAGCCCGACACAGGGTTTGAGCTCACCGACGAGCCACCCAGGCACCCCTTAAATATGTATTATATTTTATAAGAGAAAGTCAATTTTTTTTTTTTTGAAAAGGTTTTAAAGAAAACAAATAGGGGCGCCTGGCGGGCTCAGTCGGTTAAGCATCCGACTTCGACTCAGGTCATGATCTCACGGTTTGTGGGTTCTAGCCCCGCGTCAGGCTCTGTGCTGACAGCTCAGAGCCTGGAGTCTGCTTCGAATTCTTTGTCTCCCTCTCTCTCTGCCCTTCCCCTGCTCACACTCTGTTCTGTCTCTCTCTCAAAAATGAATAAACATTAAAAAAAAATTAAAAAAAAAAAAAGAAACCAAACTAAGACAGGGGAGCAGTGGGATTTCTTGGGTGGCAGGCAAAGAGGGATGGCCTTCTAAAGGTGCCATTCGGGACCCCTCAGGGTGGAGCTGGTGGCAGAGCCATCAGGGCCATGTCTGTCCTTACGTTTGGCAGAGGCATGAAGGTGATTGAGAACCGAGCCCTAAAAGATGAAGAAAAGATGGAACTCCAGGAAATCCAGCTCAAGGAAGCTAAGCACATCGCGGAAGAGGCGGATCGGAAGTATGAAGAGGTGGGCTGCCTTGTGTCTGCCCCCTTCTCTCCAGTGTCCTCGGGTTTCTGAAAAGAACCACGGGGGAGGGAAATGGCTTCCTCTTTGCTTCACTGGGCCATCCGGGGTCTTCTGTAGGTGGCTCGGAAGTTGGTGATTATCGAGGGGGACTTGGAGCGCACAGAGGAACGAGCTGAGCTGGCAGAGTCGTGAGTATCTTGCTTCCCAAGTCTTGCCCTCCCGTTCTGTCCCTTCCCCTTTGGCTTGCGCATTACTGTGAATAAACTAGTCTTCCTTCAACCTTGTTAAACGCGGCCTAGAGAGTGGGCTTTTTTTAAGTCCTAAGAACGAACGTCTACGGGTCTTCTTACTCTTAACTAGTGACAAGTGACAGATGACTTTTCTTTATTTCTTGTAGGGGCAGTTTGCAAATTGAGGGAAAATAAAGACTAATGAGCAGATGGCGAGCGGTTAGCTGGCGGGCCCTCCAGGGTCCTCCCACCCGAAGTCCGCTGCTCCTTGACGCACTGCCGTGGCTGTGCCCACCTGAGATTTGTGTCTTTGGAACCATGTGGCCAGTCCGGGGGGCCTTAGGCGAGGGCAGACATGAAGGGCTCCCCTGTTGGCACCTTCTAGGCCGTGTCTAACAAAGTCCGTGCTGCTGCATATGTATCTGTACCTGTGCCTCCTTTCCATCCCCCTCCCAGACATGACATACCACGTCCATGGTGGTGTTTTCTTCCCATGTTTTGAAAAACAGTTTTTTGTTTTGTTTTGTTTTGTTTCGTTTTGCTGCTTGTTTTCTTGCTGTGTCCTTTTTGACCTTTCTCCCTCCCCACAACCTGGCTTGTGCGATCCCCATGACTGTCACTAACAGCCGTTGCCGGGAGATGGATGAGCAGATCAGACTGATGGACCAGAACCTGAAGTGTCTGAGTGCTGCTGAGGAAAAGGTACTAACCCTTCGACCCACGGCGAGGTTACGTGTACGGTGTGGTTCCGTTTGGTTTGGTTTTTGTTTTTTGTTTTGCAGCTGCCTCCCCTCCACTGGTTGGTTTGTTGAGTGCTTTCTCATGTCTTCATGGAATGCTCCATTCTTTCCCTCTTACTTGGCATCTTTCATCTCTTCTCTCCTAGTTGCTTCATGCCTTTCCACAGGGTCTCTCCTCCCCTGGGGTGATTTGGGGGACTGTCTGGGTTGGGCATCCGTTCCCACCTCCAATTGAGGTAGCAGCTGTGACTCGTTCCCGTAGTGCTTTCTCTCAAGCGCTGTACTAGTACCCGGCATTCCGAGTCCTAGCCCAGGAGGGCCCAGCGTCCGCCAGCTCTGGTAGAGGGGGGAGGGTTGACACTTGCTCAGGTGACCTGGGAACTTCTCTCTTCCCCGTATGCCTTCCAGCTCTCTCTACATATAGGTTCAATTCACGTCTGTGTGTCTCTCTCTCTCTTTTTTTTTTATTCTCTCCTCCTTCCCCTTTCCTCTCCTGCGGTATGTAAAACATTCACAGTAAGTGTTCTGAGCTGGAGGAGGAGCTGAAGAATGTCACCAACAACCTCAAGTCTCTTGAGGCTCAGGCGGAGAAGGTAGGGGCTGGTTGTGACAGCGACAGGCTCTGGGGCCTGGGCCCACCCAGCCCTGCCCTTGACGAGAGACTGGAGAACCTCAGTCCCTACGCAGTCTCGCGAGGCGTCCCGGGCGTCCGCGTTCTGGGGTTAGCGCCGGCTCCCGGGCGCTCTCGTTGCTCCAGTTCCGATCACTTCGTGGCCTCAGGCGCCTGGGGGCTACGTTCTCCTCAGGCTGGTACTCTGTGCTAAGTAGCAATAGTCACGGGTCCCAAGAAGCTTTCTAGCAGACCGACGGGGGCAACAAATAGTAGATCCGAGACCCAAAAGGCGATCAGGACAGAGGACTTGTCTGTAGCATCATGTGGGACTATTTCAGCCACGTGGCCTTGGGGTGTTGCCGCACCTACTTATTAAACGGGAGGAAGAAAAAATACCTCCTTGGGTTGATCTGAGTAAGATCAAAGCTTAGGTCCATTTTAGAAATAAAGAATCCAGAGGATTCTAATCTAAGTGTATCAAGGCCCTGAGACCCTGACTTGTGAATTTTAAGGATCTCTTGTCCAGAAACGGGCCTCGCTCTTTTCTCGTGGGCCAATCAGCATGTTAAAATCCAAGAGGCTGTTCACTGGAAGAGGGAATGTGGTGGCAGGCGGGGCGGTAGGATTGTGTGTGTGAGTTCTACTCTGACGCTCGTGTTCTAACTTCTCTTACAGTACTCTCAAAAGGAGGACAAATATGAGGAGGAGATAAAGATTCTCACGGATAAACTCAAGGAGGTGAGCTGAGGGAATTCCAGGGAAGAAGTCAAACTATTTAGAGGTGTACGAGGCACTAATTTGGACTTAGAGAAGCTGGCTTTGGTTCTGAAGGGTGGACAAGTAGAAGGTGGAGGAGACAGAACCCTTCTTGTCTCACTCATCTCTGCTTCCGTCCGCCGCCGCGTTTCCCCCAGGCAGAGACCCGGGCCGAGTTTGCCGAGAGGTCGGTGGCCAAGCTGGAGAAGACGATCGATGACTTGGAAGGTATGGAGCCTGGGGTCGGGGCCGCAGCGCTGCGGAGGAAGGCCCTGCCCGTTCACCCCTTCCCTCCTTCCCCGTGCACCAGAGGGAGTTGGTGGTGGCCTGGCACACGTCCCGTGCCCTGGCCTGTGCCACAGCTAGGTGAAATGGGTCCACACCCAGAATTGGATTTTTACATCTACAAAGTCTTCCTTTTAATAAGACTTTACCTAGTATTCTGGAATTTGCGTCCTTCCCTTGGAGGAGCCCGGTAATGGCTGCGTTTACTCCAGTTTGCTCTGAAGTGGTGATCTCTGGGGTGAAATGGGGGCCATACGTGGAGGGGCCGGTAAGAGCAGGTGTTGCCCTTTTCGTCACCTCGGCTGTGGGGCCTCTCCAACAGACGCGACCGCGGGATGTCCGTGTCTCAGAGCTGGCCAGTCCGAGGGGCTTTCTCAATGCGCTGTGTTCCCACAATTTGGCACTCTAACAAGGGACAGTGTGCTTTGAGAACTCTGACACACGCTTCTTTGGTATGCTCTGGGTAGCTCTGGATACCGTCCTCTTATCTGGGGAGAGTTTGGGGGGGCAGCCCGTAGAGCAGAGGGGCCAAGAATACTGGTCTTATTTGGTAGATAGAGAAGTGTATGAATATTAACATATGCTCGTTCTTTCTCTGTTTTCACCCACTTAAGTGTTATCCCTGCTGGGAATTGGATTACCTGGGTGGGAGTGGTGTCCGCCTGAGTGCTTTGGTAGCAGGACTGTCTCGTCATGGCCCGTTGGTCTGGGTGGAGGGCAGCGGATCTGAAAATGGCCTGTTGTGGCCGCCAGGGTGGATGTCCTCCTAACCTGTGGTGTTAGACCCACAGTCACACTTTTCCTAATTTCTAATGATTCCCTCTCTTCATTTGCTTCTGATACCTTTCACTCTGCCCCCTGGTTCCTCCCTGTGTTCCTGTGCCTGTCCAGATGAGCTCTATGCCCAGAAACTGAAGTACAAGGCCATTAGCGAGGAGCTGGACCACGCCCTCAATGACATGACCTCTATGTAACTATCTGACAGCAGAGCGGGGCTGGGACCTGGGCTCGTGGGTGGTTGAGGGTACAGGCTGTGCTTAGTGTGCTTTGGTTTTATCCGCTGGAAACTGGGGTCTTCAATCTTTAAAATATTGGTGCTGATTACTTGTTGGCAAAAGCTGGGGTGGCATTTAATGTTGAATCAGTTGTAGCACCCTGTTCTATGTGTGATTTTTTTTTTATTCCCTTAAGTATATTTTTTGTTCATAGTCCCTTCACTATAACCGTGATTTTTCTATTTGCTTCTCAAATTTAGTCTTCTCAGAGGGGACACTGATGAAAGTGGAGTTATATCATCATATAACTGAGAACATAGGGCCCAGAGAGCCAGTGACTGGGGCCCTAACATTGATTGCAAAACAAAATTTAGATCTCCTGTGTGTATTTAATTTGTGTTCTGATATTGAACTTCAGGAGAAATACCCACGATTGAAAATCTCAAATTCGCCAAAAAATTAAGCTAAGTCCCAGAGCAAGCCAGGCGGTAAAAAGCACCAAAAAGAGTGGTTGGGGACTCCATCCGTTTGCCGTGGACCCCTGGTCCTTGATGCTAACCCGCCTCTTCGCACCTTTCCCGCTAACCCTGAGAAGAAGCCGAATGACCCAGGCCGTGGTGTCCGCTGTCTTTGCTCATTCCTGTCGCCTTCTCTTCCCTTTTCTCTCAAATCGCTGTGTGATTGGTGCGAGTCCTTCTTACCTAGAGTCTCCTTACTTTCTCATACAGATAACTGTCACCGTTTCCGCTCTGTTCGGGATCTGCCCCCTTCTTCGGGGAACCCAACGCCCCACTCTCGCTCTGGATTCCATTTGGGTCGGCCCGGCTGGTCCCCAAGGCATTAGGATACAGGGGGGCACAAAGCAACTTATGTATACTTCCACCCCACCCCCCAAATTAAAATGTTAAGTTGCTGGAAGCCTCCTGCCACCCTGCTTTTGTGTCCCTGACAAAGCTGCTGCTGTCCCTAAGGAGGAGCCTTGGGGGTGTGATGTGGGGAACAGCTATTGTAGGTTCTCCCTCCTCTGACTTATATAATCAAAGCCACTTTTGTGTGTGTCTATTCTTTCTTGACATTTAAGCTCAAGTGATCAGAGTCTGTCGGAGGGGAGGACTAGCAGAGGTTCCTGGTGGGGGGCGGGGAGCGTGTGTTTCGCACAGGCTATGGGAGGTCATCGAAGTCCTTCGCTGGAGGCTCCCGAGTCCACCTGCCTGGAAGGCTCCCGTCCTTCTCAGTGAGCTCCTCCTCTTCCACTAGGGGCCAGGTGCCTCCCGATACGCATTCTTGGCCCTTTTTACAGTGGTTCATTCACATGGTGCATCTTCAGAACACCTGATGGGTCTCAAATGTATTACCCCCAAACTTGACTTTACTAGGTCATCCCAAGTCACAGAGAAATACATAGAATTTCGACAGTTTTATGGTTTTTTTGTTCAAACCTTTCCAACATGCTGGAGGCACACTGCCATCTGCCTGCCGGCACGCGGCAGCAGGACACGAGACGTGATCAAGGATTATTGTTGGAAAAAGTAAACAGCCAGTCATGCGTGTTTCCAATAACGTGCACAGGGCGATGGCCAGTGGTTTGCTACATACGTAAGAATGCAAATTTCTGTTAGTAAAACTGTGCCTGGGGTACGTTGTGGAGTTACGCGACAGCTTTCTGCAGACTCCTCTTCCAGTTTGCACGGCACCAGTGCTTCAGCCTGGGTAGTGCAGCAGGCATTGGTACTCAGCTAAGCACCCGAGTGCTGGTCCCTCAGTACTTCGGTTTCTCAGCAGATTGTATGTTTAAAACGTGCTTCTCTTTTAACCAGTTAGAGCCTGGCACAGAGGTTTTCCCTAATCCAAAACTTTCGGTCGTATTGAACTCAGGTTTCTTTCTGTTCTTACCATTTCCTCTTGCTACACAGCCTTTGAGGTTAGGGTACAGATTGCTTTATTCAGCTGACGCTTAACTGCCATCTTTCAGGCACAAAGAATTACGGCGGGACAGAAAGATGGAGGCACCATCCCTACGTTTAGGTTGCCCAGAATCTAGTAGAGAGAACACACACAGGAAGCTAAAGTGGGTCTGTCGTTAGTGCCACAAATAACAAGCTTGTGGGAATTGAGAGCGGGAACGAGGTTGGTTCCGGTGGGGATGATTGGGAGAGACTCACAGAAGGAGGCACAGAGTAGGTACCTAATAAACATGCAAAAACTTGCCTCTTCGTTTTTACTGGGTTCCAAAAAATTGGATTTCTGACAAACAGATTTGATTGAGGGATAGTGGATTTCGAGCATTTTGGTCAAAGAGAAGCAGAAAAGTAGAGACATAGCCGGAGACGGGAAGGACGTAACGGCCGTGAGGGTAGATTTAGACAGTAGGGGCAGGCGCGTGTGGGAACCAGGTGTGGAGTCCGAGTTTGTAGGCGATGGGGGTGCCGCGGGAGATTTCGAACAAAGATCCGTTCTGATCTGAGGAGCGAGAGAGAAGAGTTGATTCTGCAGCTGAGTCAGTGTTTCACAAGGGAGCAGATTATCAACATGGCCCCCCAAAACGGTGATTCTCAAATTTCAGTCACTTGCATACTACTTGGGGGCTCATTTGCATACTACTTGGCGTTTGCCATATTCCTGTGCTCCCTACGTTACATTTTATAATTACGCTTATTTTCAAATTTGTGTTACTGTACATAATTCTAATTTGAAGTCAAAGGTTTCATGCGTGCTAATGATTTTTTCCTAATGCACATTAAAACAATATAGCAAATAAGTTTTTCTATAATTTTTTAATGTTTATTCATTTTTGAGAGAGAGACAGAGTGCAAGCAGGGGAGGGGCAGAGAGAGAGGGAGACACAGAATCTGAAGCAGGCTCCAGGCTCTGAGCTGTCAGCACAGGGCTTGAACCCACGAGAGATCATGACCTGAGCTGAAGTTAGACACCTAACCAACTGAGTCACCCAGGTGTCCAGCAAGTATGCACACTTGGAGAAAGGCCGGGATAGGTTACGGTGGTTTTCCCAGAGGTAGTCCTCTGTACAGAGGCACCGGAGACAGGCACTGTGAATAACAGCACAGTGATGAGGAGGAAAAGTCAAGAGTGACTGCTTCTGAGCCTAGGAGAATCGTGGCATAAAAGCGTAGGGAGGTCACCTGGGCCTGGTGTGAAGAAGCAAGAGAAAGTAGAGGAGAAGAGGCGTCTGAAACCCCGGCAGGTATCCAGGTGAAGACAGAATTCTGGGGCTGAGGGGAGAGGCGGACGTAGAGGAGATTTGGAACTCCGGAGGGTGGCAGGCACTTTAGAGCATGCGAGTACATCCGAATCCCGAGAGACAGCTGCACGTGCGGAAAGAATTCAGCAAACAGGAAGCCCTGTGCAGTGGGAATCCAAACAGAACCGGTTGGAGGGTGGACGCGGGACGGGCTGTTATGCTGGTTGACACACTTACGGCTGGATGGCTGCCAGCGCTCCTTGCTTGCAGCAGGTTGCAGGAGAAAGAGAACTCAGGTTGAGATGTTGTCATTGATACTTTGTTAATTTGAGGGTGCGCTTTGAGCATTAAAATCAAGGAGAGAAGCCTCAGGTCAAGGAGCAGAAGAGTGGACTAGTGGAAAGAAAATAAAGGCAACAAATCGAGCCCGGAGCAGCGATGTGCAGGCCACATGCAGGGCCTGCCGTGCGCCCAGAGTGTGGCCTCCGTGGCTGAGGTGCCGATGTTCGGTGCTCTCGGCTCGCCTGAGTAGGATTAGCCGCGTGTGGCTAGTGGCCGCCTGCTGCCTTGGGTAGTGCATCTCTAGGTGTTTCAGGGACAGAAAGAGTTGACTGGGCACAGAGAAAGTCTTACAAAAGAAAGAAGTATCTGAGAATGGACAGATGTCGGGGAAAAGTGAGGTCTTTGACCTCTGGTGGCCTCTGTCTCCGCATGGGCATGACCGGCGTGCGGGAGGATGGGAGCCAGTGAGCCACGGTAGCAGAGTGGAAGTTGAACTAGTGAGTGCCGCTAAATTCAGTCTTCCAGTGCCGGCAGAAGCCGTCCTGTGTTCCTCGAGCCTGGACTGGCGATGGGAACGGGGTCAGGAAGCAGCCTGCATGATCCCGGCGCAAAGTGCTTGAGCTCTTAACTTTTCCCTCTTAATTCCTTTTTTTTTTTTTTTAAGTTTATTTATTTTGAGAATGAGTGTGCGTGCACACGCACAAGCAGGGGAGAGGGGGAGAGAATCCTGAGCAGTCTCCATCCATGTTGTCTGCACACAGCCCGAGGCGGGGCTCGAACTCACGATCTGTGAGATTGTGACCTGAGCTGAAATCAAGAGTTGGATATTTAACCAACTGAACCACCCATGTGCCCCCCCCCCCTTAATTTCTAAGATCAAACCACAGGCTGATGGGTTAGAGTCCGTTCTAGCCTTCCTTACCCTTGGGATGCGGCACAAGGCGTGACTCAGGAGAGTTACCTGCTGTGTGGAACTGCCCTGTTGTCCTGGGCTCCCTTGTCTTAGCCACACCCAGTCCCTTTCTTTCTCTATTGTACTGGTCGACTACTCCCCAGCCTTAATATTAGGGAGAAGTGGAAAAAAAAAAGAAAAGCAAAATCTGTTCTTTCTCACGTCCTGAACTGTGAGACTTTAGAGCGGGCGTAGTTCCCTTTTACCGTTAAGCGTCCCCACTCCCTTTTCCTGCTACAGAATGAAATGGCCCAGATTCCGACCAGTGAGGCCTGGGGATGTGTAGCATCTGTGGGGTTGTTCCCTGACTTAATCACCAGAGATCGCAGAGCTAGAACCCATATTCCTAAGTTCAGCGTGAGAGCATGGCCACACTTCCTTCTGGCCTCATACGGTTCTCCGGAGACCGTGTGCTCAGCGCTCTAGAGCTTAATCAGGCAAGAAGGTGCTTCCACTTCCCTGTCTCTACTTCCCTATGCGGAACAAATCCCTCACTGACCGGGCCGTTTGGAAGGGTGAGATTCTGGTAACACCCTTCATCCCTGCGACAGGAGTGGGAGTCGCACTCACTGTCTTGGATATGGGCGCTCCGGAAGAGTCAGGCGGCACTGCCCACCACACAAAGCTTTAGAAATGAGAGTTCAGGGGCGCCTGCGGGGCTCAAGAGGTTAAGCGTCCGACTTGAGCTCAGGTCATGATCTCACTGTGAGTTTGAGCCCCGCGTCGGATTCCGTGTCCCTCTCTCTCTCTGCTGCTTCCCTGCTTGCATGCTCTGTTTCTCAAAACTACATAAACATTAAAAAAAAGGGAGAAAAAAGAAAGATGAGTGTTCCACAGAAATTTGAACCCCTGCATTTGTCAGAGAAGCCCCAGTGAATGAGACAGGTCCAGTCACAGGCCTCATGGGGCTTCTGGACCAGTGTGTTTCTCCGTGGCGGACACTTCTGGGACGCACGGAACAGCCCCGCTTAGCGCTGTCTCCTGCCCAGCACGCATATGCGGGGTCCTCTGGTTACCGTATTAGAACCTGCCCTATACATTTCCAGATTTCTTTCCAAGGGGAGAGACGGGGCAATAATTGTACACGTGTAAGAACCACTTGCACGTTTAATGAGAAGTGCAATTCTAAAAGTTCGCTTTAATTCTGCCTTTTACTACAACTCTTACTTTGGTTATAACGTGATCACTCTGTGTGTGCGCGTGTTGTCTGTTTTCACGGCGTTCATAGAGTGGCCCTGCTGGCCGTCCTCTTCAGGGAGAGCCGCCGGGGGCAGGTGCCCGAGCAGCGCACCTTGGCCGTGGGCAGTCGCCCAGAGATGCAACGGATTTTCAGACGAAGCGTATCTCTTGGGCTTGCTTCGGCAGCACGTAGCACAGACATTGGAAAAAGAGGGTGCGTCTTTATACTGAGGTCCTGAGACCGTTTTGAAACAGACTGTGAAGCCTTGGAAGAAACTTGTTTGTGAACTCAAGAGACTGGAACTAGTAGAACGGGAAGTTCTGTCCCCAAGTTCCCGCCCCCCTGTGCTGGTGGGACGGATTTGGTTTCTCTGCACCCCCTTTAAGGTGCGCTCCAAGGGGAACATTCAGCTAAAGTCCGTGGTTTGAGCACTTACCTACTTCTATCAGGAGTGCTTTTGGTTTTAAGAAAGCTTAAATAAATAGGGGACTGACTTTTCTCCTGTAATAACAAGTCCAGATTTGAGCAGGTGTGGCCGGGGGCAGCTGGGTCTCTGATCCTCTTGGCCTCTTGTGAGGTTGAAATCTGCTGCTCTCACCCTCACGTTCGTGTTCAGGCAAGAAAGCGAGCTTTCCAGCGAACCGCCCCCTGCATCTTACAGGCCAGAAGCGGACCCCAGGATCACCCCTAACTGCAAGGGAGGCTGGGAAAGAGCAGGGTCGTGTCCATTCACCTTCCCTGGGGCTAGACACACTGCCGACCCCAGTGGGGTTGGGTTCTTTTAGAAGAGGGGAGGGGGGCTTTGATTGGCGCCTCCAAGAAGCAGCACCAGAAGGCGGGATTGAACGGATGTAGGGATATTGGTCCCAATTTATCATTCGCAATGCTGGATTGAGTGCTTTTACAGAAAAACGTACCAACTTTTTACTTCAGTTCCTTTCAAACCCTGGATGTTGTAAATGTACTTCTGGAAAGCCAGCCGTGCTCCTTCCGGTGCCCCGTGTCCCCTTCTGTTTCTCAACCCAGGGAGTAGGTACCTTTGTGAAGGAGATCGGTTTTTCCCACTCACAGCGTTGTCCTTCCAACTTGTCAGCCTGGGATTTTTTATTTTATTCCTTGTTGGTCTTCGCACTGCCTGCCTGCCTCTCCCTGCACCGGTAGGAGTCCTCACGCCCACCTGCCTCACGGATGCCCCTGGTGGGCACTAGCGAGTCAGAAGATTCCGGACTTATTTCTGGTATTCCACTGACCTCCCCTTTTTCTCTTTCTCCTCCTGTTTCCTCTGTTGCCGCCGCAGAGCATCTTGACAGCCAAGTTGAGCAGAATCCTGTGCTCTCTAGTGAGCTCAGGCTAACGCTGCGTGATGTGTGTGGCTGATGGGCAGGGCCCGCTGGTGCTCACACCACTGACCTGGGCCCCAGCAAAACGCCGATTGTGTCTCGAGTCATTTTGTCGTAAGCAAATTCCTTTTTTTTTTTTTAATTTTTAATTTTTATTTTATTTTTTTTAGCGTTTTTATTTTATTTTTGAGAGACATAGAGACAGAGAGTGAGCAAGGGAAGGGCAGAACGAGAGGGAGATACAGAATCTGAAGCAGGCTCCAGGCTCTGCGCTGTCAGCCCAGAGCCCGATGTGGGGCTCCAACTCACAGACCGTGAGATCATGGCCTGAGCCGAAGTCGGCCGCTTAACCGACTGAGCCACCCAGGCACCCCGCAAATTGCTTTTTAACTGGGGCGGTGAGAGTATTACTGACTTCCCAACCACAGCGTTGAGTGAGAACAGTTGATAGTGCGTTTCTATCCCTTCTCGAGACAAAATGGGTGAAGGAGAGACGGCCCCGAGAGAACCGAGCGAGGAAACCTGGGAGAGTTCTCTGGTCTCTGCCCACCCTTGCAGTCCTTTCCCTCGTGTGCTGCCTGGGCTGTGTTCCCCTTGGCATGGATGTTTTCTAACAATAAAAGGACCGCTTGGACAAGATGTCGTGACTGCTTCGTCTGCAGGCCCCGCCGTGGGCCCTTCTGACGCGGGGCAAACAAGGGAAGGAAGAGAACGGGGTTCGGGCTCTCCGTAGACCTGTGGTTTTGCTTGCCGGGTATTCATTCAGCTGCTGGTTTTCTTCCTGACGTTTTCCGTCTTGTTTCTTTTTGCTGGTTTTATGTTTAATTGTGAGTAACTATCGTAAGCTGGTTGAGCAGTAGCTCTACAGAAACCTCAGCCGAGCTCTGCGTATGTTTGCTAGTGCTCTTGGCTTGGTCTCCTTCAGAGATTCCGTGATCGGCTGCGGGGGTCTTTCATTCACCCGCCAGTTCCTCTCCTTTCCGTTTCGGGGGAAGCCGAGAGCGCGTGAGGACCCCGCGGTCTCAGGTGGAGACTGATACTTTCACTGGTAGAAACGTGCCCGTCCTTGTTCTCAGTGGCTGCCCCGCCTGAGCCGGGTCAAGTAAGTACCATCTATGGGCCAAGCCTGGAAGAAAACGCCTGGTGCTCAAGGCTGCCTCCTTCGGGGCTGACAACTGAAAGCCTTGGACGGCGGTGGGCGTGTGAGGAAATGACTGAGAGGCCCCAGCCCCTTCCCGAAGAAGCAGGGCCACCCCAGCGGCCTGGGGGCGGGGGGGCCCCCCCGCTGAGGTCCCGCCGCGGTGGGCGGTGCAGCGGCTCAGGCCTGCGGCGGGAGGCGTCCTCCCGGAGGGTAGACCTTGGCGTTCACTTCTGGTGCTAGTCACGTCTCTCCTTCACACCCACCAGATAAGCTGAAATGCACCAAAGAGGAGCACCTCTGTACACAAAGGATGCTGGACCAGACCCTGCTCGACCTGAACGAGATGTAGAGCGCCCCCGGCCCGCCCCGCTGCCGCTCCTCCCTCTGACCCCGACTCCGCCTGAGGCCAGCCTGCCCGAAGCTGGCCTGGAAACTGAGGGCTGATCTTTAACTGGAAGGCTGCTTTCTCCTTCTTGCCGCCCCTCCCACCCAACCCCTGCGTCTTTTTCGCCAAACTGTCTCTGCCTCTCCCCAGAGACTCCAGTCGGGCTTGAGGCTGAGCACTTTTGGGAACAACGTTTAAGGGAATGTGAGCACAATGCAGTGTCTTTACAAGCATGTTGTGATGTACACATTTCGTAATGACCTTTTTTGTTGTTGTCGGTGTAGCGACCGTTTGTAAAACATTCCTCATAATCCCACAGTTCCGAAGCAGCAGTCTAACCCCTTCCTCACATTTGGAAAGTAACTTTTCAGCTTAACGCACACTGCTCTCTCCACAGAGGGGGAGCGCGGCCAGGGCCTGCCCACCTACCGAGGGCCAGAGCCCCGAAAGATGCCCACTCTGGGAAGCTCCGTTGTTCTGTCAACGGAGAGCACCAGCCAAAAGAGAAAGGTGATTCCAGGAGGAGTTAGCCAAAAAAGTGTGGCTCAGGGTTTCAGCTTTAAGGTATCTTTGAGCAACTTTAATTTTTTTTCATCAGAAGTGACCAAATTAAGGTGTGAGACTTCTATCTGAGACCAAATCCTTGTCCTATCCTTACCCCTTTCCCAACCGCTCACAGAATGGATTATGTCCCCGTTAGGTCGAGGTGACCACTTATTTGCTCTCCTGCCTCCTTGAAAGAAAAAAAGGAAATTATGCATTTGCCACTGATTTAGCCACATGAAACAAACTCATCTCCTCACCCTTTTCTGGGACCGAAGCTGCTGTCTCTAAAAGTGCCATGTCATTGTGTTTTGTATCAGTGCTGGAGAAATCTTGAATAGCTTCTGTACAAAACTGTTTTAAAGTTTTATATTATTTTGAAACTTTGCTTCTTTAGGGTGGGGGCACCTTGGCCACCCCATCGGGCTGAGAACTCTCTACAGTCTGTGGGCTGACAGTGTGCTGATCTTTTAAAGTTTCTTTCCCTGCCCGATCCCCCTTTTTGGTGAGGTTTCTGTGAGGTCTGTTAGGTGTGCATCCTGCAGCTTCTTGGCTTACCATGCACTCTCCTTTGGTGTGCTCTCTCCGGGGGCCGACTGAGAGAAAGAAACCAATCGTGCAACTGTTTTGATACTGAAAATTGACAAGTGTCTTTTTGAAATAAAGAACCAGTCCCTCCAACCCTCGGATTTTTGACTTTTATTTACTAATCCATATGCGCTTTCTTCACAGGAACTATGAGGTTTGAGTTGAAAATCAGATCTTTTTGGTTGGTGGCAACAGGACATAATAGCACATGCTTTGGGAGCAGGCCACCAAAACCAGGTTCAAAACTCAGCTCGGATTCTTACATGTATGTCCTGATAGAAATAAGTTGGTTTATTCATGTGTACAACAAAGATAATGTGTGTTACGAGGGTGAATGTGAATATTGGAAACAGTGGTTATGTGCCAGGCCTCTTCTAGGCTGCTTAATTTAGCACTGGCATGTTCAGTGCTTTTTCTTTACAACTGTGTTAATTCTTCTAAACCACGGATGTATTAGGCTCTGTGCTCCTTAAATTATTTCGACACTGTTCGCACACTGCCCTGCAACTGTGCTTTGAGCTGATAGTCCGTTGGGTATTTGGAGAGCACAGGTTGATTTAATCAGGAGTGTTTGCTCAGAGACAGGCTGTGCAAGTGGACAGCCTCCGAGGCAGCCTTCCGGGCGCCAGTGCCTGGCATTTCCTGCACTCTGGCCTTGAGGCTGGACACAAGTCTGACTCCTAGTAAAAAAGACACAGCTTCCTTGGCAAAGTCAGCTGTTTATGATAGAGACTGCAAAATTTTTCCATTTACAGGCACCGGACCAATGCTACCTGGAAATTATGGCCAACAAAACAAAACAAAACCCACCTAAACTTTTTTTGACTAGGAGCTGAACACAAGGTAGGCAACATTAGAAATTAAACTGGGAGAAGTTAGTGCTTCCTCCACATTTTGCTCGTTTCCTTGCAGCCAAGATTTAGGGAAGTTGCCCTCCGACCACGTGGCAGGCTTCGTGCCTCCGGTTGCCACGCGCGCCTGCTGGCCCGGCAATCCCACAATTCCCAGCTGGGAGGAGGCACCGCCCCCTCGTGACGTTGCGCTCGCGGATTGGCCGGCGCTGGCGGGCCGCGGCTGCAGTCGAGCGGAGGCGCGGAAGCGGCAGTCGCCATGACGGGCTCGGGGGTCCCACGGCCCCGACGGAGCCGGCTGTTTGTCGGCTGGTCGACGCCCCGCGTCCCGCTGCTGCTTCAGTGTCTGCTTGGGACCCTGGCCAGCAAACTCAACGTGCCGCAGGTGTTGCTCCCCTTTGGCCGGGAGCCGGGCCGCGTGCCCTTCCTGCTGGAGGCGCAGCGGGGCTGCTACACCTGGTGAGGCGTGCGCGGGCTTCCTCTGGGGGCCCTGCCGCCAGGCCTGAGGACGCGTTCCTGGGAGCGGGGCGCCTGGGGTGGGGGTGCCCGGCCGCTCGCCCGGGGCAGCTCTCTCCGCGAGGGCTCCCCGCGCGACGCTGCGTTACTGTGTAATGCGCCCGCAGAAGGGAGAACTTGGGGGACGGGAGGAGGTCCCCGTTGGGTGGACAGGCCCTTCCCCGGTGTGACGGCGTGCTTCGCGGGCGACTGCCGCGCGGAGGGTGGGCGGCCGCGACGTCGCCGGGTGCGAGGGCCTCGCGGGCGTGTCCGGGCGCCACTGGGGCCTGAGCGGCACTGAGGTTTGTGCGGTGGAAGCCGCTCACCGCCCGCTCGGCGGCCCGGGGTCCGCGCGGCCTCGTCGGGGGTGAGGCCAGGAGGTTCAGCATCAAAGCCCCAGGAGGAGGTTTTTGGGTGTTTTGTTTTGTTTTGTTTTTGTGGTTGTAGCTTGAGTTGGACTCACGCCTCATAATTGAGGCAGTCTTTCTACCTTAGTAGCCCAAGTTCTTATTGGACTGAAACGCATTCCTCAGAGTGGGAGAAATCTACGCCTCTCATTATTGGAAACACATAAGTGTGTTTACAGACTGAGCGGAGAATATAGCAATCCTATTTTGTTTTCTTCTGTTTTAAAATTTCATTTAGAGAGGGGGAAGGGAGAGCCTGGGGGAGGGGCAGAAAGAGCGGGAGAGAGAGGACCCCAAGCATGCTCGCGCCATCAGTGCAGAGCTCGTGGCAGGTCTCCAGCCCATGACCCTGAGATCATGACCTGAGTCGAAATGAAGAGTCGCGGCCCAAGTGACTGAGCCACCGGGCGCCCGGGTAACAATCCTATTTCAGATATTGAGGGAGGAATGCAGGACTTGTATCACTTGGCACAGGGATCGTTGGGAAAGGTCTCATCAGTCTCTCGCTGACATCTTGTGTCTCTAAGCGTGGTTCCTACTTTAAAGTGTCATTTAAATGCACCTCACAGTATGTAACATGGAAAACTGGAAGAATCTGTGTTCTGCTACGAGTTAATTTTAACCCACATTCTTAGTTCAGACTCTTAAGTGTTTTATCTTGGCAGGCACTCCACCCACCATGACGCAGTAACGGTGGAGCCGGTATATGAAAATGGCACCATATGTTCCCAAAAAGCACTGCTCATTGCAGAGTCTTCCCAGCCCATTCGCCTCAGCAGTATTATTATTGCCCGAGAGATAGGTATGTTGAGATAAAACCCATTATATACACATATATAGTACCTGGCACGCTGGCCCTTACGGAGTAGAAACCCTAGTTATTTGAATCAAGAAAGAAAGGAAGGAATTATTTATCGGAACTAGCTTGGGTGTGTTAAGGTCTGAGATGGGTCTTGAATAAGGCAAAAGATAGTATAAAGCAAGTGCTTCTCGAAGTGAGATCTGCGAGCCGGTGTCATTGGCATCATCAGTATTGCCTGGAATGTTGTTAGAAGTGTAAACCCTTGGGGCGCCAGGCTGGCTCAGTAGGTGGACTGTGTGACTCTCGAACTTGGGTTATAAGTCCAAGTCCCACGATGGAGGTAGAGATTACTTAAGAATAAAATCTTTAAAAAAAAAAATTGGGGACACCTGGGTGGCTCAGCCAGTTAAGTGTCCTGCTCTTGGTTTCAGCTCAGGTCATGATCTCATAGTTCATGAGTTTGAGCACAGAACCTGCTTAGGATATTCTCTCTCTCTCCCTCTTTCTCTGCCCCTCCCCTCCTGCACTCGCTCATTTTCTCCCTCTCTCTTTCAAAATAAACTTGAAAAAAAATTTTTTTAAAAAGAATAAAACGTTAAAAAAAAATTAAAAAAAAAGGAAAACAGATGTAAATTCTCACACCCCATCTCAGATCTGCTGAATTAGAATCCCAAGAGTGAACCCAGGGGATTAACAAGTTCTCCAAAGATTCTCATGCACTCTAAAGTTTGGGAGGGCACCAGTGTACTTTAGACCAGAGCGGCTCGAGAAGTGCTATTTGTACCCAAAATCAAAGCAAGGCTTTTTGCATCGTAGAGTTTCTGGCACTTCATTGCTGTATTGATAGGCCAGAAATATCTGTAGAGTTTTAAAATATTTTCATAAGTGATATGTCTGTACTGTGTTATTAAAGAGTTCAAGTTGCTTGGTATATCATATTTCATATGATTGGAGATGCTATTAGAAAGCTGTGGTTTTTTTTTAATGTTTGTTTATTTTTGAGAGAGAGACAGAGAGCTGCGAGCAGAGATGGGGCAGAGAGAGACACGCACACAAAGAATCCAAAGCAGGCTTCAGTCTCTGAGCTGTCAGCACAGAGCCCAATGCAGGGCTCAAACCCACGAACCGTGAGATCATGACCTGAGCTGAAGTCAGACACTCAACCGACTGAGCCACCCAGGTGTCCCGAAAGCTGTGTTTTTTTTAATGTACCACTAAGGAAAACGCTGCCAACTAAGCTATGCTTTTCTTCACTTAGAATTTCTACTTTTTGCCTGCAGAAGAACTCTGACTTAATTAGATGGGTTATTTTTATTATGTATCACTATTATGACGAATAAAAAAATATATAAACAAAACAGACTGGTTAAGATATTTCTTTTTTTATAGATTTTTAAAAATGTTTTATTTATTTTTGAGAGAGTGCAAGCAGGGTAGGGGAAGAGAGAGGGGGACAGAGGATCAGATGCAGGTTCCTCACCGACAGGCTGACAGCAGTGAGCATGAACCTTGAGATATGACCTGAGCCAAAGTTGGACGCTCCACCGACCTGGCCACCCAGGTGCCCCCTGGTTAAGATATTTCTAAAACTACTTTATCATTTCTGCCTCATATGTTACACTTTTTGACTGGGAATCCTCAGCCTCTGTGTTTGTCTCCCCGATATCATCCTCTGTGCCATGAGGACTGCTGGGGATGCAGTATTTCTTAAAAGAATCAATTAAAAACAATAACACTTAAAAGCTAGGGCGCATGGCTGGCTCAGTTAGAAGAGCATGCAGCTCGTTTGTTTTTTTTAAGATTTTATTTTTAAGTAATCTCTACACCCAACATGGGACTGGAATTTATAACCCTGAGATCAAGAGTCACATGCTCCACCAACTCCAAGAGCATGTGACTCTTGATCTTGCAGTTGTGAGTTCAAGCCCCATGTTAGGGGTAGAGATTACTTAAATAAATAAAACAAAACAAAACAAAAAAACCCACAACACCTAAAAGCTATATAATATTGGTCTCTTAATTTAGCTTTACAATTATATGAAACTGATCTTTTTTTTTTTTTTTTGTCTCCAGCCATGGAAAAGTGCCTAGTACATCTGAGTTACCACCTTTCTCACCCCATCGCCTTAACCATTTGATTCCCAGGGGATTAAAGAGTGTGCGGCTATTGGCACCAGACTTCCTACTAATACCCATTCTACAAGTTTTGGTGAAAACTTTTAATGTTTTCACACAGAGAATCAATGACAACTATGTCATGACTACTGCCTAGCTGACAGCAATCATAAGATGTCATCAATTATAAGATAAAAATCTCAATTTCAGAGATGTTAAAATATCAAAGAATAAGTGTCTTAGAATCAGCGAAATATGGTATGAGGATTCTCAGAGATGAGTATCTTTGAAGAACATGTCATGCAGGGCAGCTACAATGGATACAGAAGGATACCACGGTCAGAAAAGAATTGTTTTGGTCACATAAGCAATTTTTTTAAGCTTATTTATTTATTTTGAGAAAGAGAGCAAATGGGGAAGGGGCAGAGAGAGAGGGAGAGAGAGATTACCAAGCAGGCTCCACACCACCAGTGCAGAGCCAAATGTGGGGCTTGAACTCATGAGCTGCGAGATCATGACCTGAGCCGAAGTCAGACGCTTAACCAACTGAGCCCCCCAGGTGTCCCTCAATAAGCAATTTTTAACGTTATTACTCTTAACTACGTGAATTCATTCTGATATCAAAAGATTCGTTTACACAATTGCTAGGAAAAATGTCAAATCTGGCTCTCAGCTTAATTTCATCTGACTTGTAAATATTCCAAAGTTAAGTATCTTTTAAATCAGTTTTCCCAAATTTGCCGTTAGTACAGTTGTGTGCATAGATGACGAAACGGTCAACGATAAATGCTGTTCTCGGTGTCCTACCAGCTACGTTCCCGCGTGAGTGGAAAAGAGCAGTCCGAATGGGGGAGGGGGCAGAAGGAGGAGAAGACATTGCGAAAGAAAAGTATATGCCTAGGAGAGATTGTTCACTCATGTTTAGGTGCTTAGAATTTTATGTTTTTGTTGACGCTGTAGTAAAGCAAACTAGTGACTAGGACAGAGATGATGGATAGAGGTGAGAGACTTGAGGTGGGCGTGTTTTGTTCAGTAAGAGTGCTAAATCTCTTTTGATTTTTGTTCTGTGTTGGCTAGGGGCTACCTCCATTTGGTAAAACCTTCAAAGAATATACAAGGTTATATAGTGAAAAGTAAGCCTCTAATGTCATTTGTCCAAGAGGCAGTGTGAATATATGAATATACCTTTTTCTAGTGGGAAATCTAGATTTTTAACTTTAGGTAAAGGACAAGTAGAGGAGTTTGAAGATGCAGGCATGATTTTAGCTTGCTTAGAGGATAAAGAAAGGGTTCAGATAACTGGATGATTTTGGTGTGAGGAGAGAATATAGGGTGATCAGTACTTTTTGTGCTATGCCCAGCATGGTATTCTGTATTCTAATAAACTAATTGGTATTCTGTAAACTAATCGACTTTTGATTAGTTGCTGCAGTGGATTATAATTGTATAATCAAGAGGAGTTGATTCAGAAGCTAGGCTAGATATGAGAGTCAAGGCAGGAAATATTTACCATTTATGCTCCCTCTTTTTTTTTCTTTTTTAATGTTTATTTATTTTGAGAGAGAGAGCACAAACACAGGAGGAGCAGAGAGAGAGGGAGAGAGAGAATCCTAAGCAGACTCCATGCTGTCAGCACAGAGTCCGATGTGGGGTTTGAACTCATGAACTGTGGGATCAGGACCTGAGCCAAAAACGAGTTGGACCCTTAATCGACTGAGCCACTCAGGTGCCCCAGCTCCCTCTTTTTTGTTCCTGGCCCTGCATCCCTTTGGTTCTTGAAATACTGGCTTCATTCTCTTATTTTTTTCTTCCTCCTTCATCTCCCTGGGTCAGTTCTCCTCCTCTCTATCTCATTCATTTTTCTTTCTTTATTATCTTACTCCTGTGTGGGCCTGAAGTAATATGGACATGTAGATAAGAATATTCACTATATTGTCTAATAAAGTTATTCCTTTCTTTTTATATTTGAAAGAGGTAAGTTGGGGGTATGATATTTCTCTTAATCACTCTAAATTTATGTATAAATCATACAAGGTAACTTTTTTTTCTTTACGGTCGGTGGCCGAGTACTGAAAAGCTTTCTCCTATTGCAGCAGTCAGATGAGTAGTCATTGTGTGCATAAGGCTTTTCATATTTTTTATGTAAGGTCACAGCAGCTTCTGTCCTATCATTTCCCCACATATTTCTCCACAGAAGAAAAGTATTTATTTATTTATTTTAAGTTTTTTAAGTTTATTTATTCATTTTGAGAGAGACAGAGTGAGTGGGGGAGGGGGCAGAGAGAGGGAAGAGAGAGAATCCCAAGCAGCCTCCTCACTGTCAGCGCAGAACCCGATGTGGGGCCTGAACTCATGAAACCCAAAATCATGACCTGAGCTGAAACCAAGTGTCAGACACGTAACCAATTGAGCCACCCAGGCGCCCCAGAAGAAACGTATTAAATTTCCCATTTAATTAGTGCTAGATTATGCAGTGCTTAATTATCTAGTATACATTACCTAAGATCACCTTTCTTCCTTTGCCGGCCTTGGAACACTTCTTTAATGGTATGTTTTTACTAACAGATCCCATGAGATTTAGGCTTTGATCATAGGCCCCATATATTGGTCATTAGTTTTTTGTTTTTGTTTTTTTTTAATGTTTATTTATATTTGAGAGAGACAGACAGACAGGCAGAGTATGAGCTGGGGAGGGGCAGAGAGAGAGGTAGACACAGAATCTGAAGCAGGCTCCAGGCTCTGAGCTGTCAGCACAGAACCTGTTGCGGGACTTGAACTCCCGGACCGTGAGATCATGACCTAAGCTGAAGTCAGACGCTTAACCACCTGAGCCACCCAGGCACCCCAGTCTTCAGTTCTTTTAATATCAGGTGTTTTCAATTAAACATTAAGTAAAAGATTAATCAAATATGTTTTAAAAATAATTTTAGTTTATTTTTAAATGTCTATTTATTTTGAGAGACAGAAAGCATGAGTGGGAGAGAGACAGGGAGATAGGGAGAGAGAATCCCAAGCAGGCTTCACACTCAGGGCAGAGCCTAACGGTGGGGCTTAATCCCACAAACCATGAGATCCTGAGCCAAATCAAGAGTTGGATGCTCAACTGACTGAGCCACCTAGGGCACCCCTAATATAATTTTAGATTTCTAGAAGCCATGCCAAGATCATACAAAGAGTTCCTACATACCCTTCACCCAGTTTTCTTTAGTGTTCTATTTAATGTCCTTTTTTTGCTCTAGGATTTAAATGAAGACACATTACTATAAACTAGGTTTTCATGTTTCTTTCGTCGCCTGTGACCTGTGATAGTTTCTCAGTCTTTCTTTGTCTTTCATGATGTTGGCACTTTTATAGTATTGGTCAGGTATTTTGTAGAATGTCTTTCAGTTTGGATTTCTCTGATGTTTTTTCATGATTAGACTGATGGATGGATTTTTAGGAAGAAAACAACAGAAGCAAAGAGCCTTTCCATTATGCATTATGCCAAGGGGTACATGATATTAACATGATTTATCACTAGTGATATTAAGCTTGATCACTTGATTAAAGGTAGTGTCTGTCAGATTTCTCCCTCTGTACAGTTACAATAAGTAACTTTCCATGTACTATTCATTAAAAACCATCTCTAAGTTTGGTTCACATTCAAAAGAAGAGAAATTAAGCTTCACCTCCTAGAGGGAGGAGTGTCAAAGAATTTGTGGAAGTTATTAAAACCACCACAGTAACTAATAAATACTTGAGGGACACTTTGATATATCTTGTTTATCTTTAAAGTTTAACACATTAGTTTTATTTATTAAAAAAAATTTTTTTTAACGCTTATTTTTGAGAGAGAGAGATGTGGGACTTGAACTCAGGAGCTCTGAGATCATGACCTGAGCCAAAGTCGGATGCTAACCGACTGAACCTTAAAGTTTATTTATTTTGAGAGAGAGAGAGAGAGAATGCACAAGTAGGTAAGAGCAGAGAGAGAAAGGGGGAGAGAGAATCCCAAGCAGACCCTGCGATCTCAGCTGGAAGCCTGACGCAGGGCTTGAACTCAGGAACTGTGAGATCATGAACTGTGCCAAAGTCAGGTGCTTAACCAACAGAGCCACCCAGGCGCCCCTGATGGTGGTTTTCTATTTCCCTCATCCTTTCCAGATTTTAATAGCATTCTTCTGTAAAGAAAAATAACCTACATCTTACAAATAAGTTCTCATTTATTCATTCATTATTTATATAACTATCAACTCGTGGATATTTATTTTTGGTTTATAATCCAATATTACCGTAATTTATTTTGTTACTTGTTTTTCTAGCTTTGGCCATTGGGAACTCTTTCAGACTGACTCCAGTGTCCTTTGGGCTTGCCATTCTTTTTTTTTTTTTTAATTTTTTTTTTAACGTTAACTTATTTTTGAGAGACATAGAGACAGAGTATGAGCAGGGGAAGGGCAGAGAGAGAGGGAGATACAGAATCTGAAGCAGGCTTCAGGCTCTGAGCTGTCAGCACAGAGCCCGACGCAGGGCTCGAACTCACAGACCATGAGATCATGACCTGAGCCGAAGTCGGCCGCTCAACCGACTGAGCCTCTCAGGCGCCCCTGGGCTTGCTATTCTTAATTAAGTGATTAGTACTTCCATACACTTTAGCACAGTAAGATGAGCCGGGCTCCTGTTGTGTTTTCCCAGGCCAGCCACTTCCTGAGGGAGTCCTGGTTCTTTTTGTTAGAGAATTGTATTTAGAAACCGAGATCTGGCTGCTAGAGTGCTGGTTGCTGCTGTGATATCACGGCTCTTAAGCCCTCTCAGCGGACAGTGCTAGGAAATAAAGATATATACACTAACCCACGTGTATACATATATCTGTATTTATGTCTGTATCCATTTATCTGCATATGTATTAATACAAACATCTTTGGTTCTAACCCCGTACCACCACATAATTTCTTTCTGTGCTGGCGAGAAACCTGTCACTCAGTATCTACAGTATATTTACTTATTTATTGAATTCCAGTGTAAATATAAAGTAGTTTTAGGAGATTAAATTGATTTTTGTATTTCTTGAGAAAGGAAGGCTAGCTTTGCCTGAAGTAGCATATTTTGATACTCCTGGGCTTTTCTTGAAGGGCACTTGCCTTACCTAAGGAACATTTTCCTTTAATATAAAAATTCCATAAAAGCAGATCCACAGCTAGGGACAGAGTTTACCCCTGATGTCCACTGGTAATTTTGGGTGTTGCAGTGGTGTTACTTTGCTTTTCGTTTCTTGTAGATGAAGCTGAAACTAAAACTGTGTTGTTAAAACAGCAGAATGAGGGAGCTATGTAGGCAGTTTTCTAACACATGGTAAATATGAGAGGCGGGAATATTGTTAAAAGATAGTACAAAATAATTTTTATTTCATCCTCAATTCTGTACTGTTTCTATTTGTGTTTCTGGATTTCATTATGGCTATATTGACTAGAACTCTAGTTGGGTCTAATACATTGTTTCTAGGCTTTTTAACCTCATAGTCCAGAAAAAAAATTAGAAATAGAGAAATTTATTGCCAGGACATATGGTTGTCACCCTTTTACTTTCCTAAATAAATACATTTTAAAAATCTATTAGTATGATTTCATTAAAATTTTGAATACTTCAAACCTCAGATACAATATAATAATAAAGTATATTCCTTTATTTTATTTTATTTTTTAAGATTTTACTTTTAAGTAATTTCTCACACCCAACATGGGGCTCAAACTCACAACCCCAAGATCAAGAGTCACATGCTCCAATGACTGGGCCAGCCAGGTGCCCCTAAAGTATATTCCTTTAAAGTGAATACATGTAATTTATTACTCACTGTGTTAAAATTCTTACTTTTCTAATTTTTCCATGACTGAATGGAAACATCATTATAGATCAGTGTTTGAGAACCACTATTGGTGTATTGTCTCTCATAAACAGTGGCTTTTGTATTTTGTCATTGTGTTCTTTTTTCCCACAGGTTGAAAACAACTGTTCTAGCCTTTCTTTTTCATAATAAGAATAAGCCTTTGAGTGTTTGAGACATTTAATAGATTCATGACCTATTAAATTAAATTCTCAGTTTTTGGGTTCGTCATAGTGACTGACCATGAACTGCGCTGCGATGTTAAGGTTGATGTGATTCACAGCATTGAAATCGTGTCTCGAACCCGGGAGCTCTATGTAGATGATTCACCGCTGGAACTGATGGTGAGGGCATTGGATGTTGAAGGTAAAGGACTTCAGAGGATTCAAGAAAAATACCTAAAATAAAGTAATACTTCCTTGTGTTTGGCACTTGGCAAAAAGCAACTTTTATCTCTAAAAGGAGATTAGAAATCGTATTTATTTTTTATATGAAGCTTATGCATGCGAGTGTGGTCCGGTGTATTCACTACATACTTTCATAAAATTTTTCTGCTTATTTAATTATTGGTTATCTCAGAAGTTTTTTAACAATCCAGATTCTGCCACTGAGCTTCTGCTGGTGGTGCCTAGATCAGCCATTAAGAATATTTTCTTTTGGAATTTATTACTAGCTCTGTTCTGATTAGTCTGCTTTCTACAGGCCAGGGGAATTATGTGTAAACCTATGAAAAAGTCTTAAAATTTTATCTTTCTTGAAACTGATTTTATATTGCTTTTAGTGTATTATACTAATGTGTAATAGGTATTTAAATGTATTGCCACACTATTTGAAAAATTTATTTATTTTGAGAGAGAGAGAGCATGAGTGGGGAAGGGCAGAAAGAGAAGAGAAGGCAGCTCTGGGCTCTCAGCACAGAGCCCAACACAGGGCTTTATCCCAGGACTGTGGGATCATAATCTGAGGCCAAATCAAGATTTGGACACGTAACTGATTGAGACACCCCAGCGCCCCTAATGCCATGCTTTTCGTAAGAGTAATTTTTTTAATCTGAAAAATTAATGTATTAGAAATATTCTGGAATCTAGTTCTTATAAAACTTTTTGCTGGAGGGACCAGGGCTTGGGGATGTCTGTCAACCCTGACATAGACTATAAGGTGGCCTTTGTGTAGGAGGAGCAGAAGGAGTGGCATAACTTTGTCAGCCAGAAGTTAATCGGCTTGAATCCTTTCTACATTCAGAAAGTTTGTGTAGCAACAGCACTTTTGTTTGTATAGGGATCTTCCTCGCATACGTGTTTTAATTCGTTAATGATAGTGCTTCTATTTGTTAATGAAAGAGGCCTAAAATTAATTTGACAGTTAGATTTCTCTTTCTTGTTAAATATACCTGAATATTTTTGAATATGTGATTCTGTCTTGTCTGCTTTTGGCTTGCTCTACAGGAAATACTTTTAGTAGTTTGGCAGGGATGATGTTTGAGTGGAGCGTTGCCCAGGATAAAGAATCAGCAAGAGAAGAATTGTCTAGCAAAATTAGGTAACATTGAAACCAAACAAAAACCTTCTGACTTTAAATGAGACATTTACCTTCGGGTGGCACACTAAGCAGCAACCACTTGTACGGGCTTTGATAATGCTGCCGTCTGGACACTTTTGGAACAGATAAATTTGCCAAGGTGAAATGTTTTTGATAGAATGACATATGGTGTGGACCCATACTTTTACAATCGTTTAATTTGAACCACTGCAGAGGAATTCATGAGCTCAGGCCTATACAGTTGTCTGAACGAGGTATATCTTCTGGCAGTTCTGTCGTGCATGCTTTCTGCACAAGCTGAAATACAGTGAGCAAATGAATGATAGTATGAAATTTTGTCTTTAGTGCTAAGAAATAGCTCTCAGTCCCAAGTTTTAGTCTCACAAGAGTGTTAGCCAGAGGCACGTTAAATACTTTTGTTCTATCTAATCCTATGGAAAACAAAATTTAAAACTGTTTTTATACTGTATAGACTTTGAAGAGACTGTTTAAAGTCTCTTAGGGCCTCTTGGAAGATTACTCATTATTTTATTACACTAGGAACAAACTTGATTTTATCTCTTAAGGATTCTGAAATACTCCGAAGCAGAATATTCTCCCCCAGTGTATATAGCTGAGATGGAAAAAGAAGAGAAACAAGGAGATATGATTTTGGTGTCTGGGATCAGAACTGGTGCTGCTGTTGTAAAAGTTCGAATTTTTGAACCGTTCTATAAGGTAAAAAGTGTGTGCCATAAACTTATATTGAAGAACCTTGCCCATGGAATATAATTGTTTTTTTTTTTTTAATGTTTATTTATTTTTGAGAGAGAGAGAGAGCACAAGCCGGAGAAGGTTATATATAGAGAGAGAATCCCAAGCAGGCTCCGTATTGTCAGTGCAGAGCCCGATGAAATCATTACCAAAGCTAAAATCAAGAGTAGGACACTTAACTGACTGAGCCGCCCAGGTGCTCCCCGAAAATAATTGTTTCTTTTATTTATCTACAGTGGAAGCCCTCTAATCTGATATGATTTGGGTCAGCAGTTGGTTGTTTAATTGAAAAGTCATTTGAGGGGTGCCTGGGTGGCTCAGTCAGTTGGGTGTCTGACTCTGTCTCTCTCTTTCTTTCTTTCTTTCTTTCTTTCTTTCTTTCTTTCTTCCTTTCTTCCTTTCTTTCTTTCTTTCTTTCTTTCTTTCTTTCTTTCTTTCTTTCTTTCTTTTTTTAATTTTAAGTTTTTTTATTTTGAGAGAGAGAGAGAGAGAGTGGGGTAGGGGCAGAGAGAGAGGGGGAGACAGAATCCCAAGCAGGCTCCACACTGTCAGTGCAGAGTCTGATGTGGGGCTCCAGCTCACAAACTGTGAGATCATGACTTGAGCTGAAATCGAGAGTCAGGCACTTAACCAACTGAGCCACCCAGGCACCCCAGGAAAACATTTTTAAATTTATGTAAGATATTTTATTATTTTTTAAATGTTTATTTATTTATTTTTGAGAGAGAGAGAGAGACAGAGCATGAGCAGGGGATGGACAGAGAGAGAGGTATACACAGAGTCTGAAGAAGGTGCCAGGCTCTGAACTGTCAGCACAGAGCCCAATGCGGGGCTAAAACCCATGACCTGAGCCAAAGTTAGATGCTCAACCAATTGAGCCACCCAGGTACCCCTCTATAAGATATTTTAAAAGAAAACTTGTAAGAAGTAGATTTTTAACAAGGAAGATGACCTTCAGGATTTTGCCTATGGAACCTGTTTCTTTTCCTTCCTCTTTTAGAAAGTGGCAGCAGCATTGATACGTCTGCTAATTTTGGAGAATATATTTCTTATACCATCCCATGATATTTATCTCTTAGTGGGAGCATATATTAAATACCGAGTTGCAAAAATGGTGCAGGGAAGAATGACAGGTAAGGTGATTATCTTTTCCTAAGACTTAACATTTCCCAATCCTTCCTGCTGACAGTGAGAGGAGCAGCTCCACCTTATGTAATACTTTGTGTTTTTAGATTTTGTGACGCAGTATTCCTTAAGTGCTATACCCGAGCTAATATTGGACAGAGATGGTCCCCATATCTTGAACAGGCTAATGCTTAGCATCAGCGCCTAACAGCTTCTGAATTCTGCTACTACTTTTTGTTTTTTGTTTTTAAGTTTTTGTATTTATTTTGAGAGTGAGAGCGCAAGCAGGGTAGGGAGGGAGGGGGGGAGAGAGAGAGAGAGAGAGAGAATCTGAAGCAGGCTCCACACTGTCAGCACAGAGCCTGATGTGGGGCTTGAACTCACGAACCGTGAGATCATTACCTGAGCTGAAGTCAGATGCTTACCCTACTGAGCCACCAGTTACTAGTTTTTATAGGGCAAGTGAGGACACTTTACCAGAAGGGACTTGAATGATTTTTGCAAAAGTTCCTTTTTTTTTTAATTTTTAAAAAATGTTTATTTATATTTGAGAGGGAGAGAGACAAAGCGTGAATGGGGGAGGGGCAGAGAGACATGGAGACACTGAATATGAAGCAGGCTCCAGGCTCTGAGTTGTCAGCACTGAGCCTGATGCGGGGCTCAAACTCATAGACTATGAGATCCTGACCTGGGCCGAAGTCAGACACTTAACCAAATGAGCCACCCAGGTGCCCTGCAAAAGGTTTTCTTGGGCAGCTCAGTTCCTTAACTGGAAACTCAGCACTCTGTCGGTCCCAGAAGTCCCATTCAGTTTATAAAGTGTGCATTGGGTCCATTAGCGTTAGTCTTTTCCTTCCTTAGTGGGAATTCTCCCTGCTGCTCTCAGTTCACTGGTTTTTAAGAATGCAAGCAATATCAACAATTAATTCACATAGTATTCTCCCCCAAAATGGCTAAATGTTGAAATTCTTCATAGTGGGAAGGAAATTAGAAGCAGATCATACTCTTATTTAGGCCTGCTTCCTGATTTTCTCTTCCAATCCAGCAGTGTAGTGTCGTCTCTTACAGTGGCTGCTCCTGCTATGTATCTTTCATGTCTTACAGAGGTGGAATTCCCCCTAGAACACTACACACTGGAATTACAAGACCACAGAGTTGCATATAATGGGTCTCTTTCTGGGAAAGTGGCTTTACTGGATGAGAAAACAGCCATGGTGACTGCCGTCCAACTGGGCCAAACTAACCTTGTCTTTGTCCATAAAAGTATCCTTTTCAAGTTTTTTTTTTTTTTTTAATTTTTAATGTTTATTTTTGAGAGAGATTGGGAGAGTATAAGCAGGGGAGAAGTGGAGAGAGAGAGAGGGAGACACAGAATCCGAAGCAGGCTCCAGGCTCTGAGCTGTCAGCACAAAGCCCAGTGCGGAGCTCGAACTCACAAACTGTGAGATCCTGACCTGAGCTGAAGTCAGATGCTTAACTGACTGAGCCACCCAGGCGCCCCTCTTTTTCAAGTTTTAACTGCCAATCTCTGCTTCCCTGAGCATGCTAGACATGTTCCTTGATAAAGTCATTTGGTGAAATTATACTTATTTTGTATAGGTTTTATTTTTAACAAATAACTATAAATTATTGTCATAATTTCTAACAAAGGGTAGGTAGAGAAAAGAATAGTTGGAACTTGGAATCTGTTGATTTCGTGCTTATTTGCAACCTCAGTTAAATTGTAATTAGGAGACGGGGAAAACAGCTTGAAGAAGCTTGTGTGAATTTAATTTATTCTTTCCTATTTCCACATGAATAATTGATAAAAGATGGTATGGTATTTTCTGCAGTAGATGCTTAATTAATATTTGTTAAATTGAGTTGAGAGTAATTTTTACTTTTTAATTTTTTAAATATTTATTTTTGAGAAAGGGCAAGCACAAACAGGGGAGAGGCAGAGAGAGAGAGAGAGAGAGAGAGAGAGAGAGAGAATCCCAAGCAGGTTCCATGCTGTCAGCACAGAGCCCAACGTGGGGCTTGAACCCACGAACAGTGAGGTCATGACCGAGCTGACAGTGTCAAATGCTCAACCGACTGAGCCCCCCGGGCGCCCCAGCAGCTAAATGAATATTAAAAACATGGACCATGATCTTTTTTCTATAATTCCATTTTCTTTAAATTTGAAATTCAAGAATACTTGATTCTTGTGATGATTGCATCCCTCAGACTTTTCTCAGAAGTGTACACATTTAAGTTTTTGCTTTCCAACAGATAATAAAAGATAAGATTTTTGTTTGTTTCTGTTTGTGCATTTATTTTTCTTTGGTAGCTCACATTTCTCCTTTCACCCAACTCTGGTTCATGTGATTTCCTTAAGCAAAAATTAAGATATCCATATGAGATCCGTGTCTGGACTCCCGAATTGTACCATATATGTTGTAGAACCTGGATTTTTAGGTATTTTTAGATAATAATCTTAAGAAAAATGAGTAGCTTAAACTATTTCACTAGAAAGAGTACATTAGAAACTAGAGTGCTTTTATATATATATTTTTTTTTTTATCTGAGAGTGAGAGAGAGCACGTGCATGTGCGGGAGGAGCAGAGGAAGGGAGAGAGACTCTCAAGCAGGTTCCATGCTCAGTGTGGAGTTCTGCGCAGGGCCCAGTCCCACAACCCTGGGATCATGACCTGAGCCAAAATCAAGAGTCAGATGCTCAACCGACTGAGCCACCCCGGGCGCCCCAAGAGTACCTCTTTAACCTTCAAATGTAACCTTCCTTGGACATGTTTTCTTGCGCTGTTATGGTTACCTGCTGTCTGCAAGAGGGAAGCATCTTGAAACAGATTGTGGAAAAGTATGAAGATCCGTGTGGTATAATAGTGGGTTAGGAAAAAAGACTTTATACAAAGAAAAAAGAATACTAACGTCCTTAAGTTGCATCAATCTAATCCGACTTAAAGCAGCTGAAATCTTGCCTGACACATTAGGAATGTGCGAAATTGTGGTTTGTTTTGTATAGACATAAGTGAGAGTGCTTCTTTACACCTGAATCGAACTAAGTGAAGCCAGGATCTTTAGAACCCCAAATTTATTATACGACTTGATGGAGGAAACCAAAGGTCAGCTTTGGAACCCATCTCCATCTATTAGCAAGTTTTGGACATTGAATAGTTTTTATAAGTTTGTATTTTTTAATTCATTATAGAAAAATGTTGGCCTCTTCTGATATTTTTGTTTCTTGATTTGTGTCTAGATTTCACAGTCCAACCTGGACACCGGTGGAGTCTAGAGGTGGGACAGGTGTATGTCATTATAGTAGAAGTGTTTGATAAAAGCAGTACAAAGGTCTATATTTCAGATGTGAGTGTCTTTTTTGTACTTTTCTAGCCCCTCATGTGGATGACTTGTTGAGTTGGCCATCTTTTTGGCTAAGAATGGTTTTTTCTTTTGCTTCCAGATTTTACTTTTAAAGTTACTACTTTATGATTGTTATTGAGTAGTTCTGTCCTTGAGAAATGCTAAATCAGGAGTAAAATACATCGCTCAGTGAGAATTGCAGAAAAGAGGTGGAGAGGGTCTCGTGTGCCGACTGCCGTAGAGTGGGGGCACCCAGATGGCAGTGCTCTAGCCACATTCTAGTGCCCTTTTGTTTTTTCCCTGAAAACTCTCAACGTATGGAATGGCAAAAATTAAACCCAAATTTACATACAGTTTGTCTCTTTCTGATCACTTGCCATTAATGGATCTTTCACAAACTAGTATTTTAAAATTACATCTTTCCAACTTAGAATTTCCATGATGAGAGCAAAGATTTTTTTTTTTATCCCTAGAATCCATATCCACCCCTTTTTTCAATGCTTTGGGATTAAGCTGGCTTTAGTGAAAAAATGTCTCTGATTTTAGATTCCTGTTGGACTAATTTTCAGAATCTCAGGACTATGTACCAGTTCCCAGAGGAGTACTTTGAAGAGCAGCTCACTACGGCGAATGGATCTTACCACGTAGTAAAAGCCCTGAAAAGTGGTGTCGTGGTGATAAATGCATCCCTGACTTCCATCATTTACCAGGTAGGAATTTATTTATTTTTGTTTTTAAGAAGTTTTTATTAGTTTATTTACTTTTTGAGAGAGAGGGAGAGAGAGAGAGAGCAGGGGAGGGGCAGAGAGAGAATCCTAAGCAGGCTTCATGGTGTCAGCACAGAACCTGACTTGGGGCTCGAACTCATGAACCATGAGGTCATGACCTGAGCTGAAATCAAGAGTCAGACGCTTAACCAGCTGTGCCCCCCCAGTCTTCCCCGTCAGGTGAGAAATAAAGGATGATTTTTAAATCCTGGGAACACTGGTGAGACTTGTTGATTTGTAAGCAGGTCTATGGTATATTGAACCTTTATCTTTCAGTGCAAATGAAAAAGAAGCCAATAAACCGTATACTTGATAGCTTACGCCTGTACAGATTTCCTGTTGCAATTTTTGTTATTTCCCATGTCTGCATTTCTGGTCATTGTGTGACCATTCTGACACCACCCAGATGCCCCTAATTTTTATTTTTTATTATTATTTTTTTATTCTTAAAATTTTTTCTTTAATGTTTACTTATTTTTGAGAGAGAGAGACAGAGGGTGAGCCGGGAAAGGGGCAGAGAGAGGGAAACAGAATCTGAAGCAGGCTCCAGGCTCTGAGCTGTCAGCACAGAGCCGATGCAGGGCTCGAACTCACAATCCATGAGATCATGACCTGAGCCGAAGTCAGATGCCCAACCGACTGAGCCACCTAGGTGCCCCAATTTTTTTTTATGTTTTATTTATTTTTGAGAGAGAGAGAATATGAGAAGGAGAGGGGCAGAGAGAGGGGGAGACACAGAATCCAAAGCAGACTCGAGGTTCTTAGCTGAACGGACTGAGCCACCCAGGCACCCCAGTTTTTTTTTTAACTTTTTTTTAATGTTTATTTTTGAGAGAGGGCATGCTTGCACACGTGTGCAAGTGGGGGAGGGGCAGAGAGAGAAGGGGTCAGAGGATCCAAAGCGGGCTCTTTGCTGTCAGCACATAGCCCGACTCAGGCTCGAATTTGTGGAACGGGAGATTGTGACCTGAGCCTAAATTGGATGCTTAACTGACTGAGCCACGCAGGTGATCTTTAATTTAAATAAATCCCAGGATTTCCGCTTCTCTAGGTTATATGAAAATCTGACAGGGGCACCTGGATGGCTCAGTTGGTTGAACATCCGACTTCAGCTCAGGTCTCGATCTCACTGTCTATGAGGTCAAGCCTCACGTTGGGCTCTCTGCTCTTAGCACAGAGCCTGCTTCAGATCCTCTGGCCCCCTCTCTCTGCCCCTCCCCCTCTTGAACTCTCTCAAAAAAAAAGAGAGAGAATCTGACAGTGATTACCTGGGACAGACAGTGGCTACACCATTTAGACTACACTCTTAATTCTGCTGTTTCCTGCCGTTCACTATTATTTTGTATTCAGCTTAACAGACCTTTCTAGGGGTACCTGGGGTGGCTCAGTCAGTTAAGGGTCCAACTTTGGCTCAGGTCATCATCTCACAGTTCGTGAGTTCCAGCCACACATCGGGCTCTAGGCTGAGATTGGAGCCTGGAGTCTGGAGCCTTTTTCAGATTCTGTGTCTTCCTCTCTCTCTGCCCCTCCTCTGCTTGCACTCTGTCTCTCTCTCAAAAATAAATAAATGTTAAAAAAAATACTGTGGGCATTTAATTTTGTGACTATACCTGAATGATTGGCCCGCGACCTCTTTTCCAGCTGCAGGTCTTGTCACTCTCCCTCTGTTATGCTTCAGCCACACCGAACTTTCAGTTTCTAGAAAATGTATTCTTCCCTTTTGCCTCTGAGTTTCATTTCCATTTATTTATTTTCATTGTTATAAACAAATACAGTTTCTTTGTCTACGATACTTTGTCTACTCAGTGTGAATGGTCACTTCTTCAGGTATGTTTTCCACTTTCATATATTCTCAGAACTCCCCCAAACTTCCCAGGTCATAATATTCATCATATTTTACTGTTATTAATTGCTCCTTTTATCACATTATAAACTTTGAGGGCAATGATTATGCCTACTTTGTTCACAACTATTGCCCTGACATCTAATAGAATGACTAGATAGTTGGCAGAAACAAGTATTTGTTAAATGGTGTTTGGGTTACTTATATCAAGTGTAGATTTACATTCATTAGTAAAATATGTCCAGTTTTTCCAACAGTATTTATTCAAGAGGTTTTTTTTTTTTTTTTAAGTTTACTTATTTATTTCGAGAGGGTGAGTGCAAGTAGGGAAGGAGCAGAGAGAGCGAGGGAAAGAGAGTGAATCCCAAGCAGACTCTGCACTGTGCAGAGCCCAATGCAGGGCTCGAACTCAGGAATCACGAGATTTTTAAGTAATCTCTACACCCAGTGTAGGGCTCGAACTCATGACCCTGAGATAGCAAGAGTAACATACCCTACCAACTGAGCCAGCCAGGTACTTACTCCCTGAGTTTTTTCAACAATATTTAATACACGGTGATTTTTTTTCTACATTGTTACGGCATTTCTGGCAGTTTGACACTATTCTAGAATCATTCTTCAATCTTACAGATCCTGCTCTTTAAAAAATAATGTTTTAAAATCAGAGCTCACCCATACCTGTTTATTTTTATTTATTTTTTTAATGTTTATTTTTGAGAGAGAGAGTGAGGGGTAGAGTGCGAGTTGGGGAGGGGCAGAGAAAGAGACATAAAATCTGAAGCAGGCTCCAGGCTCTGAGCTGTCAGCACAGAGACTGACACAAGGCTCAAATTCACAAACCGGGAGATCATGACCTGAGCCAAAGTCGAATACTTAACTGAGTCACCCAGGTGCACCCTTACTCCTTTAAAAATTGTTTTTATTTTTTATATTTTTACCTAACCCTGGTATTTATCAAGTTCAGATTTGGTGTGGAAATTGTAATTGACACCTACTATACTATTTTTTTTCTTTTTTTTTTTAAATAAAGCTTCATTTAAAATTTTTTTTTTAAATATTTACTTATTTTTGAGGGAAGGAGGGAGGGAGAAAGAGAGAGAGAGAGAGAGAGGGAGGGGCAGAGAGAGGGGGACACAGAATCCGAAGCAGGCTCCAGACTCCAAGCTGTTAGCAGAGAGCCCGATACAAGGCTTGAACTCACAAACTGTGAGATCATGACCTGAGCCAAAGTTGGATGCTTAATCGACTGAGCCACCCAGGCGCCCTGACACCTACTACACTCTTAATTTGGTGAGACTAGAGATAGTTCTTGGGTTTTCCTAGTTTCCTTAGTACCTAGTCAAGAGATAATAATTCATCTTTTTCTGTGTTGGGATTAATATGTGGATTATGTATAATCTGAAATTTGGAAAGTCTTTATTGAATATATTGGAGCACATAACCATTTTGGAGGAAGAGTTATCAATAATAACTTTCTTAAACTATTTATTTTGAAATTATAGATTTATAGGAAATTGTAAAAATAGTACATAGGACAAAAAAGATGTACAAATAGCCAATAGACATGTAAAAAGATGTTCAACATAATTAGTAGAAAAATTCAAATCAAAATCATAATGAGATACCATTTCACACTCACTGGCTAAAATAAAAAGGACAATGACAGGTATTGATGAGCATGTAAAAAAATTCGAACCCTTAGACACTCATGGTGGGAATGTGTGTCAGTATGTATATAAATGGTGTAGCTGCTTTGGAAAACGCCTGGCAGTTATCAAAAGGCAAAATATAGAACTACTGTATCACCCAGCAATTCTGCTTTTTGTATATACACAAGGAACGTGAGAACATGTTGACTCAAAAGCTTGTGCGTGAATGTTCATAGCAGCATTACTTATAATAGAAAGTGGAAACAATCCAAGTGTTCATCAGCTGAGGAGCAGATAATAAATTATAGTACATCCATATTCCACACAATGGAATATTTGGCAACAGAAAAAGTGAAGTACTGATAAATGCTACAACATAGATAACTCTTGAAAACATTATGCTAAGTGACAAAGCTAGACACAGAGGCTGCATGTTGTATGATTCCATTTATGTGAAATATCAAAAGTAGGCAAGTCCATTAGTGGTCACCTAGGACTGGAAGAGGGAATGGAGAACCTGGAGAATGACAGCTAAGGTGTAGGGTTTAATTCTGGTGTAATGAAAATGTTCTAAAATTGATCATGGTGATGGATGAAAAACTGAATGTACTAAGCATAATGCCCTTAAGATCTACCTAAATTATTACATGTGTCAATATTTAATTAAAAAAAAAACTGCGGAGTTATATTCCATTGTATAGATACACTAGAGTTTTTTAACCAGTTAGCTATTGAAGGACATTTCGTTTTTTTCTAGTATTTGGTTATAATAAATAAAGTGGCTCTGAACCGTTTCTTTTTCTTTTTTTTTTTTTTTAAGTTATTTATTTTGAGAGAGAGCAGGGGAGGAGCAGAGAGAGAGGGAGAGAGAGAGAATCCCAAGCAGCCTCCGTGCTGTCAGCGCACAGCCCGACGCAGGGCTTGAACCCACAAAATTCTGAGATCATGACTTGAGCTGAAACCAAGAGTTACACACTTAACCAACTGGGCCACCCAGGTGCCCCAATACTTGTAATAATTTATCTGTAGAGTCATTTAGATTTTCATATCATCTACAATTATTGACAGATTTGTTCTTTCCCATTCTAATCCAATACCCACTTTTTCCAGTCCTAATACCTTTTACTTTTTTCCTTGTGTTATTCACAATAATGGCCGATTTTATCTTCTTTCTGATCTCAAAGGAAAGCTTTTTCTACTTCTCTGTTAAAAGTATGTTTAGTTTCTTTAAAAGACATGCCCTTTGAGGGGCGCTTGGGTGCCTCCGTTAAGCATCCGACTTCGGCTCAGGTCATAATCTCACAGTTTGTGGATTCGAGCCACACATCAGGCTCTGTGCTGACAGCTTGGAGCCTGGAGCCTGCTTCAGATTCTGTGTCTCCTTCTCTCTCTGCCCCTCCTCTGCTCACACTCTGTCTCTGTCTCTCAAAAATAAAACATTAAAAAAATGTTTTTTAAAGATTTACACTTTCAAATTATTGAAATTTCCTTCTATTCCTAAGTTCCCATATCCCAGATGAATGAATGTTATATTTTAATGTATATTTCCTGCATATGTTAAGATGATTCTGTAATTTTGGGGCACCCGGTGGCTTAGTCGATTAAGCGTCCAACTTCAGCTCAGGTCATGATCTCAACGGTTCATGAGTTCCGTGCTGACAGCTCAGAGCCCAGAGCCTACTTTGGATTCTGTGTCTCCCCCTCTCTCTGCCCCTCCCCTGCTCACACTATGTCTCTCCCTGTCTCTCAAAAATAAACGTTAAAAAAAAAAAGATGATTCTATAATTTCTTTTTCTATTCTTGTGAATTGCAGTGACTAGTTTTTTTTTTAATTTATTTTGAGAGAGAGAGAGAAAGAGCACACAAGTCGGGGAGGGGCAGAGAGAAAGGGAGAGTGAGAATCCCAAGCTGGCTCCATGTTGTCAGCATGGAGCCCAGCTCCAGGTTTGAACTTTCAAATAGTGAGATCATGATCTGAGCCAAAATCAAGAGTCGGACGCTTAACTGAATGAGTCACCTAGGTGCTCTTTTTACTTGCTTTTCTGATTTTTAGAATGGTTTCAGAAGAGTAAGGTTTTTTTTCTTTACAATTTTTTTAATGTATGTATATTTTTGAGAGAGAGAGGGAGAGAGAGAACGAGTGGGGGAGGAGCAGATAGAGAAGGAGAGAGAGAGAATCCCAAGCAGGCTTTGCACTGCTAGCACAGAGCCTGATGCAGGGCTCGAACTCACAAACCATGAGATCATGAGCTAAGCTGAAACCAAAAGTCAGACGCTTAACTGAGTCACTAGGTACAACCAGAAGAACAGGTATTAACTCTTCTTTAAATGTTGGTAGAATTCACCTCTGAATCCATCTGGCCCTGGGCTTTTGTTTGTTGGCAGTTTTTTGATTACTAATACAATTTCATTGCTGGTAATCAGTGTGTTCAATGTTTCTATTCCTGTTTTAGTTTTGGTAGGTTATATGTTTCTAGGATTTAATCCATTTCTTCTAGATTGTCCAATTTGTTGTCATATAGTTATTCATAATATTTTCTTCTAATTGTATTTCTGTGGTTTTGGTTGTTATTTCTCCTCTCTCATTTGTGATTTTATTTATTTGGGTCCTTCCATTTTTCTTTTTGATAAGTCTGACTAGACATTTATCAATTTTTTTTTTTTTTCCGAAGAATCAGCTCATGGTTTCATTGGTCTGTTCTGTTGCTTTTCAGTTTCTATATCATTTATTTCTGGTCTAATCTTTGTTATTTCCTTCCTTTTGTTGGTTTTAGGTTTTGTTTGTTGTTCTTTTCTAGCTCCTTTAAGTATAAGATTCGGCCGTTTGAGATTTTTCTTGCTTCTTGAGGTAGGCTTGTATTGCCATAAACTTAGAACCACTCTTGCTGCATCCTAAAGGTTTCGAATCATTGTGGTTTATTTTCATTTGTTTTTGTGTACTTTTTATTTCTTTTATTTTGTGGTTGACCCATTCATTGTCTGACCTTCACATATTTGTGGTCTTCCCAGATTTTTTCTTGTAATTGACTTCTGATTTCATAGCAGTGTAGTCAGAAAAGATGCATGGTATGACTTCAGTCTTTCTGAACTTGTCGATACTTGTTTTGTGGCTTAATATATGATCTTTTCTGGAGAATGTTCCACATACACTTGAAAAGAATGTATTTTCTGCTGTTTTGGGATAGAATGTTCTGAATATATCTGTTAAGTCCATCTGGTCATTCAAAGTTATTGTTTCCTTGTGGATTTTCTGTTTCGATGACCTGTCCATTGATGTGAGTGGGGTGTTTAAGTCCCCTACTGTTATTGTATAGTAATTGTAATATTATTGTATATTGTATTTGATAATAATTAGTTCTTTATGTTTCTTACTAATTGTTTTATGTATTTGGGTTCTCCCATGTTGAATGCATAAATATTTACAATTATTATATTTTCTTGTTGGATTGTCCCCTTTATTATTACAGAGACCTCTTCTTTGTCTCTTGTTACAGTCTTTGTTTTAAAGTCTGTATTGCTACTTCGGCTTTCTTTTGACATCCATTTGCATGATTAATATTTATCTGTCCCTTCACTTTGAATCTTCAGGTGTCTTTAGGTCTAGAATGAGTCCCTTGTTGGGAACCTGGCTGGCTCAGTCAGTAGAACATGCAACTCTTGATCTTGGGGTTGTAGGTTCAAGCCCCACGTTGAATGTAGAGATTACTTAAAAATAAAATCTTAAATAACTTAACAAAGTGAGTCTCTTGTAGGCAGCTTATAGCTGGGTCTTGTTTTTTGTTGTTGTTGTGTTTGTCCATTCCGTTAACTCTGTGTCTTTTGATTGGAGCATTTAGTGCACTTACATTCAGAGTCATTATTGGTAGATACGTATTTTTTGCCATTTTGTTACTTGTTTTATGGTGGTTTCTGAAGATTTTCTCTGATCCTTGTCTTTCCCTTTTTCATCGTCTGCTGGTTTTCTTTAGTGATGTATTTGGATTTCTTTCCTTGCATTCTTTGCTTATTTATTAGTGGTTTTGACTTGTGGTTACCATTAGGTTTTATATATAACCTCTTCCACATAAAGCAGTCTATATTTAGTTGATGGTTGTTCAACTTCGAACCCATTCTTTAGGTGTATGTTGTCACATTTTACATCCTTTTATTTTGTGAGTACCTTGAGTGAATTTTTACAGAAATATTCATTTTTACTTCTTTTGTGTTTTCTACTTTACATACTCTCACTAATGGTCTTTCCTTTCTATTCATAGAGTCCTGTTTAGACTTCTTGTAGGGCTGGTTTAGTGGTCATGAACTTCTTTAGTTTTTGTCTGTCTGGGAAACTCTTTTTCTCTGCTTCCATTCTGATTTATCGTCTTGCTGTATAGAGTTTTCTAGGCTGCAGATTTTTCTCATTCAGCATGTTGATCATGCTAGTCCCTTCTGGCTTGGAAAAACTCGGCTGATAGCTTTATGGGGTCTGTCTTCTATGTAACCATCTTCTTTTGTCTTGCTGCTTTTAAGATTTTTTTTCTTTTTTTAAATACTTTTTTTTAATGTTTTTGTTTTTGAGAGAGAGAGAAAGAGCACGAGTGGGGGAGGGGCAGAAAGAGAGGAGAACAGAGGATCCAAAGCGGGCTCTGGACCGACAGCAGAGAGCCCAACATGGGGCTTGAACCCACAAACTATGAGATGATGACTTGAACCAAAGTCAGACGCTCAACTGACTGAGCCACCCAGGCACTCCTTTAATAATTTTTTCGATGTTTATTTTGAGAGAGGCAGTGTGTGAAAGCAGGGGAGGGAGGGAGAGAGAGACAGAAACTCAAGCATGCTCTGCACTGTCAGCAAGTGGGGCCCAATCTCATGGACCGTGGGATCGTGACCTGAGCTGAAATCCAGAGTTGGACGCTTCACTGCCTGAGCCCCCCGGGGCCCCTGAGATTTTCCTTATCGCTATATTCTGCCATGTTAATTCCAGCATGTCTGGGTGTGGATCTGCTTTTGTTGGGGTTCTCGGTGCCTCCTGGATCTGGGTATCTGTTTCCTTCCCTAGATGAGGGGAGTTTTCAGCTACAATGTCTTCAAGCTCTTCTGGGACTCCTATAATACAAATGTTTTTACTTTATTTTTTTTATCTATTGATTGTTGACAGAGAGCGAGTGAGCAAGAGCAGGGGAGGGGCAGAGAGAGAGGGAGACACAGAATCCGAAGCAGGCTCCAGGCTCCCAGCCGTGGGCACAGAGCCGGATGTGGGGCTCGAACTCACCAACCACGAGGTCATGACCTGAGCCCAGGCCGGGTGCTTAACCCATGGAGCCACCCAGGCGCCCCACGATCATCACGTTAAGTGCTCCGTTTCACGTCGCTCTCTGGCTGCGGTCTTGGCCGCTCTTTCACCGGACTCGGTCCTCTGTCTTCTCAGTCGCAGTCTCTGTGTCCGTGTCCCGAGGAAGTCAGCGACGTCTCCCGCTGCGGCAGGTAGCGGCCTCCTGGGGACGAGGACCCGGAGCGCCCTGCCGCGGAGCGGCCCCCGTCGCCCCGGGCCCGGCGCCTCCGGGAGCGGCCCCCGGCGTGTGCGGCCTGCGCGCGCTCTGCCCTCCCGCCCCGGCGTCGCGCTTGCGGCCGGGCGTCTGCGGGGGCCCTGTTCGCCCGTCGTGGTGGGCGGCGTCTGGCCCCCGGCCCGAGCTTGGCGGCTCCTAGCCGGACGGACGCGCTCCGGGCCGCCGCCCGCCGCCGCCGGGCCCGGGCCTCGCAGAGCTCCCGGGCGGAGAGCGGCGGGCGGGGGGCGGCTCGGCGCGAGCAGGTGAGGGAGCCAGAGCGGGCGCCGCGCGGAGACGGCCTGCTAGTTCCTTTGCTTCTGGAGGGGTCTCTGTGAATGCCGCCCCCCCCCCCGGGATGCAGTTGGAGAAGAGCAGATAATCTCCCCACTGTGTGCCCCAGGCCCTCTTCAGAACTCTGTTTCCATGCTGTGTGCCCACAGGCTGTGTGCTCCGCCTTCCATCCAGGAGCAGCTCAACACACACACACACACACCCCCAACAACAATCCTGCCTCCCCGCCCCCTTGCCCAAGGACCTTTAAAACGCCAAGCTTTAAGCTCGGGTTCCAAGAACTCAGGAAAGTCAGCCCCTGTCTTCTGCCTTCCGCTTTGCAAGCCAATTGCCCATGGGGAATCATTTTCTGCCGCACTCCCCTGTGTGCTGGTCTGCCTCTCACCTTCTCTGTGACCAGCCGTGGCTCCCTCCACACCACAGTGGCCACGACCTCTTTCCCTCCCAAACCGTGGCTCAGCACTTCCTACTTTCTTCAGAGACGGCTTCTTTTCCACCCCTAGTTGTGGATTTTTGTTCTGCTAGTCTTCAGGTCGGTTTGGGGGGGTATTTAGGTCTGGGTCTGCCACCATCTTCCCTAGCCCCCAGAACACCCATATCTTATGGCAGAATGACGTTCTTTTAAACAGAAAGACTTATTATCAGTTTATGACCCAGCTACCTTAAAAACTGAGGAGAAAATTCAGGGCCGTTATCACAGATGTGATTCTGTTATCGCAGAATGTTAATAAATATTTCAGGGGTGCCTGGGTGGCTCAGCCGGACTTTGGTTCAGGTCATAATCTCAAGGGTTGGTGGGTTCAAGTCCCCGCATCATGCTGTGTGCTGACAGCTCAGAGCCTGAAGCCTGCTTCAGATTCTGTGTCTCCCTGCCACTCTGCCCCTCCCCTGCTCACACTCCGTGTTTGTCTGTCTCTCAAAAATAAATATTAAAAAAAAAAAGTCTTTCATGTTGGTTCAGTTTTGAAAATGTTGACATCAAGGGACGCCTGGGTGGCTCAGTCGGTTAAGTGTCTGACTTTGGCTCAGGTCACGATCTCATGGTTCGTAGATTTGAGCGCCACGTCGGGCTCTGTTCTGACAGCTTCAAAGCATGGAGCCTGCTTCAGATTCTGTGTCTCCCTCTCTCTCTGCCCCTTCCCCACATCAGACTCTGTCTCCCTCTGTTAAAAAATAAATAAACCTTAATAAAAAATAAAGTAATAAATATTTCATATTTCAGGGCTTCTTTAAAAACCAGATAGATAAAAAGATTGATTGATTTTTGCCTTTGTAGGGAAAATGCCAAGATAGTTGAGTGTGAGCCTTCTGTTTTACCTGTATAGATTCTCCCTAGTCCTGCTGTTTCTTTAATGATGAAGGAACTGTCTAACCCTAGCACCTTTAATGTTCCTTTTCTTCTGAATAGCTTGGAATATCCCTTTGTCTTTATAGTTTACATATTTAACGAATGGTTGTTCAAGGGTCTTTCTGAAACTATGCTATCCCTTCTTATGTTGATAAAACTTTGTTATGTCAGGAAATTTGATAGTTTTCCCTGATGGTGATACTTATTTTAAGTCTGATAAAAGCCCTTTCATTATTTTTGGACTGTAGTAGGTGTGCTTCTTTGATGAATAGGAATATTTATTTACTTCTTTTATAGAAAGAAACTGGTTGAGTAATACATTAGCACAGCATTTTGGTGATGCTTTGAAAATGAATGTGGATTGTAAAAAAAGTCCTTCTAAAATATATTTTGCGCCCTTTTTCTTATAGAATAAAAATATTCAACTCATAAAATTTCCAATTGTACATCAGCAAGAAGTGAAGATTTATTTTCCTATCAAGCTTACACCCAGTTTTCTGGCATTTCCTCATCATCCTATGGGAATATTATATCGTTACAAAGTACAGGTATTTTGTTCTGTAATATGAAAATTTACAAAAGATAAGTCATTTTCTCTGATAGCTTAATTTATTGATATTTGGTTAATGTTTTACAACTTTTTCTCCTAATCATAATAACATCACAGTTTTGGGACGCCTGGGTGGCTCAGTCGGTTGAGCGTCTGACTTCGGCTCAGGTCATGATCTTGTGGTCTGTGAGTTCGAGCCCCGCGTTGGGCTCTGTGCTGTCAGCACAGAGCCTGGAGCCTGTTTCAGATTCTGTATCTCCCTCGCTCTCTGCCCCTCCCCCACTCGTGCTCTGTCTCTATATCAAAAAAATAAATAAACATTAAAAAAAATAACATCACAGTTTTGGGTGACTATCAAGTCGTGTTGTTGAATACTATCATCCCGATAAGACATGCTGTATTTTCTATCTCTCTCTTTTTTTAATTTTTAAAAATTTTTTTTTAATGTTTATTTTTTAGAGAGAGAGAGAGACAGAGCATGAGTCGGGGAGGGTCAGAGAGAGAGAGAGAGGGAGATACAGAATCCGAAGCAGGCTCCAGGCTCTGAGCTGTCAACACAGAGTCCGATGTGGGGCTCGAACCCACAAACCGTGAGATCATGACCTGAGCCGAAGTCAGACACTTAACCGACTGAGCCACCCAGGCACCCCTATCTCTCTTTCACGTATTCATTACTTGTGACTTCTGTTAAGTTTTGTCAAGCTCCCTTGTGCCCTTTCTGACACCTCATGATGCTGCCGTTACAGTACCTCCCTTCAGCGCCTCCCGTGCCCATGTCGCTACTTTACTTCGGCATCACAGCTTCTTAATGTGTCCAGAAATGATTTATTTTCTCTCTCTCTCTTTTTTTAATGTTTATTTTTGAGAGAGACAGCGAGCAAGGAAGGGGCAGAGAGAGAGGGAGACAGAACCCGAAGCAGGGTGCAGGCTCTGAGCTGTCAGCACAGAGCCCAACATGGGGCTCAAACTCCCGAACTGCGAGATCATGACCTGACCCAAAGTTGGACACTTAACCAACTGAGGCCACCCAGGCGCCCCCAGAAATAATTTCTTACGTAGTTTTATTTCTTAAACTTTATTTCATTAGATTTTACATCTTTGCTTAAATTCTGTTTTCCTCCTTTAGCAGTTAAATATAAACAAGGTTGTATTTTTTCACAGGTAGAGGGTGGCAGCGGCAACTTCACTTGGACCTCTTCTAATGAAACAGTGGCCATGGTGACCACTAAAGGAGTGGTGACTGCAGGCCAGGCCATGGGGAACAGCACTGTTTTGGCCCGAGATGTACAAAATCCCTTTCGATATGGAGAAATTAAGGTAAATAACTCTCCAAAGAACCCTATTACCGTCCCTGAGACATTGCTGTCTAAATTTCATTCCAAAACAAACAAAAATAATAAATTTAAGTACAGAATGTGTTTTTTTTTTAATGTTTATTTATGTTAGAGAGAGAGACAGAGCATGACCAGGGGAGGGGTTGAGAGAGATAGAGGGAGACACAGAATCTGAAGCAGGCTCCAGGCTCTGAGCTGTCGGGACAGAGCCTGACACGGGGCTCAAACCCACAAACCGTAAGATCATGACCTGAGCCAAAGTCGGACACTTAACTGACTGAGCCACCCAGGCGCCCCAAGAACAGAACATATTTAGAAATCTTTCTAGTCCAAATTGGCTATTTGAAAATTAGGCTCAAATTTAATCTGGAAGTACATATTCCTTAAATATTTCTGGACCTTGGTTGAATCCTGCTTCACTTCATAGCCAGTTACTGAATGGGTATTCTTGTTTCCTTATCTCTCAAATGGAGAGAGATATCTACTTCAAAGGGTTATTGTCAGAATTAGAAGAGGTAAGGTTTACTTCAATGCTTGGAATATATTCAATACTTAATGTTATTTATTTTTGTTACTGTATTTTGTTGTTGTTATCATATGACCTTCATAGTAACTTTATTTCTGGTCTCATATTTGTTTGTTAGTCTTGGTTAAAAACTTCTTTTTACTATATTATATAATCACATTCTTGTTTTTCCTCCACTTTTGATATATGTTAATGTATGTTATCCCCTTAAAGACTTAGCGTTTTCTTACACTCAGTGAACATGTACTAAGAACCCTTAAGGCACCTAACACCATACCAGAGATCATAGGACATTCAAAGAAACATAACATATCATCCCTACTGTAAAGAATCTAAATTCCACTTGGGAGATCTATTCACATGAAGTCAAATAACATTTTAAGGAAATGATGTGAATTATTTTAAAGCAGTCTGTGGTTGAGAGCGACTTGAATTGCATAGTAAAAGTATTATTAATATTTAAAAGAAAAATCCTTGTAGATGTGACTACTCAGAGACTGTCATGCAGAGATGAGAATTTGAACAAGACTTTGAAAGATAGAGCCAAACTAAGGCCTAAGGATCAAACCCAACCTTTTGCTTTTTTGATAAAGTTTTATTAGAACACAGCCACCCTCATTCATTTATGTATTGCTGCTTTCAAGTCACAACTACAGAGTTGGGGGTTGCCACAGAAACTGTGTGCCTCTCCCCAAGCCTAAAATATTTGCTATCTAGCTCTTTCCAGAAAATATTTGCTAACACCCACGGTAGACAGTGGAGAGCCACCCCACATTTTCAGGTCAGTGATATGGTAGAGCTTCTGTTTAGAAAGTATCTATTTCTTGTCAGTCAACAAGTATAATATTAAAAAAGAAAACAAAAAGGAATGGAAGATAGTTGCTAGTACTGTATACTAGTAGATTAGAATTGATTGAAGGGAGAAAGGAAGGCAAAAGTGTCCGGTTAAGCCTGACCTAGTAAAGTGGTATTGAGAATAGAGAAAAGGGGGAAAATGGAGGGTTATTTTGGAGGTAGTCTTAGTCAGATTTGATGCCAGTGGGGTGGGGGAGACAAAGATTTAAAGACCCGGGGTTTTCTAGCTTTGGCAGCTGGGTGAATTTAAAACGCAAGAAAAAGAAAAAGGAAAAGAAGAAGATGATGAATTCCGTTTTGAATGCATTTAGTATGATTCACCTGTGGAGCGTCTGGGTGAATGTTTGTTATTGGAAAGAGGGTTCTGAAGTGCAACTGAAAGATCAGGGCTAGAAATAAATATTTGGAATTACCAGCATATGGTTGGTCATTGAAGTTTTGGAACTGGGTAAGATTTCCCAGAAGAGCAAATAGCTGGAAGAGTAGATGGACTGAGTGATACGTGTCATTGGAAGGACATAGGCAGAACAAGATGAGCTAGCAGAAGGAGCAAGGAAAATGACAGGAAAGACAGTCCCTTTGGGCCACCATAATGAAATACCATAGACGGGGTGGTGTGTAAACAACAGAAATTTATTTCTCACAGTTTGGAGGCTGGGAAGTTCAAAATCCCGGCACCAGCAAATTTGGTGTCTGGTGAGGGAAAATTCCAGATTCCTAGAAGGCTGTCTTTTTGCTATATCCTCACAGGGTAGAAGGGCTGGGAGTTCTGTGAGGTTTCTTTTATGAAGGCTCTAATTTCATTCATGACCCGATCACCTCCAAAAGTCCTCATCTCCTAATACCATCACTTTGGGGAATTAGGATTTCAATGTAGGTATTTGAGGGGGGACACAAACATTCAATCTATAGCAAAGACAAAAGATATTTTTTAAAAGATACCAAGAAGAAGATGACGTGCTCTGTATCTGAGGTCAGCAAACTTTTTCAGTAAAGGGCCAGATAGTAAATATGTTAGTGTTGGTAGACCATATATATTCTCTCATGTTCTTCTTTGTTGTTGTTTATTTTAAAACCTTTTAAGGATGTAAAAACTATTCGTAGCTTACAAGAACTAAGAAAATTGGGCACTGGCCATCGTTTGCCAGATTCCTCCTGTATGGTGTTCGATGCTTTAGAGAAATCAGTTGATGAAGGAATGAAATGAGTGACATGATTAATACTCACCCCCCAACACACACCCAGTATAGGGTATATATTTTTGTATACAAAACATACATATGTGCTTATGTATGTGTATATTTAAATACTTAAGGAATGCTTTGTTTTCTTCTTAGACTTTCCTAACAACTTTCTTGAAAGATTAATTTTTTCCCTTCTAGATATATGTCCTGAAACTGAACAAAATGGAACTGTTACCATTTCACGCTGATGTGGAGATTGGCCAGACTATAGAGATCCCCATCGCGATGTACCACGTGAATAAGGAGACCAAGGAGGTCCTCGTGCTCACAGACTGCTCTCACTTACTGTTGCACCTGAACATGGATAAGCAAGGGGTCTTCACTCTTCTCAAGGAAGGTAAGAGCAAGCCTTTTATTTTCTCCTTTATTTGTCTTTGAATGAAAAGACCAATCATCAATTCAGAAACTACAAATTACAGTCTAAATTCCTGTTACCTTTATTTATAGTACTTTTGTTTATTCCATCAGCTGCCTTGTTGTAGTTTAAAACAAAGGCACAGAAATTGAGTAGCGTGTTCAGAGTCACTGTGCCAATTCCTTAAACTCATAGGAAGGTCTTTCTAATCTAGAACTCTTTTCCTCTTTCTTTAATTCCTATGTCATACCTCTTCCTAAGATGGATATAGTGCCATTATAAAATTCATTCAAAAAAGGAGAAAGTATCTTTTTAAATGTTTGTTTATTTTTGAGAGTGGGGGGAAGGGCCAGATTGAGAGGGGGACAGAAGATCCAAAGCAGGCTCCATGTGCATCAGCACAGAGCCCGACGCGGGGCTTAAATGCACCAACCTGAGCCGAAGTCGGATGCTTAACTGACAGGCCATCCAGGTGCCCCAAGAAAGTATCTTTTTGTAATAAAAAGAAAATATGAACAAGCTATCCATAAAGACCATCATTTTCTGTTATTGAACATTGTGTGTGATCCTGATTACTATTGTTTTTAATCAGTAATAATAGTGGGTAACATCTAACATTTACCTAGCTGTTTGCTATTTGCTAGGCTCTGTTCTGAATACTTTTTATATATTAGCGCATTTAATTCTCACAGCATATCTATAATATGGACTGCTTCCTTGCCCTTACTAAGTATATATAATAATATCTTTTTCGGGGCGCCTGGGTGGCTCAGTCGGTTAAGCATCTGACTGTCGATTTCAGCTCAGGTCGTGAGCTCACACTTGATGTGTTTGAGCTCTGCATCAGACTCTGCACTGACAGCGTGGAGTCTGCTTGGGATTCTCGTCTTCCTCTCTCTCTGCCCCTTCCTCACTTGTGCGCACTCTCTTTCTCTCCTCTCTCAAATAAATACACATTAAAAAAAATATTTCTTTCCCCTTCTCTGTTCTCAAGGTGTGTCTCCTAATTTTTAGGCCCTCTCTATCTCTCACCTGGACTATAACAGTATCCTCCTAACTGCTCCTTGCCGCTAATAACCTATGGCTACCACATGGAGTTTCATGAAACTCACTTTCATTATTACTTTTCCTGCTCAAAAACGGAGAGGCTTCTCACTGCTGGTGGAATAGAGCTGAAATCCTTTAAGTTTTAGGCCTCTACAAGAAAACCCAATCTGCTTTTCATAACTTCTTATTTTGACTCCATATATGGCTCTGGCTAAACAAACTACTTAAGTGAACATTTCCCGTATATTTGCCCTTCACGTACACATGCGTATCTCATTTGTATTTCTATCTTTGCTCACTCATCAGTTGAGATACATCTTATACATATCTAAATCTTCCTTTATCTCTCCAATTAGAAGTACTCTTTCTGTTTTCTAGACTACCATGATGTTTATCATTTTCTTTTTTAAATTTTTATTTTAGAGGGAGAGCGTGAGCAGGGGAGAGGGGCAGAGGGAGAGAAAGAGAGAATCTCAAGCAGGCTTCATGCTGTTAGCACAGAGCCCGATGCGGGGCTCGATCCCATGAACCGTGCGATCATAAGTTGAGCCAAAATTGGGAGTTGGACGCTTAACTGACTGAGCCACTCAGGCGCCCCCTGCTTATCATTTTCTATTAATATTTTATGTAAATGTTCACTTTCCTTTTCTGAACTATATATGCCTTTGCTGATATTTATATTTTTACTGAACATAAAATTGTGTCTTACATGATATATGTTAATAGAAGGAATAGAGTTTTATATAGATTTGATATAAACAGTTAGGGCCTAGTAGTTAGTGTGTGAAATCACGATGTTTTTTAATGTATTAAAATTCTTATATTTTATAGACTGATCCCCATTGAGAACTGACTGCTTATTACCCTAATGAAGTCATGTTTTTTGATTTGCAGGGATTCAAAGGCCTGGACCAACACACTGTTCTAGTACACATATAGCAGCCAGATCTCCAGGCCATACTCTGGTAACAGTGAGTGTGACTGAGAACGAAGAGTACTTGGAGAGCAGTGCCACCTTTGCTGCTTATGAACCCCTAAAGGTGAGGCATTTCATGAGAAAGACCTGGCACATCTCTTCATGGAGCCCACTGTTCACTTAGAGTCCTCCAGCTATCTGTGGCTCCGTTGAAGGTCGGTTATATTTGTGTGCTCTTTATTTACCACTCCTCCATTTTTAGATAAAGCGTCCCGTCGTCAAGACTGGTGTCAGGGAGTGTACTCTCTCATGTGTCTGCCACCAGAGCATCTTTAGGCTCTGTCAGCACGTTGTAGATCTTCTCCTTTCTTTTTTATTGAGGTATAAAACATGTGTAGTAAATTACATCACATACACTAATCTTAAGGTACTATTTGAATTTTTACATGTGCATATATCCCTGTAAACATGGCTCTGAATAAGATGTTGAATATTAGTAAGACTCCTTTAAAGAACTCTGGAAGAAAACTTGATTCTAGAGAGGGAGGTTGTCCTCTTTGACCCTTTATACTTTAAGATTTTCAGCAGAACAGTCAGTGTGGAGGGCCCTGAGGACCGGCCCACTCTAACTGGGACACTACGGCAGGTAGCAGTTCAGAACAAATGTAGAGCCTGGGCTGCTCTCAGAGCGGGTCCCTTTGGGAGTTACAACTCCTGTCTGAAAGTTCTTGCTAATAGATACACATCCTGACTCATTGCCACTTGGGACAAGGAGGCACTCATGGGGGCAAAATTAACACTAATGAAAGAAGCCGGGTAAGTTATTAATTGTAAAATTTGCATTTTAAGTTGGCCTCATTGCCCATTATGCAGCATAAGTATTAAACATATGGTTCAAACATATTTCATTTGTTCTCAGTGGATGAATCTTCCTACTTGCTTAATTAAGTGAAAGTACTTGGCTGTGGTTCATTGTCATTTCATTAAGTTTTCTATTTTATGATCATTCCTAGCCTTATTTTATATCTATTGAGTCTCCACAGATCAGATCTCCCCTGGATGAAAACCATCATTAAAAGAGAGGAAGTAAAATGATGGTTTTCCTTTTCTTTCTTTTCTTTTTAAAAATTTTTAATGTTTATTTATCTTTAAATTTTATTTATTTATTTATTTATTTGTTTATTTATTTATTTATTTATTTATTTATTATGAGAGAGAGCACAAGCAGGATAGGGGCTGAGAGAGAGGAGAAAGAGGGGTCTGTCAGTGCAGAGCCCAATGTGGGGCTTGAACTCCCGAACTGTAAGGTCATGACCTGAACTGTGAGGTCATGACCTGAGCTGAAGGCAGATGCTTAACCGACTGAGCCACCCAGGTGCCCCTTAATGTTTATTTTTGAGAGAGAGAGAGAGAGAGAGAGAGAGAGAGAGAGAAGGCGAGAACAAACACAGGTCAGGGAGGGGCAGAGAGAGGGGAGACAGAGAATCTGAAGCAGGATCCGTGCTGTCAGCGCAAAGCCTGGCATGGGGCTTGAACCTATGAACCAGAAAATCATGACCTGAGCCAAAGTCAGATGCTCATCTCACTGAGGCACCCAGGCGCCCCTGATGGTTTTCCTTTTCTATGTAGTGCTTTGGTCATACATTTTCTCTTTTACCTTCTTCTTTTTTTTTTTTAATGTTTATTTATTCTTGAGAGACATAGAGGCACAGCGTGAACAGGGGAAGGGCAGAGAGAGAGGGAGACACAGAATCGGAAGCAGGCTCCAGGCTCTGAGCTGTCAGCACAGAGCCCGACACGGGGCTCGAACTCACAGACTGCGAGATCATGACCTGAGCCGAAGTCGGCCATTTAACCGACTGAGCCACCCAGGCGCCCCCTCTTTTACCTTCTTAAAAGAGTACATGTGTTCTATCTTTGTTATCAATAGTATGTTTCAGTAAATAGTATAGTTCTCAATTTGTCCTTTTACATAGAATTTACATTCCATTCATTTGATCTGGTTAATTTTGGACTATATATTTAGGAGAAAGGAATAGTTTTTCTGTCTTGCTTTCTCAGGGAGGCCTTCTGTGAAACCTCCGACTAATTCCATTTCTTCTATTTGAGGCTTGTATGGCACACTGTAGTGTGCCTTTTTGTAATGCTCATTATACTCTTTACTTACTTCAAATCTGCCTTTCCCAGACCATGAGTTCTGCTGTGAGGCAGGACCTTGTCTGACTTTTCATTATTATATCCCCCAGTGGGCCATCAATGAATACTTGTTGAATTGAGTTATAAGCACATTATTTGAGAGAGTACTGCCATTAGACATAGGAATGTTTAATTTTAATAGTTTCAATTATGGGGCGCCTGCATGGCTCAGTCGGTTGGGCATCCAACTTCAGCTCAGGTTGTGATCTCACGGTTTGTGGATTTGAGCCCCACATCTGGCTCCGTGCTGACAGCTCAGAGCCTGGAGCCTGCTTCAGATTCTGTGTCTCCTTTGCTCTCTGCCCCTCCCCCCCTCAAAAATAAACATTTAAAAAGATTTTTTAAAAATAATAGTTTCAATTATGAGTATGATCAACTAATTCAGGAAAGAAATTCTAAGCCACGGTTTGTTTACATTTTTAGAATGATCCCTCAACTCTGTACTTCATTTTGCAACTTAGTTACTATTGTAGACACTGTGTGGCACAGGAAAATAACCTACACTTTGATAATACTTTATTCTCCTAAAACAAGTTTGTTCATCTATAAATAAGACACAAGTCTTGACTGTACCCTTTAAGTGAGAGTTCTTTGAAAAATAGGATGAAGTGTATATGTGTTATTTTATATTTTTAGGACAAAAGTTATTTGCTAATTTAATAAAATATCCACTTAATGGATAAATTCTTAGAAACATATAATCTTCCAGAGCCGAATCCAGAAGAAAAAGAAAATCTGAATAGAAAATCTGATTCAGAATGAAACTGAATCGGTAATCAAAAAATTGCTGACAAACAAAAGTCCAGCGCCAGATGGGTTCACAGGTGAATTCAGGAAGAGTTTATAGTTACTCTCCTCAAACAATTCCAAAGAACAGAAAAGGAAGGAAGCCCTCCTTTCCTACAAATACATCCTACAAGCCATAATACCAAAACTAGATAAAGACACCAAACTACAGGCCAATAGCACTGATGAACGTAACTGCAAAAGTCCTCAACAAAATATTAGCAAAGGGCATACAGCAATAAGTTAAAAAGATCACTCACCAGGATCAAGTGGGATTTATTCCAGGAAAGCAAGGATGGTTCAGTATTCACAAATCAATCAATGTGGTATACCACATCAATAAAACAAATAATAAAAATCATGATTATCTTGGGGGTGCCTGGGTGACTCATTGGTTAAGTGTCCAATTCTTGATTCTGGCTCTCGTCATGATCTTACAGTTTTGTGAGTTCAAGCCCTGTATCAGGTTCTGTGCTGATTATGCGGAGCCTGCTTGGGATTCTCCCTCTCTCTGCCCCTCTCCCTGCTCATGCTCTCTGTCTCTTTCAAAATAAATAAATAAACTTAAAAAAATTCGTGATTATCTGAACACATACAGAAAAAGGATTTGACAAAATTCAACATCCATTCATGATAAAAATTGTCAACAAAGTAGGTTTAGAGGTAACAGACATCAACGTAATACAGACCATGTATGAAAAAACCACAGCTAACATCATTCTCAATGGTGAAAAATTGAGAGCTTTTCCTCTAAGATGAGGAACAAGACAAGGATGCCCACTCTCACCACTTTTATTCAACATAGTACTGGAAGTCCTAGCCATACAATCAGACAAGAAAAATAAGTGGCATCTGTACTGGTAAGGAAGTTAAACTATCACTGTTTGCAGATGACATGATATTAAACATAGGAAATCCTAAAGACTCCACCAAAAAAATACTAGAACTAATAAACGAATTCAGTAAAGTTGCAGGATACAAAATTAATACTCAGAAATCAGTGGTGTTTCTATACACTAATAAGTAGCAGAAAGAGAAATTAAGAAAATAACACCATTTACAATAACACCAAAAAGAATAAAATACCTAGGAATAAACTTAACCAAGGAGGTGAAAAACCCTGTACTGTGAAAACTAGAACACTAATGAAAGAAATTGAAGAGAACACAAATGGAAAGATGTTCCATGCTTGTGGACTGGAAGAATTGATATTGTTATTATTTAAAAGCATTTTTAAACTTTTATTTATTTTTGAGAGAGAAAGCGTGTGCAGGGGAGAGACAGTGAGAGAGAGACAGAGGATATGAAGCAGGCTCTGCACTGACAGCAGAGAGCCAGATGTGGGGCTTGAATTTACTAACCATGAGATCATGACCTGAGCTAAAGTCGGACACTCACCCCTTATTATTATTAATGTTTATTTATTTTTGAGAGACATGGAGAGTCAGAGGATCTGGAGCAGGCTCTGCGCTGCCTGCACAGAATCCGATGGCAGGGCTCAAACCACAAGCCGTGAGCTGAAGTTGAGCACTTAACTGACTGAACCATCCATGTGCCCGAGAATTAATATAATTTCTTTAAGTGTATTTATTTTGAGAGAGAGCACAAGCAGGGCATAGGGACAGAGAGAAAGAGAATCCCAATCAGGCTCCACACCGTCAGCATGGAGCCCAAAGCATGGCTCGAACTTATGAACTGCAAGATCATGACCTGAACTAAAGCCAAGAGTCGGACACTTAACCAACTGAGCCACCCAGGCACCCTGCCCCCGAATTAATATTATTAAAATGCTCATATTAGCCATGTAGTCTATAGATTCAATGCAATCCCTATCAAAATGCCAGCAGTATTTTTCACAAAACCAGAACAAATAATACTAAATTTATATGGGACCATATAAACGACACTGAATAGACAAAGAAATCCTGACAAAGAAGAACAAAACATGGAAGTATCACAATCCCAGATTTCAAGATATGCTGCAAAGCTGTAGTAACCCAAACAGTGTGGTACCGAAACAAAAATAGGCACGCAGATCAATGTAACCGACTAGAGAGCCCAAAAATAAACCCATGATTATATGATCAGTTGGTCTTTGACAAAGGAGGCAAGAATATACAATGAAGAAAGGAGGATCTCTTCAACAGACTGTGTTGGGAAACTGGACAGCCACATGAAAAAGAGTTAAACTGGACTATTTCTTTTCACCATGCATAGAAATAAACTCAAGATGGATTAAAGACCCAAATGTGAGACCCGAAACCATAAAAAACCTAGAAGAGAACTGGGGTGCCTGGGTGGCTCAGTTGGTTAAGCGCTGACTTCAGCTCAGGTCATGATCTCGTGGGTTCATGAGTTCAAGCCCCACATCAGGCTCGCTGCTGTTAGTCCAGAGTCTGCCTTAGATCCTTTGTTTCCCCTCCCTCTACCCTTCTCCTACTCACGCTCTGTCTCTCAAAAATAAACAAATATTTAAAAAAAAAACAACAACTAAAAATAGAAATACCATGGGGCACCTGAGTGGCTCAGTCGGTTAAGCACCCAACTTCAGCTCAGGTCATGATCTCGTGGTTCATTAGCTTGAGCCCTGCACTGAGCTCTCTGCTATCAGCACAGAGCCTGCTTCGGATCCTGTCTCTCTGTCTCTCTGCCCCTCCCCTGTTTGCTTGTGCACGTGTGCTCTCTCAAAATAAACATTAGGAAAAAAAGAAATACCATATGATCCAATAATTGCACTACTAGGTATTTAACCAAAGAAAATGAAAACACTAATTCGAGAGAATATGTGCACCCCTGTGTTTATTGCAGCGTTATTTACAACAGCCAAGGTGTGGAAGCAGCCCGAGTGTCCTTTGGTAGATGAGTGGTAAGGAAGAGGTGTTGTGTATGTATACACATGCACACAGTGGAATATGACACAGCCATAGAAAAAAGATGAGATCATAACATTTGTGACGACATGGATGGACTTAGAGGGTGTTATGCTAAGTGAAATAAATAAGTCAGACTGAGAAAGATAGATGATTGCACATAATGTCACTCATCTGTGGGATCTAAAAACTAATAAACAAAAAGCACTTTTAGTCTTATGACTGTGGAGAACGAGCTGATGATGCCGGTGGTTGCTAGCTGGGAGGGGCGGAGGTTGGGCAACACGGGCGAAGGGGACAGGAGATACAGGCTTCTAGTTACGGAACAAATGAGTCCTGGGAATAAAAGTCACAGTGTTAAGGGAACATAGCTGGTGGTGCTGTAATAATGTCATATGGTGACAGATGATAGCTACAGTTGTGAGCGCAGCGTAACATGTAGAGATGTTGAATCACTGTGTTTACACCTGACAATAATGTAACTTTGTGTGTCAACTATACTCAAATTAAAATATATCTACATTTCAAATGCTTTTACAGGGGCATCTGGGTGGCTCAGTCGGTTGACTGTCTGTCTGACTCTTGATTTTGGCTCAGGTCATGATCTTACAGTTCCTGGGTTTGAGCCCCACATTGGGCTCTGCACTGACAGTGTGGAACCTGCTTGGGATTCTGACTCTCTCTCTGCCCCTCCTCTGCTTCTGCTGTTTCTATCTCTCTCAAAACAAATAAACGTTAAAAAAATAAGTAATTCCTAAAAATTTTTTTTCAAATGCTTATAGAGCTATTGTTCAATACCTTTTATGTGTACAACATTGTATTAAATCCCACTGAGGAAGAGAAATTCTTTTTTTTTTTTTTTAATTTTTAATGTTTTATTTTTGAGAGACAGAACACAAGTGGAGGAGGGGCAGAGAGAGAGGGAGACACAGAATCCGAAGCAGGCTCCAGGCTCTGAGTTGTCAGCACAGAGCCTGACGCGGGGCTCGAACTTACAGATCGTGAGGTTATGACCTGAGCCAAAGTCGGACGCTTAGCCAACTGAACCACCCAGGCGCCCCAAGAAATTCTCTTTTATTGTTATTTTTTAATGTTTATTTTTGAGAGAGCATGCGTGCATGCACAAAAGTGGGGGAGGAGCAAAGAAAGAGGGGGACAGAGGATTGGAAATAGGCTCGGAGCTGTCAGCACAGAGCCTAACACAGAGCTTGAATTCACGAACCATGAGATCGTGACCTGAGCCGAAGTCAGTCGCTCAACCTACTGAGCCACCCAGGTACCCCAAGACATTCTCTCTTAAAATTTAGGTAGAAGATACTCTTCTCTGAAGAATTTTTTTACATAACTAGAAAGCATAAGAAGAATTTTTTTTAATGTTTATTTATTTTGAGAGAGAGTAGGAGACAGAGAATCCCAAGCAGGTTCCACACTGTCAGCACAGAGCCCGACGTGGAGATCCATCTCACAAACCGTGAGATCATGACCCGAGCTGAAATCAACAGTCAGATGCTCAACCTGCTGAGCCACCCAGGTGCCCCACATAAGAATCATTAGACCCACGCATATGAGGCATCGGACACATTTAAACAGCATTAGGAGATGACCTAACGTACGGACGAATAGTAGAGGCGAATCCTGCGAGGACTAGAGGGTGTGGAAGTGGTAGTGGTCCAGCACGCTTCATGGGTGAGGTGACCCGAAGTTAGGCCTGAGTAGTCGGCAGGGTCTAAGCTAGTGCAGAGGTTGAGAAGCGTCCAAGTGAGAAGCATCACGCGTATGTCTCCTGATTTGGGGACTAACAATCTGCCAGGTTTCACTTGAGAAAACTGTTGACTTGACCAACCAAGGATGATTTCTTTGAATGTCATCAGGCCGTGAACCCTGTGGAAGTGGCTTTGGTGACATGGCGATCTGCAAAGGAAATGGTATTTGAAGGGGGCCCCCGTCCATGGATCCTGGAGCCCTCCCGGTTCTTTTTGGAGTTGAGCATGGAGAAGACAGAGAAAATCAAACTAACACCAGTCCGGCTGCCCGCTAAGCGCAAGCAGAGCCAGTACATCTACCGGGCCCTGTGTCTGGGGTTGGGGGAACAAGTAAGTAGGAGAATACCATTTCCCTAACATTTATTTTAGCAGTAATACTCCAACAAGTCTTTTATACTTCTAGCCATTCCTTTTCAGGTTCTTTTTTTTTTTAATGCTTATTTATTTATATTTGAGAGACAAAGTGAATGGGGGAGGGGCAGAGATAGAAAGATGGAGAGAGTCTCAAGCAGGCTTTGCACTATCAGTCCAGAGCCGGACACGGGGCTTGAACTCTCAAACTGTGAGATTGTGAGCTGAAATCAAGAGTCAGATGCTTGACCAACTGAGTCACCCAGGCGCTCCTTTTCCTTTTTTAGATTCTAATGGATTTCATTTGTACTAGATAGGACATTTCTAATTATTGGTTAAAGACCTCTTTTAAAAACTTTGATGACCTTTTAAATGGACTCAAAGAGGGGCGCCTGGGTGGCTCAGTCGGTTGAGCGTCCGACTTCACCTCAGGTCATGATCTCGCGGTCTGTGAGTTCGAGCCCCGCGTCGCGCTCTGTGCTGACGGCTCAGAGCCTGGAGCCTTCTTCACATTCTGTGTCTCCCTCTCTCTCTGCCCCTCCCCCACTCATGCTCTGTCTCTCTCTGTCCCGAAAATAAATAAAGACATTAAAAAAAATTTTAAATGGACTCAAAGATTGTACTCCTTTGACGGATCTGACCGTTCACTAACTGGTTTGAGACTCTTGTAATCGGTGAGCTTATTTCAATCACTTTATCACTGTAATCCATTTTCTTGTTGTCTAGACTAGAGGATATGTGGTTTCCCGCCTCCAAAGAATGCAAGGAAGGGAAAATTAAAGTGTCGTCTGTTAGCAATTTTGATTGTCTAGCAGTTGTGAGTGGGGAGCAGTGCTGAAGAACCAGTTAGATCTGTGCAGATAGGACAGTGTGTATTGCTCTTTATCAGGTCAGTTAGTTTATTATTTCAGAGGTAGTGTCGGATCACCCAGCTGTGCCCTGCTTCTGTCAAAGGTTTGCAGTTTGACTGGGGTTGAGAATTCAGTGAATGACTGTATGCAACCAGACCGCAAGGAATCGATATGTGATTTTAGTAAGAACTGCGCTACTTTCTAAAGTCTCTCGGGAACGTTGTTGTTGTGTATGTGGCTGGCTGTTGGCGTCACAGGCATCCCCCCCGTAGGAGCCCTCTAGCCTTTGCCTCCACGTCCTGTTTTTCTTGTGGTGCTTCCACCAGAGAAAGGTTGAAACACAAGATAGTTTTTCCACTTTTTACCAACTGCGAACAAAAGATTTGGTGGAGGAAAAGACAAGTAATGGATCAGAATTAGGTTTTTTTTTTTAATGTTTTATTTTATTTTTGAGACAGAGAGAGACAGAGCATGAGTGGGGGAGGGGCAGAGAGAGAGGGAGACACAGAATCCGAAGCAGGCTCCAGGCTCTGAGCTGCCAGCACAGAGCCCGACGCGGGGTTTGAACTCACAGACCGTGAGATCATGACCTGAGCCGAAGTCGGACGCTCAACCGACTGAGCCACTCAGGCGCCCCCAGAATTAGGTTTTTTTAATGTTCCCTTTGTTTAGAAATTTCTGTGATACTCTTGTTTCTCTTAGCGCACGGGATTCGGAACTGTGATGATTGTGATGTTGTGATGTCCAGAGAGACCCCATACCGGAGATCGAACGATTCTAACGTGTAAAGATTAGCACAACTGACGTCGAATGTCTGCTCATGGTTGCCTCTTGCTCTGCTATTTCCTTAAAGGCTCTGACGTTCCGAATTGGAAATCACCCAGGTGTCCTGAACCCTAGTCCAGCTGTGGAGGCTGTGCAGGTACGCTTTGTGTGTGCCCACCCTGCCAGCATGTCAGTAACCCCGGTGTACAGAGTGCCAGCTGGTGCCCAGCCATGCCCTCTGCCGCAACACAACAAGCAGCTGGTGAGTACAGTGGTGCCAACCAACTTGGCACTTTTGTCTTCTGTGCCTTAGAGATAAATGCTCTGAAGTGTGGCTTTGTCTTATTAAAGTTAAGGAGACTGTTTTGTTTTTCATTCCCCGATAGTGTCTGAAAAGAGATGATCAAACTAGGTTAGAATTAGCTGCACTTAGTGACACGTGACGACTTAGTGACTTTGCTGACTCTACACAGGTACATGGTCAGCTTATAATTATGGCAACAAACAATGGAGCTGTCTCCAATTTTCCAGATAGTTTGGTTCATATCTTTCCCTCATAAATGTTTTATTGGCACTATTGGTTAAGTAATAGAATTTATCTCTACTCCAGACCCACGAAGAATAATGATAAGCTATAATGCGGCTGGTAGGGAAAGAGGAATAAATGAGTTTTCTAACCTAGAAACTACAACATCAGACTGTATACTAAGTGAGGTGGACTTTAATTCCAAGCATAGGAGAATAGAAGTCATCTCTTAGTCTGTGCAGGACAGAACAGTCAACTATTCCTGTTTAGAGATGGATTAAACTGAGGCTCCTAGAAGTTAAGTGACTTCTCCAAAGTCATAAAGCTACAAAGCAGCACACTCCGTCTGACGCGAATGCCCTTGTTTTTGACTTTTATACTATTCTGTCTTTTTATTATAGAAGAACAAGAACACGAGATGTTACAGTCACGAACTCACTTCTAAATTCCACATGAAATATTATATGAAGCTTATAAATTTATTTTTTTAAAAACTGCTTAGATGGGGCAGAATAAAAGTTATCTGTATAATTGTCATTCAGTGTCACATTTTTCATTTGAAATAATTTAAATTTCTAAAAAATTTGTGGTGTCTCTGGGTGGCTTAGTCGGTTAAGTATTCAACTCTTGATCTGGGCTCAGGTCATGATCTCATGAGTTCAAACCCCACATCGGGCTCTGGGCTGAAGGCTCAGAGCCTGCTAGGGATTCTGTCTTTCCTTCTCTCTGCTCCTCCCCTGCTTGTCCTCCCTCTCTCTCAAAATAAATATTTAAAAAATTTTACAGAAAATTGGCAAGAAAAATACAACTCTGTTCTTGGAACCAGTTAGGAGCAATTTACGGACATAATTCTCCATACTTTAGAATTTATTTTTTTTTGTAATTAAGTATAATTTATGTACTGTAAAATTGACCCTTTTAAATTGTACAAGGGGCGCCTGAGTGGCTCAGTCAGCTGAGTGTCCAATTTTGGCTCAGGTTGTAATCTCTCACTTTGCGGGTTCGAGCCCCACATCAGGCTGTGTGCCGACAGCTCAGATCCTGCTTTGGATTCCATGTCTCCCTCTCTGTCCCTTGCTCGCACTCTGTCTCTCTCTCTCAAAAAAAAAGAATAAAACACTATAAATAAATAATAAATAATAGCGTGCAAGAGTTTTGCGGCTGTTACCGCTGTCCAACTCCAGGACATCTTCATTTCTTCCCCAAAAAGAGATGCACACCCAGTAGCAGTCGCTCCCCCCACCCCCCGCCCGCCACACACAACCCCTGGAAGCCACTATACGTCTGTACGACTTTACATATTCTGTACGTTTCATATAAATAGAATCATTTAATATGTGGCCTTTCAGATTTTTGCTTGAACGTGTTTTCAATTCTCTTGAGTTTCTATCTAGAAGTGGAATTTCTTGGCATGTGATAACTCGGCGTTTAGCCTTTTGAAGAACCACCAGCTGTTTCCCAAAGCAGTACACCATTTTGCATTTCCATACATAAGGGATGAGAATTCCAACTTCTCCACATGCTCACCAACACTTGTTACTGTTTGTCATTTTGATTTTACCCTTCCCAGTGAGTGAGAAGTGGTCTGGCCTGGCGGTTTTGATTTACATTTTCTAGTGACTGCTGACATCATGTACCTTTTGTGTGCTTATTGGCCATTTGTGTATCGTCTTTGGAGAAATATTTATTCATATCTTTTGTCAATTTTTAACAGAATTATTCATCTTTTTGTTATTAAGTTGTACAAGTTTTTCATATTTCTTAAATATAAGTCTCCTTAAATACTAGTCTCCTAATACATCTCTCTTTTTAGAGATGATTTGCAAAAATTTTCTTACATTTTGTGAGTTGTCTTCACTTTCTGAGTGGTGTCTTTTGAAGCACGAAAGTTTTCGTTTAGTGGGGTGCTTGGGTGGCTCAGTTGGTTAAGTGTCTGACTCTTAGTTTCAGCTCAGGTCATGATCTTGCGGTCTGTGAGTTCGAGCCCCGCGTCGGGCTCTGTGCTGACAGCTCAGAGCCTGGAGCCTGCTTCGGATTCTGTGTCTCCCTCTCTCTCTGCCCCTCCCCCACTAATGCTCTGTCTCTCTCTGTTTCAAAAATAAACAAACATTAAAAAAAAATTTAAAAAAAAAATTAAAAAAATATATAGATATTTGCAGCTAGAAATTTTTCTCTAAGTATTGCTTTTACTGAATCCCATAATTTTTGCTATGTTATGTTCTACTTTTGTTTGCTGCAAAAAAAAATTTAATGTTTATTTTTTGAGAGAAAGAGAGAGACGGAGTGCTAGTGGGGGAGGGGCAGAGAGAGAAGGAGACACAGAAACCGAAGCAGGCTCCAGGCTCTAGCTGTCAGCACAGAGCCCGATATGGGGCTCGAACCCACAAACTGTGAGATCATGACCTGAGCCGAAGTTGGACACTTAACCAACTGAGCCACCCAGGTGCCCCAAAAACTTGACATTTTAAATAATGTAATCTAGCAATTCTGAAATCATACTGTTCCCCTCAGTAGGTTTTGTGGTTGTTACTGTTTTTTGTTGTGGTAGTGGTTTGGTGGTAGTATTTAGTGACCTTTCCTGAACTAGTTCTGTAATGTCTGTATTCTTTGTCCTCTGTGGCCACCAAAGTCTCTGCTAGGTTAGCTTTTTGGTCAAATGATTGTTGGATATAGATTTCCTCAATTCCAGGTATTTTTGTTGGGATTATGTTAAATTTATATATAAGTTCAGATAACTAAAATTTTTGTGATGTTGAGTCATCCTTTCATATGATATATGCATGTTGTATATGTTTCATAAGAACATATATAAAGATCAAATCTAGATCAAAAATTTTAAAAAGATATAAAAGATTTTGAGGGACATTGGGGGAAAATATTGACTGTATATTAGATAAAATTGAATTAATATTCTTGTGTGTGATAATATTCTTTTTCTTAGAATATTTTCATTCTTAGGAAATGCCTGCCGTAATATTTAGGAGTAAAAGATGCTTACATCATTTAGCAAAAAATAACCCAAGGGCACCTGAGTGGCTCAGTTGGTTAAGCATCCAACTTCAGTCAGGTCATGATCTCGTGCTTTGTGGGTTCGAGCCCTGCATTGAGCTTTGTGCTGAGAACTCAGAGCCAGGAGCCTGCTTCAGATTCTGTGTCTCCCTCTGTCTGCCTCTCCCCTGCTCACATTCTGTCTCTCTCTCAAAAATAAGTAAACATTAAAAAGAGAAAAACAACCCAGACACACATGCGCGCGCGCGCACACACACACACACACACACACACACTTGGAGGGTAGGAAATCAGAGGGAGAGACAGATAACGTATGAATCCAGATGAGATGTGTCTCAGTATTCATTATAGTATTCTTTTGACGTATCTGTTGGCTTGAAAATTGTCAAAGAAAAAAGACTGGGAGAAACATGAGCCCTAGCTTCAGAGATATCTTACTGCCTCCCATGGTAGTTTTTTCCTTTTTTTTATTACTTTTTAAAAAATTTCTAGAGTGAGAGAGCACGAATGCGAATGGGGGAGGGACAGAGAAAGAGGGAGAGAATCCGGAGCAGGCTCCATGCTGTCAGCACAGAGCCGGAGGTGGGGCTTGAACCCAGGAACCATGAGATCATGACCTCAGCAGAAACCAAGAGTCAGACGCTTAACTGACCAAGCCACCCAGGCACCTTGCTTTTCTTTTCTTTTTCTTTCTTTCTTTTTTTTTTTTTTTTTTTTTTTTAACACAGATTCCTGTATCAAGCCTGAGGGACACAGTCCTGGAACTGGCAGTGTTTGATCAACACAGGAGAAAGTTTGATAATTTCAGTTCACTAATGCTAGAATGGAAATCCTCAAATGAAACACTAGCTCATTTTGAAGATTATAATTCAGTAGAGATGGTAGCAAAGGATGACGGCAGTGGACAGACTCGGCTACATGGTATTATGGTGACACAAATCCTTTCATATACCTGCTAAGTGGTTTTCCAGAGACACTTTTGTATTCTACATGTTATTGTTTCTCATATTATCTCCAGGTCATCAGGTCCTTAAGGTACATCAGTTAAAAGGGACTGTACTCATTGGAGTCAATTTTGTGGGCTATTCAGAGACTAAAAGTCCAAAGGTAAGTGGAGACTCTTATGTTAGAAATAGAAATCAGGGGCGCCCAGGTGGGTCAGTAGGTTGGATGTCCGACTTTTGGTTTCAGCTGCTCCCAGGGTTGTGGGATCAAGCCTCTGTGTTGGTCTCTGCACTGAGTGTGGAGCCTGTTTAACATTCTCTTTCTCCCTCTGCCCCTCTCCCCTGCTTATGTGCACTCTCTCTAAAATTTAAAAAAAAAAAGAAAAGAAATAAGTAAAAGAAATGGAAATCACTGAAATTTAAAGCTTTTCTTTAGAAGTCATTTATTTATAACTAATCTAAACCTGAGAACTGTGCACCCCTGTTATTCTGTGACCTTCGGCATGGGAAAGAACATTGCAGTCTTCTCTCAGCTGAGGAATTAAAAGTTTATACTCACCTTCGTGGCTCCTGTGCATTTCTAGGAACTTTCCAACTCACCCCGATCTGCGGCTGTGGAGCTGCTCCTGGTGGATGATGTAGCTGTGCTGCCGGAGAACGCCACCATCTATAACCATCCCGATGTGAAGGTAGAAGTTGGAGGGGTCTGGTGAGACGAGATGTGGGTGGAGGGGAAGAGTAGTGGGTTATTAAGGGTAACGGTATGGCAATAAAAAAAAAAGCTCCCTTACATATTGAAAATAGGTGATAAGCATGTCTAACACACATGTAATACCTTGTAGTAATGCTTTAATAATCATAGTTTGTCTTTGGTCCATTGACTTAATCTTTTAATCCCATACTTTTCTTAGGTAGCTAAGAGTTACTTTTGACTTGCTTATAAACCAAAGAGAATGGAATATCACTTGTCTGATCTTTCCATAGGAAATATTTAGCCTTGTGGAAGGATCTGGTTATTTTTCAGTCAACAGCAGTGAGCAGGACATTGTCACCATCACTTACATGGAAGCAGAAAGCTCTGTCCAGGTAAGTTCTAGAGACAGGCCCCAGGTTGGTAGTCTCAGGTCAAAACTCATTCTTACAAGAATGATTGGGAAGAAATGCCATTGTGTGTCTCAAAGTTGTTATGAAAGTAATATCCGCCTCTTTTTTTTAACTTACATAGATTCTCCAACCAAAAACGAGGGTTTTTTTCCTTCTACTAGCTGGGCAATTTTTGCTTCTGGCTAAACTGAGACAGTATAGGAGACATCTAATTGTAAGATTTTCATTAAAAGAAGGTTCATTTCTATAAATTTCAAGCACAGAAGTGGGTGGTTAATTAGATGTGCCGTTGACTTTATAACCTGAGGATATGATGTTTTTTTAGCCAGGATATGACAACTCAATATATTAAGCTATCTTTGTAGTCAATATGCCAAGGCATTTGCTTTTAGTTGACTTTTAGTAATAAAAATAATAGCTTACATTAACATAAGTATATATTTCCTTTCCTTCTAAGAACTCAAAGGAATGTAACTTACCTTGATCATAATGTTTGTTTCTAAGAGGGGGATTCGGCACCACCCACAGGTGCCACGCCGGGCAGGACCCGCAGCACAGGACAGAGAAGCTGGTCCTCCCAGTGCCTCCCCCCACCCTGCCACACTGGTGATTTCAGTATAAATGGACTGGATTTTCTTCATGAAATCCTTTCCTTGTTCATAGTTAGAAGCTGGAATATGTAAGTCGTATTTTGCTGGAATTCAGTCAACTTAAACCTTGCTCTTTACACTTAGTATTTGTCAAGGGTGCATATTGTGCTGTGCCTACAGCATGTAATGTGACCTCTCAGCTCTCATCACAAAGGAAGTCAGTTGTTGTATTTCGTGCTTTTAGCGAAAATAGTTGTTTTGATTATGCTCGGAGCATGTGCGTTTCTTGACCTGGCTGCCGTCTTCTTCCTTCTAGTTAGTTCCAGTACACCCTGGATTTCTCGCCTTGGAGGTCTATGATCTGTGCTTAGCTTTCTTGGGTCCAGCAGTGGCCTACCTCAGGGTGTCAGACATACAGGAGCTGGAGCTCGATCTGATTGATACGGTGAGAGACGTTTGCAGTGTTGAGTCAGAGAAGCAGGCCTCGTTCTTGCCCTGCAGCCTCACTTCACGTAGTCTGCGCGGCTCCTGTGCGTGCAGCAGGACCTCCAGTGGTTCATGGAGATACCTGTCCTTAAAGAACCAACGCTCCAGTGTTACGAGATAAACAGTATCAAGGAGCAGCTGAACTAGCCCATGTGGGTTAGGGTTATTTGATCAAAGCCCTACCAGAAGCATTCATCGCAACAAAACAGTTTGTCACCCTCAGAGAGTTACACTGTTCTTGGTGAATGACACACTTCTACTAAAATTACCTTTCTTTTTTTTAACAACTAGGTTGAAATAGGTAAAACTGTGTTAGTAACTGTGAGAGCTCTTGACTCTTCCAAACGCCCATTCCGAAATAAATACTTCAGAAACATGGAGCTTAAACTGCAGTTGGCTTCTGCCATCGTCACCCTGACGTGAGTGCCACCCCAACACCTCCTCCTCAGGCTGAGTACCGAACGCCCGCTCTTCCTGTGTTCTTCTCTCCTTTTCTGTCACAGGGCCTTTCAGCCCGTACTCTCCCCATATCCAGCTCTGTGCAAAGTACCCCTTCCACAGCCTCAGATGTGTTTTGTGGGACAAACTCATGCATCTCGTGAATATTTCCATATCATGAACTTTCTCCTTGGATGGTATCCCCTGGGGTGCTTCAGGACAGTGGACCTGCAGAGATCTCCCTGGAGAAGACGTGCTGGTACTCCCCTCTGCGAAAGGGGGATACAGAAAGTCCAAGATGGTTTAGTATTTGCAGTTTTGCTGGTCTTCTGTTGACGCTGCCCTTATTCCTGTGAAGACTTAGAACAAATATTTGGCCTTCAGGAGCTTCCTGCCTTTGCCATGAACTTTGTCTTGACTCTGGAAATTCATTTTCTGGCTGTTCCTCCAACTACAGTTAAAATGAACAGAAAATGTTAGTTAAGCATCTTAGAAAGAAGCATAACTTGCTACTCTTAAAATCAAATCTTTCTCGGGGCGCCCGGATGGCTCAGTAGGTTAAGTGTCCGACTTCAGCTCAGGTCATGATCTCACAGTTTGTGAGTTCGAGCCCCTTATGGGGCTCTCTGCTGTCAGCACAGAGCCCCCTTTGGATCCTCTTTCTCTCTTTCTCTGCCCTGCCCCCTACTCACACTCATTCTCTCTCCCTCTCTCCCTCTCTCCCTCTCTCCCTCTCTCTCTCTCTCTCTCTCTCTCTCTCTCTCTCTCAAAAATAAATAAAAACACTTAAAAATGTCAAATCCTTCTTACCTAAAAACACATGTGTCTTTGCAGGCTCGTGGAGGAGCAGGATGAATACTCTGAAAATTATATCCTTCGAGCCGTCGCTGTTGGGCAAACCACACTCGTGGCTATTGCCCGGGACAAGATGGGGAGGAAACTCACATCGGCTCCTCGCCAGATTGAGGTAAGGAAATCATCGTATCCAAAATGTATACCTCATCCTATTTACCTTCATTCATCTTTTTCTGTTTAGCCTGCACAGGTTAAAAATCATTTGATGGAAGAAAATGATAGTTGTCTAACTCTTTAAACAATATGTAATTTATTTTAGGTTTTTGTTTTTCTGTATAAAATATGCTTCTTGTAGAAAACTTGGAAAGCAAAAAATAATAATAATAATAAAGACACAGAGAGAAAATCACCTATAATTCCACTACCTAGAGGCAACCATTATTAATATTTTGGTGTGTTTCCTTCACTTTTTCCCCAGGTTTATTTTAACACGGATGAGTCATACTGCTTTTTCAATCCTAATCTTATATCAGAAGTATTTTTTATGTGATTAAAAGCTCGTTGTTGGCCATGTGTTGGCAGTTGTTGAACCTGGGTAATGGGTACCTGAAAGTTCATTTTACTATTCTCTCAAATTTTTAGATATGTTTGGGAAAAAAGTAAAAAAAAAAAAAAAAAAAATAGTTATAAGCATACCTTTAATGACCACTTTTATTCCGATAAATGTATATATAATTTTTAAGCATTCTCATTTATAATCTTTTGCTACTGTAAATGAAATTTATATTTATAAATGAAGTAAAATACATGTCTGTGTATAGGATTTTTTCCTTAGAATGAGCTGCGTGACCATTTGTTATGAAATTGACTCTGGTCTGTCCCTGTCGTCTTTCTGTTTCCTTCTTCAAGGTGTTTCCTCCATTCAGACTCGTTCCGGAGAAAATGACACTGATTCCAACCAACATGATGCAGGTGACCTCAGAGGCAGGAAATAAAATTTACCTTTTCTCCTCACCCCGCTCTACCCTACCCCACCCCACCCACCCCAACACAAAACACACCCTTCTTCTATTGGCCTACTCACCTACTCCCAGCCATGTATAGCAGGATCCGATAAAGAAGAAAATTAGTTCTTTCCTCTCCCTTAAGGAATAGGGTATAACCTCCCTCTTGGAACCCCGTAGATCATGTATGGCACTTGCATTTCTTCTGCATTTGAGTTGATGTAGGATACGTCTCTTGGGAAGTGGGGGAAGGTAAGAGGTCAAATTGCTTGAACAAAATGTTGAGAAAAGAGAGATGATTTCTCCCCATGTTCCAGGCATTCGCTGGTATGTTTAAATTCCAGGTAATGTCTGAAGGTGGCCCCCAGCCCCAGTCTATCATTCACTTCTCCATCAGTAACCAGACTGTGGCTGTTGTGAATCGGAGGGGGCAGGTTACGGGGAAGGTAGTTGGCACAGCTGTGGTCCATGGCACCATCCAGACGGTGAACGAAGACACGGGCAAAGTCATTGTGTTTTCCCAGGTATTGGTTCTTTGTTCTGCTCTGCTTCTGCTTTTCATCTGGGAACCATGTTGGGGGATGTGGAATGGTGATGAGGAGGGTCTCAGCAACCCAGGAAAACCCTTTGAGTCCTTTACCTGACGGCCTCTGAACCAAGCATAGAAAATATGTAATCTAGTAAAAAAAACCCACAGAGGATTTGACCATGTTTGAAGACATAGTCCCTATCCTTAAGGAATCGTGTAGGGAACAAAAACAAACATATCTATAGCATATTCTTTTCATTGTTGAATTCCCAAAATAACCACAAAGTGGTTATCGTAAGCGTCTCTGTCCACTGCACAGACAGCTCCTCTTAGCCTAAGCTTGCTTCCCCTGTTGAGCAGGATGAAGTACACATAGAGGTGGTTCAGCTAAGGGCCGTCAGGATCCTCGCGCCTGCCACCCGACTCATCACAGCGACTGAGGTCAGTCAACGGCTCCGTTCTTGGAGTGCTCCGGTAGCGCCAGCTGGGCAGGGCACACAGCGCAGCCCCACTTCTTCTTTTCAGATGCCAGTGTATGTCATGGGGGTGACCAGTACCCAGACTCCTTTCTCCTTCAGCAATGCCAACCCCGGACTCACATTCCATTGGTCCATGACCAAAAGGGATGTGTTGGATCTGGTACCCAGGCATTCGGAGGTATGAATTTCTCTGTTTATGACACTACCTTAGGGAAGCTGCTAGTAAATTTACTCTATTTCATCCTAAGTTTTAGACTGACTCACTTTCTAAACTACACACTATCACTACTTATCTCCTTCCCCTTGTTCTGTGAACTCTGGAAACCTGCAAATCATGTGAAGAGTTCAGTTTGAGTACTCAGATAATGCTGTGTAATTTTTAATATTCTTTGGTGGAGTGCTGGAAAGCAGTGTTTCCTTTAACACTGTGTTTGTGAGCATCTGACGAGTTACATGAGTAACACATCATGAATACAAAGCACAGACGCAGGCACGCCTCCCTGCACCCTTCCTTGCTGTAGTGTACTTCACGGGCCCTGCATGTTCTACAGGCGGAAGGTGTGTGGCAACCGCAGGCCATTGCTGCCGTTTTTTCCAACGGCATTTGCTCACTCCATGTCTCTATGTCACATTTTGGTAATTCTCACTATATTTTAAACTTTTTCATTATTTTTGTATTTGTTATGGTGATCTGTAATCGGTGAGTATGACTCACTGAAAGTTCAGATGAGCATTTTTTAGCAATAAAGTATTTTTAATTAAGATATGTACGTTGTCTTAGACATAATGCTATTTATTGTATACCTAATAGACTATAGTATAAACATTATTTTTTAAAAGTATTTATTTTTGAGAGAGATAGAGACAGAGTACAAATGGGAGAGGGACAGAGACAGAGGGAGACACAGAAATCGAAGCAGGCTCCAGGCTCTGAGCTGTCAGCACAGAGCGCAATGCGGGGCTCAAATTCACGAACTGCGAGATCATGACTTGAGCCGAAGTCGGGCACTTAACCGACTGAGCCATCCAGGCACCCCTAAACATAACTTTTATGTGCACTGGGAAACCAGAAAATTGATTTTCTTGCTTTATTGCTATATTTACTTTATTGTGGTGGTCTGGGACTGAACCCGCAGTGTGTGTGAGGTGAGCCAGTACTTGGTGATAAAGTGAAAATAGCTTTGATGGGGCGCCTGGGTGACTCAGTCAGTGAAGCGTCCACCTCTTGATTTCGGCCCAGGTCACCATCTCATGGCTTGTAGGTTCGAGCCCCACATCAGTCTCTGCGCTGAGTATGAAGACTGCTTCTCTCTCTATGTCTCTCAAAATAAATAAACTTTAAAAAAGTAAGTTTGATGTCTTAATGCACATAGTGTTAAGCCTTGTTCAGAAACCTGAGAAAGAAGAAAAAGGTGGATGCTACTGACTGACTTTACCTCTTGTACAACATTGTTGCCTGATTGTCAGTTTGAGACAACCCACCTGAGGTGGTCCGGGCACAGTGGCAGCTCCCCAGGTCCTTGGAAGGAAGAACCTGTGGCCAGGTTACCCAGTAGGTCATGACTCCGTGCCCACAAGAACAGAGAATCAGAGGTGGACCTTGGGAGAGAAGAGAGGGGTTCCAGGAACTATAATTAATAAGGTATTTCTGGAGCCAGCTAAAAAGCAAAAGAAGTCTGAAAAACAGATACAGAATCTATTTGCAATTCTAAAAATAACCTGGATCTGTAGTCTAGGGAAACTTCTGCCTGTCATGGACTTCCCTGAGCCTGGCTACACTTGGAATGAGGAGAGAGGGAACCGGGCTCATTTGGCAGAGCTCTGCACAGGGATTGGGCTCTTCTTGATTAGCCAGTAAGGGTTGTATGAAAACCGAGTGGCCTGGACCTAGGCACCCGTGCTACTTCTCCCTTCCTCCAACTTCATCTAAGCACCACTCATGGGGCTCCTGGGGGCTCAGTCGGTTAAGTGTCTGACTCTTGATCTCAGCTCAGGTCACGATCTCACGGTTTGTAGGACCGAGCCCCATGTTGGGCTCTGTGCTGATGGCATGGAGTCTGCTTGGGATTCTCTCTCCCTTTCCCTTTCTGCACCCCCCAGTCTCTCTCTCTCCCTCAAAATAAATAAATAAAAACTTAAACAATATTTTTAATTAAAATAAAAAAAAAATGAAGCCCCAGTCTTTTCTCCAGGAGAATAAATGATTGAGAGCTGCACAGAGTTTCTCCTCCCTCCTTAGACCCTGCACAGGCGAACCAAGGGGTGAAATGACAAGAGAAAGGTCTCCAGTGCCCCACATGTCGGGGGCAGCCTGCACTGTGGTGTCACCATGTAGAAATTCACTTGGATCAAACAATTATAAACCGCTTACTTTAGCATAAGAGTTCCTTCCAGACAACTGATTGAGATCTGCATAAAAGAGAGAATTTTTATGTAGGGGAGGAGGGAAAGGTGATTTTGGAACTTGGGACTTTGTGTGAGTCAGGAGAGCTAGAAGAATGGTCTTGAGGGCTCTGGACAGCAAAAAGGCAGGAGAGAGAGGATATGAAGCAGGTGGCCAAAGGTAGGCAGGTGTCCACTTCAACATCTGCCTTAGTGCCGGCCCTGCCTTTCTGACGGCCTCATCCAGTCTGGGCCAGAATGGCGAGTGAAGCAGTGGGGAGGTGGTCTGCTAGTGTGAGCACGGTTCTAAAACCCGAGCTTTCCTTTCTTACCCTCTTGCTTCCCTGCCGCCCCTCTGAACTCCAGGGGTAGACTGCCTCGCTTCTCCCAGTTCGGGTCCTACCATCTGAACCCACTTAGAAAGCCCTTCCTTCATTTCCATTCCTCTGTCAATGGATCGACTTCAGGATAACCTGAGACTCTCACAGAGGCCTGCCAGAGTTAGCTGAGCGCTACACGCAGAGTCCACTTTAGGGGTGACTGTGTTGCTGGGAATTTGAAAAGAAATAACTCTGAAAATAATCGTTGGTACTCTAGTTCTTTTCTGTAGGTGTTTCTAGCATCTAATTTCCATATTGTTACAACACAGAGGGATAGGCACAGTGATAATTAATGAAAATTTCTTTTTTTTAATTTTTAAATGTTTGTATTTGAGAGAGAGAGAAGACACAAGCAGAGGAGGGGCAGAGAGAGAGGGAGACACAGAATCAGAACTAGGCTCCAGGCTCTGAGCTGTCAGCACAGAGCCTGACATGGGGCTCGGACTCACGAGCCGTGAGCCCATGACCTGAGCTGAAGTCGGACTCTTAACCGACTGAGCCACCCAGGTGTCCCAGTTAATGAATATTTCTTAATCCATTTCTGTTTTCTAGGTTTTCCTACAGCTCCCAGTAGAGAATAACTTTGCAATGGTTGTCCACACAAAAGCAGCTGGTCGGACCAGTATCAAAGTCACTGTCCGCTGTATGAACAGTTCCTCTGGGCAGCTTGAAGGGGATTTGTTGGAACTGTCTGATGAAGTTCAGATACTGGTAAGGTCCCAAACCTAAATCTTACTTTTACATGTCAAGGAGAAGAAAGTTCTACTCTCTTATCATCCATGAGGAGCTTGGTCTGGACAGAGGTAGAGAAATTGCTAGAGAGAGCCCTAGAACAGGCTTGTAGTTTCTAGATCTTTGTCCTTCTTGCCAATTGCATCTATATAAGTATTGCTGTTAGGAAGTGTAGAGCATTCAGGGAGGTTGACAAAACATAATAAACTCTTAGATACAGAGAACAAACTGAGGGCTGCTGGAGGGGCTGTGGGTGGGGGGTGGGCTAAATGGCTAAGGGGCATGAAGGAGGACACTTGTTGGGATGAGCACTGGGGGGTAAACATAGGGGATGAATCCTCCCTCCTGCCCCTCACTCACTCATGCTCTCTCTCTTTCAAAAATATATAATAAAACATTAAAAAAATTTTTTAAACATAGGGGATGAATCACTGGAATCTACTCCTGAAATAATTTTTGCACTATATGCTAACTAACTTGGATGTAAAGAAAGAAAGAAATAGAAAGTGTAGAACATGCACTCCCCTCATCTCCCCACACAACACGGGATATGAAACCATAATAACTAAAGAGGGATTCGTTTCTGAACTGCTCTGCCTAACACGGATATGCTGATACCATCCACTTAGCTATATTCACAGGTTTAGAAAGAGCTCTGAGCCTAACTTCCGGGAAGGTATAAGAGCACAGACGGTTGGTTTCTACAGGTGTTCTCAGGCTGAAAAGCTAACTGGCTCTGTTATTGTGAGAGTTCAAAAGAAAGATTATCATTTGTGGGGAGCAAATAAGTTTCTTTATCTCTGAATTTGGGCCTGATTTTTTTTTTCTTTCTCTTTTTTTCTTTTTCTACTTTTTTTTTTTTTTTTTTGGCTTTGTTTCTCTGGTTCAATGAGGGGCAAAGGAAAGAGCACTTTACTAGGAAGTAGAGAACCTGAATAGTGTCCTTTATTAGTTTGTTATTATAGGTATTTTGTTCTCAAATCCCTTTTCAGGTTACCAGAGCTAACATTAGAAATTTCAATATTTAAAAAAAATTTTTTTAACGTTTATTTATTTTTGAGAGACACAGAGACAGAGCATGAGCAGGGGAAGGGCAGAGAGAGAGGGAGACACAGAATCTGAAGCAGGCTCCAGGCTCCGAGCCGTCAGCACAGAGCCCGACGCGGGGCTCGAACTCACAGACTGTGAGATCATGACCTGAGCCGAAGTCGGCCGCCCAACTGACTGAGCCACCCAGGCGCCCCAGAAATTTCAATATTATTTTATACTTAATATCCAAGTGATACAGAGGATGTGGTCCGTGTGAATATTGTCAGAAGCAGGGCTAATGTTAGGTTTGTGCTCTAGAAGATCGAGATGTGTTTGAAGTGTCTGGCTCATTTGGAAAGGAGTGTCCTGGACCCTTAGCCTGAGCTGATGAGGTGGACGTGGATTTGTAGTTGTCAGTGTGTGAGCAAAGTCACCATTGGTCTTCTCCAGAAATGAGGAAGAACTCATTTTCTCATTATAGGTGTTTGAAAAACTCCAACTGTTCTTTCCAGAGTGCCAGCCTGAGCGAATTCTGATGCCCATGAATTCCCAGCTCAGACTGCACACCAACAGGTGAGGAGAATGGAGAAGGGCAGGCCAGCTTGCTAACCTTACCCTCAGGAAAACATTGAACATGGGAAAAACAGTTGCCTTCTAGGTGATTTTTCTAACTCACAAATATTTTTTTTTTAGTTGAAGTGAAATTCACGCAACATAAAATTAACCATTTTAAAGTGGACAATTTGGTGGCATTTAGTGTATCACAGTATTGTGTAGCCATCACCTCTAGTTCCAAAATATTTTCATCATCACCAAAGGATCACCCGTCAGCAATCACTCCCTGTCCTCTCCTCCTCTCAGTCTCTGGCAACCACTGTATGAACGTGGACTTCACTTCGCTGCGTGGAATCATGCAGCATGTGACCTTTTGTGTTGGCTTCTTTCAGTTAGCCTGTTTTCGAGGCTCGTTTCCATTATAGTATGTATCAGTATTTCTTTCTTTTTTATGCCTAAGTAATACTCCATGATATGGATATAACATCTTTAGTTTATCCGTTCATCTGTTGTTGAACATTTGGGTTGTTTTCACTTTTTGGCTGTTACAGATAGTGCTGCTGTGAGCATTCACATACAGCTCTATATTTCAATACTCATTTTAAGCCCTTTTAGCTGAATAATTTTTTAATGATTGTTATGTGATGGGATTTGATTTTTAAAAAGACATGGGCAGACCTAAATGTGGTAAGATAGGAAACCATCAAAATCCTAAAGGAGAAAATAGGCAAAAACCTTGGCCTCAGCAACTTCTTACTCAACATGTCTCTGGAGGCAAGGGAAACAAAAGCAAAAATGAACTATTGGGACCTCATCAAGATAAAAAGCTTCTGCATGGTGAAGGAAACAATCAGCAAAACTAAAAGGCAACCGATGGAATGAGAGAAGATATTTGCAAACGACATATCAGATAAAAGATTAGTATCCAAAATCTGTAAAGAATTTATCAAACTCAACATCGAAAAAACAAATAATCCAGTGAAGAAATGGGCAAAAGACATGAATAGACAGTTTTCCAAAGAAGACACCCAGATGGCCAACAGACACATGAAAAAATGCTCAACATCACTCATCATCAGGGAAATACAAATCACAACCACAATGAGATACCACCTCACATCTGTCGGAATGGCCAACATTAACAACTCAGGTGACAACAGATGCTGGCGAGGGTGCAGAGAGAGAGGTCTCTTGTGCCCTGCTGGTGGGAATTCACACTGGTGCAGCCGCTCTGGAAAACTGTACGGAGGTTCCTCAAAAAATTAAAAATGGAACTACTCTACAACCCAGCAATAGCACTACTAGGAATTTATCCAGAGAATAAAGGTGTGCTGTTTCAAAGGGGCACATGCACCCCAGTGTTTATAGCAGCGCTATTGACAATACCCAAAGTATGGAAAGAGCCCAAATGTCCATCGACAGATTAATGGATAAAGAAGATGTGGTGTGTGTGTGTGTGTGTGTACACACACACACACACACACACTCAATGGAGTATTACTCAGCGATCAAAAAGAATGAAATCTTGCCATTTGCAACAACGTGGATGGAACTAGAGTGTATTATAAGCGAAATTAGTCAGAGAAAGACAAGTATCATATGACTTCACTCAAATGCGGACTTTAAGATATAAAACAGATGAACATAAGAGAAGGGAAGCAAAAATAATATAAAAACAGGAAGGGGCATAAGAGACTCTTAAATATAGAGAACAAACAGGGTTGATGGGGGGGTTAGAGTGGAGGGATGGGCTAGATGGGTGATGGGCATTAAGCAGGGCCCTCATTGGGATGAGCACTGGGGGTTATATGTGGGGATGAATCACTGGATTCTACTTCTGAAATCATTATTGCACTACACGCTAACTAACTTGGATGTAAATTTTTCAAAAAATTGTTTTAATAAATAATAAAAAGAAAACCTAAAAATAACAAATAAAATAAAATAAAGACATGGGCATAATCCAAAGGCAGACTCTTACTTAAGGAACAAATAAGCACACAACATGGAGAAATGCAAGCATTTTCCTCAGAGCACAGCCTCTAGCGGGGATCCTAGCAGTCTCTGCTCTTTTCTTTCTGCTCAGAGCCCCCAAGAGATGCCACTTGTTCCATTTGTTCCCTAGGGAAGGGGCTGCCTTTGTGAGTTCCCGTGTTCTCAGGTGTTTCCCTAATCCCTCCGTCGTGGAGGAGGACGGCGAAGGGCTCCTGAGAGCCGGCTCCATTGCAGGCACTGCCGTGTTGGAAGTCACTTCTATAGAACCTTTCGGAGTCAACCAGACAACCATAACTGGAGTTCAGGTGAGTTCAGGGACTCAAAAAAATAAAGATGATAATACCATGGCCTAAAGAGGCAGATTTCCTGGTTTGAGAACTAGAAACATCTCTGGAGGTCAGAAGAGACTATAACATAAGACACTCTTGACATGGGGATAAGCCATCAAATTAAAGTGGCCTTTAGAGGCCGTGTCATAAAAGGGATTAGCCTCAAATTGGTACACTTCTGAGCAGCTTTGGCAAAAGGATAAGGGACAAGGGTAGAACTATTGCTATCAAAATCACGCTTTGTTATTAGAATTTTAAAATTTCGTCTAACACACACACACACACACACAAGTATTTTAAGCCTCAAACATCTCCCATATTCCAGCTGCTGTGCTGGTCCTCTGTGTGTATTCTCTCTTCTAACTAGCACAGACATGCTGTGAGGTCGCGTCACTGTCTGCACTTAGCCGATGGTAAACCCGAGATCTGGCATGGTTAGATGCAGCTCTGAGGGACAGAGCAGGGGTGCACAGCCGGACTTCTCTTACGCTGCACACCTTGCCTTGCACAGTGAAAACACGAGCTACGGTGTTCTCGATGAGTGATCAGTTCCGTCGCAATCAGTATGGAGCCCTCTGCACAAAACAGAGGGAGTGTGTGCAGTCCTTTCCTCGGGAAGCTCCAGCGCCTCTTCACACTCCTGCAGCTTTAATAATTAAGCCGTGTCCTGAACCGTCCCCGTTTCTTCCGACTCTGATTTAAGTCCTCTCAGATCAGGAGCTGCTTTCCTTTGAAAGCAGCACAGTGTTTATTGTGGACTGTTGACTTCAGAATCCGTCACCGCTCCTCTCCAATGGTCCTTCCCCCACAGGTGGCACCAGTGACATACCTGCGGGTGAGCAGCCAACCCAAGCTGTACACGGCCCGAGGGAGGACTCTGCCAGCCTTTCCCGTGGGCGTGTCCCTCACCTTCATTGTCCAGTTTTATAGCAGCATCGGAGAGAAATTCCACACACACAACACCCAGCTTCATCTGGCTCTGAACAGGTGTGGGGGCAAAGGAGCAGTGGGTATGCTGTGGCGGAAACGGTGCGGACGGGCTAGGGCTAAGTGGTGTGGCTCCAGTGAGTCCCTCTCACGCTCTCTACTCCGAGTCTGGTCTTTATTTTTCTCATTAGGATGGAAAACACCAGAATGGTGTTGGTGGTTTAATGAAGAAGAATTTCAGAGTGTCTTGAATCTGTCAAACCCTAATTCTCACAAAGCCCCCATAGGGAGCTGATTGGAGTATTATTATCAAAAAGCTGTACCAGAGGGGCGCCTGTGTGAGTCAGTCAGTTGGGCATCTGACTCTTGATTTCAGGTCAGGTCATGATCTCTTTAGCGGGTGGAGCCCCACATAGGGCTCTGTGCTAAGGAGCCTGCTTGGGATCCTCTCTCCCTCCCTCTTGTTACTCCTCCCCGACGCGTGCACTCGCTCTCAAAATAAATAAACTTACAAAAAAAAAAAAGCTATACTGGAAAACAAATTTTTTTTTAATTTTTTAATTTATTTTTTCAGGGGTGCCTGGGTGGCTCAGTTGGTTAAGCGACTGACTTCGGCTCAGGTCATGATCTCCTGATCTGTGAGTTCGAGCCCCGAGTCGGGCTCTGTGCTGACGGCTCAGAGCCTGGAGCCTGCTTCAGATTCTGTATCTCCCTCTCTCTCTGCCCTTCCCCTGCTCATGCTCTGTCTCTATGTCTCTCAAAAATAAATAAACGTTAAAAAAAAATTTTTTTTAATAAATAAATAAATAAATAGAATTTATTTTTTCAGAGAGAGATAGAACATGAGCAGGGGAGAGGCAGAAAGAGAGGGAGACACAGAATCCGAAACAGACTCCAGGCTCTGAGCAGTCAGCACAGAGCCCAATGCGGGGCTTGAACTCATGAACTGTGAGATCATGACCTGAGCTGAAGTCGGACGCTGAACCAACTGAGCCACTCAGGCGCCCTGGAAAACAAATTCTTAATTTAGTATATGTGCTGCCGAAGCGAGCACAACAAATTCTTAACTTAAAAAATGGGGCTTACCAGCTACTCTGCATATGAAGGTAATAGACCTGACCCCTGGCCACCCCTTGCTTGCCCTCTACCATAGAATTCTTTCTCAGGGCGCCTGGCTGGCTCAGTCAGTGGAGCATGTGACTCTTGATCTCAGGGTTATGACTTCGAGCCCCATGTAGGGTAGAGATCACTTCGGTAAATAAAAATCTTATAAAAACAAATTCCTTCTGCACCTGCTGAACAGAAATGCTGTGATCAGCTCTGCCACCAGAGCGGTGTCCTAACCGTGATCTTTCAGAGATTTCTACCTTTCTTGTCTCCTTTCAGGGATGACCTGCTGCTGATTGGGCCAGGGAATAGGAACTACACTTACGTGGCTCAGGCCGTGAACACAGGGGTGACGCTTCTGGGGATCTGGGACCAGAGGCACCCAGGTGTGGCCGATTATATCCCTGTCGCTGTGGAGCACGCCATCGAGCCAGACACCCAGCTTACCTTTGTCGGAGATGTCATCTGCTTCAGGACTCACCTCCTCAACCACGACGGTCCGGCACCTTCCCTTTCTACCTGCACAGCTGACAGGATGAGAAAGCACTCACCCCTTAGATAATTTTTTCTTTCAAAATGATTTTAAATCTGAGGACCTAAGGGCGCCCGGCTGGCTCAGTCGGTAGAGTATACGGCTCTTGATCTTGGGGTTATAGATTTGAGCCCCATGTTGGGTGTAGAGATTACTTAAAAAAATAAAATCTTAAAAAATCTGAGGGCCTCTCTGAGAAAGAAAAAATTCTGTACATGTTAACTGATAGTTGTTTACTGCCCATTTCTCTCAGAAGCTGGCCAATTAGAAGTCAGCCAGGAATATTGATCAGGCACCTCCTGAACGCATAGCTTGCTATATTATTATGTGGACGTTACAGTTATCTTGACTTCTCCCCCATTCCCAGCTTCTGAAGGAGGGTGATTGATAAATTGAAGAGCAGTAAAGGATGGAATAAAAGGAAGGAAAGGGCAATAAGGCTTTAGTTCCGAGAACTGACTGTGAGTACATAGCTTTGTGAGGGACATTTGAAGGTCTAACTCTTAAATCTGTCCTCACTGTGATAAGGTTTGGCCTTGTACTGGGCTGAACTATACTGTTGGTCAGCAAGGTGTTCCTGTGCTCAGAAGTACTGTTGAGTTCAGGAAGATCAGTCTTTGGTTAGGAAGTGAGCATCAGTTCTCTGGGTTCACAGAAAGCATACTGCAAAGTGGGGTGTACCTTGCCTGAGTATGTGCATCAAAATCATCCGTCCAAGTTGGACTGGCAGGGACAGTATTGGTTTGGCTTCGTAAACTCTTCCGGGAACTGCGGATGCATGTGTGTGAGTACAGTGAGGTCATGTGGGACCAGACTCTGTATTTTTAGGGCTTGATGCAGGGGGGCGGCCATTCGGCCCAGGTCAGGCCCCCCAGTCCCGTGATGACTGATTTGCAGGCAACCACCACTAACATGTAATCCGGGGCCAGTGAGCTAACCCTGCTTTAGGGTTGACAGAGTGACAGTCACCAAGAGATGATTGTTCATCTCTAGTCAGTGAAACAACACTTTCACTTTACCTCTTTGCTAAGTTCTGTCAGGATTGTCCCTTTGTCTTCCATTCTGGAATTATTTGGGCATCCTGAGTCTATACTGCTTTGGATGACCAAATGCCAGGATCCGTGATCTAACACAAACTAAAGTCGCGTTCCTCTGTCACCTCGAGACTTAAGCCAAAGCAACAAAACTTCTCTCCTGCCAGTCTTGCAGTCTTCTGCTGGTGTCTGCCCATCAGTAGCTGAAAGAGAGTTACCCTTGTGTGTATAGTTTTCTTTTTCCTAAGGAGAACAGTTACAGTCTCTAACTAAGTAGCTCCTTCTATAATTCTGAAGGTCAGTAGTTCTTTTTTAATTTTGTGGGTATGACGGTACATGAAGGGGAGCCTAACATTTGGAAAATAAAGTTCTCTTCAAAGCTGGATGTTCCTCCTAGGAAGAGATATCTGTGTGCTTGAATGGGCTGCTGACTGGGAATCTGAATACAGTTAGGGTGACCACCAATTTACATCAGAGTTTGTGGCCATGGGCTTTCTCTTGTTTTTTCCCAGGTGAAGCTGGGACATGGATGATTTCTGCTAACAACATTCTACAGATGGACACTGGCACTGGAGTGGGAGTGGCCAGGAGTCCAGGAACAGCAACCGTCTTTCATGACATCCCAGGAGTGGTGAAAACATACCGAGAGGTAACCCCAACAAGGCCAGGGCGACTATTTCCATAATTGGTGATATGCATATAGAAAACACATCCAGTGGTAGGGGGATGCCTGGCAGGCTCTGACAGTAGAGCACGTGATTCCTGACCTTGAGATTGTGAATTTGAGCCCCATGTTGAGTGTAGAGATTACTTAAAAAAATAAAATAAAATCTTAAAAAAAAAAAAAAACACATCCTGGGAAAAGAAATGCACTCACATGTCAAATATAAAGTCAGCTAGAGAACTTTATTGGAATACAAGGCTAAGTAGTGATTAGGATTCTTAACCAGGAAAAAAAAAAATAAAAAGATTCTTAACCAGAAAAATGACTAATGTGATTTTATACTTTAAAATATCACTGTGGGGGCACCTGGGTGGCTCAGTCAATTAAGCTTCCAAGTCTTGATTTTGGCTCAGGTCACGATCTCAAGGTTCGTGAGTTTGAGCTCCGCATCAGGCTCTGCACTGTCAGTGCGGATTCTCTATCTCTGCCCCTCTCCTACTCACTCTCTTTCTCAAAATAAAGAAACTTAAAAAAAAATATTTTTTAATAATAAATGAACATTAAAAAAAAATTGAAATATCACTGTGCTACGGGTTGGCACTCGACCACAGAGGCGAGGGTCGAAGCTGGGAAGCTGTTCCTGCAGTGGTTCCGGGGAGATGTGATGGTGGACCCGGGGACCAGGCCGGTGCCAGGGGGTGGTGAGAAGTCGATCAGAGTCTAAGTGTGCTAAGTGTGCTGTGTAGGTGGAGCCAGCAGAGCTTCCTGACAGATTATATGTAATGAGTGTAAGAGAATCAAGAATGACTTCAGGTTTAAGGAAAAAAAAAATGACTTCAGGTTTTTGATTGAAATAACTAAAAGGACAGAATTGCCATCACTTGAAATGCAGGTGAAACGGTTTTGGTGAGAAGAGGAGTCAGTCTGGGACGTGTGAAGTGGAGTGTCTGTCTCCTAGATGTCAAACGGCTGTGTGACGCAGCTGGGTGTGAAGGCCGGGGGCCACTGGCCCAGAGAAGACAGGGTCGTGTGAGAGAGCGGATGCAAGTAAAGGGAGGGTACAAGTGCTCCAGGAGCACTCCAGTATTGAGAGCTCTGCGAAAGGAAGAGTGACCAACAAGAGAGACTTCTAGAAACAACTAGGGAAGTGGGAGAAAACCTCAGAGATGGGTGTCCTAGAAGCCAAGTGAAGAAAGTACAGGTTTCCCCTACTATCTGGAAGTACAGTGTTCTCTGAAACATTTTGTGCGAATTTTTTGGTAAAGTTTATTTATTTTGAGAACGTGTGAGCAGGAGAGGGGATGGGGGGAGTAGAGACTGAATCCCAAGCACGCTCTGCGCTGTCAGTGTTAGAGCCCCACATGGGGCTCCATCTCACGAATTATGAGATCATGACCTGTGTGGAAACCAAGAGTTGGACGCTCAGCCAACTGAACCACCCAGGCGCCTCTCTTTCAGCCTTTTCTGATTCCTTAGCACACATCTTGGTGACAGATACACAAACCGCATGGAGACAAAGCACCAAACGCTCAGTTGAAAGCTACACAGCTGAATGCTGAGCTGCTAAGCGTGGTTCCCGGGGAGGGGCTTGTCTGTGCTCCCGGCTTGCTGCAGAACAAATGCTGAAGGCTCTTTGTAGTGTTTTCCTTTTTTTGTAAAAGCAAAAATCCTCTTCAGATTTCTTTCTTTGGGGAACCAAGTACTAACGGCTTTCATAAAAGCAATGGGGCTTAATGCAAATTTTTGAAAAGTGGAGGGGTTCTTGTATTTCCAGGAGGGAGGGAGTGTATGACTTCTGGTGTACAGCTTTAAAAAAATTTTTTTGGGCGGTGGGGCAGTGCACCTGGGTGGCTCATTAGCTTAAGTGTCCAACTTTGCCTCAGGTCATGATCTCATGGTTTGGTTCGTGTGTTGGAGGCCCACGTTGGGCTCTGTGCTGACAGCTCAGAGCCTGGAGCCTGCTTTGGACTCTCTCTCTCTCTCTCTCTCTCTCTCTCTCTCTCTGCTGTTCTTCCCTGCATGTACTTTGTCACTCTCTCTCAAAAATAAATATTAAAAAAATAATAAAAAATAATTTTTTTAAATCAACCTTAGGGGCACCTGAGTGCTTCAGTCAGTCAAGTGTCTGACTTTTGATTTGGGATCAGGTCATGATCTCAGAGTTCATCAGTTCAAACCCCACATCGGGTTCTGCACTGACAGGGTGGAGCCTGCTTGGGATTCTGTCTCTCCCTCTCTCTCCGCCCCTCCCCCACTTTCTCTCTCAATAAATAAATAAATAAATAAATAAATGTTTTTTAAAAAATCAACTTAAAAATGCTTTTAGAATACAGAAGAAAGTCACTAATTCTGTGTGTCTAGTTGAGGCTAAATTTTCTAGAAGTGACATTTAAACTGAATCTTGAGATCTGAGTCATGGCACACACAAAAATAAAACAAATAAAAATAAACTGAGTCTTGAAGATTAGGAATCTGTCTGGCAGATAGAAGGTATTTTATTTATATTTTAATTTTTTGGGGCGCCTGGGTGGCTTAGTCGGTTGGGCGTCAGACTTCAGCTCAGGTCATGATCTCACGGCTTATGAGTTCAAGCCCCACATCGGGCTCTGTGCTGACAGCTTGGAGCCTGGAGCCTGCCTCGGATTCTGTGTCTCCCTCTCTCTCTGCCTTTCTCCCGCTCATGCTCTGACTCTCTCTCTCTCTCACAAATAAATAAACATCTAAAAATATATTTTTTAAAAAATTTTTTAAAAATTGTATTTTTTTTTAAGAAAACGTATCTTTTTAAAATTATTTTATTTTAGAGAGAGGGAGCACAAGCAAGGGAGAGAGGCAGAGGGAAAGAGAGAGAGAGAATCCCGAGCCCCCTCCACACCCAGCCTAGCGTGGAGCCTGAGTCAGGGCTCGATCCTACAAGTCTGGGGTCATGACCTGAGCCAACATCAAGAGTTGGACACTCAACCAACTGAACCACCCAGACGCCCAAGAGAAGACATTTTAGACTACAGGCACAGATGTGCAAAGACAAATAAAGATAGATGAAGTTTGAAGACCAATGAATAAATCAGGATGACTTTAGCAAAAGTTTATAAAGGTAGAGAGGGAAAATCAGAGAGCTGGGACAGAGGCAGCCTGAGAAGAAAACTTGAGGAGGAGATTGAGAAGTGTCTCGGTATTAGGAAAGCAGAGAGAAAGGAGTCACAAGAGGCAAGGGAGGGACTTGTCTGTGCTGTCAGAGGCTACAGAGAAGTCAAAAGACCTTGATGGCCTCATTGGTGTACATTGTAAAAGCCTCCTATAATTATTCACTAACCAGCAGACACTCGTCGAGGCCTCTTCTGTGTCAGCCCCATGCTAGTTTCTGGAACACAGAGACGAAAAGACAAAACTTCCCTTACTGAGCATTTAATGTAACTACCTTGCTTCCAAGGTCCTTGAACATTTGAAAAAACAAGAAACTATGATGGTACTGAGTAGACTGTGTTAAAATATACATTTAATATAATGACATAATGTCATAAATAATGACATATAATGACAAGAGAATATACATTTAAGTTGAAGATTTTTGGGGGGAAAGAGTCATCTTTATCTTCTCTTATTGTAATCATTAACCACTTGCCTTAAATACAAAGCACAGTACAAGGATAAATGAAGCTAAACTAGGGTTCTCAGTTGAAGAACTTAGATTCTAATAGTGATTTTTTTTAATGTTTTTATTTATTTTTGAGAGCAGGAGAGACAGAGCATGAGTGGGGAAGGATCAGAGAGAGAGGGAGACACAGAATCTGAAGCAGGCTCCAGGCTCTGAGCTGTCAGCACAGAGCCCGACGCGGGGCTCGAACTCACAGACCGTGAGATCATGACCTGAGCTGAAGTTGGACGCCCAACCGACTGAGCCACCCAGGCGCCCCCTCTAATAGTGATTTTTAACAAAAATACCTACAGTATAAGACAGAACATTACACATATATCAAGAGAAAAGTATTTGAAGTTTCAGAAAAGGTTGAGATTATATGCAAGAGAGAAAACTGAAGAAAGTTGCATTTGTCTTCAAAAGCATTTTATTATATATTTATTTTTAAGATTTCATTTATTTTTATTTTTATTTTTTTTTATGTTTATTTAATTTTGAGACAGAGAGAGACAGAGCATGAGTGGGGGAGGGGCAGAGAGAGAGGGAGACACAGAATCTGAAGCAGGCTCCAGGCTCTGACCTGACAGCACAGAGCCTGATGCGGGGCTCGAACTCACAGACCACAAGATCATGACCTGAGTCGAGGTCGGGCGCTCAACCAACTGAGCCACCCAGGTGTCCCAAGATTTCATTTTTAAACATTCTGTACACCCAACATGGGGCTCGAATTCACAACCCTCCGATCAAGAGTCATGCACTCTATGGACTGAGCCAGCCAGGCACCGCAGGTTTTTAAAGATTTTATTTTTAAGCATAAAGCAGTTTTAATAGCAAGTCATACAGAGGGAAGATGTCAAACGGAATAATCAATAAAGACCTTTTAGAAAAAAAATGTTATTCTCCGATGTTGTGGTTCTGGACCATGCGATTAAGTAGAAGGGCAGTCTGCACTTGTGTGACCTGGATGCTTTAGGATGAACAAGTGAAAGAACAAGTTCTTTTCTAAGAACTTAGATACGGATTTTCCTTTGGTTTGCCGACAGGTGGTGGTCAATGCATCCTCAAGACTGACGCTCAGTTACGACCTCAAGACCTACCTCACCAACACCCCCGGTTCAGCTGCGTTTAAGCTCTTCATCAGCATCGGCAGAAACGGTGCTAATCTTAAAGGTCAGGAGTCTCTTTCTAGGTCTGGGTGATTGTTTCCGTCTTTCCCATCATCCTTCAATTCATGTACCCCTTTGACGAGGAATCCAAATTTCCTTCTTTCCTTTCACCAGTTTGAAAATTGACTCCACCTCAACAAATAAATCACTGACTCCTGTGACCTCAAAAAAATGCCTGGATATCAGGTTTTGAAATAGGCACAACCTAGTTACTGTTGTCTTTGTAGTTATGATCGTGCCTGAGAACAGGAGGTGGCCTAAACCAGGGATTTCCAAACATGGCTGATTTCCAAGGTTACTCAAATTTTTTAAAAATACAGTCTTAGGCTCCATCCACAGATTTAGTAAGTTTGGGATAAGACCTAGGATGCAATTCTTTTCAAGCTTCCCTAGATTTAAGAATTGTTGGACTAGGTGACAACTGAACTGTTACTGGCTCAGCAAATTTACTTTGCGTGTTTGTTTTTTTCTGTACTGGGCTACAATTTGCTATTAAAAAGGCGGCGGGGGGGGGGGGGCACCTGGCTGGCTCAGTAGAACATGCAACTCTTGATCTCAGAGTCCTGAATTTGTGCCCCACATTGGACATAGAGATTACTTTAAAAAATGATAGGGGCGCCTGTTTTAGTATCTGATTCTTGATTTCGGCTCATGTCATGATCGTCCTTTTTGAGTTCAAGCCCCGCATTGGGCTCCACACTGACTGTGTGGAGCCTGCTTGGGATTCTCTCTCTCTGCTTTTCTCTCTGCACCTCCTGCACTCTCTCTCTCAAATAAATAAACTTAGAAAAGTAATAATAATAAAAATTTTAAAAAATTTTAAACATGTGGGGAGGAAGGAAACTAAAATATGAGAAACTCTAATAGATTCCAGACATAGATTGCTATGTTAGCAACTTTTACATATTTTTATCTCATTTAACAATCTTATGTAGTAATTATCATTTTTCTTAAGTTTATGTATTTTGAGAGAGAGCAAGAGTGCACATATGTGAGCAGGGTTGGGGGAGAGCAGAGAGAGAGGGGGTGAGAGAATCCCAAGCAGGCTCCGCGCTGTCAGCACTGAGCCTGGCGTAGATCTCAGTCTCACACACCAGGAGATCATGACTTGAGCCAAAATAAAAAATCAGACACTTAACCGACTGAGCCACCCAGGCATCCCAGTTATCATCATTTTTTTTTAATTTTTTAATGTTTATTTTTTGAAAGAGACAGACAGAGCATGATCAGGGGAGGGGCACAGACAGAGGGGGAGACACAGAATCTGAAACAGGTTCCAGGCTCTGAGTTGTCAGTACAGAGCCCGACACAGGGCTCGAACTCGGGAACACTGAGATCATGACCTGAGCCGAAGTCGGACACTTAGCCAACTGAGCCACCCAGGCGCCCCCCAGTTATCATTTTTTTTTTTTTAAATTTTTTTAATGTTTATTTATTTTTGAGAGACAAAGAGACAGAGTATGAGCAGGGGAAGGGCAGAGAGAGAGGGAGACGCAGAATCCGAAGCAGGCTTCAGACTCTGAGCCGTCAGCACAGAGCCCGACGCGGGGCTTGAACTCACAGACCGTGAGATCATGACCTGAGCCGAAGTTGGCCGCTCAACCAACTGAGCCACCCAGGCGCCCCCCAGTTATCATTTTAAAGATGAGAAATACTGGAGCACCTGGGTGGCTCAGTTGGTTGAGTGTCCGACTTCGGCTCAGGTCGTGGTCTCTTAGTCCACGAGCTCGAGCCCCGTGTTGGGCTCTGTGCTGACAGGTCGGAGTCTGGAGCCTGTTTTGGATTCTGTGTCTCCCTCTGTCTTTCTGCCCCTCCCCCACTCGTGCTCTGTCTCTCTCAAAAAATAAACATTAAAAAATTTAAAAAAATATACTGAGTTTTATTTATTTATTTTTTTTATTTTTAAAAAAAAATTTTTTTTAACATTTATTTATTTTTGAGAGACATAGAGACAGAGTATGAACAGGGGAAGGGCAGAGAGAGAGGGAGACACAGAATCCGAAGCAGGCTCCAGGCTCTGAGCCATCAGCACAGAGCCTGACGCGGGGCTCGAACTCATGAACTATGAGATCATGACCTGAGCTGAAGTCGGCCGCTCAACCGACTGAGCCACCCAGGCGCCCCTATATTGAGTTTTAAGAGCAAGTAACATATATAAGGTAACAACTAGTAGGTGGCAGAAGTGGTAGATCTGCTCCACTCCAAAGTCCGTGTAAACTCTTTCATTATTTTTTAAAGAAAGAACAAATTCCAAGTTATTTATTTGTTTGTTTGTTTATTTTATTTTGCCAAGAGAACACTTAAAACTAAGGAGAGAAGTCCAAAACATAAACTCTCTATAAAACTTTATCTTACTAAAAAATTTTTTTAAAGTTTATTTTTGAGAGAGAGAGCACCAGTGGGGAAGGGACGGAGAGATGGGGAGATGCAGAATCCGCAGCAGGCTCCAGGCTCCGAGCTGTCAGCACAGAGCCTGATGCCGGGCTCGAGCTCATAGACTGCGAGACCATGACCTGAGCCGAAGTCGGATGCTCAACTGACTGAGCCACCCAGGCGTCCCATTTTTTGGGTTTTTTTTTTTAATTATTTAATATTTTTTAGTGAGAGCGGGGGAGGGGCAGAGAGGTGGGCAGAGGATCTGAAGCAGGCTCTGCGCTGACCGCAGAGAGCCCTCTGTGTGGTTCAAACTCACAAACCATGAGATCATGACCTGAGCCGAAGTCAGACGCTCAACCGACGGAGCCACCCAGGTGCCCCCCTCTCCCTTTTTAAAATCCAGCTACTGCTTCTCTGGGTCTCTTCTTTTACAGATTCTTCTGACAGTTACTCACTTCTTTCTGCTCATTAGGATCCTGTACTTCAAGTCAAGCCTTGGCCGTTACAACAATACTTCTTCCTGAGACCCTTGTGCTGTGCCATGTGCAGTTTAGTAATACTTTGCTAGACATCCCAGCAAGCAAAGTCTTCCATGTGCATGCAGGTTTCAGCGTGGAAAGAGGTGGGTCCCATCCCCTGAATCTGGTTCCCTTGTTTCCATCTTTGCACAGCCGTCGCTTCCTTACTGGGTTGCATTTGTGCTCTACAGTCTCCTCTGCGGGGTAACTAAGGGCCCTTTCTCAGGCAACATGTTTGTTCAGTCCATCTAATAACGGTCCACACATCCCTCTCACACCCTGTGCTTTTCTTTTGTCGTTTACTGTTTCCTTCCTTGCTTATCCCTGTTATCCCCAGCAAGTAGCAATGTTTGAATGTTTATTGTTGAACTGAAGGATATTCCAAGCAGAGGAGCATGAAGTAGAAATAGGCATGACATTTCGTATAAATAAAGTGGTCTAAAATGAGGATTTGTGTCAAACAGGCAGAAACAGGATAGTGCTACAGCCCAGGCACCTGTGCCGCAGGGCCAGCGGTGCAGTGTGAGGGACGAGCAGCTCCTGAGGCCCGGCTCACTCAGCACACTGGGGGGCACGGAGCATAGTACCCGGTGACGGGATAGGCGCTGGGTGTGCCACGGGGAGCAAGACGAGGCCTGCGCCGTCACCAGTGCTGCACAGGGTGACCCATCACAGAAGAGACGCATAGCATGCTGCGGAGGCAGAAAGAGGAGGAGCATCTGACTCCTTAGGCGGGGGTTAGAGTGCAGTTTTACAGAGAAAGGCCTGTGGAAAGGGGACGAGGAGTGAGCTGGATGTGAGGAGGCCGGGACATCCCAGCAAGAGAGGACCTGGAGCTTGGCAGGACACAGAATGGAGACGGAGGAGTGGGAGGCAAGGAGGCCAGTGAGGGGGCCGCTGCAGTAATCCCAGCATGGACTGACGAGGGTCTGGCCCAGAGTCATAGGGAGCCACTAGCAGAAGGACAGGCGTCAGACGTTTCAGAGGAGGAGTTGGAGGAAGACTTGGAGGATGGCTGGATATAGGAATGAAGGAAAGGGTATGTGTCAAAAGACGACGGAGTTTCAGCATGGGTAACTAGAAGAGCAGTGCTACCACCGAAATAAGGCCATCGAGATACGGTTTGACAGAGACGTGCCTAAACCATGCTCAAAGCGTCTTCCACAAACCCTTTTCCTGATCGCAGCTAGTCTCGGTTATTACTTCATCCTGTATCCCCTTACAGTTGGTTTTTTTTTTTTTTTTTTGCAAGCTTGCTTCTATTTTTTTAATTTTAATTTTTTTAATGTTTATTACTTTTTGAGAGAGAGAGACAGTGTGAGCAGGGAAGGGGCAGAGAGAGAGGAGACACAGAATCTGAAGCAAGCTCCAGGGTCTGAGCCGTCAGCACAGAGCCTGATGTGGGGCTCAAACTCACGAACCGTGAGATCATGACCTGAGCCGAAGTTGGACGCTCAACCGATTGAGCCACCCAGGCACCCCTGTATCCCCTTAATTTCCATTTGCACTGTGGTATTTACTACTTTCTGACCTGTTGATTTAAGCAACAAGTTCAGCTGTGGGTTCTCCGAGACTGTTTTTTCCTTTGGTATCCTCCTCACTGGTGGCCAGTAGCCTAACAGTGAACAAAGTTGAGTTCACATTTTCTTCTGAATTTGCTTCCTTTTTTTCTTCCTAAGTCAGTTGGCTCAATAGAGCCTCTGAACCTTCCTGCTCAGGTTTTCATCTTTTCTCCAGGGGTTTATGTCTGCCTAATCAAGGTTCGACCCCAGTCAGAGGAGCTGCTCCAAGTCCTCAGCAGAGCGGACACCTCAGTCTACGGGTGGGCCACACTGGTCAGTGAACGCAGCAAGAACGGAATGCAAAGAATCCTCATTCCTTTCATCCCAGCCTTTTACATCAACCAGTCAGAGTTGGTCCTCAGCCACAGACAAGACGTCGGGGAGATCAGAGTGCTGGGAGTGGACAGAGTTCTGGAGAAGCTAGAGGTAGGTGAAGTACTGAACCAAAACAGAACTGAAGTCAGGGTTCTGAAAAAGGAACAGTCGTTGAATGACTTGATAAAATTCAACACAGGAAGTTCTTAAAATGAAGAAAACCTGTCCCCTTCACAATGCCAGGGGACTCCAAATGCAAAATTTTGGTCGTGAGCAATCAGTCTGGAAGAGAGCACCAGTGCCATCTTAAACAATCTTTAGGATTCTAGTTTAAAACTTTTTTGAAGCCTATTTTATTCTCATATATCATTTTCTTCCCTCATCGACTTTAACATACCACACACCTAAGTGAAAAAGCAGACGACTTACTGCCACATTGCTAACCAGAAATACAGGCGTCTGACTGTATGTTTAAGATTGATACAAAACTGACTTTTCTTCGGTCAGACTAGTGCCATTTTATCTTTTCTCCAAGGTCGTCCCCAGCTCCCCAGTTCTAGTGGTCTCTGGCCGCAGGCACTCTTCCCTCACGCCTGGCCTGGCGGTCTACCCCGTGCGAGTGGTCAACTTCACCTCCCTGCAGCAGATGTCCCCCGTTTTCGTCAACATCTCCTGCGTGCTCACCCGGCGAAGCGAGGCTGTGCTGGTGAGAGCTCTGAAGGAGAAGTCCGGTGCAGGTGAGCGCTGGGGGCCCCTGTGCAACCCAGAGGAGGCGGGGCCACCAAAGCATGGCTCAGTTTAGTTCCTAAGAAACAGTTGGCCACTTGGGCGAGATTACTCAGACTAGCTGGGGCATGGATCTTCATTTTCCAAGACTACACAAAATACAACCTTCACGCGGCGTCCTCACCACGAAATGTTCTAGGTAACGTGCGTATTTAAGAGCAGTTCTCTCAGAGTCACAGGAGCTGCTCAGCTTCGTTAAATGTACTACTTTTAAACCTCTTGATAAATGTTTCTTCAGAAGGATCTGGCACATCTTTTTGCATCAAGCAAGAGACAAAGGGTGATGAACCTAGAACTAAGTCTTCGCTTTCCAAAATCCTGATGGTAGCCATTACCCAGTTTGAAAACTATGGCAGGTTTGGCTGGGATGGGGACACATGCAGTCATGCAAAAGCATTAGGAAAGCCTAAGACTCACCCTCCTTCTATCGTCACCTCTCTCCAGAGAAACCGAATTACCGGGTGTGAACTGGATTGAACCCTAGTTCACCTCCAGTGGGAGGTCTGTTTCTGCAAGATCTGAGCTGTACTGGCCATGTCCTAAGTGCTTTTTATATGCATTTTGTTCTCTTATAACTCTGAGGTGAACGTTGTTCCCTTTAAGAGTTGAGGAAATGGTGGGGCGCCTGGGTGGCTCAGTCGGTTAAACGTGTGACTTCGGCTGGCTCATGATCTCGAGGTCTGGGAGTTCCTCTGCTGACAGCTCACAGCCTGGAGCCTGCTTCAGATTCTGTGTCTTCCCCTCTGTCTGCCCCTCCCCCACTCACAAGGTCTCTCTCCTCAAAAATAAACATTAGGGGTGCCTGGGGGGCTCCGTCGGTTAAGCCCCCGACTTCAGCTCAGGTCATGATCCCATAGTCTGTGAGTTCGAGCCCCGTGTCTGTGGCGACAGCTCAGAGCCTGGAGCCTGCCTCGGATTCTAGGTCTCCCTCCTTCTCCCTGCCCCTCTCATGCTCAAGCTCTGTCTCTCAAAAATATAAACAAACATTAAAAAAAAAATTAAAAATAAACATTAAAAAGGAAAAAAAAAAGTTGCAGAAATGGAGATGTTCCAGGTCCCGGCACTAGAAACAATGTTCAATCCAACCCCTGTGTTTCCTGTTCTTAAATCTAGAGCTAGTGGGTTTCTGCAAAGGTCCACAGATGGAATTCAAGATGCCCATGACCTTCAGCGGGGGGGAAATATTGCACCTTTATTTTCAATTAACTTTTAACAAAGTATTTCCACTGTTAGCAGTGACTTTGTCACCAACAGAATTCAGACATTTTCACGTTCCAATGATTAGATTTCAAAGTTCACTTAAAAATTACATAAAAATTAGTTACTAGATCTGAGGCTAGATCTTTGTTGCTAAAGCATGTTACTGTATTACAAAAAAGGCTTTTAACATTTTGTTGAAGTGTATAAAGTAGCATTGTCTCAATTAAGCTTTTTCCAGTTTGGTTAACTTTTATACAATTGGTTTCTTTTTTTTTATATATATTTTTGAGAGCAAGCGAGTCGGGAGAGGGGCAGAGAGATAGAGGGACACAGAATCTGAAGTAGGCTTCAGGACCCAAGCTGTCAGCAGAGCCTGACTCAGGGCTGGATCTCCCAGACCTCAAGATCAAGACCTGAGCCTAAGTCAGAGGCTCAACCAACAGAGCCACCCACGGGCCCCATAATTGGTTTCCTTTATTATTTATTTATTTATTTTTTTTGCATTTAAAAACATCGATGGGCTTCGCTAGACCAACCAAGTTGTGCGTGGCACAATGCACGGTTCAGAACCCATGCATTTCTCAAGAGACCAGAGGGACCAGTGGGAACAGTCGACTACGGCGGGTAAGAGTGGTCAAAGCTCCAACCCAGCCTTCAGCTCTTTCACCCAAGCATCTGAGTGCCCACAGGCATATGCCAGGCCTGGTACCTACTGCAGAAATCAGATTTAAGACAGAGCCTGATTGGGGAGATAGTAATCAGTTCAGGGTAGCCAGAACATAGGGTACTAGAAAGGCTGACGTTGTCACGTAAGTTTTATTTGGACTCTCACCCTGTAAACCTTGGAAAGCCAAAAGCTTTCAACAGTGGGACCTGGTCAAGGATTAGTACAGAGAATCTTGTTTTTAGTGCATCTGTATTTAAGGCAACCTCAAACTGTTCTTCAGAGAGAAGCAGTTTGTAAATAGTTCTGGAACAAAGCCCCAGGAGAGGGAAGACCAGTTACAAGTCCAGAGGTGAGAGGGCCTATATACTCGGGACACAAAATAAGAACCCGGTAGAGACCTGAAGTGAAGTTCAGGGAGTCAAGTGGGGCAGAGTTCATTTCTTGACACGAAAGAATTTGAAATAACCAAAGTCACATGCCAAGTGTGCTTCAAAAACAGGCTTTATTGGCAACAAATCAGAATCTCCCTAGAAAAGAAGATCCTGAGTCATAAAGGACAAGGGGGGACACCTGGGTGGCTCAGTCTATTGAGTCCGACTTCGGCTCAGGTCATGATCTCACGGTTCGTGGGTTCAAGCCCCGCATCGGGCTCTATACAGACAGCTCAGAGCCTGGAGCCTGCTTCGGATTCTGTCTCCCTCTCATCTCCTCCCCCACTCATGCTCTGTCTCTCAAAACGTAAACATTAAAAAAAAAAGACAAGGGAACCCCTGGGATTTAAGAGGGGGTTGGTGATACAAAGAGAGGTTTCAGGTTACGGGGATTAGAACTACACGTTCAGCCGCCGCAACCACAAATTTAGTGAAGAGAAGCAAGTCACTTGGAGTTAAAGTACACGGGAAAGGTCACAGATGTTTTAAAGTAGCAGGGTATTTAAAGGTGTTATTAAGTGGGAGAGAAATACAAGGCTCAAGGACTGCTGTTTATCACCCAGGGGACGGGAGCAAGCCAGAGCAGGTAGAGGCGCCAAGTACACAATTTACTTTTCTGAGAGCTGCTGCCGGATAGCTGTGACCATGTGTTTTTGAGTGCGGCCACCTGCCGTGAATGCTTGAAGTAACTATGACCTTGTTTTGTTCTGACCAACGCACAGACCGGTGTGAAGATTCCAGTGTCCTCCAGAAGTTCCTGGGTTCTCACGAGACCATTCTCTTTACCCTCTTTGCAGTGCTAGCATCGACAGCTTTTGTCTTTCTAGGTAAGGAGCCCTACGTTCCGCATCGTGGACTTCTTAGAAACTGTCTTTTAATTTCACGAACTACTGAGAATGAAAATCAGCTGCTTATCATGTCACTCGTGACAAGCAGTGGGAACTTATTCAGCCTCCTTAGCCCTAGTCACCTAGTGGATCGAAAGGTCCTGCTCAGCTTCATGTGAAACACTCCACTCAGAAGCGAAGCCCATTGCTAAACTTCGGGAGAGTGGCTAGTTTTGCTCAAATTCATCACTATTATGGACGAGACAGAAACAACACGCTATTGTCTACACCTTTTTAATGTTGAAACTTTTGAGAGACAGACAGACACAGCACAAGCGGCGGAGGGGCAGAGAGGAGACAGAGGCAGAGAACCCCAAGCAGGCTTTGTACTGTCAGTGTGGCGCCCGCCTTGGGCTCCGACCCACGAAACCATGAGATCATGACCTGAGTCAAAACCAAGAGCTGGACACTTAAATGACTGAGCCACCCAGGTGTCCCTAAAGTGAAATTCTTCTAAAATCACTGGAATAAAAGTTCCTATACTATTATAAAATTAAAGCATTACTACTTTTTCATAGCAATACTTAAATAAATATCATGAGTTCAACTTGCCTAGTAAGGTCCTGTTCCAACAAAAACAGATCTGCCTCTGGTGACCTGTCCCTTCTCCTTCTAGCGTACAACGCCTTCTTAAACAAGATACAGACCGTTCCGGTGGTCTATGTGCCAGCTTTAGGAACACCACAACCAGGTAAGCAGTCAGCATCCTCACCTTTGAGAAGTTCAAGTATTCGTGTTTATTTAGTCATCGGTCTTCCTGCTTTATTTCTAGGTTCTTTTATCCCCACACGTGCTCCTTCACCTTTCACGAGTCCACAACCCCCACCAGCCCAGAATCGGCTGCAACACTGGCTGTGGAGTGTAAGGCACTAACTTCCACTTGGACAAGTCTCCTCACCTGTAGAGGACTGGAGAGTTCTAGCCCTAGACCAGGAGCCATAACCCCCAAACAGGGCTTCTGAGAATTATAAATAAAGGGTTTTCAGCTATTCCGCACTAAAGTGGTTTGTTGGACTGTGGGGTTTTTTAATAGTTTATTTTCAGAGAGGGAGCACAGGCTCTAGTAGTGGGAGGGGCAGAGAGGGGAGGAAGGAGAGAAAGGGAGGGGGGAGAGAAGGAGAGAGAATACCCCAAGCAGGCTCCACGCTGACAGCAAGGAGCCTGACGCCAGCCTTGCATCAGTGAGATCAGGACCTGAGCCGAGATCGAGACTCAGACGCTTACCGGCTGAGCCACCCAGGCGCCCCTGGACTGTTTGAGAGGTCAGCTGCTGGTTCTTAATTCTAAGAAAACCTAAAAGTGAAAGAAAATGCCCCGCTCATATAGTATCGGGTTTTTATCAAGCTCTGGAGACCGACTCCATGAGCCTCCCTGGATAGAAACGTCGAAACGGACCTCTAGGTATTGGCCACTTACTTGCCCCAAATGACTAGCAGTCGACTCTTCTGGCTGTCCCCCAATACTCGAGGTGGAAACGTCCTAGCAGTAAGACAAAGACAACAGAACGTATCCAAAATCTGTTTATTGGGAGAGTTCCCCACTCATGTTGACTCAGGGTGCGTTTAGTGCTGCTTCCGTCTGAAGGAGCATCCTGGAAGAGAAAGGTTCAGAGGTCACCGGACAGTCGCTAGCCCCCACGGAGCCCCTCTCCTCCCCCGTCGTCGTGCCCGCTTCGTGCCGGGGTGCCCGAAACCAAGGAGCACGCGGTCTCCGAAAACTTTTCCGGGGGGCGGGGGAGGCGGGCTCGGAAAACAAGGAGCGCACGACCCGCCCTCTCAAGCTCGCAGGCGGTCGCCAAGTGACGCCACGGCGCAGCTCACCTTCTGTGAGCCTTGCTTTTCCCCCTGTCGGCTGGCACAGGACGGTGGAGCAGCCCACACACAGCACCACCGTCTGCGCGTGGCTGAACACGGTGGTGATCTTGTAGCACCCTGCCAACGACAAGCGGGGAGTCGGGGCCAGTCCGGGCCCCGGCCCCCCGCGCGCCCCCCCCCCGGCCGCCCCGGGACCCTGAGCGGCCCCCGGCCCCGGCCCTCACCCGGGCACTTCACGTCCATGAAGTAGGAGTTGGGGCTCTGCACCAGGCGCTTCTTCTTGTGCTTCCTCTTCTCCTCTTCCGGGGACGGGTGCAGGAGGTCCTTCGCGAGCTGCGGGAGGCAGACGGGCGCGGTCAGGGCGGCGGCGGCACCGGCGGCGGCGGCAGCAGCCTCGCCGCCCGGCGTCCGCAGCGGGGCCGCCATCTTACCGCCGCCCCGGGCCGTGCGACCCCCGCCCCGGCGCTCCGGGCTCGAGCCCCGGGCCCCGCGGCCCGCCCCCGCGGCCCGCCCCCGGCGGAGGGGCGCGAGCGCGCGCGGGCGACGAGGGCTCCGCCGGGGCGCGGACCGAGGAACTCACGGGCATGTTCTCGTGGGCAGGTCGTCACCGCCGGAAAGGAGCGAAAGCGGAAATCCTGCCGCTTATATCCGCCGCCCGCCGGAAGTGACGCGCGCGCACCCGGCCGCCATGCCGGGGTCCGCGCGCCGCCGCTGGCCGGAGAGGCCGCCTCCCGCCCGGCCCCGCTGAGGGGCGGGGGTGCTGCGGCGCGACCCAGCCGGGCCCGGCCCTTCTCGACTCCCCCAGTGTTCCCCAGTTGGTTTACTTCGCCCTGTTAACACCGCAGGAATGTAGACACGGAGGAAGCCCTGCTCCTGGTTCCCACCCCCGGCCTACCCGCGGGTTAGCCGCTCTGAGATTTCGGTGTGTCCTCCCAGCCTTTCTCCTGTGACAGCGGTCACGTCAAGTACTCGGGTTCTCCCCGCGGGCGAGCCCCAGGTCGCTGTCAGGTCGCCCCCCTCCCCCGGCCCGCGCGCTACCGCCGGCGCGCGGGGACGGCCGCGTTGGGACCCGTGCGACACAGACGTGCTGGGGACAGCGTTTGCTCCTGTGGCGCAGTACCGCCCGCGGGGCGTCGTGCAGCCTGGCGCCGGAGACGGGCGCACTTTGTTCTCAGCGCCCCGCTCGCGGCCCAGAAAGTCCCACGAGGAAGTGACATGTAGGCCAAAATCTGAAGGACGTGGAGTCCGCCGTGCGACGGTCTGGGAGAAGGCAAAACCCGGGGCCAGAAGGAGCCTGGCGTAGCTGAGCAGGGGGGAGGCAAGGCGGCCAGAGAGCGCGAAGGGCAGAGCGCACTGGGTGAGGTTCCAGGGAGACCTGACTCACCGGCGCGAGTGCCGCGTAGACCGGGGGAGAGGAGTCCACATCCAGGCCAACGGAAAAGGAAAAGAACGGACAGATTTGTATCAGAACAATTCGGGGAAATAGAGTGATTTAAAGGACGGGTGCGACACGGCTTGGCCGGTGGGAAGAAGTAGAGAAGCGGCCAAGTCTGTGACGCTGCTCGAAGGCGGACCGGGAAGCGAGAGGATGCGCACGAGGGGACTGGCAGGGGGCAGGCCGAGGCACAGCCCGGACACTGCGAGGACAGCCCTACCGACCCCTGCTAGAGAGGCAGACGCTTTGAATACTTTGTTTCCACCAGCAACGCTAACTTGTGTCTTTATAGCCGTGATTTCCACGCTCGAGCGTGCCGGTTGCCTTCGCACAGCCTTTCCTTGAGGGCCGGGGGTGCCGCCTCCGCTCTGTTCTCAACAAGCGCACCTCGTCGAAAGCACGAGGCCGTTTTCAGTCCCAGTCTCTGTCTTCCCGGAGCTGGCTTGTCGGAGAAACCATACACGGTCCCAGAAGGAAAGCTGTTGCTAATGAAACCCCAGAACGCGCCTCGGTGGAGAGGGAGAGAGGGAGGGAGGGAAGGAGGGGTGCGGCGGGGCGGGCGCTGCATGTTCACGCAGCTCCACCAGGGGGCAGAGCCGCCCAACAAGTAGCCTCCTCTTCCAGAGCATCCCGCTCTTTTCAAACGGAGTTGGGCTATAGCTGAGGGCTGCGAACACCCACAGCGGAATTCTAGTGCTGCCCCAGAAGGCTTCTGTCCCTCGAATAGACCTTCTGTCCCTTGAATCAAGCCCCGGGTTCTGTCAGCTCCCAGGGCCATCCCCACCTCCACCCTTATTTCCCGAAACTTTCCTTTTTCCCCTAATTCCTCCAGAGTTCCTCCTCCCCTGCTCATCTTGGTTAAACCCTGCTCCCATTCACCCCAGCCTCCCTGGCCTAAGATTGCAACAGTGAGATCAAAAGAGGGGAGTGGCAGAAAGCCAGACGCTGTGGGAAACGGCCCCGGGATTCGGGCCGGCCCGGGGCCGGCGAGCAGAAGGCCGGCCCGGCCAGGCCGCGGCGGCCGCGGGAGGAAAGCGGTGGGCGGGCAGGGGGTGGGGCCCCGAGGAGTGCCGCCTCCCCTCTATCCCGGAGCCTGGGCGGAGAGGCAGGAAAACTTCCTGGCCTGGGCTCCGGACCGCTCCGGCCGCCAGCCCTGCGATCCCGCCTACCAGTGTCCGGAGCTTCCCCACCCCTCCCCCGGCTCCCCCAGTGTCCGCCATGGCCAAAGCCTACGACCACCTCTTCAAGTTGCTGCTGATCGGGGACTCGGGGGTGGGCAAGACTTGTCTGATCATTCGCTTTGCAGAAGACAACTTCAACAACACTTACATCTCCACTATCGGTGAGCCCACTGGCCGTTTCCCAGACCCCCTAGCCCCCATGACCTCGTCCTCAGGCTCCCAGATTACTCGTGGCCCCACTCTTCAGCCCCCTTAGAGTGAGGCTTCTAAACTCTAGTCTCTCCACCCCTGTCTCAGCCCCATCCCCGCAGATCTCTGGATGGTACCCAAGCTCTAACTTCTCTGAGGCCTCCAGGTACCTTCTCGGTTCTGCCGGCCCCTCCCTCATCTCCCCAAATCCACACGAACCCTTCTCCATTTCCTGCTCCACTCCTCGTCTCCCCCACTCCCGCCCACCTCCGCATTTCCTGTAACCCCTCTCCCTGAACGTGACCTGCAGTTCCTCCAGCCTCTTTCTGGCCTGCTGAGCTCCAGACGCCCCCATTGCATCCCCACCTGACCCACTTACTTCCCGGTCTCCCTGCCCCGCAACTTAACTGGCGGTTTGGGGTGGGGGGGTGGAACGCAGTGGCTGGGCGTGCTGGAGGGTGGCCCAAGGACTGGGACTGGGAATATGCAGTCAGCCGGGCAAGGACAAGGACGGTGGGAGTGGGGGGGACTTTGGGGGCTCTGAGTCAGCCTGGTGACTCAGCCTTCTCCCCAGGCTCCCAGCAGGCTCTGGGGAGGTGCCCAAGTTTCCACGAAGAACACTGCCTCCCCTCCTCCCCTCTTGTCTTTCTTCATCTTCTCTGGCCTGGGAAATAAAATGAGGGGAATCTCAAGACAATTCTGGTTAGAAAAGGGAAGGAAGATGCCTCCGTTTCCTAGTTCGGTCTCAGGAGAAATCTTACTTAGCCTCAGATTTCTTGCTTGCAAGCCCAGCCTACTGGTTAGCGCCCACAGACTGGCATCAGCTGCCTTTTCCCTGGCTCTTCCACGCGCCCGGAGCCTCGCTAGAGTACCGGGAGGAGAGGGTTCTAAGAAAACAGAGGGGAAATGGAATCTGAAAGTAACATTCTGGGGGACGCACGGAATTCAGAGTTGTCCGTTGGTGTGGCTGAGTGGGTCCAAGAGGTACCTTAAACCTCGCTGTGGAATTTCCATCACCTCCCCCTCCCACATTCATAAAATCTATGTAAAAACAAGATTGAGATGCTTGCTGCACAAATACAGTTTGGAGAAAATTCTCCTAGTTTTATACTTGCAACAAAGTTGCTTCCCAGGTGCACCCCTGCACAGTTTCTGGCCCTGCTGTTGCTCCGCTCCCGTGTCTCCCCTGCACGCCCTCCGCATCCATTCCTGTGTCTCCCCTGCACGCCCTCCACGTCCACGTGCTCCGTCCCCGTGTCTCCCCTGCACGCTTCTCGCATCCACGTGCTCCGTCCCCGTGTCTCCCCTCCGCCCTCTGCGTCCACGTGCTCCATCCCCGTGTCTCCCCTCCGCCCTCTGCGTCCACGTGCTCCGTCCCCATGTCTCCCCTGCACGCTTTTCGCATCCACGTGCTCCATCCCCGTGTCTCCCCTGCACGCCCTCTGCATCCACGTGCTCCGTCCCCGTGTCTCCCCTCCGCGTCCACGTGCTCCGACCCCGTGTCCCTCCTCCGCGTCCACGTGCTCCGTCCCGTCTCCCCTCCGCGTCCACGTGCGTGTCTCCGCTGCACGCCCTCTGCGTCCATAGTATCAACTTGAGTGTATATGCCCCGCTCCTAGGAATCGACTTCAAGATCCGCACTGTGGACATAGAGGGGAAGAAGATCAAATTGCAGGTCTGGTGAGTGAAGCCCCAGGACCGCTGGCCACACACCCTCCTTTACCTCCTCTCACCCTTTCCCTTCCATTTTGCTTCATTTTCCTTCCTTTCCCCAGGGCTCCTGCCGGTGCTTCTCCATTTCCTGTCACCTCACTCAGACGTCTTTCCATCTCTCTTCCTGCTCACTCAACTGTTGTCGGCTTTCTTGTAACTCTCTTGCCTCTCCCTGCTCCAGAACGTTCTCTGAACTTGACAGCTGTCTGTAGGGCTATCCTGTGGAAACCGCGTTAAAGCAGGTAAACAGCAAACGGCAGAACTCAGACCTGCCTCTAGGCCTGCGCTCCCCGAGTCCTGCGAGCCCAGAAAGCCTGAGCTGGAGGCCTGCCTGTCGCAGGCAGCTGGGGACTCTGAAGGTGTGGAAGTGGCTGCGGCCCGAGAAAGGTGTTAAGATGCAACAGATGAGAACGGATTGTGGTTCAAGCTCTGGCTCGGCTGTGGGAGGACCTCCATGAGCTCCCCAGCCTCTCGGGATCGGCGTCCTCACTTGTGAACTAGGGACAGTGAAACCCATGTCACGGGCGCACGGGGGGATGAAGAGCGCTCGCTCGGAGCACGCCTGCCACCTCGGCCCGCCCGTCTTACCTCCTTTCCCCCTTGACCGTTCTCTGATTCTGTTCCTTTCGGCCCCACTCTGTTGCAAAAGCTAAATTCTTAGCAGGGGGAATTCTTTCTTCGGAGAGCTGTTCCCTCGCTCCCGCCCCACGAAGCCTTCCGCCTCTTTAGGGACACGGCTGGCCAGGAGCGATTCAAGACGATCACCACTGCCTACTACCGCGGGGCCATGGTACGGGCGCGGGTCTGGACAAGGGGTGAGGCAGGAGCGCTAAGGGGCAGGGGTTGGGCAGGGAAGATGTCGGAGACATGGCATGGGATGTGGAGGGCCCCACCTGGACTAGTGGTTAGACTCGTGGGCAGGACTTGCAGGGTCGCTTGGACGGGCAGGGAGCAGAAGCAGGGGCACGTGGCCCGAGGCTCCACGGGAATTCCTGCCGTCCCCCAGGGCATCATCCTAGTGTACGACATCACAGACGAGAAATCCTTCGAGAATATTCAGAACTGGATGAAAAGCATCAAAGAGGTGAGGACCGTCCTGGAGAGACAGGGGACTGGGGAGAACCTGGAGGGAGACGGGGCTGTGAAGGCGAGCAGGACCCGACCCGACTCCTCCTGCCCTCTGGCGTCCAGAATGCCTCCGCTGGGGTGCAGCGCCTGCTGCTGGGGAACAAGTGCGACATGGAAGCCAAGAGGAGAGTGCGGAAGGAGCAGGCCGATGCGGTGAGCCCCCGGCGGAGCGGTTGGGGGCGGGGTCGGACTCCAGAGGGCTGCCGCCTTCACCACCTTTCTTGTCTCTCCGCCTGCAGCTGGCTCGGGAGCACGGAATTCGCTTCTTCGAGACAAGTGCCAAATCCAGCACAAACGTGGATGAGGTGAGACGTCCCCCACGCCGGCTCCCGCCCCCCCCCCCCCCCCCCCCCCCCCCCGCTCCCAGGCCCGCCCCCTCCAGCCTGCTCTGACCCGTCGCTCCTTTCCCCGGCAGGCCTTCAGCTCCCTGGCCCGGGACATCTTGCTCAAGTCAGGAGGCCGGAGAACGGTGAGTTGGGTGTGCCGTGTCGCGTTAGGAGTGGAAACTGAGGGGGGGAGCGGTGCCAACGCCGCCCATGAGGGTGGGTGCCCTTAAACAACGGACAGCCTCAGACCCCGACCAGCCGCTCTTGCCCTGACCCCGGTGCCCTTCCACCTCCAGGGAAACAGCCACGGGCCCCCTGGCGCTGACCTGAGAGCTTGTGACAAGAAGAGCGGCAGCAAGTGCTCCCTCGGCTGAGGACCCAGGCCTGCGTGCCGGGCGAGGGAGGCAGGGCTGAGGGCGGGCGGGGGAGGACGGGCAGCCGGGGCTTGCCGGGGACAGAGGCGGGTCGATGGTGGACAGACGAGTGGGGAGCAAATGCAGGAGGAGCAAGGAAGGATGGGGAGGCAGGGAGAGGCGAGGAGGAGAATGACGTCAGGGAGTGGAAGGTGAGAGGCAGGGAGGGAGGAGGGGAGGAGGGAAGCAGGGCCCTGGGCAGCAGGCCCTCCCTGGGCCTCCAGGGCAGACAGAAAACGGAAGCGTGAATAAACGGTTGGTGTATCGTTGCCGGGTCAGGTTTTAGGGCTGTGTGACGGGCGGGCTCCGCGACCCCTCTGAAGCTTTGACCCTACCACTCTGCATGGTCCTGTCAGCATTAAAGGCCACCACCCACACACAGTCCCCTGGTTTGGGTAACTTTCATCACCGGAACTGCTCTCTGCTCATCAACCTAATTCCCGCCTCTAAAGTGGCTGGGTTCCTGTGACACCAGGACCTGTGTGCAGCTGTCCCTTCTCTGTTTCATGGTGAGGACAGCAAGGAGGTTCTCTGAACTCGAGGGGCTGGCATCCTTTTTCCACGACGGAGATCAGAGGGTCCTTATGGGAAGAACCTTGCCTAGTTTCCAGAAGGACTCTTTCCTAGGCCTTCCCAGGGGAGAGCGAGCCCTGGCCTCAAGGAAGGAACAGGACCTCGTACGGTTTTTCCCAGTTTCTTCAGGCGTCTGTGATTCTGCCTGCGGTCCCGTTAGGGGTAGGCATTATTTTCCACTTTGACAGATGAGGAAGAGGAGACACCGAAGAGGTTCAATGACTCATAAATCTTTACTGAGCATCTGGTGTGTGCCAAGCACAACAGTCAAGATAATATAACCTTTGGCTGGAACTTGCAGGACTGACGAGCAAATTTTAACAGAAACCGCTCCTAACTACTGAATAACAAAGAGGCCAAACTACCGGCATGCTGCATGCGGAGGAACTACCACCCTGACGCACAGCCCCCTTCCACCCTTCCACAAGTTTCTAGACCGCACACTTCTCTCACGGATGGCCTTTTCTCAGGATTGACGAACATACCCGATTTGGTTTAGGCGAAATACCATTCGGAGTGTAATTCGCAGACCTGAAGTTCAAGGCACTTAAGGAACCCCCCCGCCTGAGGTGTGGAGTGGGACGGCACGACCCTGGGGCCGGCGGCGAGGCCTTCTGCGCCGTGGGTTCTCGCGGGTAGAACTCGGCGGCAGGAGGGGCCTGGCCGAGCTGGGAGCAGAACCGCAGAGTGTGCAGCTAGCGAACTTCCACGGGGTCAAGAACCTCACCGGGACCGCGTGCGAGCTCTGGCGTCAGCGACCCAGCTGGTGTCATTTGCTCCCGGTTAGGATGAAAGACTTGCATTCTGTGAACCCCAGGACGGACACCGACTGACCCCCGAGCAGAGCTCTGAGAAGCAGCGTCAGTGCGCGGCCTGCTGCTGCCGGCTGAAGCTGCTGGACGGGAGAGCTCTGGACTCGCGCTGCCTGTCAGGAGACCCGGTGGGGTTTGACAAGGAGAAACAGATTTCAGCCAAGGCTTTTCCGACCGCTGAAAGCTCCTGGGAAACACCCACACCTATTCTGTGACAAGCAACTACTGGCACGCACAAATACGAACTTAGAGGGACCAGCACGTAGTCACAAGTAAAGCTCAGGCGTCACCCGTTTTTTTATTCAACTCCTAGTTAGGGATCTTTCCACAGTCCGATCGTTCCTGCTCTTGAGAGGCCAGCTCTCTGCCTGATGGGAAGAGAGAATTTATGGGACATGGCACCAGCTGTACTCTTACTCCCAAAAGAAAGTGCTGTAGCCCTGGGGTGGGGGGAGTAGCCGTTCCGGTTAGGCTCGGAAAGCTTCTTGGGAGAGGAGAAGGTGGGGTGGAGTTACCAAACAAAGAAGTCTGGGGATGAGCCCTTTCATCTTGAGAAGTCGGGGACAGATTACTACTAGTGACCTTATTTATATGAATTTAAGTACCTCGAACTCACACAGTCCAGTTGTCTGGGAGGCTGCAGACCAGTATGTATGTAACTAGGATGAAAATCTGGGCAGAGTTAGATAATGACTGATACCAGACAGTAAAGCATAAGCCAAGTGTGAGTCAAGTCTCTGCAGTTCTGGATACATATCCCGATTTAACTCCATGGGGATGGAAAGCGTTAATCTTTGGCCTTGGAGCTGAACGTCGGGGATTCACACCTTAGCTCTCCCACTCACTCGCTGGGTGACCTTGAACAATCCCTTATACTCCGAGCTTACTCAAAATAGGGCTGACACCTACTCACTCTGACTCCTCAGGAACACTGAAGATCAGAACGACCTGAACGGTGACCTCAGAAAGTAGGACAGTAGTGTGACACGACGCAATTAGAGAATAAAGGGAACACTTTCCTCCGCATTTAATTTGCATCTCGCCAAACACCCTAGAAAATGCACATTAGCATTTCTATTTTACGGAGAATGCCAAGGGTCTCCCTGGGACTTACAACCTCCTCCCTGCACGAATGCCGATCCCACGAGGCGGGAACCCGGCGAGCTAGGACCCGAGGAGCTCGATCAAAGCACCAGTTCTGGGGGGGGGCGGGGGTTGTAAATGAACAGGCGGTGGGGCCCCACATCGGGCGCAGACATTACTAAAAACAATTTAAAAAATAATTAACACACGCGAGGGCGACATCATTCATTAGTGCACCGTGGGTCTCGGGAGGAGAGAGTGCGGTGCCACCTCCCTCCCGGGACCACCGGGGCAGGACGGGGGTCAAGCGGTAACTTGACGGTGACTCCCACGGTTTTTGGAGGCGGTAAAGTCCTGGGAGGGCGACGCACCGTTCCTTCCGTGGCGCTGCTCCCCAGCCCAGAAAGGGCCACGACGCGACAGCCCGGGAAGCCACGAACCGAGAAGCCAGACGAGCCTCGCCACCAGACCGTCACGCCGCGGCGCGCCGAGCTCGACGCAGGAGGCCCGAGTCCCACGGAGCGACGGCTGAGGGCCACCCGCCCAGACGACGAGTCCCGACGGCCGCAACCCGCGCGCCTGCGCCTGCGCCGACCGGCCCAGCTGCTGGCACCCTGCGCGGTCCCGGCATCCCCCGCGGTCCCGGCATCCTCCGCGGGGCAAGATGGCCGCGGCAGGGACGGCCCCGGAGGTGATGGGCTGCTAGGCCGTAAGTCCCTCGGTCTTTTCCCGAGGGCCGAGGGGGTCCGAAGAAGTGAGCTCACAGCCCAGTCCAGCAAATGCGTGTCGGCTTTTCTTGCCGTGGCCATGGGGACGTCCCAATAAAGCCTGTGTCCTGACAGGCAATTCCAGCATTTCGCAGCGCTGATCTGGAACCTCTCGAGGGCTGCAGTGTCCGCGCTCCGACGGAGGCGCGAGGCCAGTCCCTACGTCCCGACAGGCGCGACACCGAGCACCCCATGCCTACGGGCGCAGGGAGGCGTGGCCTCCCCCAGGGCAGCCACCTGTGCTGGTTGCTCTGCGCTTTCACCTTAAAACTCTGGTAAGGAGAGACTGAGGGCTGGGAAGTGGAGGGCGCGGAAGGATCGCCTGGTCCACGCCCCTGGGGGTGACCAAGGCCGTGAGCCGGCTCCGCGGAGGTGGGAAGCTCCCTGTTTTCTGGTCCCTGACTCTTGCCTCCCCACCCCCACCCTCCCTCCCTCCCTGTCGCTGCAGCCACGCCGAGGCTCCGGTGCGGGCGGAGAAGCTGTCAGGTGGGTGCTGCTGTGGTTACCCGACACCCCCGTAGTTCTGTTTTCTTTTGACGTCCTCCCCTGTACCGAGAGCACAGGTGGGAAAGAGTGGCGCCACTCGGAGGGAAGGCTTTTAGTTGCGCTGGGCAGCCGGATGGGCACAACCTTTGGGGGGAAATAACTTTCTGGGGCTGGGGCTGGCATTTCTCTCTCCTTTTAGTGAGCACCTCGAATTTGCCGTGCTGGCTGGTGGAAGAGTTTGTGGTGGCAGAAGAATGTGCTCCGTGCTCTAACTTCCAGGCTGTGAGTATCCGCTCTCCCGTTTTCCTCACATCGAGGCGGCCTCGGTGTTCCCAAGTGCCTTTGCGTCGTCTTTGTTTTTTCTTTGCAGTTTCAGTGTGTGTCCACATTTGAACTTGTTTTCCCCCTGAAAATGTGCCTTTTCCTTTCTAAGTCAAGGGCAACATTCACCTAATAGTCCTATTTGTTAAAAGAAAAGAAAGGAAATCTCGATACCCATGGTGGGGCTGGAACTCACAACCTTCAGGTCAAGAATAGAACCGAGCCAGCGGGCACCCCAATCATGATCGTTTTTAACCCAGGGCTCTGGAATCTGTCCCTGTTTCTCTAGACTGCTGCCCCTGAGGCCTTCTTTTTAATGCATTTGTGACACAGCCAGCACCTCCACCGTCCCCATCACCACGCTCGTCGGTTCTCTGTTGCCCACCAGCTCGGAGCCGTACCACTGGGCACCCGCCCCTTCTGAGTGACAGTCTTTCTGCTTCTCCTGCCGCCCTCCCCTGACCCGTTCTTTGGTCCTTTTCTCCCGACAGAAGACCACCCCCGAGTGTGGCTCCACAGGGTACGTGGAGAAAATCACATGCAGCCCGTCTCAGAGGAATGAGTTAAAAAGGCAAGTGCTGTTTCTCTTCTCGAAATGCAGGTCGCCTCCTTTGTTCCTGTGATTTTCGGTAGTTTCGCCCAGGTCTCTCTGTCCCTCTGGAGGTAGCCCGGCATATTGGAAGGGGGGTGCGAAGTACTTGAACCCAAGTCCCGGTTCCGTTTCTGCGTGCTGGATCGCTGGTCCCGTTGAGCGGGTTAATGCCGGCTCCGCTCGCAACCCCATCAGAGAGCGGCTGAACAGCGTATCCGAGTGGGATTGGGGTGTGTGAACACGTCGGAGGGCGGCAGCAAGGCTCTCTTTTCCCGTCACGTGTGTCTCGGCTTCAGTAGGAGGGACATTAGAGACTAGAGGGTTGCCCAGCCTTCCCCTGGAATAACCGTTTCCTCCTGCTCTTAGCTGCCGCTCAGCTCTGATGGAACAACACTTATTCTGGAAATTCGAAGGGGCTGTCGTGGGCGTGGCCTTGGTCTTCGCTTGCCTTGTCATCGTTCGTCAACGGCAACTGGACAGAAAAGCTCTGGAAAAGGTCCGGAAGCAAATCGAATCCATATAGCGACCTTCTGCCCTTTGACAGGGGTCTTAGGGACCCTACCTCAGACAGAGACAGTAGGATGAACGGACTCGTGTCCCTCGTTCTCAGGAACTTGGGGCGGTGCCCCCTTCTGCGTCCCGGCTAGACCGTTAACGAGCAAAATAAGGAGTACGATGGTTTCCGTCCTTGCGGTAACTCGGTTTGGGACGGGGAGTCACGACAGCAGAGCGGGGCGGCCGCCCTGTGCCTCAGCTCACCGGCTACCTATCTCCCCCTTCTGCTGCTGCTGATTTAAAACTTCCAGGACACAATTTCAGCAAAAAGTTTATTTCTCAGCCAAAACCCTCGCCCCAAAGAAATAAAGTTGCAGATGTATAAAGTACTTGAAATGCCTCCTCATGTAGCTTGGGCCTCGGGGTACAGACATTTAGGGGGCCCACAAGTGATTCAGACCCCCGAAGCCAAAGAATTCTAAATGGGAAACCCAGGGGGCCCCAGAGCCACGAGGGACCCTGGATTCCTCCTTGTTCGGGAAGTGGGTACAGAAGCTCTCGGGCTCACATCTCCTCCGCGTGCAGGACGGATCCCACGTGCCTGCTGGGGCGTATCTTCCCTCCCATCTTCTCAAGCAGTGTTCTTGTTGAGCCATTTTCACCACTGGCCTTAGGTGGCCTCCCTAGTCTGGACTCTACCGCTGTGGTCTCCAAACTTTCTGTCATGTCCTTGTGAGTCAGGATATTTCTGGAAATCACTGTGGGTGGAGAAGGGCAGTAGCAGAGTCTTCCCTTAGGTGGGGGATCCTAGACAGGACAGGACTTCCCTCCCACTTGATGACCCTGAAAAACAGAGCTCCTCCCTGCCCTTGCCTCACCTCCATGAGGCTGGTAATCCTCAGGCCCAGCTTCCGGGAGCCCCTGAAAAGGGCTGACACTGGGCAGGACGATAAGAGCCAGGGAAAAAAGAAGGATCTGGAGAGAACAAAAGGAGCCTTGGGCTGTGGGGACACCAAAGGCAGGGAGCGGGGGCAGAATGAATAGAGGGCGGTGGGGGGAGTCAGACATGGGAAGGTGGGTGTGGCTGGGGTGTCGGGTGGAGGCAAAAGATGGTGGACGTCAGGGGGGACGGGCACCAGACTGACCAGAACACAGGTGCTGGTCTGGGCGGCCTTGTTGGAGGTCCGGGCGACGAGCAGCTGCAGCCGGCGGAGCTGAGCCACCAGGGAGCTGGGGAAGGCGGAGCGAAGAGTCAGGGCCCCGCCTCCGGCACCGGAAGTCAGGGCCCAAGAATGGCGGCACGCCCCCCCCCCCCCCCGCCTCCGGAATGGGGGGCCCTCCAGGTAGCCCCCCCCCACCATCCACCTCCGCGTGGGCCCCCCCTTCCCCCTACGAGCAGGCTATGCATTTGCTCACAGGTTGCGCGTCTCCAGCTCCAGGACTTTCTTCTGCAGTTCCTGGTTCTGTGCAGAGCAGGCGGCGGCCCTAGGGCGTGTGGACAGGTGGCACAAAGCTCTGCAATCTCGCGGTCCCTGAGCTGCCTGCCCCGGTAAGGAAGGAGGCCCACACGTGGCCCCGGGGAGCTGGCCGCGGCCGTCCAGACATACCTGCTCTCTAGCCCGTCGATGTACTCTTTCTTCCGCTGCCGACTGTCCTGAGCGGACTGCTTGTTCCGGATCTTCCTCCTGACCTTCTTGAGGACCCTCTCCTCTGCCTGGGGGCTCGGGGTGTGTCAGTCCTGGGCCCTCAACCTCCCTCAGCGCCCCCCTTGCCTCTGTGGCCCCCCCTCTTCAGAGGCCAGGATGGGGCCACTGGGTTGGGATACCCTTTGCGAAAGCATGTTACCTTGGTGAGGGGCAGGTGAGCGGGCAGGGAAACCCCTTCCTGCCCCAGCAGACGCTTCTCCTCATCTGTCAGGAACAAGGTCTGACCGGGCAGCTGGCGGAGAACAGGAGAGGGTCAGAAGACAGTGGGAGAGGGTCCTGTCTTTTCCGTCCCCCAAGGCTGCTCCCTGCATGCCTTCTGGGGAGGAAGAAGTACCTGAAGCGAGGTGGGGGAAAGTGGCCTTAATTCAGAAGGCTCTGCTGGGGCCCCCTGGGGCTGCGAAGGGAGAGAAGAGGGGTGGTGATATGTCCTTTGCCCCCAGACCTGGGACCTCGGCGCTCTGCGCAAGCTAGGGAGGGCCAGTTCTGGTCCCGAAATCTTCAGGGTATTTCAAGAAGACAGGGAGCAACTCACTAAGGTAAGGTTTGCTTAAAATGGTTCACTCTTGGCCGTTAACTTCCATTTGGCAGAGTGCGATGTCCCGTGAGCCCCACTTTCTAGATGGAAGCTCTGTCCCCTGTCAGAGAATTCCCCAGAGGCCACCAGACTGAACAACTTCTCATAACACGGTGTGTGGGGAGGCAGGGGGCGTCGGGCGCCCGAGTCTGTCCGCCGAGTAACCGGCCTTCCTGACGCTCCTTGAAAGGTTTACGCTTCGCTTTGACTTAAGAGGAATTTGATTTTGCTTTTGACTCCTGATGATCTTTGGCTTTTAGCCAAACCATTTCTTGTCTTTCTGCCTTTTCCTGATGGTCCGTTCTTGCTCCCCTGAAGTCACAAACTTGCCAGTGTTTTGATGCGAACACAAGCTTAGAAGCATCAGACTTCTTAAGGTCCCTCAGCCTGATTCCGAGACGCTTGGTGTGGATTCTGGTCCCGGCTTCAGCCAGACTTGCAGGGAGGCCAGAACCCAGTCCCCACACTGTGCACAAGCGGCTCTTTCCAGTCACCGTCTGATGACAGCGACTGAGCAAGACCCCCCCTGACCCTCCCACACCCCCCGCCGCTGCAGGAACCAGCCCAGCCAGCCTGCGGGAGGCGCCCAGCCTGTTACCCCCTGCGCTGTGGCCCTGGGCTGCGGGCACAGCTGCATGGCGCCTCCCGTGGGAACAGGTGCACTTCCTTCCCTACACCCTGTGCTGGCCGCCCGCTGGGCGCCCAGGCAGCCTGCCCCCCTCTGTGTCCAGACCCAAGGCTGAAACCATGGCCCTGCTTAGCAAACTGCACACACGGTCTGGGCTTTCTCCCAGGCCCCCTGACCCCACTTTCTCCTTAACTGAGTCCTCACCACCTTCCCCCCAGGGCTTCTGTCTCCCTTGTACTTTTCCGCTCTCAAAGTTGCCCATGCCTCCCTGGGTCTTCATGCCCAACGCCACAAAAAGCGGGCCAGAGAGATTAGCATCAGTCCCCTCTCCCTCTGTCTGCTTCCCCATCTGTGTGGGCGCCTGTCCAGGAGGACTGGCCGGAGACTCACCGGAGGCGCAGGAGGCGCTGGGTTTACAGTGCCTGCTCTGAGCAGGGTGTCGGCGTGAGCATCGAGGGGCAGCTCGCAGACGACGCAGGCATCGGGCACCATGAGTTGCGGGCTCCACTGACCTGAGGGAGACACAGGTGTCCAGGGGAAAGGAGATGAAGGGTACACGCTCATGGCAGCAGGGCCTGGCTGGAGGCACAGGTGGGGAAAACCCCTCACCCCGGGACTAGGGCTGGAGCTGAAAGGCCATTGTCCCTTTTCCACCAGCACACTGACCTAGCTGGAGAGAGATGAACCCCACCGCTGGCCCAGCTTCCCCCTGCGTCCTCTCCAGGGCCCCTGCCTCATAGACAACCTCACAGAGAGCAGGGGGACTGGGTGCTTGGGGGGCGGGAGGACTGCCTGCACGGCCAGGGTCCTCGGAGATGCCGCTGTCGCTGCCAGCAGAGGCTTCTGAGCAGTACACTTCATTGGGATCAATGAAAACCTTCAGGAAGTCTTCCGACTCACTGTCTCGCAGGCCCTGCAGTAGGAGGGGGCGACTAGGTGTCGGAGCAGAATCCCAGAGTGCTACCGGACATCAAACCCTCATCTAGCCTGCTGCAGTCCCTGTGTCCTCCGGCATGGGGTTAGTTACAGCTCACGAGTCTTTTAGGGACTCGGGCGTCAGACGTCTCTCCAAGTGGAGGCTAAAGCCTAACGGGCCCTCATCACAGCTGCGCCTCCGCCCACCCCACCAGCATCCCTCCCACTCACGCAGCCGCGGCCCCCACTGGGCTCCCAATCTCGCAGCCCCTCTTCTTGGAGCTTAGTCCCTGGGGCCTCTGGAGGTGGGCCGTGCCGTCCCAGCTCCGGGAAGGTTTCTGTTGAGAAAACATCTTCTGGGGACTCCAGCCACGCATCCAGCAGGTCGGGGGTTCGGAAATCCATTCTGCAGAAAGAACAGGACCTGGGTTCAGGGCGCGCTCACTCTAGCTCCTGGGTTCCCCGCTCCTCCTTCCACCCTCCCCCTGCCTCACCCGTCACCGTCACCGGGGATCTCGCCTCCGGCCTGACGTCCGGCTCAGACGAACGGCCCACCTCGGTGATATCTATTCCCAGGAGTCCAGCCCGCCGGCCGCCCCAAAGGCCACCGTGCTTCTTTCCTCCAGGATCTCGCATCCTGGAACGGCCCAGCCAAGCCCCGCCCCCGGGCTGACTCCGCTGCAGAGTGGCTGGCGCCCGGCCAGGGGCCACGGCGGGGCCCGCGTCTGCAAGGGGAGGCCGGGAGGCAAACCCGACTTGAGCAAGACACAGACGGCCTCGCCCTTCGGGCCTCAGTTTCTCCTAGCGACAACGAGTCCTCCTGAGGGTTTGGGGGCTCTTCAGGGAAGGACGGCGATGGCTGTGACCAGAGCACACCAAGTCCTGCTCTGCGGCCGTCACTGGCGTTAAGAGGAGAGCCCGGCAGGGTGCAGACACTGCGGGAAAGCCGCAACCCGAAGGCCCGAGTCTCGCCGAGGGGGCCCCTCCCCCGCTCCAAGGCCCTCTTTCCACTCTTGAGTCTGATTGGACGCAAAAGATTTGAAAGGCAGGGCATCGAGCCAATGGGAGCGCCGACTTGAGGCAGGCTGCTCCCTGACTGGCCAGAGGCTGCTGGGGCGGGGTACCGCGGGTGGGGGTAGGGCCAGCGGCCGGACGCCGCGCGCCCGGGACAGGTGCGGGAAACAGGGCGGTTCCGCGGTCGAGGGCCGGAGCGGCTGCCCGACTCCCCGGCGCAGGTTACGAGCCAGGCGAGGGAGAACGACCTGGTGGTCCAAGGGGGAGCCTTGAGCGTGCGGAAAGTCGCGGAAATCTGCCGTCTGCGCGCCGGGCTGACGATAAAGAAGAGCGCTGCGCACACGAACTCGCCGGACTGTCGGCCAACGGAGGGTATAATTACCAACAGCATTCATGTAGTTTACAAAATGTTTTCATAAACATCGTTCTCGCATTTAATCCACAACACCCGGGAAGGAGACGGGGCAGGTAACCTTTCCCTAACTTCACCAACGAAGAGACGGATCCATGATCGCAACGTAGCAACGCCGAAGCTCAGGATCGCTGGCCTCGTGACTGAAGGGCCAGGAATTCATTGCAAATCTACCAACGGAGCAACACTGATGCAGGCATGATTTTTGTCTGCCTGCCTCCCGAGTAATGCTTCAGAAAAAGGGGAGCTCCCTGAGAAAAGCAAGACAGTTTGGGATCCAGAACTCAAAACTGGTATTCCTTTTTTTAAACCTTTTTTTTTTTTAACGTTTATTTATTTTTGAGAGACATAGAGACAGAGTATGAGCAGGGGAAGGGCAGAGAGAGAGGGAGATACAGAATCCGAAGCAGGCTCCAGGCTCTGAGCTGTCAGCACAGAGCCCCACGCGGGGCTCGAACTCACAGACGGTGAGATCATGACCTGAGCCGAAGTTGGCAGCTTAACCAACTGAGCCACCCAGGCGCTCCTCAAACTGGTATTCCTGATGAAAATTTGAATGTGCTGAGGGTAAAAACAGAAGTGGGATTTATATTTATCGAGTAGCTGTTAGATGCTCAGGCATTTTCATCTCCCTCCTATAATTCTCATGGCAAGCCATAGCTAGAGAGAGAAGTAACTTTCTCACGGTTACTCTGTAAGTAGGACCGGGGTTTGGATGCCGGAACCCGTGTGTTTCGCACTAATACTAGGCTATCTTGCAGCCTGGGCTTTCTCAGATGTCCTGCTCATCTTCCTGCATCACGAACAGAGCAGGCTTCCGGGACTGATGCAGAACTCTAAGGAACGGAGAGCTGTCCCCTGCCTAGATCTTTCCTAGAGCAAGAAAGGTTTCAAAGGGCTTCCTACAGGTGGCCTGTGGAGAGATGATTACGTGGAAAACAGAGTCCGCTTTCATTAATGCTAGAACTAGAAAGAACCTCTGGCATCCTCGGGCAGTCTAACTTGCCTCTTTTGCCTACTTTATCAAGTTCCTGAGAGGAAAAATGACTTGCTTAAGATCACGCATCAAATTAAGGTAAAGGGCTCAGTCTGTGGAACCTGCGACTCTTGATCTCAGGGTTGTGAGTTCAAGCTCCACATTGGATGCACAGCTTACTTAAAAAATTTTTTTTTCCTAAGTTTATTTTTGAGAAAGGGCAAGATGGGGAGAGGCAGAGAAAGAGGGAGAGAGAAAATCCCAAGCAGGCTCTGCACTGTCAGCGCAGAGCCCAAGGTGGGGCTCCATCTCACGACCATGAAATCATGATCCGAGTCAAGATCAAGAGTCAGACAGTTCACTCACTGAGCCGCCCGGGCTCCCCTACAAGGAAATTTAAAAAAAAAATAGACACTGGGGTGCCGGGTGGCTCAGTCAGTTGAGCATCCCACTCTTGGTTTCAGCTTGGGTCATGATCTCATGGTGCTGGGTTGGAGCCCCTTGTTGGGCTCTGCGCTGATGTCTCGGAGCCTGCTTGGGACTCTCTCTCCCTCTGTCTGCTCCATCCCTCCTCACTCACTCTCTCTCAAAATAAATAAACTTGAAAAAAAATATGCACATAAAAAATTAATATTAAATTTTAAGGTAGAGCTGGGACGAGTCCCCAGGTGTCCTGTCTCCCAGTCCATGATTCCTTGTTAACGTTACTAATTATCAATAATCTTGAAAGCATCATTTTCCACAAACCGTAGCTTGCATAATATTCTCGTGAATAATTTGGAGTTTCCTCTAAGAGTAATTTTTATCTTTTAATTAAGAGCTTGGAGCAGCAGTGATAATTATTAAATGATGGTACCGCACCGGCCCATTTCACTTCCGTTCTGACTTTAAAGTCCTATCTGACTCCTTTTTTCTGGGCTCCCTCCCTCAAGAGGGCCTCACATTCCCTCTTTTCTTAAGGAAATTGCTGGCCTCCATTTCCAGAGCCTTAGAGGCATCGCTCTGCTCTCTTCTTTAGACAATGAGGCCTTTCACCTTTGCAAAGACTAAGCTGAGCCCCTTTCTTTATTTCTTCCTTTGTGATGTGATTCCAAGTGTTGGGGTTCAGAGCTGACAGCTAAGAAAAAATCTTGAATATCTTTGGTTCAAAAAGATGTGGTTTTTTTATTGTTTATTTTCATTTTTGAGAGACGGAGTGTGAGCGGGGGAGGGGCAGAGAGAGAGGGGACAGAGGGCTCTGTGCAGACAGCAGGGAGCCCAGTGTGACCTGAGCGCAAGTCGGACACTTGACACTCAACCGACTGAGCCACCCAGGTGCCCCAAAAAGTGGTTTTACTAAAGCACACGGACAGGACCCATGGGCAGAAAGAGCTGCACCAGGGTGGTGATGGGCGACTGATTATATACCTTCAGGTTGGAAGGGGGTTAAGGGTACCGTAAGTCTCTAGGGAATTCTGGAAGCCAGGTTCCCAGGACCGTGAAGGGCTGGCTAGCCGTTTGTTAGGAAAAGGTCGTTTATTACTGTTCAGTCAGTCATGAGACCCTTCAGTGTCTATTAGGGGGCCATATGCTTGGAGGATGACTGCTAACATGTATCTTGGGGGGTAGAGGTAAAGGAAATTTCCAAAGGAGTTTTTATATGTTAAAGTAGAACTTACAGGATCCTGGGGAGGGGGGTCGGGATAATATTGGGCTAAGGTTGCCTCTCGCCCTGAACAAAGAATCATCATAGAGGGAGCTGAATTCCTAGAGGAAGGTTACTCTGCGGGTCTCCAGGACTTGTCTGTGAGTTGCAGGCAGTAAGGGAATTTAATTTTTTTTCTTCTTTGTTTCCTACATTGCTTTGTATCCTACCCTCCCATGAGGTTAGAAGAGCCTTCTGATAGCACAGAGTTTGTGGGCCAAGAGGATCCAGGCTATGGAAACAATGAGTGTCCTGAGTTGAAACTACTTTGGTGCATTCAAGGAACAAAAAACAGAAGGGAGGCCAGCAGGGCTGGGGGCAGAGAGGTTCAAGGTGAGCTCAGAGAGAACCCAACAGATGCCTTGAGGCATGAAGGCAGCTCTCTGCCAGCCACCCTGAGCTGGGGCCCCACCAGCTCTCTACTCGCTCAGGGAGGTCTCTACACGCTCACGGAGGTTTCTACACGCTCAGGGAAGACAGAAGGCTGCGCAAAAGTCAGCTCAGGGCACTGACAGTCAAGAAGGGATTATGTTCAAGAAATGCCCTCTCTTTGGGGCACCTGGCTGGCTCAGTCAGTTAAGAGCCCGACTCTTGGTTTCGGCTCAGGTCATGATCTTGGCTGGTGAGTTTGAGCCCCCCTCAGGCTCCGCGGAGCCTGCTTGGGATTCACTCTCTCTCTCTGCTCCTCCCCTGCTCACACACTCTCTGAAAAATAAACTTAAAAAAAAAAAAGAAAAGAAGGAAATGTCCTCTCTTTGCTATTTCCCTTTTCCAATTCTGCCTCATCTTTCTCCTTTGTCGTGGGTGCAGACGAGGGAGTAGAGCAAGGCAGTCGGTCCAGGGACGGGAAGGTTTCCCTCCGGCGCCGAGGCCCACGAAAGGGTCTTTGGGCCTTCCAGGAGGCAGCCCAGACTGTGCCCAAGACCAGGAAAAAGATCTCAGACACGCGGTGGGTGGCGGGGGGGTGGGAGTGGGGGGGGAAGCCGGGCTCCAGCCTCGCCCCGCGGGCGTCCCAGCTTCCGGCCGGCGCGGCCCGTCCCACCGCCCCGGGCGCCCCTGGGCCCTCCGCCCCTGGGCCCGCCCGCTCACCGCCCCGCCCCCGCCAGCCCGCCCTCCTGCCTCTGATTGCTGCTGGGACACGTCACTCCGGGTCGGGCCCCGCCCCCTGGCGCCCTCATTGGCCAGGAACGACGGGGGGCGGGTCGCGGCGGGGCGGAGTCCTGGGTCTCGGCGGAACGGGGCTGATGAGGCCGAGGGGGACCCTGGCGAGGTGAGTGTGCGCCCCGGGCCGTACGGGCTGGGCTGTCTGGGCGCACCCCGCGACCCCCCACGCCCGGGGCCACGACGGTGGCCGTCTGACCGCCGCTGCCCGCTTCGGGCACGGCGCTGGGGGAACGAGAGCGGGGAGTGACCTGGCCCCAAACTCACCCTGCTCAGGTGGCCCACGGAGCTGCCCGGGCCACCTCTGCGCAGCCCGACCCCCCTCGCTGCGTCCACTCCTTCCTGCAGGGGGCGCATCCTGCCGTTTTCTGAGAGGACCCAGCTCCTTGGCTGTCTGGGAGCTCCAGGTGAAAGGGTAATGAGCCGCCCACAAGCCCTCCGCCTCAGTTTCCTCCTCGCGGGCTCCCTGAACGAGCCACTTGGAGGGGTGAAGTCTGCAGGGAAAGAGGACCGTTCTCGCTGCAGGAGCGCATGAGTCACACTGAGTGGGGAAGGTCGGAAGGTGGCAGGGTGAGGGAGCTCCACTCTGCTGACCAGCTCTCCCCCTCGCCCGGCCCCGTCTTTAAGTGACCGTCGCCCCCCTTGCTGTGTCCCCCTAGGTCTGACAGCCGTTCGAGCAGCCACAGTTACTATGGGGCCCTGGGGAGAGCCCGAGCTCCTCGTGTGGCGCCCGGAGGCGGTGGCCTCTGAGCCCCCAGGGCCCGTGGGGCTGGAGGTGAAAATGGGGGCCCTGGTGTTGCTGCTGGTGCTGACGCTCCTCTGCAGTCTGGTGCCCATCTGCGTGCTGCGCCGACCCGGGGCTGGCCCTGAAGCCTCAGGTGAGGGGTGTCCCTGCCACCTCCCAAGCTTGGGCTAGGGAAGGCTCTGGGGCTGAGGAGGGTGACCTAAAGAGGGGGAGGTGGCAGCGACTATTTCTTGGGTTGGGGCAGTGAGGCTTGAGGGGGTTCGCAGCTCACTTCTGTCTGTGCTCCGCTCCTGCCCAGCCTCCCGCCAAAAAGCCTTGAGCCTGGTCAGCTGCTTCGCAGGGGGTGTCTTTCTGGCCACCTGTCTCCTGGACCTCCTGCCCGACTACCTGGCTGCCATAGATGAGGCTCTGGCAGCCCTACACGTGACGGTGAGCCCTTGCTGACTGCATGTGACCCCGTGGGCCTGGGTGTGTTCCATCACATACCTGTAAGACAGGTGGCTTGTATGACTCCCTTCCTGGGGCGCCCCCCCGACCGTGAGGAAGGTGCTGAGCTTGTGCCCCTAAGAGCGGCAGTGTTCAGGTCTGGGGCATACGCGTCTGTGGCGCACACCGTCCCATCCCCGCGTGGTTGTTTGGCACCCTGTGACAGCGAGAGGAGGCTTCTCACCAGGCATGTGACCTGCTCCATGAGTCCCTCGGTCCCCGACCCTCCGAGAATCACCCTCACCCTCACCCCCCTTTCCTAAAGGGGTTGTGATAGAGGTCCCTGCGGGCCGGAGAAGGGAAGGAGGCCTCGAGTTCCCAACCAGAAAGTCCATGTTCAAAGAAGCAGGACGTGAGGAAGGTCCAGTGCGAGGCACAGGAAAGTCTCGCAGGAAAAAAGAGTTGCGCGGAGGCGCCAGGAAGGCCCCCCGGGCTCTTCCTCTTCCTAGACTGAGGAAGTAACCCCGATATACCCGCTGTGACTGTCTGGCCTGTGGCCCTGTGTGACTATGTGTAAGTCTGAATGGCCCCATGATAGCGTGTGGCTCAGTGTGTGAGCACGTGGTGAGATGGGGGACACGTGATCCGTGTGCGCACGCCTGCGCCTCGTTGTCCCTGGGCTATCTGCATCCACGACTCTCAGCTGGGGGAGGATTTGCGGCCCCTCCACAGGAAACAGTTGGCGGTGTCTGGAGACACTACCATTGGGTTGTCGCAACTGGGGGAAGGAGGGCTTTGTGCTTGTTACTGGCATCTGATGGGTACAGGCTTGCGATGCTCTTAAACATCCGACTGAGTACAGGACAGCCCCTCAAAATAAGGTTCATCCGACCCGAAATTTCAGTAGTGCTGAGGCCGAGACACTGGTCCACGCATGGTGCTGTGAGGGACGCTATCACCTGTGTGATTGTGTATCACTCTGTGTCTGTGTCACCAAACGACTCTATCTTTGTGTGAATGTGTCTGTGAGGAGCCCTGTGTCTCTAACTGGGACCCCACTGCACCCTGACCGTGAACGCTCTTCCCCATCCCAGCCTGTGCCCTGAACTCCCTGCCGCCCTCTTTCCCCACAGCTCCAGTTCCCTCTGCAAGAGTTCATCCTGGCCATGGGCTTCTTCCTGGTCCTGGTGATGGAGCAGATCACACTAGCTTACAAGGAGCAGTCGGGGCCGCCGCCTCGAGAGGAGACCAGGGCCCTGCTGGGAACGAGCGGCGGGCCGCAGCACTGGCACGCCGGGCCGGGCCTCCCACAGGCGGGTGGAGCCGCAGCGGCCCCCTCGGCCCTGCGTGCCTGTGTCCTGGTCTTTTCCCTGGCCCTGCACTCCGTGTTCGAGGGGCTGGCGGTAGGGCTGCAGCGAGACCGGGCTCGGGCCATGGAGCTGTGCCTGGCTTTGCTGCTCCACAAGGGCGTCCTGGCCGTGAGCTTGTCCCTGCGGCTGCTGCAGAGCCGTCTGCGGGCGCAGGTGGTAGCTGGCTGTGGGATCCTCTTTGCATGCATGACACCTCTGGGCATTGGGCTGGGTGCGGCCCTGGCAGAGTCGGCGGGGCCACTGCACCAGCTGGCCCAGTCTGTGCTGGAAGGCATGGCGGCTGGCACCTTCCTCTATATCACCTTCCTGGAGATTCTGCCCCAGGAGCTGGCCACTTCTGAACAGAGGATCCTCAAGGTCATTCTGCTCCTCGCAGGCTTTGCCCTGCTAACTGGCCTGCTCTTCATCCAAGTCTAGGGGGCTCCAGGTGCCCTCGACCTTCCTTTCCTCTCCCAGAGTATGAGAATAAGGAGAGGGAAGGGAGATGCTGAGGATCCAGGGGTTCTCCGGGAGATAGGGATGGAGTCTTTGGGTCTGTCTGATCCACGAGAGGGATGTGGTAGACAAGACCCTGGCCCTAAGGGACAGGAGATAGTTGAGTCGCTAAAGACATGATTGAGGGACATTCAGATTGGGGAAGACCCTGAATGCTAGAATCTGGGGTCAGACACTACATACAGGGACAGGGTGACATCGGGAAGGCTGGAGGCAGGTGCCCAGCTGCTGTGGGGTAGAGGTGTAGGGGAGGCACAGCCCAGAGTCGGCAGTCCTCCTGGTTCTAGCCCATTTCGGCCCTCTGTCCCTCGGGGTGGAGTGGACCCTGCCTTTCTCAGCTCCCACTCCCCTCTGTCTCCCGCTTCCCATCTCCCAGGGGACTGGTGCCAAACAGGCCTCTTCTTGCCAGTTTTGGTACCTTCCCTGGCTTCTTTAGTCCTGCTCACTTCTCTATTTTTAAAGTGCCAAATAAATCCCTTCCCTCTTTCTCAAAAAGCACAGTGATGGCACCAGACCGTGCCCACCACTTCAGCGGAGGGGCCCTGCTTGCTCTTTACTTGGGAGCAGAAATGTTTGCTGAGTTAGGGCCGGGGAGGGTTGGCAGAGCTATGGCCGCCACCACCACTGCACCCTAGGAATATTGTACACGGACATGGTGCCCCATGCTCAGATGATAAAAACTGAACTGCCAAAACTTTTCTTTTTATATACCAGAGGAGCCCAAGGGGGAAGGGGAGGGCTCACCCTCAGCGTTATTTTTGGGGAGGGAGGGCTGTGGACAGAGCCATATTCTCTAGAATCTATTTTACTAACTGACCTGTTTTGGGACTTGTTACCAAATAAAAGATGTTTCTATACATTTGTACGGTATCCGATTCGTTTTTCTTGGGGGAAGGGTGGGCACGTGGCCAGTCTGAGAGGGCCCGAATCCCAGATGTTTACAGCTGTTTTAATATCCCTGCTCTCCCGGTTCTTACTCAGGCCATAAGACCCAAAATTTTCCCCTTTTGTCTCTTCCTTCTTCCCGCCCTGTCTCCACCCCTTCCCCTTCCTCCCCTTCTCCTTCCTCCCAAGCATCCCGCTCCTCTTCGCGTTCGGAGCCTCGGGACCAGTTTAGAACTACTCTTCCCAGCCTGCCTGGCGCAGGGAGGAGCCGAGGGGGAGGAGCCAAGTTCCCAGGCCCCGGAGCCACCGGGCTGCTGGGAAATGGGGTCCGCTTCCTGTCCGCGCCGCTCGTCCGGGGCCGCGCAAGGGTCACGTAAACAAACTACAGTTCCCGGCGGCCCCCGCGCGCGGCAGGTCCGGGCTAGGCTGGGGCCGGGTTCGCGGTGCTCGCCGAGGCGGCGGCGGCGGCGGCTGCGGCTGGAGGCGCGGGCCAGGGCCCGCCGCAGGGCCGTGGCTGGTCCGGGAGCGTGGCGGGGAGGGGCGCGCGGGGAAGATGGCGACAGCGGGAGCGAACGGGCCCGGCTCGGCCACAGCCGCAGCTTCCAATCCGCGCAAGTTTAGTGAGAAGATCGCGCTGCAGAAGCAGCGTCAGGCCGAAGAGACGGCGGCCTTCGAGGAGGTGATGATGGACATCGGCTCCACCCGGGTGAGGGGCCGCGCGGGGAGCGGGAGCGGAGCTAGCAGCCTCGAAGCGGGGAGCCGGGAGGCGGGGCGGGGGCGGGCGCCGGCGCGAGGGAGGCGGAGCGGGGCCGCCGCCGTCCGGGAGGCGCGGGCGGAGGGCCAAAAGGCCGGAAGACGGGCTTGCGGGGGAGGCCGTGGCTCGCGGGAGCCTGGGGTTGCGGAGCGAGCGGGGGCCGCGTGCAGAGAGCGCATCCCCGATTGAGTCCCCGGGGACGTTCTGCCAGCATCCCCGAGGCGGGGCCCGGCCGGGGGCATGGTCCGCTGGGCCCAGCCTGGCGCCTCCGAGTTGGCGATCGCCTCCAGTCGGGCCCTCCTCTGCCCTGTTGTGCCCTTCTCGGCACTTTAGAACGTCCGGGAAAGGGCCCCTTGAGTGGTTTGAGTCGCAGCACTGAGTCTAATGGGGCAGGAAGTCCCCTCCTGCGTCCCTTCCCTTTGCTTCCTTTTTTCAAACATTTCTTGTGGTTTCCTGACGTGAGCGAAGGTGAGGACCATTGCTCTCACAGTCTGTGCTTGGTGTTTTGCCCTGGCCGTGGTGGAGGGGAGGTGGGGACTTTGAAGCTCCAAAGCGGGTAACTAGGTTTGCTGAGCTTTCTAGGAAGATGGCTGCTTTGTGGGTTGGTTATGAGGTGCCTGGGAAGGTCTTCTATGTGTCGGGAATATTCGTTCCAAAGTAGTTCCGGAAACAACGCATCCTGGCAGAGTTGCCTTTGAAGCCCCCTGGCCTTCTTTTCCTGCTTCCCAGGCCTGGAGGTCAGAGGGAGTGAGGGTGGGAGTTGGCCCAGCTGGGAAGCAGCCCTCATGTAAGGACAGGTTATTCTCCAAACAGCAGGTGAGGGTATCACGGTGATCCCTGGTGGCAGGACCTGGAAGGAATGTCAGGGGAGATAGTGGGACGTAGATACCACGTTTCAAAGCTCTTTCTGCTGGTCTGGCTGTGGTCGCGTCTGTGACTGTGATTCTGGTTGTACGCTTCTGTGTGTCTAACCCTTAACTGTTTGTCTTTCTTGTGTTTTTTTCCCTGTGAGTTTCCTAGTGGGGGGGGTCAGAACAGGGAGAGTTAGGTGGGGAGGCAAACCGAGTGCGTGCCCATGTCATGTGTGTGCCTGTGTCGTGTGTGTGCACACACCCCCCTTTAAATGCCATGAGGTTCCTGATCTAACCTTGGACTGCTCCCCTTTAGGAGCTCTTGATCGTGGTAGGGGCGGAGGCAAGCAGGTGGGCGAGAGCCCGCTTGAGACCCTGCCCTCTGGACTATGAGTCCAGCACAGGCTTGGTGGGATTTTCACACCTGGATATGCAAACAGAAAGGCTGCCAGAAGCTCAAGGCTGAGGCCTCTGTCTTGGTAGTGCTTTGGTTTGTCAGAACGCTGTCTCCACCCACCCAGCCGCTGCACATAAGCGTCTAGTGGGTGTGCAAGGCCAGGGCTTGGGGACCCAAGAGCCTAAAGCCAAAGATAGCGATCTGGGGCTTAGCTGGTTATCTCGCCAGCAGAGAGGGCTCCCCAGAGGCAGACGCAACCACAGGAGCCTATACTGCTGAAAGGCTGGGGTTGTCACGCACGCTAGAAGCAATTCAGGTGGCCCGAAGGGTAACATCATGTCCCCTAAACTCAGTCGGCTGGCCTCTTGGAACAGAAAGTCACTTCCGACGTCGGCCCGTGCACAATAGTGCACGACCCCCGGAAGCTCACCAGCTGCCCCGGGCCTGCGTTTTGGCTGGCAGCAACGGCTGAGCCTCAGAAGTAGGTGCTCACCTCTCACACACAGGCTCGAGACCTGTAGACAGACGAACACCACACCAGCCCGAGGGTTGCGGTGTCCCATCGCACTGCCTGGTACGTCTCCTGTATGGGGACCAGGTCAGGGAGACGGCTCTGGCCCAGGCCGAACTGGGTTATTGCTCCTCACCCCCATTCTCAAGGCTCCCTTGGCAATTCAGAGCCTTTGGAACTAGATGGAGGGGGCACCTGGCTGGCTCAGTCGGTGGAGTGTGCGACTCTTGATTTCCGGGTCTCGAGTACGAGCCCTGCATGGGGTGTGGACATTACTTAAGAATACGGTGTTAGGGGAAAAAGAAAAGAACTCAGGCAGAGGATTGCTTCTGGGTTTGGGCACCGTTTTTCCAGCTCGGAGAGCCATCGTTTCCTGGATATTCCGGTTCCGGTGGCGCAGGCTCTCCAGGCGGCTCTCCTGAGGCCGGGCGAGTGGCAGAGCCTAGAAGCCTGTGCCGTCCGGAGCGGGGTGGAGACAGGCTGGCGATGATGGAACCGTGGCATCCGCCTGTGGCCTGCCCCTCACGTGCCAATTAGTCCCAGACGCATCTGGAAGGGAAAGTGGAGGTGCCTCCTAGGCACCCTTCCCAGGAGTTAACCCACGTGACTAGCTCGGGGGCTCCTGGCAACCCCTCAGGGGCTCGGTTTGGATTGCTGCCAGCTGGGACAGGCTGCCAGCGGAGTGTCAGGCCCGGCCTGGCAGGGGATGCCCGCCATCCGTGGTGGTGACGGCAGGGGCCTGTAGAAGAACCAGGGCGGTTTCAGCACCCGGTCTCAGAGGACCTGTCCCCCGGTGCGGCCTGTTCTTCGGGCGGCTCTCCTGCGAGCGTCAGCAGTGTGGCACGCGGATGGCGAGGGTGGCCAAAGGCACAGGGACAGTGGTCAGAATCCTCCCTGACGTTCCCATCTGTCTGTGTCTCAGTTACAGGCCCAAAAATTGCGACTGGCGTACACGAGGAGCTCCCATTACGGCGGGTCTCTGCCCAACGTTAACCAGATCGGCTGCGGCCTGGCCGAGTTCCCGGTGAGTGGACGCCCGCCAGGGCGGGCACGGGCGCCCAGGCAGCTGCCCCTGGTGACTTACCTGTGTCTTTTGACAGAGCCCCCTCCACTCGCCTCTGGACTCTTCTCGGAGCACTCGGCACCATGGGCTGGTGGAGCGGGTGCAGCGAGACCCTCGAAGGATGGTGTCTCCTCTCCGCCGCTACCCCCGCCACATATCCTTCCGGGGTGGGGGGGGGGCTCCTCGAGAGCTCATGGTGGGAAGGGCCTGGTGGCCTTCACCGGCAGAAAGGCCGCCCCTGGCCCAGGTGTCACCACCGGCCCTGACAGGGAGCCCCTGCTCCCAAGGCTGTGCCTCAGTCTGGCTGGCACTCTCTTCCCCTTCTCTTTGCTGCCAGAGGCGGGACCTGTGTCCTGCTGACGGGGCTTTGGCTCCCCCCTCTTCACGTTTTTCCCCACCTTTCTGTTTTTAGCTTTCATCGGTCTCGGAGGCTTTTGTAGACCTATTTCCCACGCCCCGGCTGCTTATGCTTCTCTGTTTTTCCAGCTCTACTGGGCCTGGTTCCTTTCTCTCTTCCATTCTTTGGCCCTGTCGCTGCCCCTTGCAGAAGAGGAGGGGGGTGCTTGTTTCTCGAAATGACTTCCTCTGCTGCCCCCGTTACTCGCTCCCCCGTCTCTTTCCCCACTACTCCTCCCTCCCTTTCTCCTTAACTGGCGCTGCTCACGTCGACAGCTCTCCCTATAGTCCTGCCTACTTGTCTCCTCCCCCGGAGTCCAGCTGGCGGAGGTGAGTGTCCGGGGCAGACGGATCTCCTGTCCACTCTCTGACGTGTCTCTGGAGGGAGCTTGGGCTGGGGCTGGGCTTTCAACAGCCACGTCCTCCATGATGCAGGGCTGAGTGGGTGGGGGCAGGTAGGGTAGGTGGGTCAGAGTCCGGTCTTGGCCGTGTTGACACGGGCAGCCAAGCCTCCCGGCCCAGCCAGTGCGGGACCAATGGGGACTGTGGCCGGCTGGGGTGTGTGTCGGGGGAGGGAGAGCGGCCACCTCTCAACAGGAGTGGGCACCGGGTGTGGTGTCCCGGCCCCCCCGCCACGTGCTCCTCGGTGCTCACATCCCTTGCTGGGCTCCAGGATGCCCATCGCGCTTGTCCTGGCAGAGAGAAGTCGAGAACGTCCAGACCCCTTAGCTTGATCTCGGGAGAGGGGGCTCAGGCATCAGAAGAACCAGAAAGAAGGAGGCTGGGCCCTGGGAGCTCGGCCCCTGTCTCGGCCGCGGCCGCCTGGCCGTCTCCAGCTCCGTGCCTGCTTTCCTGTCCCTGGCCAGCCGTCCTCCTCATGACCTTGTGTTTCCACCTCAGGACAATGCCCTGGGGCAATTTCCCTGCGGAGAAGGGACAGCTGTTTCGACTACCGTCCGCACTGAACAGGTGACGGCCCTGGCCTCCTCTGGCTGCATCTCGTGCTGAAGTTTCTGGGCCCTGCTCCCTCCTCCACGCCGTCCCAGCAAGCGTTTTCCCCTGCGAAGTGGGGCTGGAAGCCTCCTCATCTCTGCCTCCCTCCCCTTCACAGGACAAGTTCTGACTCTGCCCTTCACACCAGCGTGATGAACCCCAGCCCTCAGGACACCTATCCAGGCGCCGCCCCTCCCAGCATCCTGCCCAGTCGCCGTGGAGGTAAGCGGCCGAGGCCCCGGGCGGGGAGTAGCCTCCAGAACTTATGTTTGAAGCAGGCGGGCAAGTGCGAAGCAGAGCCAACTCTGCTCCGTCCTTTGCAGGTTTTCTGGATGGTGAAGTGGACTCCAAAGGTACGTGTTCCTTGCCGTGCGTGGATACCGACACCGGAGGGTTTCTGGGCCGGCGTCGGGGGCGTCGAGCAGGGCCCGGGCGCTGGACTCCTTCCTGCCTTCCCAGCTCCGTCTGCCACGCTCACGCCCAGTCTTTCTCTTTCAAGTCCCTGGTACTGAGGAGAACTTGCTGGATGACAAGCACTTGCTGAAGCCCTGGGACGCCAAGAAGGTCGGTGTGGCCCGCGCCCCTCTCCTCCCCGTGGGGCAGGTCCCCCTCGGTCCTTGCTGAGCGTCCTTCCTTCTCTCCTCAGCTGGCCTCGTCCTCCTCCCGGCCTCGGTCCTGCGAAGTCCCTGGAATTAAGTAGGCACCTCTGCGAGGCTGGCGGAGGGGCTGGGGGAGACTCGGGAGGCTGGCGTCCACCCCCCTCCCCGACCGCGGCCCCCACGTCCTCTCTCTGCCGTCTCCCCTACAGCATCTTCCCGTCTCCTGACCAGCCTGCCAGCGTGCCTGTCCTCCTGCCCGCCGTGAACACGGGAGGCTCCCTCCCTGACCTCACCAACCTGCACTTCCCCCCCCCACTCCCCACCCCTCTGGACCCCGAGGAGACCGCCTACCCCAACCTGAGTGGGGGCAGCAGTACTTCCAACTTGACCCACACCATGACCCACCTGGGCATCAGCGGGGGCCTGGGCCTGGGCCCGGGCTCGGGCTATGAGGCGCCAGGTGAGTGGCTGTTCCGGCCGTGTTCCCTGCAGGGGCGAAGGGGTAGGGGGCTTGAGCGCCGGGACCCTCCTGTGACTGCACACACCGGTCTGCCCCAGGATTACCTCACGGCAGATGTGGCTTTTTCTGGAAAGGTGATGAGGGCAGCCCCCAGGTGGGCTGCGCTGGCCTCACTGTCAGGGACAGAGCAGGGAGACATCGCCTTGCCACTTCCATGTCCGGTCACCGCTACCTGTTCTGGGCAGAAGGGGGCCCAGCTCCCGACAGTAACGTTGGCATCTCTGGTTTTTGTCTGTGCAGGACTCCCTTCCCCTCTCAGCCACCCACCCCTGCAGGCTTCCCTGAGCAATCCCAACCTGCAGGCCTCCCTGGGCAGTTCCCAGCCCCCGCTCCAGGGCTCCCACAGCCACCCCTCACTGCCTGCCTCCTCCCTGGCCAGACACGCGCTGCCCTCCGCCTCCTTGGGCCACCCCTCACTCAGCGCCCCGGCCCTGTCCTCTGCGTCTTCCTCCTCTGCCTCATCCCCTGCCCTGGGTGCTCCCCCTTACCCAGCTTCTACCCCCGGGACCTCCCCCCGCCACCGCCGTGTGCCCCTCAGCCCCCTGAGTTTGCCCGCGGGCCCAGCTGACGCCAGGAGGTCCCAACAGCAGCTGCCCAAACAGTTTTCGCCAACAATGTCACCCACCTTGTCATCCATCACTCAGGTATGCGTGGCCGCCTTCCCTCCGTGTCCGTCTCTCTTCCTCTTCACTTCCTGCTGAGTGCTCCCCCTCCCACCTTCCGCTTCCCAGAGGTCCATCCTCACTTCTGAGCTCCTGTGTGTGCCGTCCCCTCCGTTCCTCTGCCCCTCTCACCTCCCCCTCCTGAAGGGTGCAGGCCCTGGGCTTGCCGGTTCACATCCTGGCCCGCCTCTTGCCGGCGGCCTCCTTGGACGGCGGGTGGTGGCGGGGAGGGGGCGGGGGGGTCTGCCGTCTCTGGGCCTCACGTCCTCACCGTCCTCACCGGTGGAACGAGGAGACTTTCGTGAGGTCTCGGGAGCCGCCTACGGGACGTGCGTGCGTAGGCCGGGCCCGGCAGGCGCACGCTCCCCAAACGTGAGCTGGATCTTTCCCTGTCCCCCCTCCCTTCGTCCCACGCGTCTTGTGTGTCTTTCTCTCGTGCCTCCATCCTGTCCCGTCCACCTCTCCCACGGCCGGTCTGCACAGACCTCCCAGAGGCCGAGGCCTCATCGTTTTCCAGACGAGGACATGGCCCCGAGGGAAAGTACCTTCCGAGCTTCCTCAGCAAGTTAGGAGGAGTTGGGAGCAGGCAGGACCTGGCTGAGGGCTCTCTCCTCAATGCTGAAACTCTTCTCTTCTCTTGCCCCTCCTCCACCTCCCCCTTCCCTGGAATGTGTGTTCTATGTTCCATCTTGACTCAGGTCCCCTTTCCTGGAGGAAAGACTAAGGCCAGCAAGGGCTCTGCTCCCTTAGAGCCTGGAGTGAGCCCGCCGCCCTACCCCCCTCCCCCGCTGCCTGTCCCCCTGCCGCCGGCACTCACCTGTGGGAGGGTTGCAAGTACTCGCTTCTGACAGTGCTCAGGAACGGTTTACTTCTGCAGTGAATCCGAAGCAAGGCAGCAGGCATCAGCCCCACGCAGTCCCTTTCGTTCCGATTCACGCTTTGGGAAGCTGCACCTGGCCCCGGGGTCGCCCCGTGGAACCGTCAGCTTTGTGCTGAGGATGGTTGCAGCCTAACAGGGTGGGGAGCCCTGACTAAGAGTTCCTCTTGGGGGCACGCTGAGGGGTAAGCTTCTCCCTTTCTCCTTCTCTTCAGGGTGTCCCCCTGGATACCAGCAAACTGCCCACTGACCAGCGGCTGCCTCCATACCCGTACAGCCCCCCAAGTTTGGTTCTGCCCCCCCAGCCACCCGCCCCAAAGCCTCTCCAGCAGCCGGCGCCGTCCGCTCAGGCTTGCTCAGTGCAGCCAGCAGGCGGGCAGCCGCCAGGCCGGCCTCCGCACTGTGGGATGCTGTACCCGCCCAGCTCCGGCGGGCACGGGCAGCAGTCTCACCACCGGCTGATGAGTGACTTCAGCCTGGGGAACGTGAGTGCCCAGGTCACTGGCTTAGAAGCAGGGGAGGGGCTGGGGATGAGGCAGAGGGGCCCATGTGGGATTGCCGGTGCACTCTGAAGTGGGAGATCTGGGGTGGCTTGTGGGGGGGGGGGAGTCCCCCCCTGCAGTAACAGCACTTCCAATCTGAGGCTCCTCCTCCTGCACTCGACCCCCGCTCCTCCCCCTGCTCCTCCCCTGCCCTCCGCCGTCCCCACTCAGCGCCCCTCTGACGCCTCGGACACCCTCCGACAGCTGCTGCCCCAACTCGCTCTCTTCCCGGCAGGCACGTGCTCTGTCCCGGCAGGGGCGGCACCCAAACCTGCTCCGGGCCCCGTACTGGCTTCTGCTGCTTTGCTTGCTGCGGTCGCCCTCTTCTCTCATTCCTTGGGGTGGGGGTGTGGGGTGGGTGCTTTTCTGGGCAGAGGGGGGCGGATGCGATGTGCTGTCCGAAGCCCACCTCCTCAGGGTCTGTCTGTGTGTGTCCGCAGCCGGAGCAGTTCAGCATGGAGAGCCCACCAGCCAGCCTGGCGCTGGACCCCCCTGGCTTTTCTGAAGGGCCTGGATTTTTAGGGGTCGAGGGGCCAGTGAGTGGCCTCCAAGACCCCCATACCCTCAACCACCAGAACTTGACCCACTGTTCCCGCCATGGCTCAGGGCCCAACGTCATTCTCCCAGGTGAGCAGCGCGGGCGGTGATGGCTGCGGAAGGAGGAGAGGAGCCGTTTGCTGGGGCCTCTTGGGAGAGGCTCCAAGGCAGGGCCCTCACCCGTCTCTTCTGCCCACACAGCCGCCTCCTCCCCGGGCTTCTCTAAGGAGATCGCCGCGGCCCTGGCCGGAGTGCCTGGCTTTGAGGTGTCGGCCGCCGGGCTGGGGCTGGGGCTGGGGCTGGAGGAAGAGCTGCGCATGGAGCCCCTGGGCCTGGAGGGGCTCCACATGCTGAGCGACCCCTGTGCCCTGCTGCCCGACCCTGCCGTGGAGGACTCGTTCCGCAGTGACCGGCTGCAGTGAGGGGCCGCCTCGGCATCTGTCGTCTGGGCCCTGCCCTGTCACTGGTCCTTTGCTCCCTCCCCCCGGCCAGTAGAGACTCCGCTCTGCCCCCCAGATCCTCTTTCTAGCATGAATGAGAGGTCCCGAGAATGAGAAAAAGCGAGGGGTCTGTCCAGGTGGCCCCTGAACTCTGCACAAGGAGGGGCCCTGGGGGAACTCGAGGGAGGGCCTAAAGCACTTGTAACTTTGAACCGTCTGTCTGGAGGTCAGAGCCTGTTGGAAGGCAGGGGCGGAGGGGAGCCCCAGAGTGGGGGCTTGCCCTGCACCTGGGGGTGGGCGGTGCCAGTCCCTCCCCACTCTTCCCCTTGCAATGCAGGAGAGAGCCAGAGTGGATATTATTTTTTATTAAATATATTATATGTTAATAAAAAAATCGTATCAAGCTTTGGTGTGGTTTCTACTGTTGGGGATGCATCTGGGGATTTAGAGGGTGCTGGGGCCCAGGCCCTTTCATCCCTTGGGGCTTTTGCATCTTCTCAGCACTGTCGTGGTTTGTGGAGGGGCCGCAGCCTCAGAATCTGTACCCAGCGTCGAACACGGGCGTGGATGTGGACTTCCAGGGCAGCACACGTGCCCCGCGTGCCTTCCGTTCGGCCTGTCCCCACGGGGCTGAGTGTTGGGACGGACGGGGGCTCTGGCTGGCCAGGTGCAGTGCTGAGACCTGGCTGCGAGTTCCAGGTGAGAAGGTGCCTGATGGCTGAGGTCGCAGTCGGAAGCTTCCCCAGGGGCAGCTGGCTCCAAGGCGGCTCTCACACCAACTATGGATGCCAGGCAGGGCGCAGGCTTGATCCCAGGAGAGCCTAGGAGATGGCAGTACCTGGGCAGCCTCTGCGGAATGCTCCCGGGTCTCCTGCTCCCTCCCTGCTCCGTGTCATTCGCCTGGAGAGGCTTCTGCTTTCTTGACTGCTGGCGCTCTGCCCTTCATGCTCTTCCGCACCCAGCAGTCAGGGGAGTGGTGTCCCCTCCGGCTCCCCTACCCCCCTGCTCTCCCTACACCCCACGGTGCCGGCCTCTCCTCTTCCTCTTTCCAAAGCCCTTGTCTTTTTCAGAAAAGGGAACTGAGAGCCTGTGGCCCGAAGCCCGCAGGGAATCCAGTGTGCCCTAAACCTGGAAATAGGGGTGTCGCAGGGTCGGTGCAGCCCGGGCCTCTGGGGCCGCATGTGACCAGGCCCCGCGGCCTGCGTGCAGGGGGCCCTCCCGGCCGCCAGGGGTCGCGCTGCAGGCGCCGGGCGGGCGCGGCGGGGTCACGGCCGGGGGTGCGGGGCGGGAGGGGGGGGTGCTCAGGGAAAGCGGGGCGCAGACGAGCCCGGCGCGGCGCCCCGGCCGCCTGTCCCTCCGCCCGCCGCCCGGCGTGAGCGCGCCAAGCTCGGCGCCATGTCCGGGACCGGGTAGCCCCCCCGCCGCCCGCCTCCGAGCCGCCCCGCCCGGCCCGCGGGCCGGGAGCCCGGGAGCCGCGGGCCGGCAGGTAGGGGCCGGGCCGGGCCGGGCGGGGCGGCGCGGGCGGAGGCGGGCGGGCGCCGGCTGCGCATCTGGTTCCGCTTCCTCCGCCGCGGGGAAGTGAAAGCGCGGGGAGGGCGCCGCGGTCGGCGCCCCGCAACCCGGCGGGGCAGGGGCGGGCGCGCAGGTGTGCGGCGGGCGCCCCCCCTTCCCCCCACCCCGGCCCCGCAGCAGCTCCCGGCCGGGTCGGCCGCATGGGGCCGGGGCCTGGCCGGGCGGGCGTGGGGCTGGGCGGGCGGGGAGCGCCGGGGGGAGGCGGAGGAAGAGCCGCGCGCCGGGCCCGCCGTCCCCCGCCCTCCGGGCCCGGCCCGGCCCCAGCGGTCCCCCAGCCGCGCGCCCTCGGGCCGACTTCCGCCCGCGCAGCTTCCCCTCCCGGGTTTCGGGAAGTCCCCTCCCTTTCCCTCCACGGCACCCCACGCCTCCAGTCCTCCGCTGCAGCCACCCACCGAGCTGCGCCCCAGCTCTGCGCCCTAGGGCTCGGGGACCCCCGGGGCCCCCAGTCTGGGGTTGGGCCATGGCTGCAGGTGAGAACACAGACGCTCCAGGCCCGCGGGGCGCCTGTCTCCCTCCCTGGGTTCCTCGGAGGAGGGCAGACGGCTCTGGACCCAACTTCAGGATCCCGGAGGTGGGAGGGCGCAGGGCTTTGGGTTGCTGGACTTAGCTTAGGAACAAGGGCACTTGAGTCTGCTTAAAAGACACGAAAACTTGGGTTTTGTGGGCTTTCCTGGAAACCTAGAGGGGCGCTCTTTAAGAACGTTAGCTAGATCGTGAGGCTCTGATGTCACCAGTAGAGTCGGAAGGTCAGAAGCCCCTAAAAAAGACTGTCAGGTTGGCATGATGTCATTGCAGGCCTTTGCAGAAAAGATTGTCATCGTCGCAGTCGGGAGCGAGCACGGGTGGGGCCTTTAAAGGGGATTCGGGAGCAGTCTGAGGTCAGAGCCGAGGTCAGCCACGAGCCCAGTGTGGCGTTCGGCTGGTTTGGGGAGCGGGCTGGCACCGCCCCGCGGGAGGGTCCGGGTCTCTTTAAGGGCCTGCTGACGTCACGGGCGGGAGCGCTCAGGGTTGGCGGACCACCGCCGGTCCTACGCTTCCTTGGAAGGCCGCGAGGGCGGGGACGCTCCGGGGTCGCCTCCCTTGCTTCTTCACCTCTCCCGCACTTGACCGTTCCAGATGCAGTGAGTGAGGGGGGGGCCATGGCGGAGGAGCGGCCCCCCCGGCTGGTGGATTACTTCGTGATCGCTGGGCTTGCCGGGAACGGAGCACCCATCCCCGAGGAGACGTGGGTTCCCGAGCCCAGTGGGCCCCTGCGCCCTCCGCGGCCGGCCGATCCCATCACGGATGTGGCGGTCATCGCCAGGGCCCTGGGCGAGGAGGTGCCCCAGGGTTACACCTGCATCCAGGCCTCGGCTGGGGGCCACCCCTTGGAACTCAGTGCGGGGCTCCTGGGTGGAACTCAGCCCGTCATCTGCTACAGGAGGGGCCGTGACAAGCCCCCTCTGGTGGAGCTGGGGTGCGTTCACCCCTGCGTGGGGCCCGGGGCAGCCATGGGCTGGGCTGAGGCAGGGAAGGGGCAGGTGTATGCACCTAGACCTCCCGTGGAGGTGGGTTCTTGGATTCATGCGGCTACTGGCTAGCTTCCAGCCCTGAGTCCTGTTCCCTGGTCTGTAAAAGCAGGGGAATGACAGCTCCTTAGGGGGTGGCTAAATGAAGTCACCCACGCATGGTGCTCGGCACAGAGTCAGCAGATGGAAGCCTTGCCCCTCAGCGCTTATGAATGAGTTTGCGGGCCACGGAAGGCTCCAGGGGCTGTTGCTGACCAAGAAGGAGAGCCACGGGCAGAGTGTGGCCAGAAGTGGGCCCTGGCGCCTGCTTTGACGAGGCCGAGGGTGTGTGGCCGGGAGGTAGGACCGGTTAGGCGGATCTGCCCTGGGCTGTTGACACGTGTCTCTGCTCTGTGCCCAGGGTGCTGTACGAGGGGAAGGAGCGACCCAAGCCCGGCTTCCAAGTGCTAGATACGACGCCCTACAGCCACTCGGCCAACTTAGCCCCTCCCGGCCCAGGGCACCCCCGCACCTACCTCACTTACCGGCGGGCAGCAGAGGGGGCGGGGCTGCATGCCCTGGGCATCACTGACCTCTGCCTGGTGCTGCCCAGCAAGGGCGAGGGCACCCCTCACACCTACTGCCGACTGCCACGCAACCTCAACCCTGGCATGGTGAGCGGGGCCCGTGAGGCGTTGGTGTGAGGGTGTGGACACAGGACATAAAGGGCAGCCTAGGACCAGGGCCTCTAACTTCGGGGGGTGGGCCCAGAGGGCCCAGAGAAAGCGGCCCCCGGAAACCATCGTTAGCTATGTATCAGCTCGTCTCTCGTTGTTTCTGGGACAGTGGGGTCCGGCGGTGTACCTGTGCTACAAAGTGGGCCTGGCCAAGGCCCACACACTGGTGTATGAGGCAGGTGAGTAGCCCCTTCGCCCCCCCCAACGCCCTGGTCCTTTGCGTCCCTCTGCCGTGGCGCCTCTCGGCTGGCAGCACGCGCGTGCCCAGGATTCACCTCCCCTCCGCCACCGGGCCCTTCTCTGGCGTCCCCTGGCTCCTTCCCCCACCGGAGTCTGATTGGCCCTCCTTCTGGTGCCCCCGCCTCTGCCGGGGCCGCAGAGCTGCTGGGCCGCTACCCGGAGGAGGACAACGAGGCCTTCCCGCTGCCCGAGTCGGTGCCCGTCTTCTGCCTGCCCATGGGGGCCACCGTCGAGTGCTGGCCTGCCCAGACCAAGTATCCCGTGCCCGTCTTCTCCACCTTCGTGCTCACGGGGGCAGCTGGAGACAAGGTGCGTGTGCGGGCTGTGCCCCAGGGTCCAGGCCGCGCAGAGCCCGCCTCACCGCCTGTCTGCCCCCTGCCAGGTGTACGGGGCCGCCCTGCAGTTCTATGAGGCGTTCCCGAGGGCCAGGCTGTCGGAGCGGCAGGCGCGGGCCCTGGGCCTCTTGAGCGCTGTGGAGCGCGGCCGGGCGCTGGGGGGCCGGGCCGTGCGCAGCCGGCGCGCCATCGCCGTGCTGTCCCGCTGGCCTGCCTTCCCCGCCTTCCGAGCCTTCCTCACCTTCCTCTACCGCTACTCCGTCTCGGGCCCCCACCGCCTGCCCTTGGAAGCGTGAGCATGGGCGCCTCGACGCTGGGAAGGGGTGATGAGGGAGGGCCGGGGAGCCCGGGAGAGACCGAAGAGGTTGGGAAGAGGGTGGGGCGGGCAGAGGAGTGGGGGCGGGGAACCGCCGCAGGCGGGGTGAGCCAGGGGACTGGGGCCTGAGATCCAGCCCTCGCTCGCTGGTCAGGTCCTGACAGCGGCTGCGCGAACTCTGTGCAGCGGGGGCTCTGAGGGCAGGCGGGGGTCTCCAGGCGGGGGTTCCGGGGGACAGGCGGGGACAGGCGAAGGACGCGGGCACTCCTCTCTCCCGCAGGCACATCTCTCACTTCATCCACAACGTCCCCTTCCCCTCCCCTCAGAGACCCCGCATCCTGGTGCAGGTGAGGGGGGGAGGAAGGGGGGAGGAGGGCTGAGGGAGGCGGGCCGGCTGGCCTCCTTCATCCTGACCTGCGGCCCTTCTGCCCCAGATGTCTCCCTATGACAACCTGCTCCTCTGCCAGCCTGTGTCCTCACCCCTACCCCTCAGGTATGTGCCCGGGTTGGGGGGGGGGCGGGTGCTCTGACGACCAAGGACATGGTAGGTGCAAGCAGGCGCACCCGGTCTGGAGGCTGGCCCTGGGGCATCTGCACATGGTGTGTAGGGAGGGGCTCAGGGTCTCCTGGTGACCCCCCCCCCCCCCCGCATTGCCTGCAGTGGCGCCAGCTTCCTGCAGCTGCTGCAGAGCCTGGGCCCGGAGCTGGCCGTCACCCTGCTGCTGGCCGTGCTCACGGAGCACAAGCTGCTGGTGCACTCGCTGCGCCCCGACCTGCTCACCAGCGTTTGCGAGGCCCTGGTGTCGGTGAGTGCCGCCCTGCCGGCCCGCCCTCCCCTCTCTCCGCTTCCCCTCCCTCCCGCCCGCCTGAGGGCCCTCGGCCTGCTCCTGGGGCACAGCCAGTCCTCTGGAGCGCCCCCCGCCCCCACCCTGCCCCCACTCCCGCGGCCCATGCCCCCCTCCCCGTGGTGCCCGCGCGGTCGAGCCCCCTCGGCTCACCGGGTCTCCCTCCCCGGGCCCCAGATGATCTTCCCGCTGCACTGGCAGTGCCCCTACATCCCGCTGTGCCCGCTGGTGCTGGCGGACGTGCTGAGCGCCCCCGTGCCCTTCATCGTGGGCATCCACTCCAGCTACTTCGACCTGCGCGACCCACCTGCCGACGTCATCTGTGTGGATCTCGACACCAACACGCTGTTCCAGTAAGCGGGCCGGCCTCGCCTCCTCCGGGCTGGTGTGTGCCGCACCCCTGCTCACGGAGAGCCGGGGCGAACCGTTGGGGAGGCCGGACCCGGGCCCCACTGCCCCTTTTTCCTTGTGCTCCTCTCACAGGACGGAGGAAAAGAAGCCCCTCTCCCCTCGCACCCTGCCCCGCAAACCCTACAAGGTTCTGCTGGCTACGCTGACAAACTTGTACCAGCAGCTGGACCAGAGTGAGAACCCTGTGGGGGCGGAAGGGGAGGGGCTCGAGACCGTCCCTGACCTAAGCCTTCAGGTAGGGAGGCCCGTGGGGAACCAGACCTCACTTGAGGAGGTCGGAGGTGTTCGGACGTCATCTGGCGGAGGTGTCCGCAAGCAAGAGGGTGTCCGATGTTTATGTTCCACATGTGGGCGGGGATGGGGGCGACCTTGCTCCTGGGGGGGCTCGAAACTGTCACCTGCGAGGTGTGCTGGGAGCTGGGTGGAGGCCAGCCTGACTCGGGCTGCCCTGGTCCCCAGCATACACTGGCCCCGAGGAGGAGGCGTCCTTGGAGTTCCTGCTGACGGACTACGAGGCCGTGTGCGGCCGCCGGGCCCGGCTGGAGCGCGAAGTCCAGGGAGCCTTTCTCCGCTTCATGGCCTGCCTGCTCAAGGGTTACCGGGACTTCCTGCGGCCGCTCACCCAGGCCCCCTCCGAGGGCGCTCGAGATGTGGACAACCTCTTCTTCTTGCAGGGTAGTTGGGGCGTTGCGGGAGGGTCGGCCAGGGGCCAGGGGGGCCGGGAGCCGCTCGTTTGTTCCTTCACTTGGCAACCGTCTCCGTAGGCGCGGGGTCCGGGCCCTGCGCTCTCCTGGGCTTGAGGGGGAGTCCGGGCACCCAGATGACCGGCGCAAGGCCCGCCCAGTCTGAGGCGGGTGTGCGTGTGTGTGTGTGTGTGTGTGTGTGCGTGCGCAGAGGGCGCTCGGGAGGGCCGTGGCGACCTCGCCCGCCCCGCGCCCGCCCCAGGCTTCCTCAGGTCCCGGGAGCGCGCCAGCCACAAGCTGTACTGCCAGCTGCTGCGCACCCAGATGTTCTCCCAGTTCATCGAGGAGTGCTCCTTCGGCTCTGCCCGGCACGCCGCCCTCGAGTTCTTTGACTCGTGCGTGGACAAGGTACTGGGCACCACCCTCCCCTTGGAGCCACCACAGCCCCTCGACGCCTCGTCAGCGCCGGGGATGCCCCCCCCCCGCCGCTCCCCCCATGGTGCCCCACGCATGGCTGCCCTGCGGCTCCTGACTCCGCCCCCCGCACTTCCAGGGCTGGGGGGGTGGTGGTGAGCCAGCCGTGCTCTCCAGGGAGAGGCCATCTCCCATCTCCTGGCCCGTCTCCGTCCGGGCCCGCGCCCACCATCGCGACCTCACTCTCTCACGCTCCGGCTTCAGGTGCGCCCAGAGCAGGAGAAGCCCGAGCCGACGCCCTTGGTGGAGCTGGAGGAGCTGTCGGGGAGCGAACTCACCGTCTTCATCACCCCTCCCGAGGAGCCTCCAGTGCCAGAGGGCAGCGAACCTGCCCCCCAGTACTGGTGAGGGCCTCTTGTTCCAAGGCCCTCGGGCTGGCCCCGTGTCGACTGCCCCTGATGTCGCCCCTCTCTGCCCCTCCAGCTACGACGGCTTCCCGGAGCTCCGGGCCGAGCTGTTTGAGTCTCCTCAGGAGCAGCCCGGGGGGGCTCTGCCCGTGCCGGGCCCGTCCCGCAGTGCCCCCAGCAGCCCTGCTCCCCGCCGTACCAAACAGGTAACTGGGACGGGGGCCCCCACAGACACCCCCGACTGGGGCCATCTCTTCATCTGTGAAACGGATGGAGCAGCACCTCCACTATTATAGCAAGCGTCCACGTGCTTGCACACGAGAGGCACGCGAGACGTTAGCTGCCATCACCATCGTCATCGTCACGGTTGCTTTTGTCTTCTGACCCGGCTGGGAACCCAGGGGCTTACTGCCTCTCCCGAGGCACTTGCCCGTCTGCCCTGGGCTGCAGGCCCGAAGCCTGGGTGTGGCACCCCTCCCGCCTCCTCAGAGCTCTTTCTGGGGGGCTGGAGATGAGGGGGGGTGCCCCTCCCGTCCCATCTTAAGACCTGCTCTGGCCTGGCGCTGTCCTCACCCAGGCGTCCCCGCCCCATCCAGGAGATGAAGGTGGCCCAGCGCATGGCGCAGAAGTCGGCGGCCGTGCCCGAGCTGTGGGCCCGGTGTCTGCTGGGGCACTGCTACGGGCTGTGGTTCCTGTGTCTGCCGGCCTACGTGCGCTCGGCGCCGTCCCGCGTGCAGGCTCTGCACACAGCCTACCATGTGCTGCGCCAGATGGAGAGCCGCAAGGTGGTGCTGCCCGATGAGGTGGGCGCCCGCTCCCCGCCCCGGGGAGGCCACCCTGGGAGGGTGTGCTCAGGGTGCGGCCGTGGGGACCGGAGGGCACCTGGCAGCAGGAAGGGCGGGCGGCTCTGGTTCGAGGGAACTCTGGGAGCCGCCCCTGGGGCCAGCCGGCAACAGGACGGTGTCTGCGGGGGGCCGTGGGGAGGCTGGAAGAAGGCGCCCGCTGGGACTGGGGGGGTCGGGGCTGGGAGCGGGCCCCTCACCCGCACCTCTCCCGCCCCAGGTGTGTTACCGGGTGCTGATGCAGCTCTGCTCCCACTACGGGCAGCCCGTGCTGTCCGTGCGGGTCATGCTGGAGATGAGGCGGGCGGGCATCGTGCCCAACACCATCACCTACGGCTACTACAACAAGGTGCCAGCGCTGGGGAGGGTGGCCAGGGCGGGCCAGTGGCCCGGCATGCCATGGGGAGGTGCTGTTCCCTGACGCCCCCTGGGAGACCCGGCCCGAAACCACTGCCCTCTGCTGTGGAGCGCCTTCGCACCCACACGGCATTTCTTCCTGCTCGGCCGCTTTCTCACTCGCCAGAGCCCTGATGAGGCAGCCGGGCAGGTTCCGCCACGACCCCTCTGGTCGCCGCGGTGTCAGCCGGTGAGCCAGGCGCCGCTCCAGGGCCGCCGCATGGCGCCTGTTCATTCGTGCTCAGCGCAGCCCAGTCTTCCCAGGCAGGCAGTGAGGGTGCCGAGAGCTGGTGCCTCGTCCAGGGCCCCAAGGGGAGGAGGCCAGGGAGGCCGAGTATGAACACAGGGACACGGCCAAGTTTCCTGCTCTCAGGCCCTTAACTGTGACCCTAAACTGCCTTCTGGTTTTTACACGATGAAACCGATGGCCGAGAAAGTGAAAAGTTTCCTTCAAAGCCGTGCCTCGATAAGTAGCAGAGTCTGGGTACAAACTGTCCGCGCAGCTTCTGGCTTTCTCCAGACTCCTCAGCGGCAGCTGCTGCTGACGACCTCATCTGGGCTCTCCCTCCTGGCCGAGCCGTAGGCAGGACCGACCCAGGCAGGACGTCTGCAAGGGAAGGTGGCCCCTGGGTCCCCAGGGACGTCCCTGAAACAGGCAGTGGCCACCAGGCTGTAGCTGGGGCGTGCAAGGAGGCCATCTTGATGGGCGCTGTGCTCGGCAGGCCGTGCTGGAAAGCAAGTGGCTGGCTGGTACGCCAGGCGGACGCCTGCGCTGGGCCAAGCTCCGGAACGTCGTCCTGGGAGCCGCTCAGTTCCGCCAGCCCCTGAGGGAGCGGCAGCGGCGGCAGCAGCAGCAGCAGCAGCAGGCGGCAACCCTAGAGGCAGGCAGTGCCCAGACAGGTGGGTGGGGGCTCCGGCAGGGAGAAGTCGGGGGGGGGGGCCAGGCTGGCCTCGTGGTCGGCATTGGGTATTCTGGGCGCTCTGGATAAGCTGCGGTTGGCCGGTCAACAGGGGAGGATGTTCTGCCCGGGAGGATCCTCACCCCCCACCCCCACCCCAGGTCCACGAGGGGAGTCCTGTCTTGGAGCAGGGGGCCGGGTGTCCAGCCAGCCGCCTCTCAGCCTCGTCCCCGTCTCTTGCAGAGCGCCGCCTGGGGCGCCACTCCCCTACCCGCCCGCTTCAGCGCCAGACCACTTGGGCCGGTCGAAGCTTTCGAGACCCGGCTTCGCCCACAGGGCGCCTGGTGAAAAGCGGCAGCCTGGGCAGTGCCCGCGGGGCCCAGCCCACTGTGGAGGCTGGCGTGGCCCACAGTGAGTGCCCTCATCTGACCCACGGTCGGCTTTCCTAAGCACTTGCCAGAAGAGAGGGGCTGTCTGTGGGGGGGCGCCGTGGAGGCTGGAGGACCTTGTCCCGGGTGCCACTGGGGCGGGGTGGGGGGGGTGGGGCTTTGTGGAGCCGGAGTCTGGTCAGTCGGGGACTGTGTTTCCCGACTTTGCTGTGCTCTGCAGTGATTGAGGCCTTGGGGGTCCTGGAGCCCCGGGGGTCCCCTGCGCCCTGGCGAGATGGAAGCCTCTCTGACCTGAGCTTGACCGGGGAGGAGCCGGCGGCTGGGGGCAGCCCGGAGGATTCCGGTTCCGCCCTGAGCGCCCAGTCCACCGAGGCCCTGGAAGGGCTGGGCGGGCAGACGCCTAAGGCTGGTGGGCATCAGGACGAGGCCAGCACCCCCAGACGAGGGCTGGGCGCCCGCTTGCAACAACTGCTCACCCCCTCCCGCCGCCCCCCTGCCTCACGTGGCCCCCCACCCGAGCTGCCCCCTGACCGGCCTCCCCCAGCCCGCCGCAGCCCCATGGACAGCTTCCTGCGCCCCCGAGAGCGCCCTGGATCCACTGCCTCTGAGGTAACCCGGGAGGGGAGGGTGCAGATGCGCCGGGGCCCGGGGAGGAGCCGGCCCGCAGGAGGCCCCAAGGAGGCTGACCGCGCTTTCTCCCGTGTTGGCAGAGCTCGGCCTCTCTGGGCAGCGAGTGGGACCTCTCGGAGTCTTCTCTCAGTAGCCTGAGCCTCCGCCGGTCCTCAGAGCGCCTCAGCGACACCCCTGGGTCCTTGCAGCCGCCCTCCCTGGAAGTGAGAACAGCCCCCGCCCCTTGGTCGGGGGCGGGGTGGGGGGAGGTGGGAGGACCCTTCCGGAGCCTGGCGGGGCCCTCTCCCTGCAGGTCCTGCTGTCCAGCTGCTCGCTGTGCCGGGCCTGTGACTCGCTGGTGTACGACGAGGAGATCATGGCCGGCTGGGCGCCTGACGACTCCAACCTCAACACGCTCTGCCCCTTCTGCGCCTGCCCCTTCGTGCCCTTGCTCAGCGTCCAGACCCTGGATGCCCGGCCCAGGTGCCCGAAGCAGGGTGGGCGCTCCAGGCGGGACGAGGGAGTGAGGGGCGCTGGAGGCCCAAGGGCCAACCCCTCTTCCCCCTCCACAGGGCCCCCAGCCCCAAGCCTGCCCCCGCCGGCGCCGGTGGCAGCAGAGACGCTCCTGTCCCCGGGGGCCCAGGCCCTGTGCTCAGTGACCGCAGGCTCTGCCTTGCCCTGGATGAGCCCCAGCTCTGCAATGGGCACATGGGGGTAAGGGCTGGCGAGGAACAGGTCTGCATGTGTCGTCCAGCGGGGGACACGGGGGGTGGTAGGGTGTGACGGGCATCGAGGGCGCAGGGCATCTCAGAAGCTGCTGGATGCGGGGGCCCAGTGGGAAGCCCGGCTCTCAGGACTGGGCCACTATCCGCCCTGAACCGCTCTCCCTCCTTGTGCCTGACAGGGCGCCTCCCGGCGGGTGGAGGGTGGGGCCTGGGCATACCTGAGCCCCCTGGTGCTGCGGAAGGAGCTGGAGTCGCTGGTGGAGAACGAGGGCAGTGAGGTGTTGGCGTTGCCTGAGCTGCCCGCTGCCCACCCCATCATCTTCTGGAATCTTCTGTGGTATTTCCAGCGGCTGCGCCTGCCCAGTATTCTGCCATGCCTGGTGCTGGCCTCCTGTGATGGGCCCCCGCCCCCCCAGGTCAGTGCCCTCCCCCACCCTACCCCCCACCCCACCCCCGCCATGGCCCCTGCCTCCTGAAGTGCTGGTCTCACCTCCCAACTCCGCCCCTCGGGCTTTGGAGGTGGTATCTGGTTTGACCCCTGCCCTTTTCACGTCATAGCTCAGCCTCAATTCTCTCATCTGTAGAATGGCACAAGCGTCCGGTGCCCAGGGCCGTCAGACACCTCGCGTAGTGCTCGGCGCCCATCACAATGTCTCCTTGATGTTCGTCTATTCATCCCGCCCAACATTTATTGAGCGCCTTTTAGGTTCCAGGCAGTTTGTAGGCAGGAGTGAGGTGGCGACTGCAGAGCAGAGAGCCTGCTGAGAGCTCGCGCTCTCGTGGGGGAGGAGCGTCCCTTCCCTCTGCTCTCTGCCATTGTCCCATCCCAGCGGTCCAGGTCTCACCCTCCGTCCGCCACCTCATGAGCCCGCCCCGCCCCCTTCGTCTTGTTCCCTGCAGGCCCCGCCGCCCTGGCTGACACCTGACCCAGCGTCTGTGCAGGTGCGCCTGCTGTGGGACGTCCTGACCCCTGACCCCAGTAGCTGCCCACCTCTCTACGTGCTCTGGAGGGTCCACAGTGAGTCTGCTGTTCGGCCTCGGCTGGGAAGGGGTGCGTCCCACGCCCAGAGGGCTCGATACTCCTGGCCGCCTTCCTTTGTTGCACACAGGCCAGATCCCGCAGCGGGTGGTATGGCCAGGCCCCGTCCCTGCACCCCTCAGCCTGGACCTGCTAGAGTCGGTGTTGCGCCACGTCGGTCTCAACGAGGTACACAAGGCCGTGGGGCTCCTGCTGGAGACTCTGGGGCCGCCGCCTTCAGGCCTGCATCTGCAGAGGTACGGCGCCCCCACCCGGGAGGCCCTGTCCCGGGCTCCACACCCGCTCTCTCTCATTCGGCCCCTCTGCCTCCATCGCAGGGGCATCTACCGTGAGATCTTATTCCTGACAATGGCCGCTCTGGGCAAGGACCACGTGGACATAGGTGAGGGAGCAGGCAGGGAGTGAGGAGTTGGAAGGATCTGGGGCCGGGTGTCGGGCAGGGGTGGGGTGGGAAGCTTGATCTGTTGACCCACCTCTACCCTCTTCCCTAGCGGCCTTCGACAAGAAGTACAAGTCTGCCTTTAACAAGCTGGCCAGCAGCATGGGCAAGGAGGAGCTGAGGCAGCGGCGGGCACAGATGCCCACCGCGAAGGCCATGGATTGCCGGAAATGTTTCGGAGCACTTCTGGAATGCTAGGGACCCTTAAGCTTTCCTCTCCCTCGGCAGGGGGTGGAGGGGGAGATGAGGGAGAAAGGATTCCAGAGACAACCTGCTTTCCTGCTCCTTCCATACGGGAGCTGGGGACGGGCTGGGAGGCAGGCCCAGCCATAGGCACCGGGAGCATGGGCAGCAGGAAGCGGGACCCGCTGTTCCCAAAAGTCACAGTCCCCTGTCTGCAGCCTGCCCCGTGTGCTCACGCTGGTGTTGTAGGAGACGGGGGTGGGGTGGGGGAGTTGGCACAGCTCTGTTCTTCCCCAAATTACACCAGGAACTCTCCTCCAGGGTACCCACAGATCCGCACTGCCCTGGTTGTTATATAAGTTTTTGTTTTAAAAAACAACTGGAAAAATACAGAGCTACTGAGCCTTTGCCCTGAATGGGAGGGAGGGATGTCACTCCCCACCAGTGATGGTCCCTCTTCCCTGGAATTGCTGAAGCGGCCGAAGGCTCTCCATTATACTTTTCTACCTTAGTGTTGGTGTTTTAAATTATTTATTTTGGAGCCATAACCCCTTGCTTAGGAGGTTCTTAGGGATGGTGAGGAAGAAAAGGGGCACGGGGCACGTGGTTCAGTGGTTCGCAGCTCCGGAAAAGGCCGGAGCCAACTGGAGGAGCCCCAAACTCCCCTCAGGAAGAAGTGACACCCCGTCCAGTCCAGCCCTTCCCGCCCACCCTACCCACCCAGGGCCTTGACCGTGCAATAAGGATTGATCCTTGCAAAGTTTCGTTGGATGTAAATACAGTAAAAGCTGCTTCTGTCTTTTTCCTTCTGCGTCTTGCTTCCTGGATCTGGAACAGCGGTGGGGGCACCTTCCTTTATACCTGGCTGCCCATGTATAAAGGGCAGCCTTTCTGCCTCTCCGTCCCTTACGGCCCTCGGCACGGCCAGCGTCCCGGGATCAGGTCCGGTCCCGGTCCCCTGGGGCTCTGGGAGCAGGAGAGGGGCGCGTCCGGCGCTGGCCATGGTGGTGCCAGCCCGTGTGGCACTTCCGGCCCTCCTACACAATCACCCCCTTGTCCCTCATTTGTACCCCACACAAAGGCTCCATTCTCCAGGGGCCTTGAGCTCATCTCTGCCTTCTTCCCTCTGCCCCAGCTCTCCCTCCCAGCTTCTTCGGCACCGCCAGAGGACAGCCTCTCCCCGGTAGCTGGTGGCGGCAGCTCGCGGCACCCTGGCAGCCATCCCAGGCCTCCTCAGCTGCTCTGGCCGCAGTCAGTACTCCTCCAACCAGGGTCCCGGCCTGGGGACAGTGCAGGACAGGGGCGAGGACTGGGAAGCTCACTGCACGCGAGCAACAGGGAAATGGGCCGCCTCGGAATCCTCCCTTTTCTGTATGGTGAAATAAGTTCCAGAAACAACAATTGCCGAAGAGAATTAGCCAACAAAACAGACGCCTTGGGTCCTTCCCCAGAGGGCAGGAGCATCAGTGTGCAAATTCCTGGGAGTAGAGAATAGTGGATGAAGAGAGAAGTCCAATCTCTAAATTCTGGAAACTTCAAGCCACAGGACTGACCCTTCCCCATCCTGTGCCGAGCATGGCAGATGCTTTGCCAGGGCCCTAAAAGAGCTGCACGGAAGGGGAGCAGGGGCTTAGGGGATGCCATCAGCCTTGCCAGGGACTAGGAGATGCCTTCTTCGGCGAGGAACCCTCATGTCACCCTAGGTTCTGCTCAGACCTCACTCCCCAGAATCAACCTCTCCCTGTATCTGCAAGGGAGCAAGTGCCTTCCGGAAGTACAGTTTGCTGTTGGTATAGGGTGCCCAGCAGTGTGCTGAACCGTCTGGAATTACAGAGAGAACTTCCTGGCTTCGTCCCCACCTCACCAGAGCGTACAATCTCATTGGCCTAGAGCTCCCCTGGACTCGCAGTAATGAGAACACCCTTGCCTCCAGCCTGTGCTGCTCACCTGTGGGCCTTCCGGACGCCTACGGACAGACGGACGGGACTCCACAATTCTTTAAACACAAGACTATCTGGAAATTCCAATAGCAAAGCACACACTACGATGTCTGACATCTCTGTCCTGAGGCCTAGGGAGCTGTGTGAGGGGACGAATATGCCTAAAATCACCTGGCTCGCTCTTCTCTTCCCACACCTTAGAGCGTATAGGCTTGAGTGTGACGACATTTTAATTAAATCTTGTCTCTGCCATTTACTAATCTTACTATATCAGCCAAATTAACTGCTGTGCCTCAGTTTTTCCTTGCCTGCAAACCCAGGAGACTGTTTGTCAAGACTGATGACGTAGACCATATAAGGTGCTAAGCACGCTCCATAAACGCTGGCTTCGAGGAGAGCCCGAACGAACAGGCAGTCTGCGGAGGGAAAGCTCAGGCCCGTTGCAACAGCGGCCCCGCACACCGGTCTTCCTTGCGGTTGGATCACTCTAGATTCAAAGTCCCCTCCATGGCCCAACTTTCTGTTTAAAGGTATCTTCGTCAGGCTGGCGTCTTCAGCCCCATGCTCCCCGAGTCCCTTGTCAGCCAGACAGCAGAGACCGGGCAAGACAGCAGTTCAGGCAAGGCCTGCGCCTTGTCTGAGGGCGGTGACTTTGTCACAATTCCTCCTGGATCCCCAGCACGTGACAGGCCCTCTGTCTTGTGTGTTAAATAACCGAGGCGGCGGAAGGATCAACATGAGAAATAATTTTTAGCGTGGTGCAAGGCAGGTACAGCAGGTACGCAGCAACAGAAGCTGAATTTAGAGCTAAGAGGGCGAAATTGTTGCAAGTGAGGAAAACTCATAACAGTCACCACTTATTACGTTCACCAAGTGCTTACTGTATCCTTGGCACTGTTCTGAGCATTTTATTAAAAAAAATTTTTTTTAACGTTTATTTATTTTTGAGAGACATAGAGACAGAGCATGAGCAGGAGAAGGGCAGAAAGAGAGGCAGACACAGAATCCGAAGCAGGCTCCAGGCTCTGATGAGCCGTCAGCACAGAGCCCGACGTGGGGCTCGAACTCACAGACCGTGAGATCATGACCTGAGCTGAAGTCAGCCGCCTAACCGACTGAGCCCCCAGGCGCCCCTAAGTGTACTATTTTAGAATCCTCACAAGTGCCCTAAGAGCTGCGCACTCTTCTCAATGTTCTCACTTTATACATAGGGAAGACTGGGGCATAGAGAATAGAGGGTAGCTAACTTGCACCCTAATCCTACAGCTGGTAGAGGTAGAGCCGGGGGCCGGGCCCAGGCAGTCTGACTCTAGGGGCCATGCTCTTCACCTGGACCCTAGAGGGAATCTTTAGAATCAGGGCCCCCTCTGCGGGGGCGTCCAACTGTCTTCAGGCGGCCTCTTTCCTGTTTCCTTTGCATGGACTTCTAAAGGATTTGAGGGGCGCCTGGGTGGGTGGCAGTGGGGTAAGGGTCTGACTTTGGCTCAGGTCCTAACTTCAAGGTTCCTGGGTTCAAGCCCTGTGTGGGGCTCTATGTTGACACCTCAGAGCCTGCAGCCTGCTTCAGATTCTATGCCTCCCTCTCTCTCTGCCCCTTCCCCGCTTGCACCCTGTCTCTCTCTCCCTCTCTCTCTTTAAAATAAATAAACATTTAAAAAAATAATAAAGGATTTGAAAAACACATTCTAGTGCTTCTGGAGCCAGTTATCCCTGGCTTCAAACCACTGCCTCCTCCCTAGTTAGATGTCTGACCTTTGCAAGTAACTCAACCTCTCTGAGCCCGCTTCCTGATGTACATGGGTTCGGGCTTCAGCCTTGCCACCTAGCACGGGTGACTCTGGGAACACTGGGGACAACACCATCTCCCCGGAGAGTTAGAGGAGTCCAGGGAAGGCCCTAAAGAGCGGGTGATGAGCCCGTAGCGCAGCGCTCGGCAGCGGCTCCCCGGCACCCCGACTCTGGACACTGGATCCCGGTCCTCGAGGAGCTCGAGAACCGCTCCAACAGTTGAGCTGCAGGCTGGGAGGCCGGCACGAGGCGCCGGACACCGGCGCGACCTGGCGGACGCCGCTCCCCGCGCCGGCCCCGCACGTCGGGCCGCCTCGCGCTGGGCCCCGCCGGCCCGGGGAGGCTCGAGGCCTGGGCCGGACGGGGGCAGGCCACGCGCCGCGCGCATAGCGAGGCCCGAGCGCCCACGGCTACTGCCCCCGTCAAATTCCAGGATTCTGTCGCGATGAACCACCACCCAACGCGGAGCCTGGCGCCCGCTCGCCGGCCTCCATCTTTGGAGTCGGAAGAATGAGAGCGAGCCGAAGGGGAATCCCGGTTTGGGGAGACTGCGGTACGGCGGCTGCCTGGGGACCAAAACGTCTCTAAGGTAAAGTTGCAGCCTGAAGCGATTTTTTGACCCCCGACACTTAATGGGCTGCTGAAGACCCGGATGTGTCTGGGACTGGCCGAGGTACCCATTAACGCGCCCCCGCTAGACCATCCCCCTCCTCCGCTTATGATTGGGTATTACGTACGCCAGTCATCACTTCTCCAACCACTCACTCTTCAAGGGTGGGGTGCAGTCTCGGTATCCCGTCTCCTATTGGTGAGAACGAGAAGAAGAGGGCGGGGAGGCCGGCTTAGGTCGCCCAATGGGCGTCGTGGCGTGTAGGGAAGGCGGAGCCCAGGCGCTTGGCAGCTGCCCAATCAGCGTCCTTGTTTGTGTGGTGCCGCCGCCGGTGCAGCCGCCGCCGCCGCCGCCGCTGCCCCCGTCTGTACCGCAGTGTCTGCTCCGCCCGCCCGCCCCGGGCCGGCCCGCCCCCCTCCCCCACCCCCGCCCCCGGTCCCGTCAGAGGGGCCCGGAACCCACTGTGCCGTCGCCTCCCTTTTTCGACGCCTCCGCCGCCGCCTGAGGAGGCGAGCTCGCCGGGAGTTACACCGCCACCGCCAGGTGAGGAGCTTTGGCCTAGGCCCGCCTGGCCGCCTGCCCGCCCGGGGGCGGTGAGCAGCGAGGACGGCAGGGAGCCGGGAGGAGGAGGCGGCGGCGGCGGAGGTGGGGGAAGGGAAAGGTGGAGGGCGGGGGAGGGGAAGCGCCCGCGAGCCGACGCCCGCCCGCGCGCCCCCGCCTCGCGTCCCCCTCCCCCGCCCGGCCCCGCGCGCCCCCGCCTCGCGCTCCCCTCACCTCGTCCCCTCCCCCGCCCGCGCGCGCGCCCCGGCCTTTCCCTTCGGCCTCGCGCGCCCCCGCCTCGCGTCCCTCCGTTCCTTCTGCTTTTACTCTCTCTCCCCTCCCGCGCGCCCCGTTTCCCCCGCCATCCCCGCTTTCACTCCCGGCCTCCTGCCCGCCATGCGCCCCCTCCGCTCCTCTCTAGCGCCCGCCCCCACCCTGTCCGCCCCCGGGGGTGCCCTCAGGGCGTGGGGGCCGTTCCCCGCGCGCTGGGCCGGGTCCGCCGGCCGCCGGGGCCCCCGGGGGGTCGGAAGGGTGCGGGCGGCGCGGGGGCTTCTCTTTATGTAGGTGAAGGGCTCGGGAGCGCAGAACCTGGTCCCTTTATGCCGTCGCCCTCCCGTCGGGGAAGGGAATTGTCCCCGCCCGTGTGGGCGCTTCTCTTCTGTGGCGACTCAGCTGCCCCCGTCCCCGCGGGGCTCCCGGGACGCCCTGCGCGCGCATCCCGGCTCGGTGCCTGGGGGTCGTCGGCACGGGGGCCGGCCCTCCCCGAGCCACGCCGGGGCTTGGCGTCCTTTCCGCCGCCCTGCCCTGGGCTGCGGCGAGCAGCGAGCCGCCCCTGCGGGTGCCCTCCGCCACCCGGGACAGCCTTCCCCTCCGTGAAGGCTTGCTCGCCTCTTCGGCGCTTTCCAGACACACGGTGTTGGCGCGCAGGGCTGGCGCCGAGGCGGAGACGCGGGCGGCGAGGGTGGGTGGGTGGGTGGGTGGCACGTGCGTGCGAGCCGAGCCAGCTCCCAGCCCTTTCTTCTGCTGTCATCCGGAGAATCGGGAGTTCTCTCGTTTCCGATACGTGACGATGCGGAGGGCTTTTGTGCGCGCGCGAGGGAGCGGGGGCGCTGACTGCTCCGGCCGGGGACGGGGTGGGGGGGGTGGGGGAAGGCCACGCTGCTGGCGGCGCCGAGGCTCGGGCTGGCGGCGGCTGGGGCGCGAGCCGGTTGCCCAGATCCGTGGGGAAGCGCTGACGCTTTTGAGCGTTTGAAACATTTTCGTTTCTAAAAATGTAGTTGTGGACAGGCCGTGCATGCGTGTGACACAAAGTGAGTTCCTGCCTCCCGCATCTCCAGCCACGTAGTCCCCTCCCCATCCACTGAGGTCTCATTGTTTTCTGGCAGCAGCGGCGGGGTCCGCATGTTGGGGTGTTGAGTGCTAACTTTACCGCTTTTTCTTTGCTGCGCTGACCTCAGCTCCTCCTGGAAGTCTCTTTCCCATTCTTGCCGCCGGGCGGTCTTGGTAGAGCGTCGTCCTAGAGGAACGTTTCTGGCCGCGCGTGGTGAACGGGGCTGCTCCCGGGGCCACAGGAGGTGGTGCTGTGTTCGCAGCAAGGCCCGCGTCTGTGGAAGTGGGGCTGCCTTCTGGTGACTGATACCTGCTCTCCGTGCGGGGCCGGGCCGGGTCAAGGGTGCCCTTCCTTGGGCTTTCCGAGCAGGTAGGTTGTGGGAACAACGAGCTAGCGGGGCCTTCTGGGTTCTCGTCCGGTGCCGGTGGTAGTCGTCGTGGTAAGGAGCGCAGCAGAGGGGCGTGAAGCAGGAGGAGTCAGAAGGCCAGACCTGCAGGCCGAATGACCCAGTTGGGGAAGAGGTGAGGCTTCTGGACTTCCGTCCTGCTCGTGCCTTCCTTGAGAAGCTTCCCCGAAGCGAGAGGGATCCGCGGCTGACAGCAGCCCCCGGCTTCGTGACGCTGCGGTCCGCCTCCCCGGACTGTGTGGTGTCTGTTCACTTCCTGTTTGGAGGCACGTCTTCGAAAAGGATCTGAATAGAGGCTGCACTCACATAAGCTTGTGTAGGATCCGTGTAGACCAGGCTCCCTGAGCAGCCCTTCAAACCTTGGTCCTGGCAATGAGTTTTACTGGTGTGTTTAGCATCAGTAAGGCCACGGAGCGGGGAGGGGAGAAGCGAAGACTTTTTCCTGAACTTCATAGTCTCAAAGTTCATTGAAGACCTGCTTGTGTTGCTCCCTTTCCCCTTCTTTCCTTCCCCTCCCTCTCTCCCTTCCTTCCCCCCTCCCTTCCCCCCCTCCCCCCTCCCTTCCCCTCCCTCCCTTCCTTCCTTCCTTCCCCTTCCTTTCCCCCTTCTTTCCCCCCCTCCCCCCTCCCTTCCCCTCCCTCCCTTCCTTCCTTCCTTCCCCCTCCCTTCCCCCTCCCTTTCCCCCTCCCTTCCCCCTCCCTCCCCCCTCCCTTCCCCCTCCCTTCTCCCCTCCCTTTCCCCCTCCCTTCCTCCCTTTCTTCCTTCCTTCCTTCCTCCCTTCCTTCCTCCCTCCCTCCCTCCCTTCCATCCTTCCTTCCTTCCATCCTTTCTTCCTCCCTCCCTCCCTCCCTTCCATCCTCCCTTCCATCCTCCCTTCCATCCTTCCCCCCTCCCTTCCTCCCTTCCTCCCTTCCCCCCTTCCTCCCTTCCCCCCTCCCTTCCTCCCTTCCCCCCTCCCTTCCTCCCTTCCTCCCTTCCTTTCCTTTCTTTTTCTTTTTCTTTTTCTTTCTTTTTTTGACGAATGTTTCCATCCCTTCCTCACTCCTCCCACCCCACTGGCTGGGCCCGGTGGGACCTTCAGGTTGATTGGATTTTGGTTCCAGAACTGCAGCATGCGGGTAGGGTCAACGTGCCAGTAGTAGTATCTGATGGTATGCTGGGGCCTCTGGACTCATCCTGGTTTTAAGGAGTAGTTGTATGTAAACCAGCCTCTTGTTTCAGTTTACTGTTCCTTCCTTCCCTACCCTACCCTACCCTACCCTACCCTACCCTACCCACCGAGCTGGAGGTGCACGTAGGGGAACCGCAATTGTGCTGTCCTGGTTTCTAGACTCTGGAGCGTACTCCATGTTTGCCAACCCGTGGGGCAGGCGTGCTGACGAGTGGTCCTCTGCACTCCGAATGCTCCTCTTGTGGGGCTCATTGAGAAAAGCCAAACCAACTTTGATTGATTAAAACAACTGCTAGAGAAAGTGTAAGATTTGAGCCATAATTCGGACCAAGGAATTTTGTTTCCCAGACCTTCTGCAGTAATTAAAGCTCTGCATCGTAACACATCAAGGCACAATAATCAGGCATTTTCTGAAGCAGTTTGGAGGGGAGGAAAGAAGAAAAAAAAAGACACACCCAGATGGACTATAAATCTAGCCCTGGTATAAAGCTGTCCACCTCTTGCTCAGGAAAAATCCGCTCTATTGGACAATGCCACACAGAGTTACAGTTTGCCCACATTGGCTAAGGTTGGGAAAAGATACATGAGGAAGTTCAATTTTTGTTGAAAAGGGCTGGCTTTTAGGGCGAACACTTCTGTTAGCTGTGTTGTTTGGTTTATCCTCAGCATTCTGTTCCTGTGATGCTTTCTGTAGCTCTTGGTGGTTCCAGAGTCCGTGAAGCAGAGGGACTCGTGTATTCGGGTGGTAATGGTGAAAGCATCGGAGCATAGACCTGATTTGAAATGCTTCCTCTTCATGTTCCATCGTTTACTGTCTTGTGGATGTATGAAATATTCCTGTGTCGTTTCGAGTTCATTCAGTAGGAAAGGAGTGACCCAGGGTTGGTAAAGAGCTCAGCCCGTCTGCTGCACTTCTTAGCTGGTGTCTCCCTCAAATCCTCTAATCCTTGTCATTGCGTTAGGTTGCCATTAACTGGCAAGGAGCTATCAAGAGTTTTGGGTTATTGTACCAAAAGCAACAGATGAATAAGAACACATATTTTGTTACTTTTGGGTTGTGAAACTGGTCAAATCATAAACCTCAAAGTGTTCTAGTAATAGCAAAAGCAACTTTGACACATATAAACCTAATTGTTATTAATACTAACCAGTAAACTATTGACTAAAAATGACAATACTTCCACATTCCTGAACCATTCTCTTGATTTTTACAAGCAGTGTAAAAATGTATATATTTTAAAGACTTTTCAAATTATTATTACTTGAACCTGAAAATCGTGCTTTAAACCTCTTGATCAAAGGTTTCTTGATCTTGTCTCATTTTGGGGGAAGGTGGAATTTGTAATCTCCCCAGATGCAGACTGGAATGTTAGTAGGATTTAGATTAGACATCAGGATTAATAAGTACCCATTACAGTTGTGAGGGATTAGAAACAGTAACTGGAGGGTTTGTGCACCTCTTAACCTAGAAGTTATTTCCAAAGTGGTTTTTCGAGAGTATTTAAATTCAGACTCACTGGGAGGAAGGCTGTAGGGCTAGTGACTGGCAGGTGGGACTAGTAGAATGCAGGTGTAGCAGAGACTCTAGAAATCCTGGGTCAAATCCTAGTTTCAACATTTATTACCTACACGACCTTGGGGAAGGCTTCTAATTTTTTCCCCCATCCCAGCCACCCCCCTAAGGCTCCTGATTTTTAAATTTTCATTTCTCTCAAAGTCTGTCCTTACTTACATGACCTGCGGTTCCCCACCCCTTCTGTGCTGATTTGTCATTCTCCCTATTGTTCACTCAGTCCCAGCCGCTCCGATTCGTCACTTGAACACCTTGCCTTCACTCTGTGTCGTAGGGTCTTTGCGCTAGCTAGTCCAGCTAGTGGGAAGTCGTTTTTCCTACAGAGATGATACAAAGGACTAATTTCCTCACCTTCAGATTTTTGCTTAAATGTCACTTTTTCAATGAGACCTTATCCTACTTCTTAAAATTGCACCTTCACCATCTCTCACTCCTAATTCTTCCATGCTCTATTTTTGTTTTTTATTTAAAAAAATTTTTAATGTTTGTTTATTTTTGAGACAGAGCATGAGCTGGGGTGGGGCAGGGAGAAAGGGAAACACAGAATCCGAAGCAGGCTTCAGGCTTCGAGCTGCCAGCACAGAGCCCGACGTGGGGCTCATGAACCATGATATCATGACCTGAGCCGGAGTTGGACGCTTAACCAACTAGGCCACCCAGGCGCTCCTCTATTTTTTTTCTTTAATGTTTGTTTATTTTTGAGAGAGAGACAGAGACAGAGTGCAAGCACAGGGAGGTGCAGAGAGGGAGGGAGACACAGAATCTGAAGCAGAAGGCTCCATTCTCTGAGCTGTCAGCACAGAGCCTGACACAGGGGCTCAAACCCATAAACTGTGAGATCATGACCTGAGCCAAAGTCAGACACTTAACCAACTGAGCCACCCAGGCACCCGTTTTTTTTTTTTTTTAATAGTACTTACAACTTTATAACATATTTGTTACATTTATTGCTTTTTTAAAAGTTTATTTAAGTGATTTCTACACCCAATATGGGGCTCAAACTCATGACCAAGAATCGAGAGTCACGTGGTCTTCAGGCTGAGCAAGCCAGGGCCAGGTTCCCCCCCTTTTTTTTTTTTTTTTTTACATTTGTTCCTTACTGTTTCCCCTCCTGTGATATGAGGTCCATGAAAGCATCGATTTATTTTGGTGTTGTAATGCCTAATACAGTGCCTGGTACAGAGTTAATAATTATTTGTTGATCAAATAAAAATAATTTTATTTTTCCTAATCCCACAGTTATTAATGACAAAAGTATGAAATGTGATTAGCGTAGTATGGGGTTTTAAACTTTGAAGCATCATACAAATGGTAAAATTATTGCCTTCCCATTGAAATGATAAATAACTCTCAGTTATTTAAAAAAACCTTCATGTATTCACATATATTCTCATACCTCTCTTAAAGTCCAGTCTCTTGTTTCCAGTTTTCTACTGTCCTAGACTCATCTGCCTCTTCCATCAGTAGGTCACACTCAGCATCTTCGTCCTCGGCTCCCCTTCTGTGTCACCTAAGCCAGAAGTGGGAGTACTGTTGTTCAGTTCTCTTATTCATTCCTTTCTACCTGTTTCTGAATCTGTATCTCTTTCTGTTTCCCTTGCTGGTCTCCTACTTCAGGCCTGCCACTCTAATTTGGAAGATTGCCATGATCTCTTATAGTTCTCTTTGTTTTTAGTTTTGTTCCCTTTTAAACTCTGAATCATATTGTCTTCAGAATGATTTAACAGAGATCTGATTATTCTCTTGGTGTTTTTCAAAAGTAGTCAATAGTTTCCAATCATGTAAAGGTAAAATCTAAACTTTTCACGGAATTCAGACTCTGTAATCTTGGTCTTTGCCCTTCTGTCCAGCCTCACATTTCTCCCTGCAGCGTGCGCACGAGCAGGTACAGTTCTTCTAGTTCCCAGAGCAGCTTCCAGGTCTCCTCTCAGATGCTCCCTCCTGGGAAGCCTTCCCTGACTTTCTCAGAGAGACTTAGATATGCTTTCTTCTCTGATCTCATTGTGTAAATATTGCTGGTCTCCCCTCCGTGGTCTGTAAACACCCTCAAAGACACCACGTCTTTTTACTGTTGTGTCTCCAGTGCCCAGCATGGCGGCTGTCGCCTAAAAGATACTAAAAATAGGAGTATGAGAAAATGCTGCTTACATTTAGGAACGTACCCCTTTTGTTATATTTTGGGGCAGAAGAACAGGGTTGGAGTCCTGGCTCTGCCATTTATCATCTGTGTGACCTTGGTCATTTGAAGCCTTCAAGCCATAATTGTCTCACCTCAGAACTGGGGATCCAAGAGCTGTTCTTTTTCACTAGGTTTCTGTCAGTCAAATAAGACTCTACGTAAGGGTGCTTTATAAACTGTAAAGCACTGTACAGTTGTTAATTCTGTGCTGACACAAGTCTAGCTTTCCTCCTAACTCCTTTTTTCTTGTTCATATTGAAATGAGGCCCTTTCTTTTTATCATTGAAGACGGAAATACTCTTCTCCAACATGAGTTCTGTTCATAGTCATTTTCATCTGTAGGTGTGGAGTACTCCTGTTTTTTGTCTTAAATGTGGCAGATTTAAATCTGTCCTAGTGTCCCAGTGAACAGAAAAAGTTGCAAAATCCTGGGAAGTTATACTTCTCAAGGAGTGTCTCAGCCATGGATTCCATCAGGTTTTCTCAGAGTTTTTTGGATTGCATTTTTGCAACTTTTAGAACTTACAAGGAATTTTTTAAATGTAAGCTTATTTTTCAAACACTTTGTATAAAGGCATTGTGCTATTTTAATTCATATGGTAACTGTGTGAGGGAGATACTGTAACCATCTTATAGATGAGAAAACCTAGTTCCCAGAGACATTGTCAATTTGCTGGAATCCGTATTTGGATAACTCTGCCTGACCCCAAAAGTTGTGATCTTACATTCTCCTAACATGTCTCACAGAGTTTTGTTTTGCCCTGAAAACAAATCAAAAACAAAAACAAATAGAATAGCATTACTAGATCTTATGTGAAAAAAGTTGTGTGGTCCCGAAAAATTCTGGGTTATATTAAGTTAAGGCAAATGTCTTCACAGCATGACCTCTCCAAGCCTCGCATGTCTAAATATACGTTGTACGTTGGGAGCGGTAAAAGAATGGCTCAAGTCTGCAGAGGTTCTCACAGTTATTTGACCACGAAAGAGCTTCTTAAGGTATTAGTGATCTCAGTGCTTTGAGAGCACTGTGCTTTGCTATTCTGCTTTCCTCTTTGAGGTGAACTTTTTTTAAGGGTTGTCACTCTGGAATGAGGGAACTGATAGCTTTTGTGTGCTGGTTTTCCAGAGAATTAGAATAGTAGCTCTAAGCTAGATATTTTTTAGAAACTTCATTGGTATGGAGGCTGCCATTCCCCCCTACCCCCATGAGTCCTCTGAGGCAAAGGGCACCATCCGACTTGGCCCTCACAGCAGTGAATTCCCAGGGGATAACTGAGCTGTTGCCCCCACCGTCTCATCTCATGTGCGATGCAGGAGAGTAGGGTTGCAGTGTTGTAAGTGAACGAAAACCTTTGAGCCAAGAGCAAGAAGCCCTTCCCTTTTGTGAAGATGTTGGTATCACACTAAGGAATCCGTAAAGCCCCTCTTTCTTTCTCTTGTGTGAGCGCGCAGACGGACATGGGGGTCAGAGGACAGAAAGAGCAATACCTTTGGTTTTTCAGTCATTTGAAGGTGATATGTTGGTCTTGAAATTAAAACAAAACTTTGAGAAATTTGTCCTTACATTGTTTAAAGGTATAAAGGTTACACGAATGGTGTTGACTCCTGAATTTCAAACTTTTATCTCCTGGTTTGAGCTACCAGTAAAAAATATTGAAAATGTTTCACCCATAGGATAGCATTTTTTTGGATGGAGGGGCAGTTTTCTAATCATTCTTTAACATATTTTATATGGCTAGGTTGATGCATTGCTATTAAAAAGATTCAAACAATTGGTCTTGTGAATTACTGCTGTCCTGGACAGCTTGGCTAGAAGACCGTATGTTAGAGTCTATGAAAATTTGACGTGAGCGTCATGACTCTCTTGCCATGTACTAGATTTTGGCTTATAAGTCTCCATGAGTAAATTAATGTTTCTCTGGTGCCATTTTTGTTGTTTGTTTGTTTGTTTTATAATTCAAGTAATAACACTATTCTTCAGCTGTGGGTGTTATAAAAAAAAAACACATTTATTTTTAGGTTTATTTATTTTGAGAGAGAGCAAGCAGAGGGCCAGAGAGAGAGGGAGAGTGAGAATCCCAAGCAGGCTGTGCGCTGTCAGCACAGAGTCCGATTCAGGACTTGATCCCACCTTGAGATCATGACCTGAGCAAAACCAAGAGTCAAACACTTAACCAACTGAGCCACCCAGATGCCCCTGAAATTTTTTTTTTTTTAGAGTATTTTAAATCCAGGTATTTTGTGCTAAATGAGTAGAAATTAGAATAATGGTTTATGATTACACTAAGACTCAATACCAAGTTTTCATTAGCCTTCATTTTTAATTCTTCACCTGCTTGGAGTGCTATTTCCCATCTAAATTCTGTATAATGCATCAATATTGAACTGAAAGGTTTCAAGGAATATGAGTGACTGGAAAAAGATTTTTTTACAGTTGTGTTTTACAGTAGACAGAAACATCTTAAAAATAACAAGTGTATCTTTGAAAAATCTTGAGGGTTCAAGGAAATAAGACCTTTCTAGCCTAAATAGGGATATAAAAATTTGAGATCTAATGACTTACTACAGTTCATGAGTAGTTATGGACCGTTTGATCGTTGCATGACTATTGCATATCAAGGCCTTGATATTATTTGGTATTAAATTGTAGGTTCCCAATTTTGTCATATATAGTGGTAGATGTCACAGAAGAGTATGACCAAGGTTAGGGTCTGGGCAGTTTTGATTTCCAAACTAAACCTGCTTTTGTGGCTGGCGGAATACGATAATATTCACAGGAGGGAGTAAAATACAGTATGATAAAGTTGTGTCAGAATAAAATTTCAGGGGCAGCCTGGGTGGTTCAGTTAGTTAAGCATTCGACTGACTTCGGCTTAGGTCATGATCTCGTGATTCGTGAGTTCCAGCCTCATGTCGGGCTCTTGCTGACAGCTCAGAGCCTGGAGCCTGCTTTGGATTCTGTGTCTCCCTCTCTCTCTGCCCCTCCCCTGCTTGTGCACACTCTTGCTCTCTCAAAAAATGAATAAAACATTAAAAAAAATTTTTTTAATAAATAAAATGTTAGGGGCCTGGGTGGCGCTATGGTTAAGTGTCCACTCTTGATCTTGGCTCAGGTCATGATCTCATGGTTTATGAGTTCGAGCCCTGCATTCAGCTCTGCAATGTCAGTGTGGAACCTGCTTGGGATTCTCTCTCCTCCCCCCCCCCCCACCCTTGTCTCTCTTTCTCTCTGTCAAAGTAAATAAACTTAAAAAAAAAAAAAAGACTTTAGGGACGTCTGAGTGGCTTAGTCAGTTGAGCCTCTGCCTTCGGCTCAGGTCATGGTCTCATGGTTCATGAGTTCGAGCCCAGCATTGGGCTCTGTGCTGACAGCTCAGAGCCTGGAGCCTGCTTTGGATTCTGTGTCCTCCTCTCTCTCTGCCTCTCCCCTCCTCATGCTTGTGCGCGTGCGCGCGCTCTCTCTCTCAAAAATAAATAAACATTAAAAAATAAAATAAAATTTTAAAGTATCTGCAATTATGTGTGATTCTGCTGTCTTCTGGATTCAGTGGGGTTGAGGGTGTGAAAAGGACTGTATAAGGGGTACTGTTATGATTCAAAGAATTATTGTAGGAGAACGGCGAGATTTTTTAGTCATTGTTTTATAGCTCTATAAATTAACGGAAGATTTTAGAAGTGGGCATTTTAATTCTGTTGTTATTGGAGCTGCTTAATACATCTCAGTGTGCTGTCTAGACTGGACCATGTTAGCTTTTGCTTGTTACTCTGAAAACCTTTGGTGTCGTGTCCCGCTCCCCCACCCCAGCCCCCTATTCCTGATCCAACCGTTTTCAGTGTTGTGCATGAATTGAATTCAGGTGTCTGGATATGAGAGCCTGGTCTAGTATTGCTACTACTCTTCGTGGAGATTTTTCACTAAATTACTTCAAAGCTTGCTTGCTTGCTTTGGTTAAACTAGAGTAACCTTTGGTCACAGTAATGATTAAAAGTGTAGCTTCACAAAGTCCTGGGTTCAGATTTCCACTCCACCATTTACTGGTAGTTGTAAGATCTTTTACTTAACTTTTCTGTCCTCTGCAGATAGTAATTATTCAGCAAATGTTACACATTCTTTTACAAGATAATGGTAAATTTACCACATAGTTTGAGGTCAGATACACATAAATTTACCATTTTAAACATTTTTAAGTGTACAGTGGCATTAAGTACATTCTCCTTATTGTGCAACCATTACCACTATCCATCTCAGAACTTTTCGTCTTCCCAAACTGAAACTCTGTACCTGTTAAAAAATAACTCCCTATTATCCGTCTCCTTACCAGCCCCTTACAACCATTCTACTTTGTCTCTGTACATCTAACTACTTTAGGTACCTCATATAAGTGGAATCATACACTATCTGTCCTTTAGTGTCTGGCTCATTTCCCTTGGATGTTTTCTAGGTTCATCTGTATCCTGTAATGTGTATCAGAATTTCATTCCTTTTTAAGGCTGAACATACGTCCCATTTTATGTATGTACCACATTTTATCTTTTTATATGTCAGTGGATACTTGGGCTATTTCTACCTTTCGGCTATTGTGTATAATGTTGCTCTGAACAGATATTTGTTTGAGTCTCTGCTTTCGATTCTTTTGGGGATATACCCAGAGTTGAAATTGCTCAATCATATGGTAATTTTTCGAGGAACCACCGTACTGTTTTCTGCAGTGACGGTTCATTTACAGTCCCACCAGCAATGCACAAGGAGTCCAGTACCCTTACCAACACTACTTTCTGCTTTAAATTTTTTTAATGTTTATTTTGAATTTTCTGAAGTTTATTTATTTTGAGAGAGAGAACACGTGGGGGGGGCAGAGAGAGAGGGAGACAGGGAATCCCAAGCAGGCGCGTGGAGCCCTACACAGGACTTGAACTCAGGAATCATGAGATCATGACCTGAGCCAAAATCAAGAGTCGGACACTTAACTCACTGCACCACCCAGGAGCCCCTTATTTCTTTATTTTGAGAGAGAGCGCACACACGCACAGGGGAGGGGCAGAGAGAGAGAACCCCAACCAGACTCCAAGCTCTCAGCACAGAGCCCCACCCAGGGCTTGATCTCATGAAACATGAGATCATAACCTGAGCCAGTATCAAGAGTCAACCAGCTGAGCCACCCAGGTGCCCCTTCTGTTGCTTGTTTTTATAAAGGCCTTCCAAGTTGTCATGAAATGGTGTCTTGCTTTTTTGGTGTGGTACTATGAGTTTTTCCCCAATGTATATGTAGAGAATTCTTTAAATGAATATTTTAAGGGTGAAATATTTTCCTGGATATCAGAGTTCATTTGGGAAAGAATGTTTGAGTTGATGACTGTATACCTTTCCTATTGCCTACAAGTCTTGATCTTTAATGACTTTCATTGCTTTCATTCTCTTAACATTGATTATATGTAATTTGAGTATTACTAGGTTATTAAACTTAATTTAGGAGGGGTGCCTGGCTGGCTCAGTCCATAGAGCATGCGACTCTTGATCTCAGGGTTGTGAGTTTGAGCTCCATGTTGGGTGTAGAGATTACTTAAAAATAAAGTCTTTAAAGAAACAACAACAACAACAATCTAGGAATGTGGACCATCTACTTCATGAAATCAGATTATGTCAGAAAATCCAAAGCTCTGATCATTGATGTGGGGTTCCCGGGTGTTTTTCTCTATCCTGGATTTCTTAGTCTAGGAAAATGACAATTTAATCACTTTGATAAAGAGAAAACTTGGTTTTCTTCTCTTGTTCTTCCTATCAGAGATTTGCAACCACTGAAATTCACTGGTCATGGGGAACTAAAAAGCCCTGACCATTTGTATATTCGTAGAATGTTTGTTGTGCACCTACTATGAAAAAGACATATATGTAGGTATTGTAGAGTATTAGTATATAAAAATAAATGACACAACCTCAGTCTTCAAGAAGATACATAGCCCAGAAGAGAATACTTGTATTAAAATAAGTGTAATACTCGATACAATGTATTTATAAATTAAATAACAGCATATTAGGAACAAGTGCCTTTTAAATAGGAATAATACCTTTATTCAGCAAATTTACAATGTAGGTAGGTCTAAGTATGAGACAGGCTTACCAAATCCTGAAAATACTACTTTCAAAATCTCTCAATATTTGTCTATCCCAGTTGCTTTAGTTTTAGCTATCGTGATTGCTTGCCCATATTCTTTTAGTACTTGGATGTGTTTATTTATTTATTTATTTATTTATTTATTTATTTTTAACGTTTATTTATTTTTGAGAGACTGAGACAGAGCATGAGTGGGGGAAGAGCAGAGAGAGTGGGAGGTACAGAATCCAAAGCAGGCTCCAGGCTCTGAGCTGTTAGCACAGAGCCCGACGCAGGGCTCGAACTCACAGACTGTGAGATCATGACCTGAGCCGAAGTTGGCCGCTTAACCGACTGAGCCACCCAGGCGCCCCTCGGATGTGTTTTTAATGACGACTGACAACTTACGGAGCTTTTCTCTGTGCCAGGCACTATCCCAGCGCTCCACCTTCATTAACTTGTTTGATCCTTGCGATATTCTGAAGGCAGATGCCATTATCATTCCCATTTTACAAATGAAAACAAGTCCTGGAGGAGTTCCGTGATTTGTCTGTGGCCACATTCCTGTAAGCACAAGAGCTGGGGTGTGGAATCAGAAAGTCTGACTAGGGGGGCGCTTGGGTGGCTCAACTGGCTCAGCATTTGACTCTGGATTTTGGCTCAGGTCATGGTCTAACGGTTTGTGGGATCCAGCCCTGTGTGGGGCTCTGCGCTGACAGTGTGAAACCTGCTTGAGATTCTCTCTCTCCCTTTCTCTCTCTGCCCCTCCCCTGCTTGTGTGCTTTCTCCCTCTCTCTCTCTCTCAAAAATAAATAAATATTAAAAATGTAAATAAATTTTTTTAACATTTATTTATTTTTGAGAGAGAGACAGAGTGTGAGCAGAGGAGGGGCAGAGAGAGAGGGAGAAACAGAATCCGAAGCAGGTTCCAGGCTCTGAACTGTCGGCACAGAGCTCAATGCGGGGCTCGAACCCATGAACCATGAGATCATGACCTGAGCTGAAGTTGGATGCTTAACCGGCTGAGCCCCCCAGGTGCCCCAAAATAAATAAACATTAAAAAGAAAGAAAAAAGTCTGACTCTTAAGCTCAAACTCTTGAGTATCATGCTGTACTCTTTTCTGTGCTGTGCTTGCATAGGTGTGTAGGTGTTACACACGTGTAGTCATTGTTGTCTGTAATATTTCATTGTGTGGATATGCCTTAACTTACTTAACCTCTTCCCTCCCAGGGACATTTAGGATGTTTCCAGGGTGTCTGTGTTTGTGTGTATGTATGTGTTCTGTCATAACCAGGGCTCCGTTGAAACATCTTGCATACATCTGTATACATTGTAGCGTGTCTGTAAGTAAAATTCCTAGAAATGTAATTTTTGGATCAAGGTATACATATTTAAAATTTTGTTATCTATTATTAAATTATTCTCCAAAAATGTGTACCAGTTTACATTCACACCAACAGTCTATGAGAGTTTCTAAAACCACCCAGTTTAAATTTGACGGACGTAGTGTGGACAGTGATGACAACTGTCTTCAAGAACCTTTGGGAACACTGTGTACTTTATTAGCATTTCTTTTCTTCAAAGCAGATATCTTTGAGTTTTGCTTATTGGCCATGTAATCGTAACCATTTGTTGGAAAGAGGAGTAGGCATTTTAAAAGAAAAATTTGGGGGGCATCTGGGTGGCTCAGTTGGTTACGTGGCACGTCTGATTCATGGTTTGCGAGATCAAGACCCCTGTGTTGAGCTCTGTGCTGACAGTGCAGAGCCTGCTTGAGATTCTTCCTGTCTCAAAATAAAAAAACTAAAATAAATAAATAAATAAAATTTGTGTTTGAAACGTGCCTCACACCTTTCAATTGTCAATGTAAATGTAAAAGGTTTGCTACGTTCATTTCTTGTCACCACAGTCTTTTTAGATCAGAACAACTGTAGGAGCAAGGAGCACATATAGTTCCCACTTACTGACTGCTCACCGGGAAACCCCTCACTGGAGTCTGGGTGAACTCCCAATAGGCAGAGGCAGAGAGCTCAACTCTCCTCTGTCGGGAGGGTCATGCTGTTTCCAGGAGATGGTAAGACCAGATGTCTTGTACGACTTAGATTTCCTTTCTGACTAGTTTTCCTGCCCATGCGTCACTTGTCTTCCTCATTCTGTTTCTGTGCTTTTAGGATGAAGGTGATTTGCTTTATTTGATAGATTTAATTTTTTTAGTGAACTTAGAACTTATTAGTAGGCCTTAATAAGGGTTAGAGTAGAGGATCAAACTTTGGTGGTACCACAGCCCCACATACTTTATTTTATCCTGTATTTAGAGCCTACTGTCAAGAGTGAAATGAAACGAACTCAGTTTTCACAAACATCGTTAAGGAGTAACAGGAAATTTCGGTAATTCTGGGGCATGAGATGTTCAAAGTTACCATCTCCCTTGATTAAAAGAACATTGGAGACTTTCATTAATTATCATTGTTGGTGTTCTCTTGCTTAATTCCTATTTGAGAAGTCTGTTATTTTAGGGGTGCCGGAGTGCCTCAGTCGGTTGAGTGTCTAAATCCACTTAGGTTATGATCTCAAGGTTCATGGGTTCAAGCCCCGTGTCAGGCTCTGTGCTGGCAGCTCAGAGCCTGGAGCCTGTCTTGGATTCTGTGTCTCCCTCTCTCTCTGCCCCTCCCCCGTGTGTGTGTGTGTGTGTGTGTGTGTGTGTGCGCGCGCGCGCACATATGCACTAACTCTCTCTCCCCCCTCTCCCCTCTCTCCCCCCTTTCCCCAAATACGCATTAAAAACGTTCCAAAAATAAGCATTTTTTTATTCCAAAAATAAGCATTAAAAAACATTTTGGAAAAAAAAAAAGTCTGTTATTTTAAATACTTCCAAGGGGCAGAGCTTGTGTTCTGGGCCAGCTAATATCAATTCTGTCTCGCTCTTGTTTTTAAGATTTTAGTTTTACGTAATCTCTATACCCAACAGCTCAAACCCACAGCCCCAACATCAAGATCACAACCCTACCAATTGAGCCAGCCAGGTGCCTCCAATACCAGTTCTCTTAAGTTTTGGATTACTGAGCTCTTTCCTTTTGCCGACTGATCAAAAGATTTATATACACTGTTCATCTTTATTTTCCCTTCTGCCTGACATTGGTTTTTGGAAATGAAAAGGAAAAGTAACTGGAATCATCAATTGTCTTATCACTACTGACCTATTTGTAGCATGAGCCTCAATGAAGGCGACTATGAAGGAGTTTCTAATTTTAGAATGTTGCTTAACAGTTTTGATAGTTGGGCTGAGATTAATTCCTGAAGTTTTTCGTTTGTTTGTTTTTTTAAGTTCATTTATTTTGAGAGAATCTCAAGCAGGCTCTGCACCACCAGCGCAGAGCCCATTGTGGGGCTCAAACTCATGAACTGTGAGATCATGACCTGAGCTAAAATCAAGAGTCAGATGCTTAACCAACTGAGCCATCCAGGCACCCTGCTTAAAGAAGTATCTTTAAACAAACCTTTAGGGAAGGGAAATTTTTTTCTCTTTCATTTACTTAAATTGGTAGTCTTCTCCCCTGCCCCCCCCCGCCCCCACATTCTTCATATTTTTGGATAAGATTAGCTTAGGAACTCTTTGGAGACTTCACTTGGGAAAAGGGAATAATATCAATAAAGGAAAAGTGCTAGTGTCCATCAGAGAAAACTCTGTGAAGGGAAGAGTTCTGCCTTAGCCACGGCTGTGGCTCTTGCACCTAGAGAGCCGTGCATGTGATTCGATGTGTGGTCAATTTGTTGTGTGAATAGGAAACTGAAAATTTAAATTGTGGTATACTCATAGTTGGCTTTTTTTTTTTAAGTATTATTTTGAGAGAGAGGAAGAGCATGAGGAGGAGAAGCAGGGGTGAGGGTTGGGGTAGGAGGGAGAGATAGAGAATCCCAAGCAGGCTCCACTCTGTCAGCATGGAGACTATCATGGGGCTAGAACTCATGAATTGTGAAATCATGACTGGACCCGAAATTGAGAGTCAGCCACTTAACTGAGTGAGCCACCCAGGTACCCCTTGTAATTGGCATTTTGTATACTATTTTAAGTGAATAATCTAGTTATGTGTATCAATTTAGATAAGTATCAAAGGTAATATTAAAGAAAAAATGAGTCGATATTATACCATAAAAACTTTTAAACTTGAAAAACAGTACAATATTTTATTTTATTTTAATTATTTTATTTATTTATTTATTTTTAAAGTAATGTCTGTGCCCTATTTGGGGCTCAAACTCATGACCCAGAGATCAAGAGTCGCGTGTTCTACTTACTGAGCCAGCCAGACACTCCATATTTATTATATAGATATATCTGCATACATAAAATAAAACTATTAAGAAAAAGCATGGCAACAATAAATACCAAATTCAGTATAGTAGTTACCTGTGAGGAAAATAGGATTGGAATAGTTAACTCAGAACTTCTGTGTTTTGTGTGATGTTTTATTAAGTTAGGTGATAAGTAAATGGTTATTAGAATATTCTTTATACTTTTTTTTTTTTATAAATTTGAAATGCTTAATAAAAATAAATAAGAGAGGCACCTGGCTGACTCCGTTGGCAGAACATATGACTCTTGGTTTCAGGGCTGTGAGTTTGAGCCCCGTGTTGACTGCAGAGATTATTTAAAAATAAGTAAGTAAAGGGGCTCCTGAGTGGCTCAATCGGTTAAGTGTCCTTCTTCGGCTCAGGTCATGATCTCACGGTTCATGGGTTCGAGCCCTACATCGGGCTCTGTGTTGGCAGCTCAGAGCCTGGAGCCTTCTTCAGATTCTGTGTCTCCTCTCTGCCCCTCTGCCTTTCACACTGTCTTTTTCTCTCTCTTTCCCTCTCTGTCTCAAAAATAAATTAAATATTAAACAAAAAAAAATTTTTTTTAATCTTTTATTTATTTTTGAGAACAAGAGAGACAAAGCATGAGTGGGGGAGGGGCAGAGAGCGAGAGGGAGACAGAATCTGAAGCAGGCTCCAGTCTCTGAGCTGTCAGCACAGAGCCTGACACGGGGCTCGAACTCACAGACCGTGAGGTCATGACCTGAGCCGAAGTCGGACACTTAACCGACTGAGCCACCCAGGTGCCCCTAAACAAAATTTTTTTTAATAATAAATAACTAATAAATGAGAGCATATAGATCAGGGGTCAGCAAACTATTAAAGGCCTAGTAGACTTAGCTTGTAGCCCATGAGCTAAGAAGTATGGATGGTTTTACAGAGTTTTAAATGGTTGAAAAAGGTCAAAAAGATATTTCACTATATGCAAAAATTACACAAAATTCAGATTTTGGTGTCCATAAATAAAGTTGCGTTGGAAATAATCACACTTTTTACATATTGTGTATGGCTGCTTTCACACTGCTCCAATGTCAGAGTTAGTAGTCACAACAAACATAGTGTCCTCAAAGACTAAAATATTTACTATATGGCCCTTTATGGAAAAGGCTAATCTGTGGTGTAGATGAATTACAGTCCCAGATTAATGGTAGTATAACTGGACAAATAAGCTGTTATTTGGCAAATGTTCATAATAAGTATGAGGTAGTTATCCCCAGATTGTGTTTTTTTGAAAGAACATTTTATTCAGAGGAAAATCAGTCCGCCAGAAATTGACTTTCATAGAAGTTTCTAAATGGCTACCCAGGAGTAATCTCATTTTGTCGGATCAATCCAAATCGAATTCATTTTCCCCTTGGGCTCCCTCTACCTGCTTGTTATTAAAATTCCTGATTCTAAGGGCACCTGGTTGGCTCAGTCGGTTGAGCGTCCAACTTCAGCTCAGGTCACGATCTCATGGTTCGTGAGTTTGAGCCCCGTGTCAGGCTCTATACTGACAGCTCAGAACCTGGAGCCTGCTTCAGATTCTGTGTCTCCTTCTCTCTCTCTCTGCCCCAACCCCACTTGTGCTCTGTCTCTCTCTCAAAAATAAACATTAAAAAAAATTTTTTTAAGTTCCTGATTCTAGTTTAATCTTGGATGTTTGACAAGTTTGTTGTTGCTGTTTTTTACTAGGCTCCATACCCAGCGTGGGGCTCGAACTCCCAACCTTGACACCAAGAGTCTCACACTCTCCTGATTGAACCAGTCAGGTGCCCCAATAATTGACAGTTGTAAATACTTACCAGAGCTGCTTGATTTGGAATTAGTATTTTGGTAGCTCATTGTTTCTTGTTTCCAACAACTTTAGCAAACAAGTAGTGTTTTAGAGGAGTGTAATATTTGAATACCCAAACATACAAAGTCACTGAAGTAAGGGCAACTTTTTCTGCAATCCTTTTGGTTTTAAGATGTATTAAACTCTGGCCAAGCTTTGGAAACATTATAGCAGAAGTAGTGATATGAATCCATTACAATATAGTTGGTATTTTTTAAAGACATAGTGCTGGGTCTCTTCTAATTTAGAAGAAATTTTTCTTAAGCAGACTTCCACTTCAGAACAACATGATGTAATTAGAAAAATATTGATTTTCTCACTATTTCCTTGAGAAGCACTAATCTTTCCCTTGCGCTGCATTGGGTAGTCTGAAACAGCACCAAAAGTCAAGTAATCCTGTTTCAGGTAAGGGTGGTGGTGGTGGTGGTGGTGGTTTCACATTCTCTCCAGGTTGCATAAGATTATTCTGCTCTCATCATACTAGAAGAAATGGAAAAGGGAAAAATCAGAGGATTTGAGTGCTCTTCATCTTCAGTGTTCTTCATTTTTTCTTCCTTATAAAAAGTGGGTTTTTTAAATGTTTATCTGTTTTGAGAGAGAGAGAGTATACACGCGCATGAGTTGGGGCACCAGCAGAGAGAGAGGGAGAGAGAGAATCTCAAGCAGGCTCCAAGCTGTCAGTGCAGAGCCTGACAACACAGAGCTTAATCCCGTGAACTGCAACATGAGATCATGACCTGAGCCGAAATCAGGAGCCAGACGCTCAACCAGCTGAGCCACACAGGTGCTCCTAAAAAGTGTTCTTAAGAGATACTATTTTAGTTTTCAAAGCCATAGCTACAGACTTTTTTTTAATGAATCCAAAAGAGATCTTAATAAAATTGTAATATAAAACTAAAAATGGCAATGAAACATAAAATGTCTAGTCTGGGGGCGCCTGGGTGGCTCAGTCGGTTAAGCGGCCGACTTCAGCTCAGGTCATGATCTCATGGTCTGTGAGTTCGAGCCCCGCATCGGGCTCTGTGCTGATGGCTCAGAGCCTGGAGCCTGCTTCGGATTCTGTATCTCCCTCTCTCTGTGCCCTTCCCCTCCTCATTCTCTGTCTCTATGTCTCTCAAAAATAAATAAATGTTAAAAAAAATTTTTTTTAATTAAAAATAAAATAAAATGTCTAGTCTGGTGACTTTTTTCTCTAGGAGATCTGCGGATGTATATGTAGAGTATATAAGGAAGGTCTTCTAAACTCGTTTGTAGTTAATATTTGAGTCAATACTGGAAATTGCTTTCTTGGTTTGAAAATTTTCCTAACTACAGAAAGACCTACAAGTCATTCTGGGTTTGGTTTGGTCCCTCTTGCTTTCCTTTTGATTCAGATTATCTGAACTTGCCCTCAGTGGAGTAGAGGATCCAGTTCTTGTTGAATGGTTTTCTTGCTTGGGAATAGGCAGCTTCTTGATATTAGGAGGCAGTAGTATGTTTCATGACTGATCTCATGCAGACTTCTTTAATGCTAGAGATTTTCTTGTTAGAGGGATTTTGGAAGAGCCCTTCTTAACTACCGAAGTCAAAGGTATGAAAGTCTTCGTGAAGAGGATAACCCTAACACCTGACCTCAGATGTGATTATCAATCTTAGAAAGCTTCTTAAGTAAGAAAGGAATGGATAACTTTTGCTGTGTGGCTAAAGGAAGGATCTGGGTACTGTCACCTGTCTTGAATTTAAGGGAAAACCATCATGTTATCAAGAAACATTTAGTGACTTCTCTTCTTGCCCCTCAGACGCCTTGGTTCTGTACCTCTTGCACCTGATTTCTAGCAGCTTTGAGACCAGGAAATACTGCCAGTCTCTTGCTTATCTTGTTTTTCTTCTGTTGTATTTTTTTGGTGAGCTTCTTCCCCTCCAGGTATAATATGCGTGTAGAAAAAGATTTAGGGGGCGCCCGGGGGCTCAGTCAGTTAAGCATCCAACTTCGGCTCAGGTCATGATCTCACAGCTTGGCTCGTGGGTTGGAACCCCATGTCAGGCTCTGTGTTGACAGCTCAGAGCCTGGAGCCTGCTTCGGATTCTGTGTCTCCCGCTCTTTTCTCCTCCTCTGCTCACGCTGTCTCTCTCTCCTTCAAAAATAAATACACATTTTAAAAAGGAAAGGCTTTATAAGGTGACCAGCTAACTGGAGATCTAGAAGATTACCGTCACCCAGAGGTCTTTTTCATGCTCCCTCCTAGCCTTTATCTTTCCTTCCCCAGCCCCAGAGGTAACCACTGTCTGACTTCCTCTGCTAGTATTATTCCACTTCGGGGTTGAGACTGTTGGCAGTAATAGCCACAGACCTCCTTGAGGTTAAAATCCTGTTGGTGGTGTTAAGTGTAATGGTTTTCAACTGGGAGTTTTTAACCCCCCCCAGGGGCCATTTGGCTGTGTGTGGGGACATTTTTGGTCCTCAAAACTGGTGGTGGTTGCTATTGACATCCGGTATGTAGAGGCCAGAGGTGCTGCTACGTACCCTGCAGTGCACAGGACAGCTTCCCACAACAAGCTGATAAAATGATAAACCTCTTTCTTGATCATGGAAGATACCACATCCTACCAACAGTCCCAGGCTTTTGTCCAGTACTGAAGAAAAGTGACACCTTTCGTCCTAAAGGCTCCATGTGCTTGTTAGTGCTGATAGGCAGATCTCAGCTAATAGACGACCAGCGGCTCCCCCAGGTGAAATCCAGACAAAGCAAGTTTTCCCCTTGGGGCTGGGTTTAGGTACAGTTTGATCGTACTTAATCCATTCCTGTGTGAATGTGTTTTCCCCTCATTTCAGTAAAGAAGATTCTTTGCAAGTGTACTGGATGAAATATACATCTAATCCTAGGCCAATTTCGATATCTAGATTCTTATTTTTACATATTGCTGTACAGGAGTGAAGGGTGTTCAGAATCCTTATTGGATTATTTCACCTGTCAATTTTGATTTTAAACTTCTCGACTGCTTACAAGTTAATTGCGTAAGCAGATATGTATTAGTGTTACCTCGTATAGTATTACAATGCTAGGTGAGCAATGCTTCTCTCACCCTGAAAGCCCCTTTAACTTATCAGTATATTTTGTATTTAGTCAATGAAAGAGTTCTTCTAAATGTCTGATCTGTAGCCTTTAGGGTCTCTTGACTCGTGTTCCGTATACTATAATAGTCTTGTTTTACCTACCTTCCTATTGAGTTTTATAGGTGGCTTATGCCCTGTCTGGATGGGCCTGGGAACTCTGTCCCTTCCTTTCATTGTGCATGTGCGTCTTTTAGAATGTTAAGTTTAATCAGTTTGTTTATTTTTACAGTTTATTTAATTTTCGGACAGGTAGTATATGCACACGATGCAGTATTCACATTTGGAAAAAGGATTGCAGTAAAACAGTGTATCTCCTCTGGAGGTGGAACTTCTCTGTTTCTTGCTCTCTTTCTACGGATAAGGTGGACATTATAAACTTAAAAAGATTTTTCTTTCTTTTTTTTTAGTCTTTTTATTCTGAAAAATTTAAGATACACACCCAAATAAGGGGTATAGAATAGTTAACTTCTGAGTCCCCACCACCAAACTGCAAAAATGTCAACATTTTGCCATTCTTTTAGATTTTGTTTTTAATGTTTATTTTTGAGAGACAGAGAGAGAGCGTGAGCAGAGGAGGGGCAGGGAGAGAGGGAGACACAGAATCCGAAGCAGGCTCCAGGCTCTGAGCTGTCAGCAGAGAGCCTGACACTGGGCTTAAACACATGTACTGCAAGATCATACCTGAGCTGAAGTCAGACGCCTAACCAACTAAGCCACCCAGGTGCCCCAGTATTTTGCTAGTCATTACAGTTAATTTCAGTGTTGAAAATGCAGAGAAAATATTTTGAAGATATGTAAAATTTAATAACATGAAGATTTATTTTAAAGCTCATTTATTTTTAGTAACTACTTTATTTTTTTATTTTTTATTTTTTTTAGTAACTTCTGTACTCAGTGTGGGACTTGAACTCATGACCCTGAGGTCAAGAGCCACACGCTGTACTGACTCAGCCAGCCAGGTGCTCCATGAAAGTTTATTTTAAATTTGATAGTCACACATATACCACTTTTGTCTTTCCTAATCTTTCCTTTTATATTGGCCTCCATTTTTCTAATTAGTGTAATATGAGGAGATGATTGTGTGGTCATCCTGACATTCTGGAAACGGATGCCTGTGAGTCTACTGAGATCATCCTAGAAATCTGAGTGAAGTGCATTCTGAGCTTGCCCAGTCAGGGCAGCAGGATGGACAGACTGCGTTTCTCGTCCTCCGTAGTTAGTTAGGTCATGTTCTAGCATAGCCTGTTGTCCTTAGGGAATCCAGGGTGGTAATTATTGAAAAGTGGAGAGTAGACATAAAGGTTTATGGAAGTTATGGACTGTGTAGCTGTAATAATTTTCTTATCTTGGTTTCTCTTTTTTCTTCCTGTTTGGAGACTCTTAAGTCAGAGATTGAATGGAACATCAGCTTTTAGAAGGTAGGTGGTTTTTGGTTTGGTTTGGTTTTGGCATTGTTTGTGACTTCAGAGAATGATAAAGATAAGAGCAGTGTTCACAACAAAACTGAAAGATGAGGAGCTTAATGGAGAGTAAAATATCTGAAGCTCTAAGCAAAGCTGTTCCTAGTCTGGGAGCCCCTACGCTTGGAAAGGTAGACAGGGGGAGACACTGGTGGATATTTAGTAACAGAAAAAAAGCCAAGTCAAAAGGTAGAATCTAAGTGCTTAGAAAATCTGGGCCAAAACCTCATTAATAACACTATTAAATCATGGCTTTTCTCTGTGGCACGTAGTTGATGACAGGTGTTAGTACAGTGAGATGTTTAGGTTGAGTTTTTCATTGTCGGATAAATTCATTTATTCTGATGGTTTTTTGGTGGAGTTTTTAGGGTTTTCTATATATAGTGTCATGTCTTTCAAACAGTGGAAGTTTTACTTCTTTTTTTGTTTTGTTTTAGTTTTTTTTAATGTTTACTTATACCTGAGAGAGAGCGACAGAGCACGAGCAGGGGAGAGGCAGAGAGAGAGGGAGTCACAGAATCCAAAGCAGGCTCCAGGCTCTGAACTATCAGCACAGAGCCCAATGCGGGGCTTGAACTCACAAACTGTGAGATCATGATCTGAGTTGAAGTCAGCCACTTAACCGACTGAGCCACCCAGGCGCCCCGAGACAATCATTATTTTTATCCTTCATTTTGTCAATGAGGTGTGTCACGATTTATTTTTGGATGTTGAGCCATCCTTGCATCTCTGAAATAAATCCTACTTGATCATGTATGAACCTTTTCATTTTTAAGTTACTTACTTAGAGAGGGCCAGCAAGTATGATTGGGGGAGGGGCAGAGAGGGAGACAGAGAATCCCAAGCAGGCTCTGCTGCTAGCACAGTGCCTGACACAGGGCTTGAACCCACGAAACCACGAGATCATGACCTGAGCTGAAACCAAGAGTTAGACACTCAGCTGACGCAGCCACCCAGGTGCTCCCAAACCTTTTTAATGTATTGCTGAATTTGATTTGCTAATATTTTGTTGAGAACTTTTACATCTAAATTCATCAGGGATATCGGCCTATAAATTTTATGTATGTGTGGTATCTTTGTATTATCTTAATTCAGGCCTCATAAAAAGGAGTTGGAAGCATTCCTTCCTCTTCAGTTTTTTGGAGTAATTTGAGAAAGGTAGATATTAAGTCTTTTTTAAATATTTGGTAGACTTCACCTATGAAGCCATTGTGTCCTGGACTTTTTGGTTTTTGGGAGTTTTTAAATTACTAATTCAGTTTTGTTACTTGTAAATGATCTACTCAGATTTTCTGTTTCTTTGTGCTTCAGTCTAGGAAGGTTGTGTGTTTCTAGGGATTTATCCATTTCTTCTAGATGGTTCAGTTTGCTGACATAGTGGTCTCTTATGATCCTTTGTATTTCTGTGGTGTCACCTGTAACTTCTTTCATTTCTGATTTTATTTATTTTGGCCCTCTTTTTTTCTTAATGAATCAGTCTGGAGGTTTGTCAGTTTTATTTATCTTTTCAAAGAAGCAGGATTTTATTGTTCAAATAAATAGGAACATTTGGGGCTTGCCTGAAAAGAACTTGCCCCTGCAAAGATACAGGGAAGGTACAGATAGGAGAGAATGAAAATAATCAGTCAGCAATAAACTATTACAAAGTGAGATGTTCTCAGGCTTGGTCACTGAGAATCAGTAGCATGATGATACAGGGATGAGAATAGTAAGTTAGGGATTCAAGACGGTCCTAGTTAGGTATCTTGTGGGCCCTTGTTAGAGTTGCTTTGTTGTTGTTGTTGTTGTTGTTGTTTTGGAAGAAAAGAATTATAATTTTGTAGGTGTTAAGTACTAATTTAATGTTGTAGATGATTTTCCTGTTTGTTTCCTAGGGGTAGGCAAAGGAATTCCCTAGTGTTGATCGGAAAGTTGACCACCCTTATTAGAGAAGAGTGGTTTAGAAACATCTTGTGCCACATGAGAGATGGAATACTCGATGTAATTTGCTTCCTGTATTTATGGTGATTAAGTCATTGAGAGTCGGGTATGACAGTAGTTTTTTATGCTTATTTGTAATATTTGAGTCAGTAGAGGTTTTTATGACCTCTACAGCAGTCTTCCTGTAAACCCAGAAGGAGTGAACTCGTTAACGAGTACTACTTTGAGAAAAAGAGTGCTTCCTAATTCAAGTGCTGATCAGGACAGGGAGTCTTGTTCCCCTTTCCTCTTCTACCTGTGTAAGGCCCATTGTGTGTTCTGCTTGATAGGGTAGTATCCTTAGTTTATATTTGGTTTTAACAAAAATTGTAATAAATCCGGGGGACTTCGGTGGCTCAGTCGGTTAAGTGTTCGGCTTCAGCTCAGGTCATGATCTCGTGGCTTGTGGGTTCGAGCCCCGCGTCGGGCTCTGTGCTGACAGCTCAGGGCCTGGAGCCTGCTTGGGATTCTGTGTCTCCCTCTCCTCTCTGCCTCTCCCCCACTCATGCTCTGTCTCTCTCTCTCTCAAAAATAAACAAACACTTAAAAAATAAAATAAAATAAAAAATAAATCCGTTGTTCCAGGGTGCCTGGGTGGCTCAGTAGGTTGAGCGTCCGACTTCGGCTCAGGTCATGATCTCACGGCCCGTTCCGTGAGTTCGAGCCCCGTGTCGGGCTCTGTGCTGACAGCTCAGAGCCTGGAGCCTGCTTCGGATTCTGTGTCTCCCTCTCTCTCTGCCCCTCCCCCACTCATGCTCTGTCTCTCTCTGTCTCAAAAATAAATAAACATTAAAAAAATAAGTAAATACATTGTTCCAATTAGTGGTAGACTTCAATATCAGTCAGCCCATATTTTATAACCCCCGAGTAATTGAACACTTTTTTCCCCCTTTAAATAGAAATTATTCTCTTTTAGCTAATGAGTACAAATCACCTCTTTTTAGAAACTAAAATCAATACATTATTTTGGATGTCATTCCCAATTTGTGTATTAGGCATTGGGAAAGCAAGATGTTTTGTATCTTTTTAATTAAAATTTTTTAAATTTTCATTTATTTTGTAGAGGGAGAGCGGGGAAAGGGGACACACACACACAGACAACACACACACGTAACACACACAACACACACACACACACACCACACACACACACCACACACACGCGCGCACACACACACACACACACACACACACACACACACACACTCCGAAGCAGGCTCCAGGCTCCAGGCTTTGAGCTGTCAGCACAGAGCCCGATGCGAGGCTCCAGCCCACTAGCAGCGAGATCATGACCTGAGCCGAAGTCAGTTACCTAACCGACTAAGCCACCCAGGCGCCCCCGCAAAATGGTTTTTGTTGTTGGTTTTTGGTTTTGGAGTTTTTTGGTAGTAGTACTGTTTGATTGTATTGTGTACCATTTCTAAATAATGTGGAAAGGAATTCCCATCTCCTAAGAATTAATTTCTCCTTTTGACTAAGCTTTTCTACATTTAATTTAAAAAGTGAATCTTATTGATCATATGAATGGGGTTCTGGCTATTCTGTAATCTGATTTGTTGTAATAGTAATTTTGAAATATCACGATCTGATTATCCAGATAGACTATACCCACTGAAAACAGAACTATAGGGAGTTTGCAGGAGAGGACTAACAGCTGGATAAACTAGCTTATTTTTCTTGGCGACCAATAAATAGCTTGTCCATTTTATACAAAATTTTTAAGTTGGCTTTTTAAAAAATAAATTTTATTTTCAACCTTAACAGTGGTTCTGATTTTGATCCTCCTGTTCCCTGAGCCCAAGGGTATAGGTTAAAATAAGCACAAAAAAAATTCAGCACGTTATTTATAAAATTTGTGAAGAGCAAAGATGGTGACTGCATAGTTTTTGCAAATTTGTCCCTATTATTGATGAGGTTTTTTTTAAGTGTTTGATTATACAAAGTTCATATTTCTTTTGTAGGAGTACCTTCAAACTTTTAGTTGTAATTTGAAGTCTTGTTTCCTGAATTCAAATAGATAATCACTTCTTTCCTCATCATGGTGACCCTTTATGAACCGACCTTTCCAGTCATTTATCTATCAGATGTCTTTTGTACATATCTAGACATATGTACTCACTGTGTACTTTGAAAAGAAGTCCTGGATCAAATCTTCTTGTGAGTGGAAATCATACATGGCTTGTTGGAATGAGGACTGGGTATTTATATATACGTAAGTGATGAATCACTGACTTCTACTTCTGAAATCATTATTACACAGTATGTTATAACTAACTTGGATGTAAATTAAAAAAGAAAAAGAAATCATACATGCCTATCAAAGAGCTTGTGTTTTTTATCTCAGTTGTATTTGGCTAATATTTTCTTTAATCCGGTGGCTTAGACTAGAGATCAATGAGGCAAGCAGAGTGAACTGGGCTCTTGAGTTTTGGCCAAGAAATTCTCAAGTCATCGCCGTGTAATGGCATGAGTATGGGCTTTGGAGCCAGCATCTACTATTGTTAGCTGAATGAATGACTTCATTCAGATTTCTTAATTTCACCAAGTTAATTTCCATATCTATAAAATAGGAAAAGGACCCTATCTTCTTGCTTTGTTGTGTGGATTAAATAAATATTTGGTGCATTAAAATGTTCAGTGAATGTTAAATCTTTTCTTTTTCTTCAGAGCATCACAATTTGGATAACATTACCAAGAAGTATTTTAAAATTTATAATTTTCAGCTCACACAATAAGCAGCTTGGTTTTGGATGATTATGATTCAGCTGAAAAGATCAGGGGTGTTGGCTGCCACATAATTCTTAATTTTCCAGGATCTTGAAGAAAAATATCTGTTGGTGTGAGAGCATCTCTGGAACCTCTAGACTACTAATCAATTTAGTATACACAGGAGATACTGTGATAAACATAGTGTACCGCTTTAGGCTGTGTAATGCTGGAGAATTAAACTCAACACTAACGGTAGTCATTGCCGACTGCTTAGTCGTATCTAAGCCTTTCGTGCGATCTCAAAGACAGGTAAAAATTGACCGCTGTTTAAGTGCAGTTAAATGTATTCAGTGGACTTAAAGGAGCACGATCTCTGAATGATGGTTGAAAAATACACAGTCTTCCCTGCCACGGTTAAACATGGAACCTGGTGAGCTTCAGTTGTTGTGGAAACGTACTGAATAAGTGGAAAATGGATTATTTTCTTGGCCCCTTTTATCACAGACATGATGTGATTCTCTTATCTCCTTAAAATAACAGCAGTACGGTATCTGGAGACCTCTGATGGGCTTCTGTTAAGTACAGCTTACTGTGACTGAGGTACTACAACATCATCCACTTGAAGCTTAGCTTGGCAAAGATAGGGGTTTCCTTTGTCGTTTGTAAATTATCGAGTGCCTTTTGCCAGCGGCCAATACTGCCTATTTCAGATTTAGCTCAGTATTTGTTTTCTGAAAACTGAAATTAATATTAGATTGCTCAGGAAAACTTCTTTTACAAACTGAAATCTTTGGGTAGGGCATAGATTATTTGTCTCTAGAAAAAAAAAAGTCTAGTATTCTCTAGACTCTAGAAGCTTTAATATTTGGAAAAATAAGGGTTTTGTGAGAGATTCTGATGAAGTCAGTGCAATTATGATTTGAGTTTCAGAGGCCCAAATGAGGCAGGTGTTTAGGGTGGTTTATTGATAGGAGAGATCAGTTGAAAAATAAAGACCCCCCCCCCTTGTTACTCCTTGTTCCTGTTTATAAAGAACTTATTTCCTTAAACAAAGATCCTAGCGTAAGGGTTCTCCAGCCAGTACATCTCCAGAACAGTTATTACTACTGTTACCCTCCTTTTTTGTTTGCTTGGATTTCTTCCCCACTGCTTTCTGACCCCTTAGGAGTACATTTGAGAGATGAAAACTCCTTATAAAGTGATTGGAGACAGCTGCTCTTAAACAGAAAAAGAAAAATTAATCAGGAGAAAGTTTTAGAACTGTCTAGAGTCTTGATCAGTCCCTTAGAATGACATAGGTGGTGTGGCAAATAGTACGTGGTGGGTGAGAAGTGGCTGGAATCTGAAGAGGAAGAGTGTTCTAGGCTGGGACACAGGAAAGTGGAACCGTACTGCAACCACACTATGGCTGGGCCTAAACCGTTAAACATTTTTTAATTGTGGTGAAATATATGTAACAAGGGCCTGACCCATTTTTGTGGAGTGTACACGTCTTGTCATGACTGCTTTGCTCTGAACCCTTGCGGTGATTTGTGTTAGGTGTGGATTCAGCTGCCCCGACTGGTGCGAGTCGGTAGACTAAATCAGCACCTGCCTGCCGGCCAGCTGCAGGGACAGATCCCTGACGGACCCTCTGCTGTCTTACCAGGGTCTGTTCTTGAGCACTAGCGAGAGGATCCATTTGTAATTTGGAGCGGGTTTCGTTCCTGATGCTGTGATTTCCTGTCCTGGATGTCGGCTTTGGAAACTAAACAGTTAAAGCATCATGACTTGAGAGGAAACCGGCTCTCATGAATGAAGGCAAAGTTTGGCACTAGGCCAGAATAATGGGGGGGATAGTTAGGGTGGGGACACTAACTGACTTTTGTACCACAAATGACATTTTAAAAAATTAAGAGATAATTCCATGTCCTGAGGTTACAAACCGGCTTCAACTGGTTTTTCTCCCCCCCTTCTGCCCCCGCTAGGCATCATGGGTAAAAGTAAGCATCCCCCTGTTTCTTTTGTTTAATGTAACAGTACGCCATGTGATTGGCAGGGCAGTGCCCGCTCGGAGACCGGGTTTATGCAGGTCTCTCAAGGGGGCTGGCACATATGGGGTCGTCCCTCTGCTACAGAAAAAGCCTCTCTTTCGATAGAAAAGAGAAAGAGAACCTTTCCCCACCTCCTCCCCCCGAACCTCCCCCCAAAACAAAAACCTAAACCCATCTTTTATTCCTTCTTTTCCTCCTTTTTCCGTCCTCCCTCCCCCCACCTCCTCCTCGTCTCCAGCTCTCCTGGCAGCTAGAGGAGGGGGCAGGAGAATGTATACCTGTAAGTACTTCTAACTGTCTTGCTGCCCTCCCTTTTTTCTTTATCTAAAAGCAGAAACTCAGAATCGCTCTGAGTTCTTCACAGCCTTTTCCTGACTATGTGTAGAAGGGGGTTTGATGAGGTTTCTAATGGGATCGAAATAATAAATACTGTTGCTTTTTACAGTTGTGGAGTGATTGTTTCTCGTACAGAGCTCCTTCCGGTTTGGGTCCTCAGTCGTCGCCTTCACCCTTTTGCTGTAATCGTCTCTGGCTTTTCTAGTTTTCTTTGAGCTGAATCTATAAGAATGTTATGCTAAGGTTTCCTTTTTCGTTTCTTTTTTTAAAAATTTCTTTTGTCTGTAGCGGTGATGGTTCTAGCTCCCCTTACCCTCACTTACCCCCCCTTTTCATGTCAGCTCCAGCCCTGCTCTGTGAATGGAGTCAGCCAGCTGACTGAGTGCTGGCATCACGCCAGCGGCTGCAAAGCAGTGAGAGCGTGCGCGCGCTCGCGTGTGTGAGTGTGTACAGAACACAAAGGGAGAGGCCTGAGCCGAGGAGATCACAGGCTATTATATAAGGAAGTCTGCGTCATCTCTGCCTACTTGGTTGCTGGACAAGGAAAAGGGGAAGGTTTAGAGCAAGAAAAATACCCGTTTGACACACACACACACTTTTCCTTGCTGTCTTTAAAAAAAATTAGATTTTTTTGTGGTGGCAAAATGGGAGGGAGCTTCTCTGTCCAAGTGACAGTGATCATGTTCCTGGTGGAACCAGTAACTCTTCTGGGAGGTGAAGCGGTCTGTTCCTCCTGCCCCCATTTAGAGGAGAGGTGTGCCTGCTTGAGGAAGAAGGGTCCCTGAGAGAGAGATGCCGCCTGGATTTAACAGCTGTAATTCGTTAAGATACCTCCCCCCCCTCCCGAAAAAAAAAAAAAAAAAACAACAACTGTTAACAATCATTCCAGATTGCCGAGGGTCCAGAGTGGGTGGCTGTGGTGGTGCTCTTAGGAGAAGCAAAAAGCCAGATAATAGAGCAAATAGTATCTTTTAACTACTCCTTTGAGTCCCCTCCCCGTTTCCTCTTATATTTCTTGTTATTGTTCTATTTAGTGTATTATAAAAATGCAGTGTTCTCCCCTGCTGTGTGCTATGGAGTTAGAATTGTACAAAAGGAAAGTCAGATAGCACATCAAAAGAAGGAAAAATTAGAGATCTAAGCTTCCAGACTTTGCAAGTGTTGCAATTTGGAGAGTCGCTTGGAATGATTGTATGTTTCATTGGTTATTAGGAGCTCAGCATTCATTTAGAAATTATACTTCAGTTTACCATGGTGTCTTTTTTCTCAGTTTCTCTCTATGTGCTTCCTAGGTATGATACGTATAGGAAGCGGCTCTTGTGTTAGGTGGAAGTGTGAAATAAAGTGTATTAATGAATAAGAGAGGGACATACTGTTACAGGTGTTTTATGTGAGTTTATTTTTGTTTCTTGTCTGACCATTCAGAATAATGGTGCTGATATGCAATAATCAAGTAGGGAGAGGTTGGAATGGGAGGGAGCTTTTGAATTACTTTATCCTATAATAAGGGTTGTCAGGTAGCAGTCTAGAGGAAGCTTCTGAATCAGTCTTCTTGTTAGAGCCAGTGAGTTTGTACTCTTGCCACATTTTTGCATCAAATCATCTTTGAGTGTATGTGTATTTTCCCCTTTGGTATATGAATTTTGGTGCAAGTGTTAAGAGGTACTATGAGGTTTTACTTTTTTGTATCTTTTTTTTTTTAATGTTTAGTTTTTGAGGGAGACAACTTGAGCAGGGGAAGGGCAGAGAGAAAGAGAGACAGAGACAGAGGATCCAAAACAGTCTCCACACTGAGAGCAGAGAGCTGGATCTGGGGCTCGAACTCCCAAACCGTGAGATCGTTGACCTGAGCTGAAATTGGACGCTTAACCGACTGAGCCACCGAGGCGCTCTGAGGTTATAGTTTCTTTCAGGGTGGCTGGATGGGATTTACTTTAGTGGCTGGCCTGTGCTCATGTCCTAGGCTGCCCCCACTCAGCTTCCTACCCCAGCAGCTGGAGCCACTCTTCTTTTTCTTTATAAAGGAATTTAGGGAGATCGTTTCTCAGTCAGTTGAATATGGAAGACAAAACAGTATCAGACCAACCTACCTCAAACCTTGAGACTAAAGATTCAGAGTTGTGAGATTCCCTAGTTCTTAGACGTAATAATTACTTTTTTGAGTTGATGCTTTTTTTTAAAATACTATTTGGTAATATTTTCCATGGGAAGTAGCCATTTTAGCATGTGTGTATGTGTGGTACTATGTTTACCTCTTCCATTTGTTTATATTAAATATAGAGAGAAGTGAAGAGGTAAAGTTTATTCCATCCCTTATAGTCGTCTCTAATTTAAGATTCTGTCCGTATTCTGATGCTTGCTTATTGGACCAATAGGTTTTAAAAAAGATCGTTTGCAGCCTTTTATTTCTAACTTTTCTCCTGGTGCCTGGAAGCAGATTAGTAGGGATAATCTTATGATTAGGTAGTTATTTCAGGGTGGCGTAAGTTAATACATTCTATTAATGGGCAGACTTTTTATTTCTTCTCATAGGCCCTAGTTAGTGTTTAGGAGTGGCTGAAGAGTCGCTCTGCAGGGTGCGTGGGCTCTGTCCTCTGACCCTCTCTGTCTTTATCGCTTGTTTTAAGTGATGTCTGGCAGAGTTTTCTTTACATGTCAGAACTTTTGTGCTTATTATAATATACATTAGTATAATAATTATTATTTTATGCCGACTTACTATAAGAGGATGGTGGGAGAGGATTGCTTTACCCCTTCTTCATTAGGATTTTAGGCAGCACACCCTAACTTGTCCTATTTAAGCATAGAGGCCTTTATGATCCTTGGTGTACATGAACTGAACACAATGCCACCTAAAGCCGATCACCTAGGTTGTTGCATGCAGTGAAGTTAATGTGGTAGTTAATGTGGTAAACTCAGTGAAACAGAAGAAACACTGTTAAGAGCAAGTAAACAGCAGTGGTCTTTGCATTCTTATTCAGAATAACTGTGTTACCAGTTTGGATCAAAATAGCAGGAATGGCAGTGGAGATAAATACCAATAATATGACGATTAAGAATATGGACCTTGATGGGGCGCCTGGGGGGCTCAGTCGGTTAAGTGTCCGACTTTGGCTCAGGTCATGATCTCGCCGTTCATGAGTTCGAACCCCACGTCGGTCCCTGTGCTGACAGCTCAGAGTCTGGAGCCTGCTTGAGATTCTGTGTCTCCCTCTCTCTCTGCCCCTCCCCTGCACTCATGTGCATGCCCTCGTGTTCTCTCTCTCTCTCTCTCTCTCTCTCTCGAAAATAAACATTAAAATTTTTTTTAAATGGGTGCCTGGTGGCTCAGCCAGTTAAGTGGCCGACTTCAGCTCAGGTCATGATCTTGTAGTTTGTGAGTTCGAGCCCCGTGTGGGGCTCTGTGCTGACAGCTCAGAGCCTGGAACCTGTTTTGGATTCTGTGTCTCCCTCTGTCTCTCTACCCCTCCCCCACTCATGTACGCATGCATGCGCGTGCTTTCTCTCTCTCTCAAAAATAAACATTTAAAAAAATGTTTTCAAATAACTAAAATATTTACTACTTGGCCCTTGACAGAAAAGGCTTGCAGACCCCTAGTCTCGGTCTAGATCACTCTTCCTAGAAAAGTGAGCTGCCAGGAAGGAAGTTCTAGAAATCAAAAGGGAGGTAATTAAAATCGAATAAATTTAAACGGACTAGAAGGAATGAGTTTTTGGTGCGGGATTTTGTAGACTGGGGAATAGTAGAAAGAAGATACAGTGATAGAGCCGATAGGAATCACAGTGAAGGAAAGTACCATTCGGAGTTGGTCAGGCGGTAATAGGACTTATGTAGCCTCTTGGGGCATTTCATGTGGTGGGTACTAAAGAGAAGTACAAATAAGAAATGTTTGCCACCAAGTGGTTTGCATTAAACCTGGAAAATAGGGGTGCTTGGCTGGCTCAGTCGGTGGAGCATGCGACTCTTGATTGTGTGAGTTTGAGCCCCATGTTGGGCATAGAGATTACATTTTTAAAAATCTGGAAAATATATTGGTAAGTTTCTTTTTTAAACAAGTGTATTAGTTGTCAAAGTGTGGTCTGTGGACTGCTTGGGATTCCTGAGAGTGTTTCAGAGAGTCTTGAGATCAAAACTGTTTTATAATAATACAAAGGCTTTTTTTTTTCTTGCCTTTTTCACTGTGTTGACATTTGCCCTGACAACCCAGAAGTAATGGTCATTAAAATTGCTGGTGCCTTCGCATGAATCAGAGTAGTGGCACTAGAATGTACTCATATTTATTGTATTCTTCACTGCCGCACAGTATAAACTTGCAGTCACAAAAGATGCAGATTCACTCTAAGAATATTTTGATGGAGTAAAAATGAATTTTGCTTTATCTTGACCTTTCAGAACATGGCTTTTGAATATTTTGTGTGATACAGTGGGAAATACTCATGAAGCACTTTGGCTGCATACTGAAGTACAGTGGTGTCTCAAGGAGAGGTACAGTTGGGTTGCAGGCTAACTCCTGCTTCCTTCGTAGAACCGTTACTACTTAGTAAAGGAATAACCCACACACTGTGCAGACGTGGGTGTGTGGCAGACATTCCTGAACACTTACAGGGAAAACAACTGATCGTATTTGTGCCCAGCGATAAAATTAAAATAAAAATTAAACCACGAGTTTGACAGCTTCTCAGAACTTACTTTTTTGATGAGATTAGGGGTGACATTACCCAGTGTGATTCGTTTTTATATTGTATAATGAAATATGTCTGCATTTGAAATGTACATGACTTAGGGATACCTGGGTGGCTCGGTCGGTTGAGCGTCTGACTTTGGCTCAGGTCATGATCTCACAGCTTGTGAGTTCGAGCCCCGCGTTGGGCTCTGTGCTGATAGCTCAGAGTTTGGAGTCTGCTTCGGATTCTGTGTCTCCCTCCCACTCGCTCTCTCTCTCAAAAATAAATAAAAACATAAAAAAAAAAGAAATGACTTAGCAGACCAGAATTTTCCAAATGACAAATGTACGATGTAACAAAATCATGTGTGGGTAAAAGATCCATTCAAAGTGTAAGATAAGACAGACGAATGGATTTTAATGTTACAGTGAGAAAGGTTCATTGATAAGGTTTCAGATTTCACATTGCAACTAACCCTTGGAAACTACTATGTTTTGTTAATTGAGGTAAAAGTCACAAAACATTTTAACTTGTATCATTCGGTGGCATTTAATACAGTTGCAGTGTTGTGCAACTACCACCTAAATCAAATCCCAAAACAGTTTCATCACCCCAGAAGGAAACCTGTGCCCACTAAGCCATCACTGCCCATTTCTCCTTCCCTCAGCATCTGGCAACCACTAATGTGCTTTCTATCTTCATGGAATATCTGTTCTGGATATTTTATACACATGCAATCACAGGATATGTGACCTTTCCTGTCTGGTTCCTTTCACGTAGCGTGTTCTTGAGGTTCATTCCTATTTAGTGCGTATCAGTACTTTATTCCTTTTCATGCCTAATATTCCACTTTAAGAATATACCGCGTTTTGCCTGTCCATGCATCAGTTGATGGACATTTGGGTTTTTTCCATCTTTTTGGCTACTGTAAATATTACTGCTATACACATTTTTGTACACGTTTTTGATTGAATCCCTGTTTTCAGTTCTTTTGGATATTTACCTATAAATGGAGTTGCCAAGTCATGTGATAATTCTAACTTTTCGAAGAACCACCAAGCCATTTTCCAGAGCAACTGTGCCATTTTACGTTCCCACCAGCAACGTACTGTTCTAGGATTCCAGTTTCTCCACATCCTCACCAACACTTACTATTTCCTGTCTTTCATTACCGCCATCCTAATGGGTGTGAGTTGGTACCTCATTGTGGTTTTAATTTGCATTTCTTTGATGACTGATGATGTTGAGTATCTTTGCATGTGCTTATTAGCCATTAATATATCTTCTTGTTCAAGTCCTTTGTTTACATGTATTGAGCTTTGAGTATATCAAAGATGAAGAAATCCACAGTTCTGATCATTTGAAAAGATTGCTAGAGTACCCTTCTCGGGTATCAGTCTGAACTCATAACTTTTAATTTATACACGCATTTATGCACACTTGCACACACACAGCTGGGGGTGGAAATAGATGTGTGTGTGCTTGTGTGTGTGCGTGGATTTCCTTTTTCTGAGAGGACTTGGAAGCAATGACATCACCCATAGCAATGAGCACACTTGACACCAGGTCTTGGTTGTCTAAATGCTGTTCTCTGGTGGAAGAAACTAGAGTTCCTTGGAGAAATGACTTAGGCAAAGAAAAAAAATCCTTTGGACCTGAAACATCATGTGGGTACCAGAGAAGAATGAAATGCTAGAACAAACAATCAAAAAATGGTAAACCAACTTGAAGGAGCTTCCAACAACCGGATCTGGAACAAATTGAAGAACTAAATAAGTAATGATAGTGACGGATCATAACCCATGGGATAAAATAAGTATCCCTAAGTCCATAGTGCTATAAATAAATTCTGAATAAATAAATAAATAAGAGACATCCGTGTATTACAGTAAAATTCAAATTAAGTATGGAAGGAATGATGGAGCCATCAGGCAAATACTAATAATTGTTACAGGCAAGAATTATCTGTGAATGCTGAAATCAGCGGGTGGAAGTTTGATGCAGAATGACATTTCGTGTAGCCTCAGAGTGTCTCTTCATAACGACTCTCCGCGGAGAAGCCCGTCAGACACCACGCTCTCCATCAGGTGATTACAGGTAACATCATCGCCATGCAGCCTGCTGACGTCACGCACTTCCTGATAGGGCACACTGAGAAGGGTACGCTGTCACTTTCATGCTAATTTTGTCAAAAATACAGAACTTCAATCTAAAGAGAAAACATCACATTAACCCCAATTTGGGGGCATCTTACAAAAGGATAAAAGCGTGAAGGTGAGGAAAGAGTAAGAAACTGTCGCAGTCTGGAGGAGAGATCTTGGAGAGCAGCCGGCGCGGCGTGGGGCTGCGGAGCCAGGACGCCAGCAGCTGCGGGCCGGCCGTCTGGGCTCAGGTGAGCCAGACACGAGCGAGGTTCGCAAAAATGTGAGCAGTGCCACTCTTCTCATGGTATTGTTCCCTTTTCTGAGAAGATAGTTTTTTCTTATAAAGGATATGTCACTCATGTTAACTTGGAATGTGGGCTTATTATTTTTTTTATGAACTAGCATTTTTAAAATTCTGTTTTAATTTCTAATATGATGACTGTTGATAGCTCTACCTATGAGCAAAATCTCTTCGGAGCCACTGATTTTTTTTTTTAAAGTGTCCTTTTAAAGGGATCCTGACACCAAAAAGTTTTGTGAGCAAGGAGAGTGTACCTAACTGCAGCAAAGATCCCCAAATACAATGGCTCAAACAAGACAGAAAGTATCTCTTTCATGGGGCACCTGGGTGGCTCATCAGTTGAGCATCCGACTTCGGCTCAGGTCATGATCTCGCGGTCCGTGAGTTCGAGCCCCGCATCGGGCTCTGTGCTGACAGCTCAGAGCCTGGAGCCTGCTTTGGATTCTGTGTCTCCCTCTCTCTCTCTCTCTCTCTCTCTCTCTCTCTGTCTCTGTCCCTCCCCCACTCATGCTCTGTCTCTCTCTCTCAAAAATAAGTAAACATTAAAAAAAAATTTTTTTTAAAGTATCTCTTTCATGTAATTGCCTGATGTGGGTGGTTCTTGTTGCTATATTGCTTCACTGGTTGGTAGTTCAGGAACTCAAGTTTCTCAGACATGAACTTTTCTGCTGACCCCCAGGACGGTGGTTTGCATGCATTAGTGGATGTACAGAGTCCTCAGGAGGGCTTGTTAAAACACAACTCCTAGGGGTGCCTGGGTGGCTCAGTCGGTTAAATGGCCAACTTCAGCTCAGGTCATGATCTTGTGGTCTGTGAGTTCGAGCCCCGCATCGGGCTCTGTGCTGACAGCTCAGAGCCTGAAGCCTGCTTCATATTCTGTGTCTCCCTCTCTCTGCCCTTCTCCTGCTCACGTTCTGTCTCTATGTCTCAAAGATAAATAAACATTAAAAAAATTAAGAAAACACACAACTCCTAGTCCTCATTCCCCAGCATTTATTTTTGTTTTCTTTTTTCTTTTTTTTGTTAATTTATTTTTTAATTTATATCCAAGTTAGTTGGCATGTAGTGCAACAATGATTTCAGGAGTAGATTCCTTAATGCCTCTTAACCCATTTGACCCATCCCTTGCCCTTTCACAACCCCTCCAGCAACCCTCGGTTTGTTCTCCATATTTAAGAGTCCTATTTTGTCCCCCTCCTTGTTTTTATATTATTTTTGCTTCCCTTCCCTTATGTTCATCTGTTTTGTATCTTAATGTCCTCATATGATATTTGTCTTTCTCTAATTTTGCTTAGCATAATGCCTTGTAGTTCCATCCACATAGTTGCAAATGGCAAGTTTTCATTCTTTTTTATTGCCGAGTAATACTCCATTGTGTGTATATACCACGTCTTTGTCCATTCATCCATCGATGGACATGTGGGCTCTTTCTATACTTTGGTTATTGTTGATAATGCTGCCATAAACATTGGGGTGCATGTGCCCCTTCGAAGCAGCACACCTGTATCCCTTGGATAGATGACCTAGTAGTGCAATTGCTGGGCCATAGGGTAGTTCTATTTTTAATATTTTGAGGAACCTCTGTACTGTTTTCCAGAGTGGCTGCACCAGTTTGCATTCCCACCAGCAGGGCAAAAGAGATCCTCTTTCTCCACATGCTCGCCAGCATCTGTTGTTGCCTGGTTTGTTAACGCTAGCCATTCTGACAGGTGTGAGGTGGTATCTCTTTGTGGTTGTGATTTGTGTTTCCCCAATGATGAGTGACATTCAGCATTTTTTCATGTATCTATTGGCCATCTGGATGTCTTCTTTGGAGAAGTGTCTGTTCATGTCTTTTGCTCATTTCTTTACTGGATTATTTGTTTTTTGGGTGTTGAGTTTGATAAGTTCTTTATAGATTTTGGATACTAACCCTTTACCTGTCGTTTGCAAATATCTTCTCCAATTCTGTCGGTTGCCTTTTAGTTTCCTTCACTGTGCAGAAGCTTTTTATTTTGATGAAGTCCCAATAGTTCATTTTTGCTTTTGCTTCCCTTGCTCCAGAGACATGTTGAGTAAGAAGTTGCTGCGGCCAAGATCAAAGAGGTTTTTGCCTGCTTTCTCCTTGAGGATTTCGATGGCTTCCTGTCTTACATTAGATCTTTCATCCATTTTGAGTTTATTTTTGTGTATGGTGTAAGAAAGGGGTCCAGGTTCAATCTTCTACATGTTGCTGTCCAGTTTTCCCAGCACCACTTTCTGAAGAGACTGTCTTTGTTTCATATTCCATTGGATGTTCTTTCCTGCTTGGTCAAAGATGATTTGGCCATGTGTTTGTGGGTCCATTTCTGGGTTCTCTCTTCTGTTCCATTGATCTGAGTGTCTGTTTTTGTGCCATATTTTTTCTAATGCTTTTTTTTTTATTTTGGGGGGAGAGAGTGCAAGTATGGGAGGGGCAGAGAGAGAGAGAGAGAGAGAGAGAGAGAATCCTAAGCAGGCTCTACCCTGACAGTGCAGACCCCAGTGTGGGGCTTAGTCCCACAAACCGTGAGATCATGATCTAAGCCAAAATCAAGAGTTGTACGCTTAACCAACGGAGCCACCCAGGCGTCCCTGTTGAGTGATTTTTAAGTGCCAGGAACTTACCTAACAACTGGTGATGTAGCGGTGAACAGAGTAGACCAGTCTTTCACTCCACAGACTTTTAAAATTCAGTGGGGGGAGAAAACTGACAATAAGCAAATGCATACCATGTCAAAAAAACCAGAGTGGAAGTGTGTCTGGGTGGCTCAGTCAGAGGAGCATGTGATTCTTGATCTCAGGGCTGTAAGTTTGAGCTCCATGTTGAGTGTAGAGATTACTTAAAAATAAAATTAAAAAAAAAAGTGGAGTTTAGGTGCCTTCATTTGTAGTTTTAAGTAGTCAGCCTAAAAAGAGCTTAAGATGATTTTTAATTCAGCGTCATATGTATATGTAATTTTTGTCACTTTAATTTGGAGAAGTGAGTGTTGGCTCAGCAGGAAGTTGATAAAAGTGAATTGTACCTTTCTTTGGACCCCAGCTTCTTTCTTTACAAGCTCGATGCTTTTGTAGCAGCTTTAGGGATATTTGCAGTAGTCGGCCAGCATCTCTGTGGTTGTGTCAGATTGTTTTCTCTGATTGGCCAGATTTATTTCCCACTTGCCAGATATATTGTTACTATAATAAGCACTTTAGGGTCAGATTTTTTGTGTTTCTATCCTGTACAGAGAGTAGAGTGGTCTCTTTTGATTCAGTGTTATCAAAATCTCCTCTTAATGGGAAATTAATAGAACTCAGATATCCACATCGATGCATACTCTTTCCAAGCCCTTGGTCACAAGACCTTTACTCTTCCACCAGTTCCTGGATCCTAGAAATTGCTACCACTAGAACTGTGTGGAAGCAGTCTCCAAAGTGATCCACTGAGGGGTGCCCAGGTAGCTCGTTGGCTGAGCATCCAACTCTTGATTTCAGCTCAGGTAGTGATCCCAAGGTCATGGATCTAGATCAAGCCCTACATTGGGCTCTGCACTGAGTGTGGAGCCTGCTTGAGATTTTCTCTGTCCCTCTATCCCTCTCTTCCCCTCCTGTGCATGTGCATACTCTCACTCTCTCAGTAAGTAAGTAAGTAAGTAAGTAAATAAATAAATCCAGTGAAATGGTACATTTGGAGATAATTTCACTCTTTACAGCATCTAAGATGAAACTTATTGTATAGCCATTTTGTTATCCCTTAGGGGCTCCTACCCCAATCTGAGGAATTTGTTTCACAATTCGGTTTATATGTGTGTAAATTCCTTTTGGGAGCTGAAATAGATTACATTCTGGGAAGTGCAGAGTTAATTGCTGGGAATGATTGGCGATAGGAGGCATTAGGTAGCTTGGAAGGACTCAGCTATCTGGTTTGCTTTTGGGTAGGATGGAGATGGGCAGAACAGGAGCACTGCCCTGCAGGACCTGGGGTGCAGTTTGCTTCCAGTCTAATGGGAGATAAGTGGCTGGTCAGTCTGCTGTGCAGTTGCAGCGAGAGGGCACAAGCGCCCCAGTCTCTGAGGCACTGGGGGGAGACACGTGTGATTACGTCTGAAGCATGCGAGTTGTCATTGAGAAACTTTAGTAGGCTGCTCTTTGTGGAATACGAGATGGCTAGGCTACTGCTTACGGTAGTCTCACTTCTCTGTTACGACTAATTTAGTATATAGAGCTGTAAATATTCGTGAGAGATATTCTGGAGAAAATTTTGTGAGGCCAGAATCTTGTGAGATTTCCCGGTGGCGTGTAGATCACTGCCGTTTCCCTGTCATGACCACCTCACAGCTCTTGTTCCCTCCAAATCTAGAAATGTGGTTACTCTCGCAGTGAATTCAAATGCCTCTGGCTTTTACTGGTCTGTTTATGAGTGTGTGGGTATGGTAAATACACGCTTTATGTGTGTGTGCCACTGTTTTCAGATATCGTACCTGTGGAAGATAATAACTGAATAAAAGTCTTTACTGATGCAACAGAATGTTACAGGTGACCACCGTCAGTGAGATGAAGCCAGCACCACTTGCCATCCCTGGTGTAGTAGAATTAGGTCTAGGTTTTAACCGTGACTCTGCTATATTGTGTGACCTTCGGCAGGTTTATGTAGCCTTTCTGAGTCTCTGTTATCTCACTCATAGGATGGGTGAGAAAAAGATGGACTACACAGGAATGTGCTGAGAATTAAGTGAAATACTGTTTCTGTGGTTCTTAATCCACGGTTTGGGTATTTAGCCATCACTCAACTGTTCGTCTCCTGTTTTGCCTTCCTCTTTGCCCCCAACACACCTTGCTACTTTTCTTCCCACTGAAGTACACTTCCCCCCAACGTTTTCAGATTTGTGTGATGAATGTATCACCTGAAAAATGGTTTATTTGAGAAGAGGCTTTCCCGAACATGTGTGTACAAAAGGTACCTAGGAGGTCTTTTTTCTGAGCACAGTGAAAAATCTCAACCACTCAAAACTCTTCCTTCCCTCCACCCATTGTTGTTAGCACTCTGGAATAAAACCATGAAAAATGTTTTTTTGTTTGTTTGTTTGTTTCTCCCTTTGTTTTTTAATTTAAAAAAGTTTTTTTTTTAACATCTACTCACCTTAGAGAGAGAGAGCATGAATGGGGGAAGGGCAGAGAGAGAGGGAGACACAGAATCTGAAGCAGGCTCCAGGCTCTGAGCTGTCAGCACAGAGCCCGACATAGGACTTGAACCCATGAACTGTGAGATCATGACCTGAACCGAAGTCGGCCACTTAACCGACTGAGCCACCCAGGCGCCCCTTTCCCTTTAAGTGTTATCTTAATAATATTCCTACAGAAAGCCTACATTTGTTCTATTTTGCACAAGGAATAACGGAGTTTTATAGATAAGTTCTGGAGGAGATTGGAAAAATGTGGCTTGCTCTCCTATTCCTGTATATAATTATATACATCCAGACTGCTTACTTGTCTATTTCTTTTGCGAAAGTTTAGGGCAATCATTCTTAAACTATAGAGTGCCTACTACTCACAAAGAAAAAAATAAAATGCACATCCTTTGCCTGATAAATTCCAGTTTATTACTTTGAAATGGGCCTGTGAAGAAACATTTTATTTTTTAATCTATCTTTGAAGTTTTTATTTATTTTGAGAGAACAAGAGAAGAGTTCACAAGCCTGGGAGGGGCAAAGAGAGAGGGAGAGAGAATCACAAGCAGACTCTGTGCCATCAGCACAGAGCCCATTGCGGGGCTCGATCTTATGAACTGTGAGATCATGACCTGAGCCTAAATCAAGGGTCGGATGCTTAACTGAGCCACCCTGGTGCCCGACGATAATGCATTTTAAACAAATATCTGTAGTAATTCTGGTACAGGTAGTCTAAAACAACTGATTTAAAGTAAAAAAAAAAATGGGGGCGCCTGGGTGGCTCAATCGGTTAAGTGGCCGACTTCAGCTCAGGTCCGATCTCACCGTCTGTGAGTTCGAGCCCTGCGTCGGGCTCTGTGCTGATGGCTCAGAGCCTGGAGCCTGCTTCAGATTCGGTGTCCCCCTCTCTCTCTGCCTTTCCCTTGCTCACACTCTGTCTCTGTGTCTCTCAAAAAAAAAAAAAAACACGCTAAAAAAAAAATTTAAAGTAAAAAACATTGATAAAACTAATTGTTTCGGGTGCCATCGATGGGTCACGTGTTGGTCTGTGTTGTCTTCTATAGAGATATTTCTCCAAACGTTCTCTAGGGAAGGACCAGTTTTTTATTTTGTTTTATAATACAGCATGGGCCAATACGGTGAAGTGAATTACTAGAAAAGGAAGATTTAAAAAGATATACAGACTCTTAAATACGGAAAACAGAGGGTTACAGGAGGGCTTGTGGGAGGGAGGATGAGTTAAATCAGTAAGGGACATTAAGGAGTCTACTCTTGAAATCATTGTGCTGTATGCTAACTAAATTGGATGTAAATTTTTTTAATGAATGAAAAAATAAAATTTAAAATAAAATGAAAAAGATATACAGAAACACAAGCCCAATATTTTTTATTGTTAGATTCAACAGGCAAAAAAATTACTCTGTCAAATTAAAGCAATGCTTTAATTAAGTAAATCATGCTTATTCTCACCTTATGCTTACCTTGTTGCAGAGTGAGAACTAACAATTCACTGGTCAGCATCAGTCCATGGGCTACGCTTTGAATAGTGTTATTCTTCAGAAATGGAAATGATTTTGTATTGAAACTGGCAAGCTGGAAACAGCTGGTCTCTTCTGCAGTTCTCAGGAAGGCTGACTTTTGTTTCTATAAAATTGGGACCGTTTTACTACTTTGCCTATCTTATAGGAATGTTAGGAGGGTCGTACAAAATATAATGTGTAAAAGTACATTGCAGACTTAAAAAACTAATGTAAGTTATATTAACCATCACAAGCATTTATTGAATATATTATTGAGCAGGGAGTTTGCCAGCAACTAGGGATGTAGAGAGATATGGCAAGGAGCTTACTGTTCATTTATGTATTTGCCACATAAGGTTGGCAATATGCTGATTAAATTCCAGATTCATAAAATTTCCTAAACTTGAACAGTCTTGCTCTGAACTCCAGGAGCATTCTTATATTTTTAAAATACATAACTTTGTGATATGTTTTTTTAATGCTGAAATAAGAATTTTGGGGAGCACCTTGGTGGCTCAGTCGGTTAAGTATCTGACTCTTGGTTTCGGCTCATGATCTCAGGGTTTGTGGGATCGAGCCCCCAGTTGAGTTCTGTGCTGACAACACCAAGCCCTCTTGGGATTCTCTCTGCCTCTTCTGCTCTCGCTCTCTCTCTCAAATAAATAAACTTTTTTTTGTTAATAATCTTCGAAGGTAAGTAACATACTTCTCTACTCGACTGGAAGCGTTCTAGAGGCAGGCACCCTTTTCAAAGTTTCTCACACTCGTCGTGTACAGGTCCTTTCCTGCTAACCCTAGAGATTCTCCTTCCTCCAGCCTCTCAGTCTTGCTGTCCAGTCCTACACCCTTTCTCTCCTCTGCCCAGCTCCTTCTCTCAGAGCATTTGTGGAAAATAGAGGTCCTTGAAGCCAGGAATTCATCCAACAGAAAATTTTTTTGAGTGCCTGTTATGTACAGGTTAGGTGAAAGAGATAAGAAAATAATACATAGGAGGTGCCTGGGTGGCTCAGTCCGTTAAGCATCTGACTTCGCAGGTCATCATCTCACAGCTTGTGAGTTCAAGCCCCGCATCGGGCTCTGTGCTGACGGCTTGGAGCCTGGAGCCCGCTTCTGGTTCTGTGTCTCTCTCTCTCTGCCCCTCCCCTGCTCACACACACTCTCTCTGTCTCTCTCAAAAATAAATAAACATTAAAAAAAAAAAAAAGAATGCATACAATTCCTGACCTCTGGAATTTCAGTTTTTTAAGGGAAATGGACAAGCAGTTCAGTAATGAGATCAGTACTGACATGTTCAGAACGTTTTGAGAACACCCAGGAAGAAAAATACTGCTGAAGGGAATGGGGAACTTTTCATAGATAAGGTGACCGTCTAATTTACCACCTAAATTGAGACTCTGTCAAAGGGAAAAGGGACGCTTTTTATCATCATGAGGGGACAAGAGGTATATACCACTGGGACTGTTTCATGCAAACTAGTACACACTGTCACCGTATTCAAAAAAGATACGTCTTCGTGGGGCGCCTGGTGGCTCAGTTGGTTAAGCAGCCAGTTCTTGATTTCAGTCGTCATCTTGTGGTTCGTGGGATGGAGCTCTATACTGGACTCTGTGCTGACGGCGTGGAGTCTGCTTGGGATTCTCTCTCTCTCTCTCTCTCTCTCTCTTTCTCTCTCTTTCTGTCTCTCTCTCTCTCTCTCTGCACCTCCCCTGCTTTGGTACTCTTGCTCTCTCTCTCTCTCAACATAAATATACTTGGAAAAAAAATGTCTTTGTAGAGTGTTAAGGAATCGGAAGGTTTACTCAGTAAAGAAAATATCACCCAGTTCCAGTTATGAGAGCACATGTAGGTGTTCCAGGCCCATAAAATACTAAGGGACAGGAGTGGCAGAAGGTGAGATCACAAAGGTAAATTGAGACCTGACGACGTAGAGACCTATGCGCTTTTGTTGGGGGTAATGAGAAAGCTTTCATATTAAGGCTGTGATGGTAAGATTGTACTTTTTTTTTGAGATCAGTTTTACAGGCTATGTGGAAGATGAATGGGGTGGGGGCCGGGGAACCTTAGATACTGAGACCACCAGGTCATTATTTAAAGTATTTGCTGTAGATTAGGAAAGAAAAGATGATATTCTGAACCGAAGAGTGGCAGGAGAGTTGGAAAGAATGGAGAGACTCCAGAGATATTTAAATCTTTAGAGATACTTAGACTTGTGGGGAAAAGTCGCTCTGCTTCCAGGACACCTGCTCCTGACTTTCTTCTTACCTCAGCCCGCTCCCCGTCTTCTTCGCCTGGTGTTCTCTAAATGTTGTAATGTGCCAATGTCGGACTCTCCTCTGTTTGCTCTCACTTTTTCTAGATGATTTTGTGTGCGCAGTGACTTCACGCTCTGGTCCGTATGCTTAGGGCTCCTGAACTCACGGCTTCACCCTGCACATCTCCTCTTAGCTCTAGCTTGTGTCTCATAGGTTTTTCAGACAGTGTCTTAGAGCTACCCTTTCCATTGTTCACTCTGAACATAGCAGTACTCACTGTTTGCACCCAAGGCATCATCATCCGCTCAGTGTAGGGATAAAAGATCTGGTGTCCTCCTCCACCGCTTTTTTTCTCACAGTTCACATCTGGGACATCGGTATTTCTCTTGGCCCTTCTTTCAAGGTGTGTACCCTAACTGATACTCTTGATTCAAGGCCAGACCTGATTTGGCCCCTCGATTACCTCTCCTGCCTCATTTCCTGCCAGTCTCCCTCTGGGGTATGGCATTTCAGCTTGCTTTTTTTTTTCTTTCTTTCTTTAATACTGTTTCTTGCACATGTTAAGCACCTGTCTCAAGCAGCAAGAATTTCCTCTACTTGCTACATTCTCTCTTAGATACATGCAAACCTCACTTCCTCACTTCATTCAGGACTTAGCTCAAATGATCTCTCTTTAGACAGAACTTTCCAGACTGTGCTTTAAGAATAGTCTCCCCTACCCCCTCCCCCATCTAACACTCTCTAACCCCTTTTGATGCTTAACTGTTTTTAAAGGTACTTATCACTGCTTTATGTATGTAGATGTTATTTATGTATGTTTTCTCTTGCCCACTACAACATGAAGCCTAGAAGGAAGGAGACTGTTCAACATTGTATCCTTAGTGCCTAGAATAATGCTCATAACAGGAAGTAGGCATTTCACAAATATTGTATTTCATAGAATCTAAGGAGCGTCCATGCTCTGTCCGGGCCCACTCCTCTCCCAGTGCCTCCAACTTTTCACCAACCTGGAAGCTTCTGAACCCCATATGTTTTGGAGGCTTCCTCACATAGACCAGTCCCTCTCTGGAGGATGGGGATGGGGAGAGAAAATTTTAAGCTTCTAATCAGGACTTGGTCTTTCTGGTGACCAGTCCCCACCCAGGGGTCCTCCAGGTGCCCGGCCAGAGTCACCTCATTAGAACAAAAGATGCTCCCAGTGTTTTATCACTTAGGAAACTCCAAGAGTTTTAGAAGCTCTATGCCAGGAACTGGGGACAGAGACCGACATACGTATTTTCTGCTGTCTCACACAAACCCAGCAGGAACCACAGCTGTACTTCAGGAGGGTCACGTGCCCTCACTGTGATGTTGCTGCTCAGTCGAGGGTCACTGTCCGCGTTCGTGCGCCTCATTACTTTCCTGTTCTCTGTGGTCGAGTTAAAGGCCTCCTTTTGAGGAAGAGGTATGTTGGGGCACTTGGGTGGCTCAGTCGGTTAAGCGTCCGACTTCAGCTCAGGTCGTGATCTCACGGTTCTTGGGTTCAAGCCCCGTGTCAGGCTCTGTGCCGACAACTCGGAGCCTGGAGCCTGCTTTGGATCCTGTGTCTCTCTCTCTCTCTTTGCCTCTCCTCTGCTCACACTCTGTCTTTGTCTCTCTCTCAAAAATAAACATTAAAAAAGAAAAGAAAAAGGAGTATGTTCTGTTCTGCCCACTCTCTTTTTTCAGTTAAAACAATCTAAAAATTTTTTGACTTTTAATAAAATTGAAAATGTTTAAATATATACAACTATACATAACAATGAATAGCTTATGTAACTGCCATCTTCAGTTAACAATATGCATTTTGCCGTATTTGTTTCATGATATGTAGCATCTGCATATTTTTTTCTGAACCATTTCAAAGTAAATAATTTACTTCTAAACACTTAAGATTTGCTGTACTAGGCAGAATAATGCCCCTTCTCCCAAGATAGCCACATCCAAGTTGCTGGAACCTATGAATATGTTCCATTTTCCTGGCAAAGCGAAATTAAGACAGCAGATGGAATTAAGGTTGCTGATCAGTTGACCTTAAAATATGGGTGTTACTCTGGATTACCCAGGTGGGCCCAGTGTAATCGCAAGGGTCCTTAAAATAGAAAAAAGCAAAAGAGAGAAAGATGGCAGCTTGAAGAGGAGGGGGGCCCAACATTGAAGGCTTTAAAGATGAGGAAATGGCCATGAGCCAGGGAAGGCCGGCTGTATCTAGCTGGAAACGGCAGGAAAATGGGTGTTTCCTTAGAGACTCCAGCAGAAATGTAGAAGACCTACCAGCGGATGCCCTGAATTTAGCCCAGCTAGACCCATTTCAACCTTCTGACTTCTAGGTTGTAGGATAATAAATTTGCATTGTTTAAGCCACTTTGTGATAGTTTATTATACACAGCAATAGAAAACTTACACTCTTGCTTCTCCAAAAAGCAAGAACAATTTTCCTGTTCAACCACAGTTTTGTTTTGTTTTTTTTTTTAACATCAACTTTTGAAGACACCGGTCTCCTCTGTATGCAGAACGTCCTACATTTTAGATTTGTCATATGTCCATACGGTATCATTTAGCTTGCTTTCTGATTCTCTGTATTTTCTGTAAAGTTGACTTAATCGTAAAGGTTGTATGCTCGGCAGAATACTTAATGGGACGTACTGTGTGCTTCAGACTGCATCATATGAGGAGCATGGCATATCTGATAGTCTCACTTTTTACACTGCTGATTTTTTTTTTAAGTTTATTTATTTTGAGACAGAGCAAGCAGGGGAGAGGGGCAGAGGGAGAGAGAGAATCCCAAGCAGGCTCCACATCTGTGTGGAGCCCGACACAGAGCTTGATTTCACAACCGTGAGATCATGCATGACCTGAGCTGAAGTCAAGAGTCCAGTGCTTAACCAGGGCGCCTGGGTGAGTTGGCTCTGTCCGTTGAGCATCCGACCTCAGCTCAGGTCATGACTCGTGACTTGTGAGTTCAAGCCCCGCATCGGGCTCGCTGCTGTCAGTGCAGGGCCTGTTTTGTATCCTCTGACCCCCTCTCTCTCTGCCCCTCCCCTGCTCTCTCGCTCTCTCAAATGAATAAACATTTTTTAACAACTAAAAAAAAAAAAAGAAAAAAGTCAGACACTTAAGCAACTGAGCCACCCAGGTGCCCTTGTTTATTTGAAGCTGAGAGGCCTATCTGCTCTGAATAGATACTAAAGTAGTTGTTATGAATATAAAATTTACACTTTCAGATCATCATTTTTGACCCTGGCAGACCATATAACTCTAAAACCCTCTGCATTTCCATTACAGAACCCCTGGTAATACTGGGTAAAATGTAACAAACTTTTTTTTTCTTTTAGGGGCCCCTGGGTGGCTCAGTCGGTTAAGGCATCCAACTTCCACTCAGGTCATGATCTCATGGTCTATGAGTTTGAGCCCCATGTCGGGCTCTGCCCAGAGCCTGGAGCCTGCTTCAGATTCTGTGTCTCCCTCTCTCTCTGCCTCTCCCCTGGTCATGCTCTGTCTCTTTCTCTCTCAAAAATAAACTAAAAAAATTTTTTTCTTTTAGATGCATAGCTGAGGGGCTCCTGGGTGGCTCAGTCGGTCAAGTGTCCAACTTCAGCTCAGATCACAATCTCATAGTTCGGGAGTTAGAGCCTCGAGTCGGGCTCTGCTGACAGCTCAGAGCCTGAAGCCTGTTTCAGGTTCTGTGTGTGTCTCTCTTTCTGCCCCTCCCCTGCTCATTTTCTGTTTCTTTCTCTCTCAAAAATAAACAAACATTAAAAAATAATAAATGCATAGCTGAGCCTGAAAGAAATAAGGAAAATCATCAAGGGCCACAAGTGAAGGGCGAACTGAGAGTGAGCAATGTGTATGTGACCTAGCGCTGAGACAGTTCTGGCACTTTTCTGTCTTAGTAACCAAAAGACTTGGTTTTAATGCTTATGAGGTTCCAGAGAGACAGCATTAGGCCTAAATGGAGCAGAGTTAGAGATGAGAGTCCACGTAGAAGACTGGGAGCCTTATAAAAATTTATTTTATTTTAGTTTATTTTTTGAGAGAAAGATAGCAGGGGAGGGGCAAAGAGGGAGGGAGAGAGAGTATGAATCCCAAGCAGGCTCCGCACTGTCAGCGCAGAGCCTGATGTGGGGCTCAGACTCAACGAGCCGTGAGATCATGACCTGAGCTGAAATCAGGAGTCAGACACTTAATTGAGCCACCCAGGTGTCCCAAGGCTAGGAGCCTTAAAGGCTCATGCTCAGGAAAAGGAGGTGACCATAAAAAATTCGATCCCCTAGTTCAAAGAAACAAGGAAACTTGTACTCTGAGTTCTGATTAGGGATTGGTGGGAATAGTCCCTGAGAATTTAAGTATGGGCCTACACTCCGATGGGGTTAAATTATTTTTGTCTTGATATCCCCAGGCTGAGAAATAAATATAAAAAATTATTCAGAGCCCTTTATACCCTGGGGTGACTGGCAGGAGCATGTGTAAAAATACTCTGGAGGAGCAGGTCCACGATGCAAACCACATAAGTCCCAACCGAGACAAAGCTAACCATAAAAACATAACAAAAAACAATTCATTTACCATGAACAAGAGTCACTGTTATAAGAATCAGTAGGAACTGAGACTTGAGATAATCTCTTGATTATAGTTTATAAAATAAGTATATTTAAATTGTTAAGTACAAAGATTTTGAAAGAGTAGAAAAAATCCTTTGGAGGAGACAGCCTTGAAAAACGAACCGAATAAAATATCTAAAAGTGCAGAATATGGTCTTCTGTTCAGCAGGTGTCTGTCTAGTACATTTTATGGGCCAGGCACTGAATAAAATAGAACAGAAAAAAAAATTTGCGAAGGAGCTTAACATTTTCATGGGTGGGAAACGGACCACCAAATATAAACGTGGAATATTAGTCATTAAAAAAAAAGAAGGAAATCTTGCCATTTGCAACAACATGAATGGATCTTGAGGCCATCATGCTAATTGAAATAAGCGAGAGAGAAAGATGCCGTCTCATGTGAAATCTGAACACAACAAGACAAAAAACTGAACTCACAGAGAACAGATTCATGATTGCTGTTGGGGGTGGGAGGATGAAATGGGTGAAGCTGGGCAAAAGATACAAACTTTTAGTTACAAATTAATAAGTAGGTTATGGAGATGCAATAGACAGCATGGTTTGGCCTTAGCGAATAGTACTGTGTTATATATTTGGAAGTTGCTAAGCAAGTGGATCTGAAAAGTTCTTATCACAAGAAGAAAATTTAACCGTATGGTGATGGATAGTAAGACTTATTGTGGCAATTACTTGATATGTATAAGTGTCAAATCATTATGTACATCTGAAACTAATAATAGCGTTATATGTCAATTATATCTCAATTTATAAAAAGCATAAATGATCCTGAATTAGAATGAGAACCCAGATGTATGAAGTCCTGAAGGCCAAGTGAAGAAAGCTTTTCAAAAGGAAAGGAATACTGATTTGTTTAAATACTGCTGAAAATTCAAGTAAATGAGGACTGATTAAAAATAAGTCGGAAAAAATCTCAAAAGGATCAATAAAACACATCAGAACACATGAGTGACACTAAGTCTGTAGAACATCAGAGACAAAGGAAGAACTAATGAAAGCAACCAGGGAGGAAAAAAAAGATTTCCACAAAGGAATGAAAATTAGACTTAAACCAAACTTCTCAACAAGAAAATTCCAGGAAATTATTTTCAAAGTACCCAGAAAAGATACCTGAACTAGAACTCTATTCTCATTCCAGAATGAGGAGAAAATAAACATTTTTAGGGAAATTTGAACATGTTTAACAACTACATATTCTACTAAAAGAACTAATAAAGGATATGTGTCAGGAAAAGAGAATTTGAATCGACTAAGATTGTCAGGACAAAAAGACATTTGTGGGTAAATCTGAATTAGCTCTTACTGTATATAACACACTCATTATGACTAATTCGATAGGAGCTAAAAAACAAAAATAGGGTTGAAATAAAAGAAAATGAAATAAAATTTAAGTCAGTCGAGTCATTAGAAGGCATAAAAGATCAAAAAAGCAGCACAGAACAAGCAAGATAGTAGAATGAAGATGGCAGAAATAAAACCAAATATATTAGTGATCATGATAATAAATGAACTAAACTAGGAAGCTAAAGAAAATCAGGTCAAATGGAAAAACAAATTCACGTAAATACTGTAAAAAAGGCACAGAAGTTTTTTTTTTAAGGCACAGAAATTGAAATTAAGAATGGAAAAAGATGTTTCAGGTAAATATAACCAGAAAATTGATGTGCTCTTATTAACAACAGACAAAATAAGGTTTGAGGCCATAATTAGAGGAACTTTTAAGATACAAGTAAATATAAATTCCAAAGGAGAACTTTGATAAAGAAAATTTCAAATGACTAAAAAGGTATTTCATCTTTGTTTTTAAAAGATTTTTTACGATTTTAATTTTTTTTAATTCTTAATGTTTATTCATTTTTTGAGAGAGATGGAGACCCAGAATCTGAAGCAGGCTCCAGGCTCTGAGGTGTCAGCAGAGAGCCCAGGGCAGGGCTCAAACTCACAAGCCAGGATATCATGACCTGAGCTGAAGTCAGACACTTAACCAACTGAGCCACCCAGGTGCCCCTAAGGTTTTTATTTTAAATACAATCTACCCCCCAATGTGGGGCTCGAACTCACGATCCCAAGATGAAGAGTCAGTCATATGCTCCACTGACTGAGCCAGCCAGGCACCCCTGTTTAAGAGTTATGTTTTGGTAAGCATGATATTCTAGGTTGTCAGATTTGTTTCTTTCACTCACTGTCTGTTGCATTGTTTCCAACAAGAAATCTGATGTCCTTATTTTTACAGAACATGTCTTCCTTTCCCTCCCCTGTCCCAGCTGCTTTTAAGATTCCGTAGTACTGCGCGATTTAACTATGATGTCCCTTGATATAGTTTTCTTCATGTTTCTTGTGCTCCGGGTGTATTGAGATTCTCGGATTTTTAGGTTTATAGTATTCATTGTTAATTTTTAGCCATTGGTTATTCATATATTTTTTCTGTCCACTCCCATTTCCTCTCTTTGAGGGACTCCAGTTATGTGGAGTATATTAGGCTGCTTAAAGCTGTCCCCTAGTCCCCTGATACTCTTCTTATTCATTCTTTTTTCCTTTTTTTTAATTTTAAGTATGTTTATTTGGGGAAGGGGGAGAGAGAGAATGCATGGGGGAGGGGCAGTGAGAAAGGGAGATAGAGGATCTGAAGCAGGCTCTGTGCGGAAAGCACAGAGCCCAATGTGAGATTCATGAACCATGAGATCATAACCTGAACTGAAGTCAAACACTTAACCAACTGAGCTACCCAAGTGATCCCCATTCTTTTTTCTGTCTTTGATTTGGGGTGATTTTTATTACTAGGTCTTCTGGTTCATTAAATCTTTCTTTTTCACTGATAACCTGCTATTAATATCATCCATTGTGTTTTTTAACATCTTTATTGAGATACATTTTACATGCCACAAAATTCACCTATTTAGAGTGTACAATTTAATGGTTTTGTATATTCAGAGTTGTGCAACTATCCCCACAGTCTAAGAATAGAACATTCTCATCACCCCGAAAAGAAACCCCTGACCCATTAACATACATTCCCCGTTTTGTCCCTCTCTGCAGCGCTAGGCAACCAGTAGTCTTTCAGTTTCCATAGATTTGCCTTGTCTGGATTTTTCTTTAAATGGAATCATACGACATACGACCTTTTGTGACCGACTTCCTTCGCTTAGGTAATGTTTTCAAGGTTCATGTATGTTGTAATTCTTTTCTTTTTGAACTTTATTTGAGAG